>OX438879.1:20143125-21368958 GCA_949315895.1 Anania crocealis | reverse complement strand
ACCTAAATACTTGTTTTTAGAAAAGGTTTTGAATATAGTGGCAGGCATGTCTTATTACAAGTATAATCATAACAGCGAGATTTTGAGTCCACATGAAGCATTACCGAACTCAATCATTGTGTTCGACGATGTAGCCTGTGAAAATCAAAATAACATCCGGGATTATTTTGCAATGGGACGTCATAAGAATATTGATTGTTTTTACATTAACCAAACTTATACAAGAATACCCAAGCAACTCGTACGAGACAATTCTAATCTAATAATATTATTCAAGCAAGATGATATCAATTTAAAACACATTTATGATGAACATGTTGGATCTGATATGTCATGGAGCCAGTTTCGAGAAATGTGTTCAACTGTTTGGAGTAAACCTTATGGTTATGTTGTGATCAATAAAGACTGTGAAAGGAACAATGGGTATTATAGAATGGCATTTGACACATTTATAGTGGTGGACTAGCATTCATATATTATGATTGTTACATGATCATTAAACCAGTATTACTTGTGATTTCATGCCGAGTGCTACGTATTAATATGGAAAAAAAATTAAAAGAACAAATCGTAAAATCCGTCTCAGCTGTAAAAAGAAAAGTTGACATGATAAAAGATGTGGAAAATACAAATAATTTGGCTTTGGAAACAGTGTTTAAACCTATCGTTGAACCGCTCAATATGTTGACTAGAAAATCTGTAGCAAAACAACAACCAAATGAAGATACAGTGCAAAACCACTTACCTAAAAAATTCAAGTACAGCGAAAGCGAGTTGTCAAATTCGTCCGGCGACAATTTTGAAGATGAAGACGAAGTTAACGAAGAAAACTCGGACAGTGAGGTTTATCCAACTTCCAATAAAACTCTCACTACACTACCCTCAGAAGATCATAATGTGAGTGAGAATTCGTTCAAGTCCTTGCAATCATCGCCAAGTATCGCAAATCAATCGTTGTCTTGGTCTACTTCATCTGAAGTAATGAAAGATGTACCCTACGGAATCCGAAACGAACGAGGTAAACTTATGCTGGGAAAAACCCGTGTTCATGACGACGAACGTACTCTGAAAATAGGCAACCGTAGTTTTGATAAAACAATTGGTTTAAAGGAATTGTTATACAAAAAGACACCGAACTTAGAACTCGTTACGGCACGAGACTTACAAAATTATAAGTTGCTACTTATAGATACCAGTGCTCATAAGCGTAATTGGGATCCATCTAAACCAATAAACAGCAACAAAGGATTTAAGTATATGAACGTGATCAGACCACTGTTTAAATTTTCAAGAAATAATACAAGTAGCATGGAAAGTCTTCCACAAGGAGAAGGCATTGAACTTTTAAAACAAGTTAAAACTGACACTGATTTGGTTTACTGGGATGATCCAAATGAGTTAGTGGAACGTTTGAAATTACTTCTAGCATCAAGAGAGGCTGGCAACACAGGGGTACATAATGAAATTTATGCAATCATAGAAGAACTGTATGAAGCTGGCATCATAAACTTGGAATATAAAAAGCATCAATTAGGAAAATTGTGCAGTCTTACTACAGTCAAGAAGTAATCAAGACTGCAATGAATATAGACAAATTTGGTCATCACGTGCATAAACGTTTACGTTTAGGTGAATTGATTGACACTTTTTCTGATACACTAGTAAAGTCGGAGACGGGTGACTTTGATTTAAAATCATCGAAACTAAAAGGTTTACAATCTCCTGAACGAGACGACGAAGCAGTTAATAAAGCTTACATGGATGAATCTGTTAAAGAACTCCGAAATGAAATGAAACAAATTCACAGTGATGTTAAAAAGTACTTAAAAAATTTGGAAAGAGTGACATCAAATACTTTAAGTACCTTGTATTACACAAAAGCAGAAATAAATGGAATGATTCAAGTTCAAGCACAGCCAAAGAAAAATGAGTAAACAAGATATAGTAAACGAACTTCACAAAGCAGCAAGAAGAAATTTTTCGCGTAGAAATACATTAATAAAAGGCATAGATGATTTATGGCAAGCTGACCTTATAGATCTACAAAAATATTCTAAGTATAATAAAGGTTATAAATATGTACTAGTTGTGATTGACGCTTTGTCAAAATACGTATGGGTTAGGCCTTTAAAATCAAAAACAAAGATATGTGTTACTAATGCAATGCAAAGTATATTATCATCATCGCGACACCCTAAACATTTGCAAACCGATTTAGGAACAGAATTTTACAATGACGTTTTTAAACAGTTAATGAATAAATATAAAATAAACCATTATTCTACTTATTCCGTAAAAAAAGCATCCATAGTGGAAAGAGTGATAAGAACAATCAAATCTCATCTTTACAAACTTTTTAGTCTTCATGGACGTTATCATTGGTTTGGAAACAATTTAGATTCCGTTGTAAAAGACTATAATAATACAGTGCATAGGGTAACAAAATTTAAACCTACAGATGTTACTAAATGTAATCAGATTTTAGTTAGATCAAACCTCATTAAAACGCAAAAACAGAATACGAATCCCAGATTTCAGTTTCGAGTTGGTGATTTTGTTCGTATAAGTAAATACAAAGGTGATTTTTATAAAGGTTATACACCTAACTGGTCTACGGAAATTTTTCGCATCATAAAGGTTAATCAAACTAAACCTCAAACGTATCAAATAGAAGATAAACATAAGCAAAACATTTTGGGTTCATTTTACGGATACGAATTACAAAGAACTAAGTATCCAGATCTTTATTTGATTGAAAAGGTTATTAAAAGAAAAGGAAACAAACTGTTTGTGAAATGGTTAGGTTTGAGTAATAAAGATAACAGTTGGGTTGATAAAACAGAGTTAGTTCAGTAGTATATATGAGCGAACTATTTATTTCTAACTCACTTTTTAAATATCAATGAAGGTAGGCAGTGGTATTATCAACAAGTTAATTGACAATTTACCGTTTGAGTTACACTTACCCGGATATCAATTCTGTGGTCCTGGAACAAGGCTTCAGGAACGGTTGCAAAAAGGCGAACGAGGTATAAATAAATTGGATACAGCGTGTATGTACCACGACATTGCTTATTCAAACAACGATTTAAATGTTCGACACAAAGCCGACTTAGAACTTTTGAATATGGCAAAAAAGAGATTAAAATCAAAAGATGTTAGAAAAGGAGAAAAGATTGCATCGTGGATTGTAAAAAATGCGATGAAAGCCAAATTAAGGGCTGGTGCCGGTGTTAAATCATTTATGTGCGGAGTAAAAAAAATTAAACATCAATTACGAAAGTTAAAATCTAAGGACCATCAGTCAGCTATCAAATATGCTTACGCAGCTGCAAAGAAGCTATTTACGAATAAAAAAGGAATACGTTTACCACGCTGTATTCCTATCCCAAAATGTGGAGGACTTTTACCACTTATCCCCATTTTTGCGGGACTATCAGCTTTGGGTTCATTAGCTGGAGGGGCTGCAGGTATAGCTAAAGCTGTTAATGATTCTAAAGCTGCACAAAAAAGTCTTCAGGAGGCGGAAAGACATAACAAGATGATGGAAGCTGTTGCTCTTGGAAAAGGGTTGTATATTAAACCTCACAAAAAAGGAGCAGGTTTATATCTGAACCCATCAAAAAACTAACTAAGCGGCTACCCAGACGTGCACTCACAAATCTAGATATATTAGAACACGCTAAAGATATTCCATTCTTTCGTGGTGTTTTTATGAGAGACAAATTACCATCAAAACCTAGAGAAATAGAATGTGCGGTACTAAATTTGGATAGTTCCAAAAATCCTGGAACACATTGGGTAGCCTTCGTCAAGCAAAATGATTGCGCTGAATATTATGACAGTTTTGGTAATTTGAAACCACCATTAGAATTAATTAAATATTTAGGTAACATACCTATTAACTATAATTATGTACAGTATCAAACTTTCGGCACCAAAAACTGTGGTCATCTTTGTTTAAAATTTTTAAGAAGTTATTGGCAAAATTGGCGTTTAAATAATGAAGGAAGTAAATAAAATTGTCAGTATAAACATGTCTTTCACTGTGTCTATCACTGGGAGAGGAGCCTCTTTGACAACAGATTACTCACCTACCTTAGACTTGCGAGGAGACTATGAATGTGGTCTCTTATATTTTTCTACATTTAATTCGATTCCTAATATCGATGAAAGAAACAATAAATTCTATTACGATAAAAATGAAGTAGTTGCGATTCCAGAAGGATCGTATGAACTTCAAGATATTTGCGATTATTTGAGAAGTAACATTAAGAATACTTTACTGAAATTGAGTTGTAATAACAATACATTAAAAACAACCATTTTTTGTTCCAAAGAAGTTCACTTCGACAAAAGTGATTCGCTTGGCAGTGTTTTGGGATTTGGCAAGGAAATAGTCAAACCGCTTATAAGCACTGAATCTCAGTATCCTGTCAGTATTTTACCAACAACCATCGTGCGCATCGAATGTGATGTAGTTAGCGGATCATTTGTGAACGGAAAAGCGAGTCATATTCTTTACGAATTTGTTCCTAACGTACCACCTGGTTATCGGATCATTGAAATACCCAAGAACTTAATATATTTTCCAGTAAATCAAAGTTCAATCACTGCAATCAATATAAGATTGTTAGACGCAGAAAATAACCAAATTAATTTACGTGGTGAAGAAGTGCAGCTGTATTTACATTTCAGAAAAAAATGATAAATTTTAATAAAAAGCCATCTTCCTCGCAAATTGAAGCCAGTTCTAAAAGAACATTACATAAAGGAACACCGGTCCAGTTAAAAAAGAAGCTAACTAAAAGCAACAAGGAATTTCTAAAGAAAATAGGATTATTAAAATGAATATTTTAAATATATCTCAACAAACATCGTACGATAACAGCATTGAAAGTTTCGAATATCACTCATACAAACCGTACGTAACAAGTTTCAACAAAAATGATGAAATACGAATACCCATTAATCAACAAGATTTGTATGTGTTGCCCTCTCTCAGCACTTTATATATTGAGGGCAAAGTTAATGTTTACAACAGCAAAAAAGAAAAAGTATCAAGTATGCATTTTGTAAATAACCCGATTTTATTTCTATTTCAAGACATCCGATACGAACTCAATGGAGTAGAAATAGATAAAGTTAAAAATGCAGGTATTACTACAACTATGAAGTCTTACTTATCCTTAAATGAAAATGAATCGAAAAGCGCAAGATCTTGGGGCTGGTCGACTACAGGCACAACTAAAGTTGGTGATGGTGCATTCTCTGCCTCTATACCTTTAAACAAAATGTTAGGGTTTGCTGAAGATTATGAAAAAATCATAATTAATTGTAAACATGAGCTAGTCCTGTTGCGAAGTAATACTAATCTCAATGCATTGAAATTGAATTCAGGCGAAGTGGTAGAAGATATAATAATCAATAAAATTGTTTGGCGAGTTCCTCATATTAAAGTGTCAGATCGTGAAAGAATCAATCTATTAAAGCATTTAGAGAAAGATCGAGCTATCACACTAGCATTTCGTAATTGGGACTTGTATGAATATCCGTTATTACCAAAAACTCGTAAGCATACATGGTCCATTAAAACATCATCTCAATTAGAAAAACCGCGATACGTTATAATAGCTTTACAAACTAACCGTAAACATAAGAGTGAATTGTCAATGGCTGAGTTTGATCACTGTCATGTGCGTGACGTAAGAGTATTTTTAAATTCGTCATATTACCCTTACGAAGGACTGAATATCAGTTTCTCGGAAGATAAATTTACTTTATTATATGAACAATATGCAAGATTTCAACAGTCTTACTATGGACGTCGACCAGAGCCGTTAATGAGTTTGAAGGAATTTAAAGACGTCGCTCCTTTGTTTGTTATCGATTGCTCTCGTCAACACGAAACGTTAAAAGGTTCAATTGATGTGAGAGTAGAAATAGAGACAGACCAAGAAATCCCTGACCAGACGGCTGCTCACTGTTTAATATTAAACGATTGTATATTTGAGTATAGGCCTCTGAGTAACATCGTTAAAAAAATATCATGACCTGTAATACAATTTTTGTAGATTTGCAAGGTTTTAAAGATATGAATAATAGATTTATAGTCAAAGAACTAGTATTAGCTACTCAGCAACATACAGAAATATATTTGGTAAAACCGCCATATCCTTTTTCCGCTCTATCTGTAGAAGAAAAAAGACATGTAAGGTGGATAGAAAGAAATAGAGGACATCGTTGGAGCGAAGGTATAATTGACTATAGAGAATTTCATAGAATTATAAAGCCTCACTTAAAAGATAAAAATATTATTGTAAAAGGTGAAGAAAAGATTAGGTGGATGAAAGAAATAAGTGACCATGAAAATACGAGTATAGAAGATATTGGTAATAAAAACATTCCTAATTTAAAAAACCTTCATGAACTCTATTCTAATGATAACTTTAATAATTGTTTAAGTCATAAAAGTGTAAAATGCTGTGCATTGAAAAATGTTTTATGTATTAAAAAATGGTGTATAGAAAATGATGTAATTGTATGAAATAAAGATTTATCTTTAATTATTTACTGGATTTTACTGTATAGTTCCTACCTAACTACCTATTATTTATTTATTGTTTATTAATAGTCAATTTATTAGGGAAAATGAAAACAATTTTTTTTACTATATATATATAATTATTAAAACATAACACAATTTTAATCGACTTTACATTCTAAGTTAAGCTTAAACAATATTTACTACACACACTAAAAGTTATTGTCACTAATTTTTTTACATATTTTTCTAATAACTGTTTCCGTGTCATCCATTATATCATCTAATGAATTTTTCACAACATATTGAGCACTCAGCACTATGTTTTCTTCCTCGGAGTCGGAGTCTGATTTTACTGGAGATTCACCACATATGTCAATTACTTTAATTTTAATAAGACGAATTCCTCTTTGGATTTCATTGTTGATTACATATGAAGCTCCTCTTAGCCTGGAATTCTTGCATTTGCAGTTTTTTCGTTTAGGCACAGGTTTGGGTTGCCTTTCTTTACTTGCAGGTCTGCACAGTTCAGGGCAGGCTTGTTCGAAGGCGCTAGCAGTTCGAAACGGGTCTTGTGCGTATTGGCTGAACATGATTTCACTCTCTGACATTTTCTGTAACAAATAAAATAAAAATATTAGAGACACGACTCGGATTTAAGTTTACGATTAAATGTAATACAAAATAATTATACTCACAATATTATGATTAAATAGCACACCTCCGTTTCAATCAAATACGAACAGAAAATGAATGAAATCTATCGGTGCTCTAATTTCTTGCAAGCTAACCATTTTTTCGAATACACACACCACCAGGGTTGTCAATATTTTCTGTCTAATTATTCATTATTGATGTATTTAGTGGAAAAAGTAACGGAGCTATTTAATTACGTTTTAAAACTTTTTTCTCAGTAGACCAGTCAACAAGTTCAAATAGGAAACAAATATTCATTAACTAACACTAATCGGTGAATGATGATGATGATAAAATAAGTTTCAACTGCTTTGACAAAAGGCAAGGCATTAGGATGCTATACAAATTTTAATATTTACAACTGGCAACCCTAACACGAAGCCAACAGGTCCAAACTTGCACAATAATATCACGTGTATTTGTGTAATCCTAATAATATGACCTAAAGATGTTTACTAAATATTTATTTAAAACGTCGATTTTGAAGTAGTACCTATAGTTTAGTATGAGGATATTATTTTCATCAAACGGATATAAAATAAACAACAACAGAAATATTAATGAAGTATTATTTATTAATGAAACTTATAATAAAATACTTAAACTAAACATACCAACATGCTTACATAACAGAGATAATATTTACAACTAATGATATTCAACTATTTGGAGGGCCCAATCTATTTTAATAACCTATTTAAATCTACTTAAAAGAAACTAGACTTATGACCCCAAGCCAATGTATTAACATTATCTCTTAGTATTATTCGTTTGTCATCATTCGACGACAAGGCTACTTTATTAACAGATTGAGTAAATATTTGATGTTTAAAAGACCTGAAAACAATATTTTTTTTGCGTACAATTGTGTTATCTCGCAAAACTTTATCGTAGTCCTCAAAAATCAATTTTTGAACGACGGGTTTCTTAATTCCTTTTGCTTTTTTTATTTCTTTATTATCAGTTTTAATACAATATAATTTGGATCTTAAACCAACGAATTCGGTAATAAGTTGTCCACCTAATTCGTCTTTAAACAAACCAGGGACCTTTTTGTTTTGACGTTTAATACCGTATGTATTATTATAATCATAGTTACTTGTGTCAAAATAAGTTTCGAATCTAAGTCGTAGGTCATTGTAAATATCACTGGTCTGCACGAAGTACAGAAAACTATCCGTATCGGTATAGCACAATTTTAAATTACAGCCGTAAAACGGTTTCATAACAGAATAGTGAAAGTTATACATATGACTTTTAGAAACTTCTAAAACAGTAAATCCTATGTAAATAGGTTTATCAAGAATTACTGATTCCGGCTTCATTTGAACTGCAACAAAATTTTCCGAGAAAATAGTTGAACTGTGATAATTAGGTCTCGCTATCAATTGTTCTGCTGTAAACAGTTTTTTTGTTTTATTTTTACTATCAACCCATTGATTAACTAACTTTACGTCAAGCCGTTTTTCGGTATCCTCTAATGTTTTTCCAAAAATGCTATTGTTCAATAATTTAAAAAAGTCCTGTTCAAAGGCAGACGTTGCTTTTTGTCGCAATTCTGTATTTAAATCAATATATTGTTTTAGATAAGGACTTTGTTTGAATTTTATGACCCTATGAATTCTTTTTAATTTAAGCCCATGGGCTAAGCATGTTTTCAAATGAACATAATGTATAACATAATTGAATTTATCATATAAGTTTGGAATTAGTTTAGGGGTTTTAGAACCAGGCGGTGTAAATTTTTGTGGGCAAAATGGTAACTCATTATGCAGGTCATGTAAATTTTCAGGATATTCCAAGTCTACTTCTAAAATATACCCTTCTTCTGAGTCATCAGGGGTTTTAAGGATTTTATTGCGATTAAATTCTGACTCATTTAGCAATCTGAAATCTGAATGAGGTAAATAAGAGCACATTGCATATCCGTATAAATTATTGCAATCTATGTAAAATAAGTAGTTATCCGGGAAAGATGTTTGGTAATCGGACAAGTATTTGTTGTTAGCTTTTGCATATCTAGTAGAACATAGACATACTCCTCCGCGGATACCTTTTTGAATCAATCGAATTATTTCCAAGTCTTCAATAAGTTGAAGTTTTACCTTAGTTTTTAGAAGCATAGCGTCAAAACTTAAGCTTGGAGCGGTAAGATAAAACGAAGGATCTAAATTGTAATTAGTTTTACATGTATGACGAAACTTTTCGAATACGTCCGCTAGTAATAATACATCCGATTTCAGGTATAAATCTGTATATTCACCTAGATTTTCAATACTAAAGACCTTCCAAATAAGTTTAGCATGTTTATAATCAGATTCTGAAATAGTAGAGTCACACAAACTGCTGTAAAAGCATTGTTGCGGAGGTAACTGTTTTTCATTGTAGGATTCCCAATTAGTCATGTATTCGTATGGATAAACACCTTTCCGTCTTAACAACTCAAACTTTTCATTTTCTGTGAAAAAATGTGCCAAATGTACAAAATCCCTTTTATTTAAATTTGTCACAAGTTTTTCAAGACTTGTGCCTAAAAATTTAAAGGAGTCTACAAAACGAACTGCTAAAAATTTATTATCATCTGTTGTAAAAAACTTGGTAAACGAAATGTAATTCTCTTTATTTTTTGCTATAACTTTTATCGGTCCTGATGTTTGACCTAATTGATTAATAAATAGATGGCTATCGTAGCCAGACAAGTTATGAAAAAATACAGGTATAAATTGAGGTAAACGAAATTTGAGATTGCAATAAGAATGAGCTACACCGCGAAACTTGCCGGTCAAGTGACAATGGTCTCTAACTCTATCGTCAAATAATAATTGATTACAAATATAACATAACTTAGAATTATTGAACGTTTCCATTTCGTTTGTTGTTAATTTATTCATGGGAACTATATTTTTATAACGTTTTAATATTTTAGATACGTCTTTCTTAAGATTTTGAATAAAAACTTTAACACAGTCTTCACCACGATAAGATACGTATCGATTAAACAAATTATTGTAAGAACATACAACGTAGTAAGCAAACGCAGCCGGAATATGTTTTTGAAGCACTTCCGTACAGTTTGAATTAGGTCCGTCGGGACTGTGCTGCAATAATGATTCAAAATCCGCATATATGACAAAAGGCATATCCTGCATTTTTTCATAATTTTTAAACTGAATAAGTGTCCCGCGCTTCGGCAATATAGTTGCAACACCACCGCAAACATGAGTTTTTAATTTACGTTCATTATCAAAAAATATCATACAGTCGTCACAAAAAAATATTTTACCGTGATGCTTCGTAAGTTGCGATCTCATTAAACGGGATAAATTTTTAATCAAACAATAATGCGAAAGATTCCCTCTTTCTATGTACAATAAGTTTATATGATTCTTTCTTTTATTTTGAGTTCGGTATAACGGTCCAACAATATTTGTTTTGTTTTTGAGCCCATACACATTGACACTTAAACTAGGATTATTTTTTTCAAACGTTTTTATATCGGATAACTTTACCGGAAAAGACATATTATTTACATTAAGCACGCTTTTAAAATGAGGATAAGAGGAAACTCGATGTGCGTTGTTATTAGCTGGAAATAATGCTGCTATAATGCTCCATAGGAAACAAAACTCATCCTTATTTCGAATGTTAATGCACGCTCGTTTAAGCTTCAACGCTTTTGGTAAGTCAAGAAATCTAGATGCTCTTAGAGGATTATACTTGTTAATGTTAACTTCTAAGTGACAATTACGTAAAAATAACCAGCCACTGTCTCTTTCTTCAAATCCATCAATTTTAGTGGAAATTATACTAATTACCTGCGAAAAAATTTCTTGAAAATCAAAGTTTTTATGTAACGTTATGTTTTCCGTGGCAAATGACTTTACTTCAGACTTGTCCGATTCACTGGTTCTTAAATAAAATTCAGCAAATAGTTCAAAGTTAACTTTGATGCTATCAAATGTTACCTGGCGCGCTTCAAGCAGCTGGCGCACGCGCGCGCGCAGCCCGCGCAGGAACTCGGCCGGCGGCTGCGCGGCGCTGTCCGCCGAGCTGCTACGTAATCGATATGACGCAATTCGGCTGCGGAAAGCACTGCCTACTTTTTCAATTCCGTCACTAACTTCAATGGCAGAGTTGTTTTTATGGATTGTACTTTTAAGATGAGCTGAAAAAGCCTTGCTTTTGACCGAAATATCACAAACAGTACAATATATTGATCTGTTCGACATTATTTAGGAATTTAAACTAGTTTACTTACGGAAAGGATTACTAAAATAGACTGGGCACTTAGTAAGATTTACAAAACATATATTTATAAAACTAATTAAACCTAAGTATACAAATATTTACAACAATTCTACTTTTTCTTATCGGCGAAAAATGTGCCTTCTTCGACGAATTCCGCGCGAACTCGTCGAATGAACTGACGCAGGAAATCCAGTTCGTCAGAGTCAGAATCCGTCTGGTACTTCAGCGACAAGACCGATTTTTCCCAGCGATCCCTCGGTGCTACAGACCTTATATCTTTGGTGTTGTAGAGCCGTAACTCGACAAACAGATCCCCAACTAAGTCAGCTGTGCGGCGCAGGTTCCCGTCGGCCACCCGGCGCGTGAGCACGGACTGCAGGCTGGGCGCGGCGCGGGCGCGGTTGCACTCGAGCTCTTCGTCGTCGTTGAATTCCAGGTTCCAACCGCCCGCGTCAGGTCGACCTCGTTTCTTATCGCTTTCAGCTGACTTGCGCTTCGTTGTCGTCCCAGACTTTTTCACCGCTTTATTGGCTCTGAAATGATAAACTTAATGTTAACAAAGAGTACATCATACCACAAAAAGGTTGAAGACGTCAAACAGGTTTATTTGCAAATAAAATAAAAACATTTTCACTGTTTTAATAGTTGCCGAGAACATTAATGTTTCGTTGTTACTAAAAGTTTTACGTTTAACCCCAAAAGTTTAAAAGTCTAAGTTAGAACTGTGTTTTACAAAACATACCGTTTATGTTCTAGCTCGTCTTCCGAATCTCTCCTGAACACTTCCTTGTCCGAGCACAACCCAGACTTGCGCTTAGCTGGTACAGGCTTTCTTAGTGGTTTAGTTGTGCTGAAATTTAAAGAAAATTATTGTTACTTTTCTAAAGAAGTAAATTGATCATTGTTTGACGAAAACTAAGTAATGTCTTTCTTTATTTAAAACATTTAAGTTTCACTGATAGTTATCTGGAGTTAATTCGAAAAATAATTTAAACTCACCGTTTGTTAACATGCTCGTCTTCAGTGTCGTAAAACAAAGTATCGCTCGCCTTTCGGGGTCGTCGGCTGGTGTGCTCGTCGTCCGACTCTAAGTCCTGCTTGCGAGCAGCTCGAGGTTTGGCTTCGACTTTGGTGTTGTACTCAATGTCCGACCTACAAAATAATGACAAAAATAACAATCACACATTAAATTAACATTCGTACAATAAATACAATCAAAGTGAATCGATAAAAGACTTACGAACATTATTGGTTTGTAGGAAATCCTCTTGCTGTAGAACGAAAACTGAAGACTTTGCAGGTTCTTGATGCTCACAATTCAGATTTACTGGTGTAATGATTTTGTATTGATTCAGGGTATCGATTTATACAAAAATATTACAAAGTCAGCTCAAGAGATGGCCAACATTTTAAATTTAAAATCATAAACATTTTTAGGTAAACTATAGTGTAGAATACAGCAAAATACCCATTTATAAAAAGGTTTACAACATCAGGCGAAATTTTTTGATCGATAAGCAGTTTAATGAAAGTACAAATATTTTTGTGAAAAACAAAAGTATCATATTAAAGTGTTTCGACACACCTTTGACCAAAGGTTACTTTTAGGTACAGTTAGGTAAGTATATAGTTATTGATTGAGTAGGTATATCATGTTTATTTATTATTTTAGTGACATTTCTGAACTTTACTGTTACCTTTTATGGAAGTTTCGTTTTACATATTTTATAGAATGTTTTAGCAACTTAGTTGCAACTATATTATCAGAACTAAAACTTGAAAAATCATATTTGAGGTAAGACTCGAACCCGCATCTCCATGCATACCGGGCGCGGTGCTTTACAAATTAAGCCACCGAGACAATACGTCGCTGTAAGCTAGCGTAGATTCATGAGACATACATTTTCAAGTTTAAATATTGATATTATTTTTATACTTCAGTAGTTATTAATTTTAAAAGGAAAATAAAGAATTAATATACTTTTTTCAATGGTTATTTATAGTTACTTAAACATGAGTTATTTGTTTTTGTTATTTCGAGATTGTTCTCGTAATGTTTATAATTAACAATTAGAAATTCAAACTGTTGTCATTTAATGTTGTAGTTAACTGTACTTTTATGTAATGGGGACATCATATATGTCTACGTAGCAAATTTCGTCAAATTGCCGGTCTTCGAGTGACATATTGGTAATAAATTAATAATGCATATTATTTATTTTATTTTATTATAGTTGGGTGGCAAATAAATATACATGTTGCAGTCCAAATGCTTAACTGGTTAAAACTATTTTTGCTGGTGGATCACGGCATTATGTAGTCGTTGCCTGATAATAATTTTTATTTTAAAGCATAATCATAACCTGAATTCTCTACAGTGCACTGGTTTATTGAAATTAGTTTTGTTACTGTCAGATCTCCAGTTTCAACACAATGAAACCATATTAATGTAAAACTGAAATTATGAATACATAAAAATGAAATTGTTTTGTTTATAAAGATTGCCTTTAAAACTATATCAAAAATGACTTATATCATGACTGTGATTGTTTTATTTTGTTTCTATACCTATATTTTCATTTCATTCCTTTTTAAATATCATAGATATTAAATCTATGGTAAATATAGTTTACTGATGTTTAATTTTATTTCATTCAACGAATATTTTATAGTGCGCAGGAATGGATGCAAATAGGTATTTAGTAAAGTATCGTCGTGTATCATGTTGCACTGTGACATCAACCGGTGGCGGGCTGCGGGCAGCGCGGGACGGGGGGGAACCTAAATGCTGACCATCAAAAAATGAACCAATTTATAATTAAACTCATACGACACTAGTATTTTAGTGCACGCCGTAGATTGGCCGTGGTCTCGCACTGGCCCGGGAAGTTGTGGTTCGTGGTACTAGTTACAATTTGGATAGAGAGCACAACGTGGTCAGTACCCCTGAGAAACAACGGTACGACGAATCGCGCCAGAACAAACCATTCCAAGGTGAAGGTTTTCTGGGTGCCGATGTTTTCTACAAACAGGCAGAATGCCACCGAAGTGCTCGTCCTTATGTAATATCACATAAAGTACGATCAACCGGACGCGCGTCACAACTTGCCCGCGAAGTGTGTTCCTGGTGTGATCTATAAAGTGCAATCATTTTATTTAAGCAGTGCAATCGCAAAAAGCGGAGTTTTGGTATGTAAGTTTTCATATTGTATTGTAATCGTTTGGTAGGTAAGTATTGGGTAGAATAATTCACTTTTTTTCTAATGAGCGATCGAAGAGAGCGAATGGTGTAAAAAAAGTGAATTAGAATGCCCAATACTTACCTACTTCGCTCCATATAAGTCAACACATCAGCATAATTTTGTTTGACTCTTGCTATTGTGAAACTGTTCTGATTATGGAAGTGAATAATATCAGATATTGTAATACAAGTTGTTGTTATGCATACTAGCAGCATTCCTTATTTTTATATTATGTTGTCTTTATTTGGACTAATGTATAACTCATCTATTTAATTTGTAACAGTGGGGTACCGAAACTTATTCACATTGTTATTCTGTTTTATTTCATTAAATTTTTTAAAAATATATAAAAAACGATTATATTGTTGTTACAAAGAAAAAAAAATGTTCTTATATCTAGTTTAACATTCGTATTTTCAAGGATAAAGGGATGTTTTTAGTGACTTTTGTACCAACAGAGTAGATACATTAGATTTATTTTTTAATAAAGAATAGGTAGTTAAATGTCAGTTTTAAATATTGTTTGGTATTGCTGTAAGATTAGATTTTTAGAGTTAATGAATACTTAGTAAAATTGTTTTGACAAACGATTGGACTGATCACCCGAAAGTTTACAAACTCATTGATGCTAAATCATTCTGTTTGGAATTATGTGTTAATGTTGGTTATGTATTGTTATTTTGAAGTAAATTAAGATAAGTAGAAAAGATTAAGGGTAGGGCACAACTGGTACAACACGGATATGAAGATAGAAAGAACAATGGTAAAAGGTACAGTTAGGGGTGTCAGATCCATGGTGCAGACGAGCTTCTCCCTGTGAAAATAGTTGGAAATGACCACAATTAGTATGGCTATTCATCTTTCAAATGATAGCAAGTAGTTAGGGAGCAAAATGTCGTTATACGTCGACTATTATTTATAAATAAACTGTACCAAATAAATGTGTATTATGTGAAAAGGGATCAATGTCAGGCCCAAATATGAAAATTACCTAAAATGGTAAATATGTACCTTTATAATGTTATAGTTGTTTGGTAATGTGCCCATCTACATGAAGAATTGTATAGAATTTTATTCATAACTAACTGTTGCCCGCGACTTCGTCCGCGTCAATTTCTGTTATTATGATCGGGATTATTTTTGCAACATTTTTCACTGATGCTGCGCTCCTATTGGTCGAAGCGAAGAATTTTTCAATTCGAACCAGTACTTCCTGAGATTAGCGCGTTCAAACAAACAAACAAACAAACAAACTCTCCAGCTTTATAATATTAGTATAGATTCCTTCTATGTCACGTGTAAATATTTTTGAAAGGAGTGCTTCTAGTGATCTCTATGCCTTTTCCAAAGCTCGTTGGTAAAAACAAGAGTTAACAAACATTTTGAATTATAAGTACCTACCAGAGTGGATTAAGATTATTTTATTGTTGCTCCACTAAAACAAAAAGTGGCAAATGTTAATCGACTAAGATTTTTGGGCGGCCAGACATCGACGGTTGATTCCATTAAAACTTTAATTGGCGGTTGCCGCCTGTCATTCACGCTGCACGACACGCCACACTTTCTAGTGCCTTTTGGTGCGATTGAAAAGTGGATCCTGGACTGATGGACTTTGGACTTAGGTACTTATTTATAATTAACATAAATTTTTCGGCAAATATTTAGCTATACTTTTTTTTTGCATTATAGAGAATTACGACACCACGTGTAAGTGTTAATTTTACAATGATAGTTTCTTGCTTGTATTAAATACGTGTAAAATTTTATGAATGGATGTACATACTTACAATGCAAAAATTTCTAGCTATGAGCTTAAAGATATCTGAACATAATATTATATGTTTAGAAATTTTATAAAATTAAATCCAAATTTTATATAGGCGTTAAGTATTGTATTTAGAGCTCACTATTTTATGAAGTAAATAAAACCGGCCAAGTGCGAATCGGACTCGCGCACGAAGGGTTCCGTACCAAAAAGGCCAATAAAACTGGTTTGTTGTATGGGAGCCCCCTTTAAATATTTATTTTTATTTTGTTTTTAATATTTGTTGTTATTGCGGCAACAGAAATACACAATTTGAACAACGCACGAACAACAGAATTACAAAATTTCAATAGTCTAGCTATCACGGCTCTTGAGATACAGCCTGGTGCCAGGCAGACGGACAGACGGACATATGGACAGATGGACAGACGGACAGACGAACAGACAGCGAAGTCTTAGTAACAGAGTCCCGTTTTTACCCTTTGGGTACGGAACCTTAGAAATGAAGGTCAAGTTTTCATCCGAATTTTTTTTTCGTAACATGCTTTTCAATTGTTACGGTCCTAAGCCTGTGAAGTTATTAAGAGAAAATCAATAATTTATGAATAGTATCGTAATGAATGCATGAGATGCGCATTGCATAAAAAAAGTGTTTCTAGGAGGACGTATCGAAAATTTTAGATTTTTGGTGGACATGTTCTAGGTGTTTTATCATGGTATTTTTGTATTTAAAATTAAAGAGGTATTAAGAAGAATGTGATTGATTTGTTAGCCGGTGGCTGGTATTTCATTAAAAATAAATTTAAAAAAAAGAACAAATTACAATATAAACAAGGATACCACCATCAGCTACAATATTGTGCTGAACCTAATAATCAAATCAATATAAAATCCACATGATTATATTACAGATATTATTTGCTTCTTATTTCCCAAACGTAATGACCATAATGATGTTTTTCTTGACGTAATAAGAAGATTTCCTCTACATACAATATTTTGTCATAATCCAGAGCTAATAAAGTAATTGGTTATTGGATTAAGTGATGTCTTATTTGTGTGGTTCTTGATATAAATAAAGCGTATCTTTTATAAAATTATTGTGTTACTGTATCTGAGAGAAAATAATAATAATACATTCATTCATATTACTCTTAATTATATATGTATTAAATCTATCAAACATTGAAAAGATTTTGAAGTGGGGGTTCTGAAGTCAGACAACATTTTAAATTTTAAGTTTTAAAAAAAATCATTTTTCTTTATGATCGTGGAGTAGATACTTCTCAAATGTAGGAATAAAAAAAGTAAGATTACGACTGAAACTTACAAATAGGGTAAGTTATTGTTAACTAAACCCTATTTGTGGTATCATCAAGTGGCATATCAATGTGTGTAACAATAAAAAATTCAACGTTAACCGATTCCGTGCGGATGACTCGGTAGAGGCGCCATGGGTATTTTTTGTGAATGGCGGGTAGAGCCCGAGAGGAGCCAAAATATCTACATGTAAAACACTGATAAAATAGCATTTCTAAAGATTACCCCCTTTATTAAAGTGTCTTTATTTGTGTCACAGATTACGATTTCAGTGTTCGTTTCAGGGTATTTCATGAAAAAACACACTTCAGAAGTTGTAAACCTTTTTAATACAAAGATCAATATGATTAATACGGATACCAAATTATTTTTTATGTTAGCTACTAAAAAATAATTAAGTAATAATTTTACTCACAATTGTTAAAGGTTTTAATGTCTAAACTAGCTTCGTATGCGTGGCATTAAACAATAATAAAAAGAAGCGAATTGATAAATCAATCGTTCTAAACATAAACCTGATAAAAATAAGTCACTTGCCTTCCATTTCCGTATAAATACTTAATAAGACACATTTACATTAAATAATTTATTAGACCGCTGACGTTCGCTGTTGAATTGAGACTATAATAAAAACAAGTGGAAACCGACGAAACAGCGATCAGTTAAACTACATGGCGGGTGGTGCTCGAGAGGAGCCATGAAAGTTTATGGCGAATGGCGCCTCAGAGGAGCCACGAAACATTTGTCCGCCGCCAGGCGCTAAAGTCTAAAAAACCACCGCCGCACTGAATCGGTTAAAAACTCAACAACTTCCAAGTATTTTAGCATTAAGTATTTTATATCCTAAAAGTATTAGAAAGACAAACATCATTGAGGAAAGGGAAGTCTCTATTAGCTTTTTCCTGTCGCCACGGAAGCGAATATATTCTTACACAAAATGTACTCACTCATTATGACGTATTGACATCAATTTTCCGAGCGATCAAAATATTAATGAGTACCTAAAGGTTTTAGGGTTAGGTAATAGTTATGTTTATTTTATCAATTTCGTGTACTTTAATAGATTAAGCTATTTGTAATACTGAAAATAAATTAGGTGAGTGGATATTAAGTTATCTATTAATGAAATTTAAAAGCTTTAAATTGTTTGTGTTAGGCATGCAGTTTTTGGATGTTGGTGGTTAGGAGCGCAAGCCACTTTAAAATTATTTGTTGAAATGAGAAATATTTAGAGGAAAGAACAGTTGTAGCATTTAGTAATCATCTTTTACAAATTATTGAATTAAGAAGTTGGGTTTGGGTTATAGTATTGTTTTGGAAGCCACGTTAATTTGTTGGGTCCATCTTCTATACAGGTGAGTTGAGAAATTCTGATAACTTAGTTATCCTCAAGAAAGGGTAATCATAAGGCGAGAAGAAGTAAAAGAGCCATTGACTGAAATCAGCCAAAAAAAAGTTAAAGAAAATAGCTTTTAGAGAAATAAAACCAATGGAACTGCTATAAAATTTAAAAAATCACTTTAATTGATTTTCTAAAAGAATGTAATGTAAAACAAAAGTATTACACTAATCCGTTATTGATTCGAATTCTAGACGATTGTGTGCCAGCCATGTGCCGGCACTGCCAGCCAACCAGGATATTTTTGTTGCGACCACTTTGACTTTGAACCGTTAAAATTACTCTAAGTGAGAATTTAGCAAACAAAAACAATGTCTGAATACCATCGTCCATACAATCATTGCGATATTAAAACCGGATCAAAAACGAACTCAAATCGAATTGAGGTTTATATGCGAACGTTCTCAGGTATTCCAGACACAGGAAATCTACACAAAACGTTTGAAGAAGGAAGCTATAAAATAGTACCTACTGAACCTTTAATACCTTAGTTACGGAACTAATCAGAGATCAAAAACAGTGAACTAAACAGTATCCTAGCTACTAAACTATCAACTGCACCTTTATCGTATGATATTAATTACTAAATCATCATACCCATTGAACTATAATTTAACACTATCAACACCAAAAACCAACAGGAACAATATCCTTCGGAAGCAGTCGCTAATCACAATAACCTAATTAACAAAGCAACACAAACTAATATCTAGCCCAAAACTAATATCAGATGAGGCTAAACAATGCGTGTTGTAAATTAATTTTGCCGTTCAAATATAATTTCGATCGGCGGTAATCTGATAACGCAGATCCAGCGATAAATTACTGTATTCCAATTAAACCGGGCCAGTTGGGGTAGAGGCAGTGTAGACGAGCGTGTCAAACGCTGATACGATCGGCCATTATTCGAAATTAATGGTATAAATTTAAATCATATAACTACTATTTGCCGTACCAACATCCGTGAATTATAGCTCAGTGGTCAAATTTCGCATCTCGTCATCCAGGGGTCAGGTTGAATTTTTTTAATATTTACATGCAGTTTGCCACTTGTTGCTTGATAGTAAGGGAAATCACCATGTTCCAACAATGGTATGGTTTCAATAAATTAGTGGTCATACACATCTGCTGACAACGGCTTCAAATGCAAATACTAGAATTGTCACACCTCAGTATGAACTGTCAAATGTGTAGTACATTTGATGGATTATACCGAGTAGTCGCACCTAAAACAGTATAACATGGTGGGATAAACATTGCTCATAATAGTATTTAAACTTGAAAAATTATGTCTCTGGCGGGACTCGAACCTGCATCTCCTTGTATGCCGAGCGCGGCGCTTTTAAATACTTATATTATAAATATTTTTAAATGCTCATATAGCTAGAGGCAAATTAATATAATTTTTTCGTCAAAGTAGTTTTTAATCATTGTCATAATAATTAAAAATAACCCAGGGAATAAAAACATTGACCAAACCGTCGGAATGTCAACAGAATAATAGGTAGCCAACTAAATTATCGATAAGTAAACAGCAGAATCGCTGTACTTTTACGTTTCAACTGTTCGTCTGCCTCAATACCCGGTGGAAGAAATTTTCATACTCGCAAGCCCTCAGCGGCACCCGGCAAATAAATTAACGTTCTTATGGCGCCGACGGTACCGCCATTGAGCGGCGCTCACGCATGATTTATTGTTTAATTTGCACACGCTTTTTTTGCTGACCGTGGTCGCGCAGTGTCAAATTTGTTTATTTTTGTTGAATATTTTAACACGGAGTTATTTTTAATTATTTATTATAGTAACTTACAGTACATGGTCATCCAGGGTTTTTATAACATTAAGTTCATAAAACTAACATAAGTACCCACCCAATGATACAGGACAAAAGACAGTTTGTCCAGAACAGAACCGTTTTAGAGACTTTTCTGAGAATGCGCGTTTTTATTAAAATACTCGATTGGATAACAATATTAACAGCTTATTATGGACTGGTGGAATCTGTTCTTAGATACGGAATTATCTTCTGGGGTAACTCAACTGACAGAGAGGTAGCGTTTAAAAGTCAGAAACGATGTATCCGCGCTATGTTTGGTCTTCAGACCACCGATAGCTGCATGCCATATTTTATAAAGCACAGAATTCTGACACTTCCGTCCTTATATGTAATGGAGGTGGCTCTTTTTGTCAGAGCCAATCCTCACCTCTTTCCTCGGTTATCTGACATAGTTACATGCAACCGTCGAGATCAAAGCAAGCTGTGCTCGCAACGAGCAAAAACGGCTCTGCTTAAAAAGAGTGTAGTATGCATGGCTCCTTAAATGTATAAAAAAAGTTGAAAAAAATTTTTTTTTTCAACTGATTGTCGTTAAGTAATTTATATGTCTGAGGAATTTTATTATACATTTTAGGAGCCAACTGACTTCTTTAACGATAAATTTTGACATACAATAATAAAAATGTAATAATCAATGTTCATTTCTATAATATTATATTCAAATTAATAAAATTTTACATGCAATAATAAATAATGTAATAATGAGTAATATTTTTTTCTAAATATTCTATTTCAAATTGTGGCTGTGTATGTAATGCTTTGATGTAATGTAATAATTTAACTGACTTTGTAATATTGATAGGGTAATGTTAAATGAAATCTAACAAATTTAACACTATAAATTTTACACACCGAATATCGGTAAGGCATGTTGATACTAACGACACTAATACCAGTATATCTCTGCCCATGCAATGTATATCTCACACATGTTTTCGTAAATAAAATTATCTTATCTTATCTTATCTTATCTTACTGGACCGATGATGCAGAAAATAAAATTTACTGGACTACCTTATAGAAGCTATGAAACGTGCATAGTGGTTAACGGTTATTAACGGTTTAAACTTTCATAGTCACTATCAAAATAATTAACTGATTCGGGATAAAACCCTTGATAAATACCATGATATAAATTTCAATCCTGAAGTTTAGTTTAAATTGCCTAGTGTATGGAAAATGGTATTTCATAATTGCGGAATCCAAAGAAAATTTAAAAACACCTAGTCGCGATCGAATACTGTAGGTGTTGTTTGTCGAGAACAGAAGTATCTAAATAGCGAGGCTGTAGGCTGGATGGGACCTATACTCCTCGAGTTGCTCTTGCCAACCACTCGCTTAGACATCAGTTCTTCCATAGCGCTTACAATAGTACCGAAATATCGGAAATTCATAAATAAAAGGTGAACCTAAGTAATACATAGCGATCATTTAAATTTAACGAAGTACAGGACTTCAATTTGATAGTAAAGTTTGTATTACCAAATGAAAGTTCGAAAATGTTTATTGCTTGCAGTTTTATAAATAAGATAATTTTTTTCATGTACTAATATAAGAAGGATAATATAACAAGCCTATGGTACATAATTGTGCAGTGTTTATGTATGGAGCTTTAACTCGACCCTACATTGAGGCTGTTTGCCTTTCGGTTTATACGCGGGTTGTGTGTTTTCTTCAACTATTTACTCAAAGTTGGTAAAATTAATTTTACAGCGATGCTAACTATGTGTTTGTCGTGTGAAGTTTTTGTAGTATTTAGCGCACCGAGATAGAATTTTTAAAAAGTGGGTGCTTTATAAAATAATCCTCAAGAAGAAGTTTGTGAGCGGATGTAAGCCACTTTCATTACATGTCATTGAACCCGGTCCTAGACTTTTTATATTCGATTTCAAATAAATAGGAGATTTATATGTTCCTTTTTTTTATCGGTTATCCTTCATACGGGCTGCACCAATAGTCAGTGAACACATAGTGGAACTGTATTCATAATGATTTAAGTTACGTAAAGTCGTTAATGACCTTTCTAATAACTTCCTTAGTCAAATAGGTCATGCCATTGTTTATTTCTTTGCGTAGGGAAATTATTTCTCATTGCCTTCCTACATTGTTATTCAGTCATCCAAGACCAAACCGTATACGTATGTATCGGATTGAGGGGTATCGTATAATTGGCACTGGGGCAAAAATTTACATTATAAGAACTTCAGGTTGGTAAATAATAAATGTTAAAAGTAAAATCGCGTAAATATTATATTGACCCAGATAATCTTGGTTTATTAAATACGAGTAACATTTTTATTTAAATTTCCATTAACGAGTCCTCACCCTCAGGCAGTTTAAGAAATATCGCTTAGAAAAATTCAATATCCGTTGGCGGGAGTATCGTCTGGATCCGGTGTGGTAGTAAATTGGCCCGGGTAAATAAATCCGGGAATAAAGGGATCCGCCATGTTGCCGCTCTGTTTACTATTTATTTATGTCCCACTATTTCCTTTTGTAAGACATTACATTTTGGGCTGGATGTTTGTTCTGTTAATTGTTAGTTGACCTTGTGGTCGGTCAGGTAATATTTTTTCTTGTGTTTTGTTGAATATCACCTTCATGCTTTGTGTGTAGAGAAAGCTGGCTGCAACCGCAATGATTAGGCTGTCACTAAAAGAATGTGTTGACATTAGCTGGTTGTTATTAATTCACCTCTCGTATTGTAATTCTATGTGTGTACTTTTCTATTAATATATTTTATATTACTGCACTCTCCGTTGTGTTAATTGCTCTGCCATTCCCCCAAACAAAGGTTATGGGCCCAGAGCAGCAGTAACTGATAAAACAGTATTATTAAAAATAATTTCGTTAATGTACCTACATGTGTAAACAAAATGGCGTCGAATGGACGAATCGAATTATTGAATAAAGAAAACTATGATACATTTAAAGAACAAGTAGAAGCACTATTGATCAGAAATGTTTTTTTGGGAATACGTGAGTGAAGAAAAGCCGAAACCCACGGATGGTGTGTCATCAACGTTTTGGGGGACTGCTGATAGGAAGGCAAGATCCGAGTTGATTTTGGCATTGAATCGAAGTGTAGTGTGGTATAATCCTCTTTGCAGAAGTCTTTGCAGGCAGAAACTAGTTGCGTTGAACAATTATTTATAAATGAGAATGTAGAACATGAAACTTTAACCGTGTATCATGTTTCAGATGATTGTTTGGCTATTGGAGCCAAACGCAGTCGTCAGGAATGGTTGTTTGATAGCGATTGCAGCTCGCACATGTGTAATGATGCAAGAAAGTTTGATGAGGTACTGCCAACTAACCAAAATTTGAAATTAGCCACTGATTCCGTAACAACAGCGCAAGTTAAGGGCACAGTTAAGATATTAGCAAGCGATGACGATATTACGCAAAAGATCCAATTTGAAGATGCGTTGTTAGTTCCCGAACTACGCAGTAATTTAGTGTCAATTTCTAAATTGACTGAACGAGGTTGCACAGTAACTTTCAAACGTGATGTAGCTTACGCTATTAAAGACGAGAAAGTAAAGTTGACTACTGATCGACGAGGTAGTTTGTATTTTTTAAGGGAGCCAGATGCTTTTGCGTCTGTTGTATCAGCTAAGCAAGTGGATTTGTATAAATGGCATAAGCGTATGGGACATTTGAATGCTAGAGATCTTTTGAAAGTACTAAAAAAGTCAGGTATAGATCATGTAAAGTGTGAAACTGATTTGCGTGATTGTGATGTGTGTGCTAAAGGAAAGATGGTTTCGTTGCCTATTGTGAAGTCCAGAAAACCATGTAGTAAAATTTTAGAAATAATTTATTCTGATCTGGTAGGCCCGATGAGAGTTCAATCGAACGGAGGAAATAAATATTTTGTCACTTTTATTGACGATTGTACTCGACGTGTTGTCGAGTACAGTTGTGAAATTTCATTCATATATTGGAAAGGAATTTGTAAATAGTGATTTTTCGAATTATTTACAAAGTGTAGGAATTAAGGTATTCTATTAAAATGTGCGCGGTCTACGAACCAAATACGTTGAGCTTTTTAATAATATACTTTTACATGATTATGATGTAATTTTAATCACAGAAACTTGGTTCCAAAGCGACGTCCTAGATACAGAGTTGTGTGACAGTAAATACGACGTGTTTTGCTCCGACCGTGACTTAGCAAATAATACATAGTCAGGTCATAAGTTCTGTTACACAAAAAAAACTTTTGAATTTAGAATGCTGACCACAAAAAAGTTTATTGAATTCTAATTTCGAATTTTTCATGAAAATAAAAATGTGTAATGTGAAATTTTCTCGGGTCTGGGTGTTTGTGGTACCTTCGTTGTGTCTGGTTTCTAAAACACGAATGTTTTAAATAGTTCTTCAAATTGGGATCAGAACAATGTATGTGATGTGGTCCACATTTATTTATTTTATCATCTATTTACTTTTTAGAATTTTCCTCATTTTTAAATATGGAGTGGACACTTAAGGAAGACCTTGTCGCGGATATTGCGTTGCATCGTTGCGGTTACGCGCCAACTCAGATTTTCGACTTACTGAAAATTTTTAATATAACCAAAAGATTCGTTTATCGTACCATAAAACGATACAATGAAGACTCTAGTATAGATGACAGGTCAAGAAGTGGTCGCCCTCGCTCTGTTAGGACTCCAGCAGTGATAAAAGCTGTGAAGGCACGAATTCAAAGAAATCCCATACGTAAGCAGAAACTGTTGGCCCTTCAGATGGGGTTAAGCAGGACCACGGTGAAAAGGGTGTTAAATGAAGACTTTGGGCTTAGGGCATATCGAAGAAAAACAGGACATCGTTTAGACGACGCTTAATGGACCTGAGACTGAAGAAATGCCGCGCTTTGTTGAAGCGGTACGCGGGAAAAAAGCATCGGGAAATTCTTTTTTGGATGAAAAAATTTTCACCGTGGAAGAGAGCTACAACAAACAAAATGATAAGGTGTACGTACACAGCAGTGAAGATGCGAGCAACCGTATTCCGCGTTTCCAACGAGGTCATTTTCCGTCCTCGCTCATGGTTTGGTTGGGAGTCTCTTATTGGGGCTTAACTGAGGTACATTTTTGTGAGAAAGGCGTAAAAACGAATGCAGTTGTGTATCAAAATACATTCCTCAAGAAGCTTGTGGAACCTGTTTCTCATACCATGTTTAATAACAGGCACTGGGTATTCCAACAAGATTCTGCGCAAGCTCATAGAGCGAAAAGTACACAAGACTGACTGGTGGCGCGTGAAATCGACTTCATCCGGCACGAAGACTGGCCCTCCTTCAGTCCAGATTTGAGTCCGTTAGTTTACAAGATATGGCAACACTTGGAGGAAAAGGCCTGCTCAAAGCCTCATCCTGATTTGGAGTCACTCAAGGCATCCTTGACTAAGGCAGCCGCCTATATTGACATGGACCTCGTTCATGCTGCGATAGACGACTGGCCGCGCAGATTGCAGGCCTGTATTCAAAATCGCGGGGGTCATTTTGAATAAACTTTATTACCATATGAATCAATGTTTTATTAAATTCATTTTGCTATATAAATAGTTACATAAATAATAAACATGTCTAAATTATTTCATATTACACATGTGACAGAACTAGGTAAAAGGGGAGGAGGCGGAGTATTATGTTGCGTTTGCCGGGAGCTGTGCGCTGTATTGCAAGTGGACTGGGAGACCAGTGATTTTGAGGCTGTATGCCTCAAAATATTTTCACGCACACTGGGTTCTAATGCCAATTTGAATATTATTTTGTCATATATGTCACCAGATGGCGAATATCTTCCAAATTTTATAATTAATTACTATTCAAACTTTAAAAAAATATATGATTCTAACCCAACTGATTATTATTTACTAGTGGGAGATTTTAATTTACCTTGCTTACGATGGAACTTGTAGGGTTGGACGGTGGCACACGTAGGTATCACTTTATTACAAAATACGCCCAGCAGTTTCGTTGAGGATTTGAGTATTATGGGTCTAAATTAATTTAATCTAATCCCTAACAGATGTGATAACATTTTGGATATGTGTTTTTCTAATTTAAATTTATCGGTCACAGCAACTAATCATCTTACCAAGGTCGACTCATTACATCCCTCTCTTTTAATCAAAATCACAGATCTTCATACGAAACCCTTTAGTGAAAACAAGGTGCCACGTTTTAATTTTTATAAAAGAAATTACTCTGTAATCATAGAACATTTTTTTTAAATCAACTGGGATCAACTTTTACTAGGCGCACTCTCGGTCGACGACGCTGGCGACATGTTCTATAGCGAGTGTATTCAATTACATATACCTATTATTACGCATAAAAATAGTCACTATCCTACCTCGTTCAGTCGGTCCTTGATAAGATTGATTCCTGAGAAAACCAGGATTCATAGGAGGTGGAAGAGATTTCGCAACTCCAGGGATTACGACGAATTTAGAATTTTAAGAACTAGACAACATCTCATACAAAAACAGTGTTTTGATACTTTTACGCGCAATGCAGAGAACAATATTAAGAAAAATCCTAAATACTTCTGGGCGTAGGTAAAATCTAAACGAGGCAGCTCAAATTACCTCCAACATTTCACATTGGGTAGTAACAACTACACAGATGGGCGGAAGATTACTTCTGCATTAAATACATTTTTCGAAAGTGTCTTTACCAAAGACTCTTCAATCTCTCCCGCCTACGCTGAGACCCTTTCAAATGATCACTTACTTAATGACTCAAGATCTCATATCGCAATGACCCAGGATATCATACAAGTA
Source organism: Anania crocealis (assembly GCA_949315895.1). NCBI lineage: Eukaryota > Metazoa > Arthropoda > Insecta > Lepidoptera > Crambidae > Anania > Anania crocealis. The sequence goes on along the minus strand of OX438879.1, from coordinate 21,341,115 downwards.
TCTCTCACTCTCTCACTCGCACTGTTATCAAGCGAGTAAATGTGGTACACAATCTGGGTGTCCTATAAGACGCTAAAATGTCGATGCGTGAATAAATTGATGCTATTACAAGTAGACCTTTTCGTAACCTAGGCTTCGTGATGAGAACATGTCAACCCTTTCAAAGTATATAAGGTCAATTTTTTTCATGTAATTTCCTTTTATCGACCGATTCAGCATAAAAAAGAATAAGGTTAAAAGAAAAAAATATTTTTATTCGCTAGTTCCTGAATAAATCACATGAACACTTTTCAATTGAAGAGTAAAATAAAACATCCCGTTTATTATAATGTACGACCCTGACCTTGTTCAATCGCTACACGTGCCGCTTCTACTCACTCCCGCCTGCGCCCCCCGCCGGCGTCGGTAAACGTCGGCGCGAGCGACGACATAGACATCAATCAAAACAGTCCGCCAAAAAAATTCGAAGCGACAGTAGGTGCGCACGCGACGCGTAATTGTTATCGTAATAATGCCGTATGGGCTTTCCGGCCAGGAGTACCTCAAAGCGGGGCAAAACATGGTGCGGACGCAACAGCTTTACGCCGCGCAGTACGGGAGTACTGTGCACGTACACACCGTACTTGGAGCTGTGCAGCGGCACCGGGAGTCTGAAAGCTTCCAGCCTAGCCGCGCCTCGATGTGGGTCGGCAACGACACCCAGTCCGCTTGGAGAAAGACGTGCTGGATTTTATTGAACGTCACCCAGTGGCGAGCACCGCAGACGCAGCCCGTGTATTTGGCGTAAGCCCATATTATTTGTGGCGGCTCCACAACGAAGGCCTCGTAACTACCAGCACGTTGGCGCGCTTCAGCCTACGGGTACGAGCGTACCTGGACGAGGCGTTCCAAGGCCCCTGGATCGGCCGCGGCAGCGTTATCCGCTGGCCGCCGCGTTTAAGCGAAGGACTTAATTTGCACCGTGGAATAGTTACGTGCCCGAATTGTAAACGCGTTCGATGTTAAGTCAAGTGAAGAAGATGTGCTCGTTTCAGTTCGGAGGCATTGCCTGGACCGTACTAGGACGTATTTACAAGTAGAATGCCGTCACGTCCAACATTTAATCTAAGTGGTGTAAAAATGTAAATATGACTTGTAAATATCAATGAATTATACTTCTAAACAAGCCAGGTTAATTAATACAAAAATAATAACAACCTTTTCCATACCTTTACCTACATAATGATTTTACGATTTGTATTGGCTTGTCAGTCCAAAGATTGAAAAAGTGTGATGGAAAGTCTTATTTCGTCGAAGCGTATGAACAATTACAAATAATTGCTAAAGAGTGTTTATGATGTGTTGTTTATTTACCTAATAAATTAAACTTAAACGAAACTGTGTTTTATTGGATCACAATACAAGTATGCCTAACCATACTCATCATAATCTACAAGTAAGTTCCTGTAAGTGTTATCTGCCAGAATACTTCATAATATTAAATTACATACTTTATTTTTCAAATATATTTATTGCGAATTAAGTGTATATCTTACAGAGATCTTAGAAACTAGACAATGGAGCTTAACTACTTAATTACCTTATTCAGGTGTTGCAATCATAAAGGATAAAAAGTAAAGATAACTTAATATTATATTTTTTAATTTATACAGTGAACTTATTTATTATAGGTACATATTATATATAACAGGTAGGTATTTTAATTACTCGTTGGGTAGTGCTTACTTAAACACTATCATTTTACGTATCTGGCATAATTTATTAGCACTGCCCAGAACTTACTTGATTATTATAAAACTGGTCCTTACTCACCAGCTGTTTAGTCACGATCAATAGATGGCGCTGTCCGCTTTTGAACGCGCTATAATTCGCTTTTTTTGGAATAACTAATTGATTGAGGCGTCATAGATTCGGTTTCATATTTTTTTAAAGTAAATTAAGCAGTACTTACTACTTAGTACTCGCTCGAGACAGATACCTAGGTAAATGAACTCTTACTTTTCTCCCCACGCTTTGCGCACCGCGGCACTAGCGCCGAATACCTATGAATGAGGTGTGGGAAGAGTGGGGCATTGGAATGAGTGAGACGGAGCCGATTACGTTGAGACTTGAGAGTTAGACAGGGTGCTTTTTAAAATAATTATTTCTTTTGTTAAACAAAAGTAAAATGATAACTAGCCATATTTTGTTTGGAAAAAATTATAGGGATATTTTTATTTTTTAAACAGAGACTCTGTGTAAGTCATGTTACCTGAAAAAAAGTGACCTTATACTTAGCATTAAAATAGTGTATTTTGCATATGTACGGTGCTTACTTGAATATGCATCAAAAATCTGGTCTCCGTACTATACGACACACATTAACAATATCGAAAAGATACAGAAAAAGTTTATTTCACATCTTAATTACAAATCTAACCGTTCTAACTCAAACTATCTATATAGATAACTGTCGCTTTTATAAACTGCTGACACTAAATTAACGGCGATCGCTGCTGGATATGGGTCTACTCTGTGATTTGCTGCATAATCGTATTGACTGTCCTGAGATGCTTGCTAATATTTTATTTAACGTGCCTAAAAGAAGGACTAGTCACACTACCATGTTCCACTTACCACGTTACAGGACTAAATATGTCTGAAACAATGTTATATCACGACTTGATTTACACTAAAATTTTCATTGGAAATAAACGTAGTTTTAGAAGTAAAATCAAAAAGTTGTTATCGAATCAAATTTAATGCTATGAATGTTGTTTGTTATTTCTTGACGAGACAGGTGAGGATAATGCATAGGTACACCCGGTGTATTTTCAATGAGTTCAATTCACTTTTGTCATGATAATATGTTTTCCAACTGTTTTTTAAGTAGATAATCAATTGCTACTGCCATTTGAGAGTATGATTCTTTGGATGTGATTGATGGCTGCTTTGGATAGGTCCCTTTTGGTATTTTGGTTCGGGGAGGCACATTTTTATTTTCATTTTTATTTCCATTTACATTCTATTTGCACCATTATTTTTGCTTTAATTGATTTGAGTTACACCATTGGCTTGGGGTTTAGCTCCTGCATAAGTTTACACGAGATTTTTGTACATAGATTTGCTGTTGGCTTGCTACTAATAAGCGGTTCACCTTTTGCACGGTAACACTTGTCAAATGCATTTTTTTGTAACTTCTCGTTTGCGTTCATTGCATCTTTAGACGACCATTTGGATCAGCGGTAGACGACCATTTGGATCAGCGGTAGTTAACGCTGCTTCTGAGCCATGGGTCGCGGGTTCGATCCCCGCACAGTACAAATATTTGTGTGCATGAACATGTCTGTTTGTACTGGTCTGGGTGTTTTCTATGTATTATAAGTATGTATTTACAAAAAAAAAAAGTATATAAGTAAGTTTATCGGTTGTCTAGTACCCCATACGACAGGGTACTTAATAGTAGCTTAATTTGGGACTAGATGGCTCTGTGTGGCCCAGTGAGGCATGTCTTAAAAAAAAAAAAAAAAAAACTATAAATACCTATCTAGCTTGTTTTTTGGTGTTATATATGTTACGATGGCTGATGTATTGCCTTGGATGTCAGATCTTCCCAATCAATTTTCAGCTGTATGCATGGTGTGCCCGTGCAGCGGCTAAGGCTGTGGGAGATACACCATTAAGAGAAAAATAGATAGTTATACCTTGGGCTACTATTGGTCAAGGATTTACAAATTACACTTTTTAGAAAGTCATTTTAGGTCAAGAATTTACAGACACGTATTAAAGCCGAATGAAAAGGGAAATGTTTTAATATTTTTATTTCGCATTACTACAATTTCAATGATAGGTGGGTAGGTTAGATAAGAGATAAAATGATTAATGACTTTGTGAAATTCCTATAAAATAAATAATTATTTTAATCCTGTATGGCAGCCGTTCTGTGCTCTTGTACGCCCTGCATACAACTCAGTTAAACAGTTTCAGTTGCGAGGTTTGGCGATCCATGATGTGTTAATCTGCTGTCGTGTGCACTGTGCACTCATATTTTTAATTGTTTAAATTCAATATTGTTATTTTTTAACGATATGTCCACCACCTATCAAATGTACTTGTAGAATGTCGTGGTCAACTATCATTGGCTCATCATGTGCATAACCCATGTAACATTTACTGTATTAAGCTGTTGTTGTCCCAATTATAAATAAATAAATAAATAAAATAAGAGATGTTAAGTTTAGGAAGATAATAAACCTGAAAGTAATCTTTTGAAGGATTCAATTATTGAACTGCAATGTGATCAAGATAGTGCTGAGAAGAAGAAAGCGAGAACTATCGAAGTGGAGTTATCTAGTAGTCAGACTAGTTCACAGCCTTTTAATATAGACTTTCCAAATGCAGAATCCCCAAATGTATTTTTAGAAACGATATAACTGGCTACAGAAACTACTCGTACTACTGATAGTAGTGGTGTATCTTACGGTAATGTCACTTTGAAAAGAGGCCCTGGTAGACCGAGGATTGAGAGAGGACATGTTGGACGCCCTCGTAAAATCAATAATTTGGTTGAAGAGAGAGAAAGAGAGAATAGTGACAGCGAATCGCAGGCGAAAGAATGTGTTAATTGTCATGATTTTGCTAGAACTATTGAAACTTTTTCATAGGGTTATTTGGGAAGTAGTAAAAAGGTCAAAAAGAAAAACAAGATAATGTGGGAAAAAGAAAGGTTAGGTAAGTGTCATACACGGAAGATTGTAAAGAAACCTCCTGATCGAAATATTGTACAATGTCAGTATGACATGTTGTTTTAAAGTAGCTTATGTAATTAATAGGCGGTCACCGGCTATTTATTATTATTTAAGGTTGTGCTGGGTATTTCATTAGATACCACAAAAGCAACGCATCGTTGCGCCAGCGACTTGTAAGGCTGAATTTGTAAGTTTGGCGGTAGCTATGATAGAAGCACTGTTTTTAGGTTGTTTGCTGTAGGAACTTAGTCTTCGTCATTTGTCTAAGGTAAACATGCATACTGATAACTTGTCTGCTATCTGTCTCGCTGAAGATGATGATGTTTATCACACGCAAACTAAGCACATCGATATTAGGCATTTCTTTATTAGGAATGTGCTGCGTGAGAACAAGTCGATTACCCTAGAGCATTTAGCAACTGAAAATATGTTGGCAGATATTTTCACCAAACCTTTGTCGCGTGTAAGGCACAACTTACTGTCAGGGGCGTTAGGGTTGCGAGCCATTAATTGACTTGTATAAAGCACGAGTTGAGGTGGTGGAGATCCTTGGGGGAGGCCTATGCCCAGCAGTGGGCGTCGTTCGGCTGATATGATGATGATAATGATGAAGTTTACAATACGTCCTATTGCCATTAGACACATTCCTATTTAACTTGTTATAAACGTAGGGAAAACACGAAGGTGTCGAAAAACTATATTATAATTGCAGTTACGAGAATCTCAGAACTATTGACGGTACAAAAGTACCTAGAGTATGACATGGTACATAATAAGTGAAAAAGGGGCTAGAATTACTAGCGCAATGAGCATTTGCCTTGTCCTGCATTCGATTTTTAAAGTTTTGCTTAACTTAAGAGTTATGGTATTAGGGGTTAAAGTATGAAATTGCCGTTTTGTATGGACGAAATCGAGAAAAATCATTTTTCCATACTAACAATTTTTTAGTTTTTAAAAACGCCTGAACCATTTTCGATGCAATTAAAGATGAAAGTTAGATGGTTATAAAGCTATAGTCTAAGAGCCCGTGAACCCCAGACCTTCGTTATTTTATAAAAGCTGAAAGTTTGTCAGCGCATGCTCCCAACACAGGTAAGAACGATGGACTATTATGAAGTTTGGGTTACCGTGGCTTTGGCAGGTAAACGGTACTAAAGGTGTGTAAAATACCGATCTAAATTCATCAAATAATAAAGTGTGATTTTTTGGTATTACCTTCAGAATATTATTAACACTAGGGCGCTCGCGCGGGTGACATATGTCACCCAAGGTATAAAATTAAGAAATTTTTTACAATGTATCGCGCTACAGTGCTGCCCTCTCAGGTATTCCTCGAGCATGTATTGTCGCGCATGTTAGTAATGCGCCATCTTGCTAGGCGCATCAACGTGGGCGCAGAGTACATTTAAAGTGTTTGGGTGACGCATGTCACCCGCGTGAGCACTCGAGGAATTTTTTGATCCCTTATCGTCACGGTTTAAAATCAAGTATATATTAATGTAAGTTCAAACTATTTATTATTTTAAAACATTTTTTAAACATTAACAATTATATTTTGTATTATAAGCAAAAACTGATGCAAGAAAGTTGTTGTTTTAGATTGTAATGGAGTCGACGTCAAGAGAATTGACAATTAGTAGGTGGTTAGAGGAGGAATTGGTGGAAGATAGTGCGTCAGAGGAAGAGGAAGGTAGTGGTTCGGAGGAGCAAACCGCTCCAATATAGGCTCACCTCAGGTTTCTGACACGGAACAAGAAAGTGACGAACAAGTAAGTCCCATTGAATCTGATGAAGATGATATGCCTTTATCACAGTTAGCAGCTTATGAATCTCGCAATGGGACTAAATGGAGCAAATTCCCACCAGCTGCAACTAGAACCAGAGCTCATAACATTATAACAAGACCTCCAGGTCCAAAAGGTATTGCTAAAGATTTTACAACTACCCTCCAATCTTTTTCGTTATTTTTTAACTCGGACATTTTAAAAATTCTCGTAGAATGCACACATATTTATATCAACACAATCAGACAAAGATATCAAAGAGAAAGAGATGCAGCACCTACGGATTTAGTAGAAATGAATGCTTTTGTCGGCTTGTTGTTGTTGATTGGAGTTAGCAGAGCTGGACGAAGAAACCTCAATGACTTCTGGGATAATTCACAGGGCCTTGGCACCGAGCTGGTTTACACCACTATGTCAAAAAGCAGATTTCGATTTTTATTACGATGTGTACGTTTTGATGACATAAGGGACAGAGCAGCTCGTCAGGAAGTCGACCGTTTAGCACCTATACGACAGATTATTGAAATTATGATTCGCAACTGCAAACAATACTATACGCCAAGTGAAAATGTGACCCTTGATGAACAGCTTGTAGCCTTCAAAGGGCGATGCGGATTTATAATTTATATGCCTAACAAACCAGCTAAATTCGGAATAAAAATTATTATGGCCGTAGATGTCAAATATCCATTTGTGTGCAATTTTAAAGTTTACGCAGGTCAGCAGCCAGAAGGTCCCTTTCGTCAATCAAATCAAGTTCCAGATATAATACATAGAGTTCTGGAACCTTTGTATGGCTTGGGATGCAATGTAACCATGGACAACTGGTTCACCAGCATACCAGTGAGCAACCAGTTACTGCATAAAAGAATCACGGTAGTTGGAACACTAAAAAAAAAAAAACCTGAAATACCTCTCAATTTCAAATCCAGTCAGAACAGAGAAGTAGGAGACTCCACTTTTGGGTTCCAACCAAACTGCACACTGGTTAGCTATGTGCCAAAAAGAAATAAAGTCGTTTTACTACTGTCTACCATGCATAATGACGATAAAATTGACCCTGAAAGTGGAGATTCTAAAAAGCCCGAAATAATTACATTTTACAACCACACAAAGTATGGGGTCGATGTTTTTGACAGAATGTGTCGTCAATATGAGGTTACGCGGAATAGCCGTCGATGGCCTCTTACATTGTTTTATAATTTTATAAATATGGCTGGTATTAACGGTTTAGTGATATTCCAGTTAAACAATCCTCAAATCAAGACAATCCGCCGAAAATATTTGCAAGATGTCGGATTTGAACTTGTGAAAATAATCAATGTTATCAATCAATGTTATCAATGATGATAATGAATAAAATAATATTTTCTTTAGTACACTTTAATAATAATCTGTAATGTCATCAATCTATTTTTTTATGCTTTATAATAACTTGTAATGTTATTAATATATTTTTAATTAAATTTTTGAGTATTATTTACATATTTGTTTTTTTTTATAATCTGTTATTGAGAGATCGCGATAGACCTATCTCGCCATCTCACTCGCACCCACCATACATATACTGTCTCACGCTCGCTCCTACAGCGACCCTACATCATTGTCTGGCAAGGGGTTGGAACTATCAAAAATGTCTGGCTGATGAGGAAACATCATCTAATTATTACCTAAGTATTATATATAAAAATCAGCTTTTATACTATAACATAAGTAGAATTATAATTTCATGAACATTAGGGGTGTCTGGCAAGGGGTTGCCACGATGTTAAGTGTCTGGCAATCAATAACGAGATTTTTAATAATATTCTGAAGGTAATACCAAAAAATCACACTTTATTATTTGATGAATTTAGATCGGTATTTTACACACCTTTAGTACCGTTTACCTGCCAAAGCCACGGTAACCCAAACTTCATAATAGTCCATCGTTCTTACCTGTGTTGGGAGCATGCGCTGACAAACTTTCAGCTTTTATAAAATAACGAAGGTCTGGGGTTCACGGGCTCTTGCTCTACTACGCATTATAGTATTTAAATTTCTGAAAATCAAAGTATATAATTTAAATATACTTAATTGAAGCAAGAAGGTCAGCTGACACATTGTAAGGGGTCTTTTCAACGACTTCCTTTGAAGTAATAGGCACTAGTATTGCATTTTTTTTTAGTCAAAAGTTACTTTATTTAGTTTTTGATACAATACAAAAATAATTACGCAATAATATGACTATACTTAAGAGCTATAAACAAAATAAAAAGTGGGAAAATAATCGGCAATTTCATACTTAAACCCCTATTATTTACTCTTAAGTTTACCCAAAAAATTTTTGTCTAAGTAAGATGGTAAGTTTACAATATTTATGCTTTTTTTGTTGATTTTTGATAATAATTCTAATGCGAAACTTTTATGGAATGCCAACAATGATATTATGATACTTGTACTTAGGGCGCCAATTGGCATTTCTTGGTTCTGTAACTTGCTCTCATACAAACTAAAACGTGATCCACCCCTTTAACACGATATGTGTGACAGTATGATTAAATTTTCTAAAACTTTTAAAGGGCAGACGTAACATTTTCCTCGTTATAGAAATTACATAAAAATATTAAAAAAAACCGAATTACTTAGAAAAATTGTGTTTGAAATTATTGTGCCATAAATTATTTATGCCATTTTATAAAAGTTCTTCCGCCCCGCCATCTCCCAAGAAAGCTAACAAATGAAAAATTAGCATTATAAGTCTAGCCTTAATTTCGACATGACTTAGAGCAAAGTTGGGGGAAAAACTTAAACAAAATCCAGGTAATTGTGCTGCGTCCCTTATCCCGTGTCTCCCGTTACAAAGACTCTTTAATTATACTGCCTTTTGCCTAATTCGACAACTTTGCCAAATTTTCTCTAATTCGACGCTTTCCGCTGTTTAATGAGTTAATAAAAACGTGATGAGACATTCTTTATTGTTTCAACAAGCGCATTTGTCTTGCAACTTTAAGCACAGTTGCGAGAGAAATTATGTAATAAGGCCTTGTTTAATTGATCAAAAAGTATGATTATGCTGTCTACATTTTACTGATATAGACTAACGGATACCATTATGGGCTGGACATTCATGAGTACATCACTTAGATTATCGAACTAATCTAAGTTACTTAATAAAATCAAAGTGTATGCTATGTTATTATTAAAAATGAATATTTTTATGCAAATTTTGAGTGCATAAAATTGCATAATTGCATCTTTGGACTTGCTTAATTGTTCACCCATTATTCTTTCGCTGTGTAGAAAAATTTTTTTTACTGCAGAAAGATCTATTTGAGTTACATTAGTTATGACTTGGTGTGCTACATATATATATGAATATAATTTAAACTTTTATTAATAATAATAATAATGCCCGCAGGGCAGCTTGTGGCGAGCTGTTGGGCAGTAGCGACCCCACGGACCTGATTGCTCCCGGGAGTATGCCTGTTCCTCACCTCTGGCTTGCCTTTATTGGTCGGCCGGAGTGAACATTTACGAACATATCTCCCACCTCTCGCTTGCCTTCATTGGCCGGCTTGAGTGGAGCAGAAAGCAGAAATGCTCGGAGGAAGGAAGTATTGCAATAAGATGCTTGTAGGGATCTTGAACGGATTACCGGGATTGTCCTAAAAGCAGTGTAATACCTCAAGCAACTCAGGCTATGTTTCCCTCTTGTCGCTACGTCACTATGTGCTAGCGGCCGTTTTCGGGGGCCCATTAATCGAGTGTGTAAGTTACCCCCTGCCATTTTATCCGTGTGAGTAACATTGGTCAGGCCATAGTCCTTCCATAGTCCTAGTTACCCAGTTCAGTAGCACCCAAACCCATAGCCCAGTATCCTTTGTATCCACATTCTACAATAGTCCTGCACTGACCGGGGGTTGTCCTTGGACGCATTTGTATAGTGCGTACAGTAATCGTCGGTCGGTGTCACATCACATCGTAAAGATAAATTTTGTCTAACGGGCCTCTGCAAGTTGGCTTCGGCCCCTCGTACGCCCTAAATGTGTGGCACTGTTAAAGTGTGTGTGAGACTGACGCCTGTGATAGGTATGAGTTGCATACCTGATATACAGGTCATCAGGCTCCCACCACCACGAAATAATGACATTATATAATAATAAATTATGACACGCACGCGTGTGTGTGAAGAAGTGTAATGAAAGTGTGTGTGCTTGAGACAGTGTTGAGTGTGCAGGTTAATGTAATCATGTCAATACTTTAAGTTTGTGGGGATTTAGATTTAGATATTAAATAAATACGTAACATAATAATTCGTACACTTAATAAAGATGAAAGCATGATAATGCCTTTTAACGACACTTTTGACGCTTTCATTAAATATTCAGGTTAGAGAGAAATAACGATTTTCTGAGTAAAACTGAAACGTAAAAGCAGCAGACGTTTAGACTTAAAAGTTTGAAGTGTTTGTGAATAATGTTTTCACCGTTAGTAATATAAAAGAAAATATTAAAACGATTTATTTCCAAAAGTTGTTCTATAGCTGGATTAGAGTTTTCTATACGTATTTAATTTTATTAGTTAATTTAGTTATGTAAATTATTTAAAAGTCACTCAAAACTCCATTTCAGTGATGATAGACTAACTTTAAACCAATCGTTAAATTAACTGTAATTAACCACAATACTGCTGCTCTCTTAAGAAACTAAAACTTGAATGTAAGCCAATATTAATTAAATCAATCAAATTAATTAATGAATAAACTTGAGTTTAAGCAGAAACCATTTATTACGAAATGTCAGGCTGTCTGTTTGTGGCCAGACATTAGAATTTTATAGGGAGTTACAATTTACGGTCGAAGAATAAAGTGGGAGACGATACTTTAAGGATTTGAATTTATGTTTCTTTTGCTTAACGCTTAATGCAGTGATTCTTTAATGTTAATGATATTAATTATTAATGAACTCTGTGACTTTAGCAACTATTTATTATAACCAACTTAACTGACGTACCAACTTTCAATCCACAACGTTCACGGATTTGTAAACGCAGCGACGTGTAAATTTCCATTTTTCATCGGCGTTTATCAATCGCTATTAAAACTTGAGCTTCGCAGTAAACTTTCCTACAAGACGCTCTGCTCAAGTCTAGCGAATTAAAGTTTTTAAAATTTCAAATGCAGTCGTAAATGTAATAGTGCCCTACTCACAGAAGTTATAAAATGTTTTTAAATCGTTGACTTTATAGTAAAACGTGGTCACAGATTGATTTACAGTCGTTAGTGACAGAATATGAATTCGGGGTGTTATCCAATCGAAATGTCTGGCAATCAAGAAGGTATGATTACGTCTGATCGCCATAAAAGTTTTAATAATTATGCACCTTAAAAGTTAAGAAGTTTCGTTTATTTTTATGTAGGTATCTTAATTTACAGGTATTTTTGCTTTTAATGTAAATTAATCAACTAATCCGCTTAGCAAAACTGTTAAAAGCCTTGGCATCCATATTGATAGCACTCTGACTTGGGTAACACAAATTGAGGAAGTAAGCCGAAAAATATTCGCAGCGGCGGCGTCACTCAGCAGACTTCGAAATTTCTTACCAGTACCCACTAAAATTGTACATTATTAATACTAATTAGTAATTGCAAGAATAAAAGTCTCAGGAATTCACTTTTCAATTCATCACATCAGTTTAGTTTACATTCGGCTTTCAGTAGACACTATTCTCGGCTTTTGATAAAAAATGTTATAAATTGTGATACATTGAAATGTGAATTCCTGAGACTTTTATTCTTGGCATTGAGAGACTCTATTCTCGGCTTTGGTAGACTCACAGCAAATAGTGAAGTGAACTACTAGCACTCTTATCTGGTGCTTTTCGACCCTGGCACGGTCACATGGACCGCCAGGCCATCTTCACCCAGTGCTTCTGGACCCGGGCGGTCACGTAGACCGCCGGGCCACCTCCATCCTGCGCAGCTGGATCCCGGCTTGGTCAGGCAGACCGCCGGGCCACCTCCCCTCCGCTGCGCAGGTCCTGGCGTGGTCGAGCCAGGCCACCTCCACTTTAATTCTTGTTTGGGATTTTTACATCAAAATTAAGTTAAGTGATTATTTTTATTTCTTTTAATTTTAGTTTTAATATATTAACTGTATATAATCTTATCTTGTGTTTTATATCATTTTTAAGGAATAGTTATAGGGAGATAGGTTCCCATAACTTCCCCCTTTCTATATTTTCTTTTGTAGCGTAGCAGAACCTAGGTATCTGAGGGTATTCCTCTTCAAGGGTACCCCAGATATTCTGCTACGTTATAATATTTATGCTAAATTTTGTGTATTTATTTGTTTTTGGTGTTTGTAAGCAAATTTGTCTTTACAAAGTTATCTGCTCCACCTTCCCCTTACTCTTATATTGTGTCCTGATCCAAATGTTGTGTGGAAGAAATCGCTCATAGCGATAAGGCATCCTTAATAATTGTACATCTTTTTGTAAACATTATTTTTAATTTATCTTGTTTGGTGTGCAATAGAGAATATTCTATCTATCTATTCTATCTATCTAATCAGTGAGTGCTTAAATAATGCAGCAACTTTAATCCTAATAAATCTTTGAAATGCCTATTCATTATGAAAACTGTGTAATATCTCTACACGAATTAGTTTAGAGTATGGTCAGTGTAATAACGATTGTTTTTATTGTAGTTGCAACACTGAGTTGCTCAAACGCCTGCTCAAGCGAATAAATGAAAGACTATTTCAAAACAAAGCTATTTTGGGATTCGAGGCAATGACTAACGGCCGGTCCCAATAATCTATCTATCTTTAGTTTTATATAGATATCGGAGATAGAAAACAACTTTTGTCTTAGTTTCTCTGGACGGTTGAATACAGATACCAATACTAGCAATAAGTTTTTGGCGTATTTTTTTCGTAGTCATCGCCATATTTAGAAGAGAAGATGTAAAATGTTATTGCCAGTGAGACGGCTGAAAGGGTGTGCCAATATTTTTTGCACCATGTATGAAGTTTGAGGTACAATTTTTTATAGCTTCTCCGTTGGCTATAAGGATTCGCATCGGAGCGATCAGCCCGTGATAGGGTTGCGTGCACTTTTTTAAACGTTTGCGGAGCTCATTAATGTTCTGGAAGATATGCAAAAGTTTTTTATTAATCTTATATTTATTGCTGAGAATACGTACAGTAGTTCTTAATTTAACTAAAGTATATTCTGCCATTATAGCATAGAAATACGAGTACATAAGTAAATTTTACGCTACATAAATAAAAATAAAGATTTATTACCTTTATTTCTAAAGGTTATTATTAGTTCCAATAAAAAGGTAGATTATTAAACAGTAATATAAAAAAAATACTACTAGTTTTGAACCGTTGGTCTAGTGGTTTAAATACCGGGCCAAGATCTCGGGGTTCCTGGTTCGATCCCGGCCAACAAAAAATTTCGAATTTTCGAACATTGCTCGGGTTTGTGATCACCAACTATTGTTATGGTATGGTAACTTGAATTCATTGATGGAGGCCTTTTCCGTGCAGTGAAATGATTAGGCTGTTACTTACTTACTTACTTTACTGCTAGTCTTAAGTAGTTTGACCCGATATGTCACAGAACCTGATGAAAAAATGTAGTTAGGTATTCAATTATTTGATCAAAAAAAAAAAACAATTATAATACTTTTAAAAAAAAATGTTTTTACGGATTTTCCGTAAGAAGAAAGGTATTGTTTAAATTGAAAACAAAAGAAAATAATAAAATTAGAAACTACTCTTTATCATACGTTGAAAGTTAAAGCTAGTATGGAAGATATTTGAGAGTGATAGTTTAAATTATTGTACATTTTTGTAAATTAAAACTCTACTAGCGAAAAGTATGTAATTAGCTATGTGATTTCTTGTTGCTTGTTTTTTACAAATTTTAACTAACATAAAAAAAATAGTCATTCGAACCGTTCAGCCCCGTAAAACGTGATTCATAAAAACTATCCAATTTAAAACCTACTTTTATTACATCAGTTGAGAATGTATAGCAATGTGAACACACGCATATCCTGCAACTCGGCTTACTGCATTGTTACAACAAACATTCGGCACGGAATAATTAATATCGGTGTTTATCGAATGAGAATGCCTGGTTTCGGCCACCAGCTCATTACGATGCTAATTTCTGGCCGCAAATATTGGCGATGATTGAACGCGAATCGACCTGTTTGCTATTCCAGCAACGTTTGCGGCGATGTTGTTGGAATTTTAAGCCCCAACGTTCAAATACCTGTTACAGAAATTGGACATTGTCGCTGAGAATGTTTTATACGCATGAAAATTTATAGTAACTACTTGCGTATAGGTATGCATCGGAAAGCAATTTGAACTGAAAGTAGCTGCAAAGTCAGTGATAGTAAAAAATTGGTATCATTTATTTCTCTATTCAATGCAATGACAGGTGCAGCTGTTGTAGCGCAAAAAGTACTTCTTCGTCAGCTTCTATGTTCCATGCTACGACATCCATGGCGGAGTGGCGTATACACCGGTTATCAAGGTATCGCCTGCTTCGAGGTCTCAAGTTCAATTCCCGAACGGTTCAATGTATTTTTAGCGCATAGCGTGCGTGATTACAACGATCAGAAACACGCCAGTACGTACGCAAAAGCAGGAAGCGATAACGAAGAGCCATTACATGGACGACTGGGTCGACTGTTTCGATACACAACAAGAAGCAAGTGACGTCATCAGAGAAGTTTGTCATGTACACGCGCAGGCGAGATTCGCGTTCAGTTCGAATGTGGCAACCGGCTCTGCGCGACTTCGCGGTCACCCAGCGCATAGACTGGCGCTACATATAACCTGGAGCACCACATCAGGGCGGGGCGTGGGAGCGGATGATACGCTCTGTCAAGAACGCACTACGTGTCACACTTAACAAGAAAGAAGAAGAATTTCTACTGACGCTGTTGATAGCAGACGAGCACACTATGAACGGTCGGCCGCTCACACATGTACCGGTCAGCGCTAACGATCCCGAGGCGCTAACCCCTAACACTTCCTATTAGGTGGCTCGCACGGCTTACCTTTCACCGGGTCGTGTGAGCAATCGTTGAGGAAGACATGGAGGGCCACGCAAGGTCTAGCCGATGAGTACTGGCGCAGATGGCTGCAAGAGTACCTACCAGAGCACATAGCAAGAAAAGGGGCTCGTGACGTCAAAGAGTTCGCTATCAAACCAGGCGACCATCGAGGTAGACCATACGCTTCCACGCCACGTGTGGCCCCGAGGAGTCGTCACAAGTGTTCATCCCGGACCAGACAGGAGTAAGAAATGTCGATGTAAGGACTAAGGGCGGCGTGTTTCGTCAACCGACGACGTCGAGATTGTCGGTAGAAGAATGAAGAGGTTCCGCACTGCGATGCGCTGTACCGGGGGGAGGCTGTTACGGACACACGTCAATCTTCTCAACTAGTTATATTAAGTATAAAAATCAGTTAAAATCTTTGTAATTAACCTTTTTAATAGTAGTTCATTCTCTACGCTTTGAATAAAGTATCGGGAATGGATGAAATGGTTAATGGTTCCAAATTCAAACTTTTTTTGTTGTTGTTAAATTGGCACAACTGTTTCCCATTTCGACGCAGAGTTTGAGTTGCATCTGTTAATTATTAAATACATTGCTGTTTTTAGTTATACTTATCATATCTTGTGTATTGCGAATTTCATAATGGACCAAAACATCGAACAAAGAGTTTGTCTTAAATTTTGCATCGTCAATGAAATGTCGTGTTTGGAGTCACTGAAACTGTTACAGAAGGCTTACGGCGAATCGATCAGAAACACGTGCTTATGAGTGGTACAAAGTGTTCAATAGCAGTTGAGATGTGATGGAAGATTTGCCTCGCTCTGGTAGGCCATTAACGTCTGTAACTGAAGTTAACATCGCAAAAGTGAAGGAAGTAGTTACTGAAAATCCTCGTTAAATTTTGAGAGAGATAGCCGCCAAACTTTATGTATCTCACGAGTTGATCTCTACCATTTTAACAAATCCTTTGGGTGTGAAACATGTTGCCGCTCGGCTAGTCCCAAAAGACCTTAATTTTCTCCAAAAACTCAATCGCATAAAAGTCGCTGAGGACATGGTCGAACGAGTCATTCCGACCCAACATTTATGAAACGCACTGTTTCTGGTGACGAAACGTGGGTTTACGAGTTTGACATGTAGACAGTAGCAAGACAACAAGCTTCGGAGAGGCGCCTTCCGACTAAACCGAAAGCGAAAAAACCACGCCAAAATCGATCAAAGTCAAAGTCGTTGACTGTATTCTTTGACTATCGCGGTGTTGTGCACTCGAAATTCTTGCCGGAACGTCAAACGGTAAAAATAAAGCATATTATTTGAGCGTTATGCGGCATTCAAAAAAGCAAATTCGGCGAAAAAGGCCAGATTTATGGAAAGAAAATTCTTGGATTTTCCACTACGATTTTGTGAACGAATTTTTGACCAAACACTCGACAAATACTATCAAACAACCACCATATTCACCAGATATGGCTCCAGCTGACTTCCTTCTTTTACCTAAACTCAATTTACCATTTCGTGGTACCCGTTTTTTAATAGGTGGAAGAGATAAAGGAGAATTATCAACAAGAACTGAACTCAATTAAGGACACAGCGTTTAAAAAATGTTTTGACGAATGGATTATTCGTTGGCGTAAGTGTATCGTTTCTGAAGGAAGAAAATAAATTTGGATAATAAACGAACATTTTGTGTATTATTGATCTTTTCCCGGTATTGTCTTAACAGAGTAGTATGTATGTATGTAAAGAGTTTACATTCTATCACTAATGAACGTTTATTCTGTTAGAGCCTTAGTTTATAAGGAAATGTATTAGCACAGTGCTTGTTTTATTTAAATAAAATAGCAAACCGGTTTCTTATTCCACTTACAATATCTAAAGTATTCGGTAGGATCTGGTATAGTCAAATGAATGTACGTGGGGTCCTGCTCTCAGGGTCACCTTCAAGAAAAGAAAATAATTTCTAAAGAAATCATTAAGTGTTTTCGTCCATATACAGTCCACTCAAGAAGCCCAATAGTCTGCTTATTTCCTAGAAGCAACATCCATCTTTTTAGTAAAATAAATGAATTGAAAGCACGACTTCTTTTCCCCAACAACTGTTAGGGTCGTGCTCATAAAATGTAAATAAAACATCGTATTACAAACCTTTTTTTATTTTTTACGTTTGGAAATGGTATAGAGTAAAAATATTCAACTCCGATTAACTACTCGTAGAGACAGTTTTTTGAATTTAGATGACAACGATATTCCCTAAAATCATTGTTAATATTTGATTTTGATCAGGCAGCAATTAAATTGATAGTCAATATTTACAAACAGCTACTTACATTAATTTGTCGTCACATGAATTTGATCGCTAAAGCTATTATCCACTGTGATATCCACGGCCTTGTGGCTGATTTATTAACTTGTTGCCTTGCGTGGACCATCCCGACTGATGCACTAATCCTCTTGTTGTTAATACGAAAATTTAATCGTGACAGTATGATTCGCGCTCTAATTAGAGAGAACATTGTTATATCGCACTTAAGGGCTAATCGTAAATCGAAAGTGTGATATAAATAGTGTAGTGTGATATAGTAAAATACTTTGAGTTTTTTTTCGAACTTATTAAGCTTTACATGAACATGATACTAAACTGATAACTTGATTTCGTAACACTCGGATATTGGCGACTAACGATTGGTCGCATAATCCGCCATCTTGTTTTAACGTCTCCTAGTCGCGGGACGTGGCAACCACTGTGGCAACTAGCAAAAGGACACTAGCACCGCCTTTCACAACTTGATCTCCCAATGGCAATTATAATTTACATTTGACTAGCAACTACAAAAGTTAAACGAGTATTTTTTACTAGCCATTTGTAGTTCCAGTCCACATTAATCGTTTAATATTTATTATGTTTTTTAAAAATTTGTTAAAATGTTTCTTTCCGTATATCGGGTGTATAAAAACTAAAACGTTTTTCATAAATATCCAAAAAATTGCAATATAAATGATAAATAAATTTAAGTTAATGTTACCTAATTTACATTATACATCTACTCAGAATGATCTGCCAACTATAAAAAAAAACTGCAAGATATACCTATATAAATTCTACGGAATCACTGCAATACACTAAGTATACAAAATTACAGATGCTTAAAGACGCCACATTCATACATTGGTAGGAAAAGGCGATCCAGCTCAAGTCTGGAGATTCCTGAAGTGTACAGAACTTACTAAAGATATAAATTTAGATATTTTGATTAAGTACTTCTCTAATCAACAGCAACAGAAGTATGTTGCTGTTGACAGCAAAACTAAAGGTTAATCACTTTCTTCACTTCCAACTCCTGGCTGCTCTTCTTTTGATTTTAGTCGATTGAAATAACAAAACATTTCCCGACTGCATCAGTCGCAACATGATTTACCCTCTGCTAAAAATTACCACACCCCTCATCATTCCTTCTCCTTATATACTTATGGAAGTCACCCCTAAGAAAGATCTTAGGGGTGACTTCTATCTGTATAAATAGGTATTATTGTATTTTTGTGTTTAGGTTTATACATATTTTATTCTAACTATAATCATTTTTACATTAAGTAAAACTACTCTGCTTCACCCTTCCCTTTCTTTGTAGTATCCTGTACCCAAAGAATGTCTGGAAGCAATCACTATTGGTGATAAGATCGTCCAAGTTGTACATCTTTCTGTAAGCATTGACTTTAGTTTAATTTTTGTGGTTTGCAATAAAGAGTATTCTATCTCTATCTAACTTCCCCAGTGTGTATCTTTTCATGTCAAATAAACATACTTCATTCCATTTAATTTTTATTATTTACAATGCAAAAATAATAACTTAGCAGTTCATAAAGCTAAAAAGTTTCAAACACATTTTCCAGCATAACTAGAACCGTCAATTCGAACCAGAAATTATACGAGCTTTTAGAAGTTGTCGAGTTAAACAATGTTAACTATGTTATCTGAGTTGTAAAGCTTCCTAAATACAGTACTGTCCAGCAAAATGGCAACAAACGAGTGGGATGAAAATGGCATTTCTTCATTGTGAATGCTGATTTAGTGATTCAAAAGCATGACAGTACGATAATTTTATTTTACTGTCAGATTTATAACTTGTAAAATACTTTATATGATATTATAAGCAATTAAATTGCAGTCCCGCCTGAGACATAATTTTTCAAGTTTAAATACTAACTTGTAATATACCTATTTATATTACTAACATTCTCCTCATTGATAAAAAAACACCATGAGCATACATAAAACTTTTAAAGAATTAACAGATTTAGATGGTTAGTTTTGCAAAAATGAAATACTACTACAACAATCATGGAACAAAAAATTTATCATGGAAGCTGAAAATAAGATGAAAATACAAGGTCTCTTAGAGCTGTAAAGTATAGTTAAAATGCTCCAAAAAACTTACAAGGACTAACATTGCTAAAGCCAGTACAATAGTCTTCGAGTTTGTATGTTTTACAATAACGATAAAATGAACTGAGAGAATTATATTTAATTTTCCTTTCCCACAAGGGAACTCTTCAAAACGATTACGTAAATCGAGTTGATAATTCTAATCGATCACAGTTTCCGAGCCGGGAGACTTGCGAGGCTGTTATTTGGAGGAATTCGGGACAAAGAGTCGCTGCTCCTTTGTGCGACGATAATTAACTTCCGTTAAGTTAAATTGATCCGCATCAGTCTGCAGGATATGAAGATGAAGTCATTGGTATGTGTGATACATTAAAAGATTTGATAATCGTCATAAATTCAAATAAGCGAAATATCAAAAGCAGCACGAAGTATACCCTAATTTTAATAATTTGAAATATTGCAGGTGCTAAGAAGCTTTTACTATTAAGATTTCATTTTATATTATTAATAAAGTATCGCTTAAACTTAAACTTAGTTTAAGCGATACTTTATTATTAAAAATAAAACCTTTATAAAATATAATAATCAAAAATTTTCATTAAAATTTTAATTTTTCCTCCTATGGTACTTATAAGGAAATAAATTAATACTATCCTCAAAAAACAAGTAGAAAGGAGTAAGTGAAAATAGTAAACATCTTCATAGAATCAATTACAAAAGTAAAAAAACAGAAATAAAAAATAAAACCAGTATCGAATTTTAGTCGGCACGATCAAATATCAGATATCAGCAATGGTCATAGACGGGTAACTACTGCTAATTATGGCACAGACTAATTATTGCCAATTAAGGAGATTGCTAAAGAGGAAAATTACAATAAAATGTTTTATTTTTTATTTTTTATTCTAGCATTAACCTTAGAGCAATCGAAATTTGGTAACAGGCGTCTTAACACACACTGTGTTTCCCGTGTATATTAACAATTTTCACTATAGAGTTTTTGTCAAAATCGCCGGATAAGTGTATCTGGTTAAAAGTTGAACTTTAACTGCTTCCTTCTACCATTCAAAATTAACTATAAAGATATCCACTTTAGAAATTTCGCCATTTCGCCAACTGAGAAAGATATAATTTTTGAATCGAAGTGTGTGTGAAGTGTTAAAATAAAATCATGAAAAACCATTCATCAGTGGGAATGAATTATTTTTTCTCTCTATCGTTGAAAGATATAAACAAAGAAAGTTCCACTCCCGACTCGTAGTAACACTAGATTGTCACACCAGTATGACAAACAAGAATTTTTTTCTTGTTTGTTATACTGTTACTTTTTAAACTAATTGAAATTAATTTTATTGAATTAATTCAATTTAATTAATTAATTAAATTATTTGTATTTAATTAATTGATTTAATTATATGAATTAATAAAATTAATTAAAGTAAAGTAATTGAATTATTTTAATTTTAATACGAGTAGTTGACTATTTCAGATCACATCGACTTTATTGTGTAGGTACTGCACTAGCAATGATGGTATATACAGGCTGTGAAAAAATCGGTAGTGTGACAAACAAGAAACAACATCCTATGTGTCATACTGGTCATACCAATTAGTATAAACCATTTTCTATAATAAACTTTGATGTCACTATAGTAGGTATCAAAGCTGCAATTACTTGATATTTTTTTCTTTTTTGTATTACAGAAGAAATAAATTGTATTTTCTATAGAATTGAACTGCGTACACTAGTCTAACGTTTATATTAGGATAATATTTTTTTAAAGAATATTTCTCCATTTATAAATATCGTTATGAATTATATTACTCAACAGTTACAAAGTTTTCACACTTTTTATAAAGAATGCTTAACTAAACGGTTAAAACTAAACAATATTTTGATAATATTATGATACCCAAACATTTTACAAAATACGATACAATAATTCCAAGTCCATACTTTGATTCACACATACTCCAAGAATATTCGTTGTATCTGATTCAACATGCTAGTTTCACAACACAAACTAAACTTGGAAACGAATTCGACTTTCTGAAATGGCGAACTGATCTCACGTCTCTTGGCTTTCTATTCTTGTTACATGAACTTTTAATAACATGAGTTAACATTTATTGTTGAAGTAAGTAGGTATAGTTTTAATAGAGTCAAAGTAGTAGAGAGCATAGAGTAACAAAATAAAGACGATATTTGGGTTACTAACGTAAGTATTGGCTACAACAGCGTGAATTGAAAAACTAAATAACGAATTGCATGTCTGTCTTTCGTTGAAGGGTTCATTACACTACTTCAAAATAGGAAAAATATGCGTCCATTTAAAAAGTATGATGCCTAGTACCTTGTCAGCGGCCTTCTTTACTAGGCTGACAGTGGGCGCCTAACTTTTTACAATAGTTCGCCTCTCTAATTATTTTAAATGTAGTGTCCATGCAGTGCCTAGTTGCTGTGTTGCACTTGCCGACTCATTCGTTGAGCGGCTATTGGCTATCGTAGCGAACGCTCAGTTAGCTCACTCCGCCGGCGATGCCGTTCAGAGACAGTCAGCGGACATTCAGCAACTTCGCCTAATGGGGACACGACCTACAAAACACTTCCCCTTTTGTCAATATGTTTTAAAAGTATTATCATCATCTTCTTCAGCCTACATTGGTTTACATATACATACTGAGCGGAGACCATTTTGGTGCCATTAGTTTTAGGTTCTTTTGTAATCTATCTAGTCTTAGTTATTTAGTAAGTACTAATCTGTTGGTGCCAAATAAATATATTTTCTTTCTTTCTTTCTTTCATATAGATATATATTAAATGGGATTACCAATGCACAAAAACCTCCGTAAATGCTGTATTTCGTCATATTCGCTACGCTGGTCTAATTACACTTTCTACCCGAAATTGCAATTAGACCAATATTGAGACGCTGTTGCCCGTATTTTTCAGAAAATATGTAACTTTAGTCAGCCTATACGATAGCTATAAATAGTGCGATAAAGTATGATGTTACGTTACGTTACGTTTATTTCCTAAAACGTTAAAACAATACCCTTCAAATACAGTCATAATGAGATAATCACACTAAAAATGATATAAGGTATGAATTAGTATAGTGAAGGGTATTATCTCTTGATATAATTATATAAACTATAAAATATTTTGTTTTCTAAAGCACACTCAATCGAAAGAACATTCTCATAAACATGAAGAGACTTTCAACTTCCATCTGATGCAATCCCACTTAAGTGCAATTTACCTATTAAAATACGTTTGTACGAGTAATAGAAATCAATCACTACGAACAATATACTTATTAAATATCATTTCTTCCTACCGTTTTCAATCGGCCTTGGATGACAAACGCAAAACCGTTCACCAAGGTATCATACCTTAAACCAGATCAAAAGCTGAAAGAATGTACTCTCGCATACTGTTTTGTGTCACAAAAAATGTTGGGCACAAAAGAGAGCGCCCAGAACCGAGAAAAAAGTTAAGAAGGGACAAAGCTAGGTAAAAAACGGGATTTGTCATGCGTGGCTTAGCTCTCGCTTTGCCAAATTCAAGGGAGAAATTTCGGTAACCTCGATTTTTTATTTGCTGTTTGGGGTGCGAGTCAGGTTAGGTGTTGTCTTTGTTTAATCTTTACCTTTGTTTTAATACTTTATTCTTGAGTGTATCTTAAAAACTACCGATTTAAGTGGTGAAATAAAGATATAATAACCGATGTGGACTGTTTTTTGTAATGTCAAAAAGATATTCATAAGAAACCCGGTTAAAACGGATAAGCTATCTATTTCAAATGGTTTTCTTTCCACACTCAATCCGTATAAGTGGTTTCAAACAATAACTGAGTATTCTTATCACAAATGATACGTCTGTGAAGTATTCAGTTTCATTACAAAGGCAATAATCCGGAAAAGATCAAAATATGGTTCTTGTTTGATTTAGATCACAAGAACATTTTGATTCATTCATAAAGTCGTAGCTCTATAAACAAACAAGATTATGTGTAGTAGCATACGCCGAGTAGATATAGGCTCGGTATGCGCTGAGATCAGATGAAACTGTTCTTTAATATATTTTTTTTAATGTTAATTGCAAAAGAACATTGAGTCGGTAACAGCTTGAGCAGTTGGAATAAGCATGAGAAATTACGGCCGTTAGGTTTCCACCTAGAAAGTAAAGATCCTAAAAATAGTTCTAAGTTATCAATACCACATAAAACCACCGCGAAGGTCAAAACACTCTGGGAGGTTGTTAAACACTCCTTAATGACCCTCCCTCGTTAAGAGGAAAGGTTTTGCCTGTTCTTGGGAATTAACAGTTACAACGCCACAAAAACCAGCTTGCTTTGACCCCAGATTTTCATACTTGAAGTAGGAATCCGAGTTTTTTTTGTAAGGAAGTGGACTCGGCGAAGGTCTTTTGGGGCTGGCCATGGGCTTGCGGCTCCGCATAAAGTTTTATGCATTCGAAATAGCCCGAAAATTGCTCGTTTGACGTTTTCGAAGCGTAAAATGGCAAGTCTAAGCTGGAAAATTTGATAAGAGATGGCGGTGATGGCGAATCTATAAAACATCTTGATCTTTTGGTCTGGTTGAGATCAGACATCATTTTTATTTTTTTAGGCATACAATTGGAACAGCTTAATTAAAGTATGACATAAGACATTACGAGCTGTACTTAAGTAAAACACAATTGTTTATTGTATTATTGTAATTGTATTACGTTACAATCAGCAATAATTTACTGAGTCAATAGTTCAGCAATAGTTTTGATTAGTTTTTCACAAATAAATCTCTACTAATATTATAAATGCGAAAGTAACTCTGTCTGTCCGTGTGTTAAGCTTTCAAAAATTTACGAAGGTCGATTAGACCTTGGGGAAGGACATAGGTTACTTTTTAACCGACTTTAAAAAAGGGGGATTTTCGTCATATATAAGACACCTGTGGAGACCTCTAACTCACACGCCGCAAGCAGGAGTTCGACCAGTTCCGACGACACACAACAGATGGTGCTGTTACACCTCACCATACAAATCGCCATTATGTTCATACTATACTGCATTTTAGGTTCATCTACTTAGAAGTTAGGAGTCAGAAAATAATTCTTTAAATGTCGTAAGACTTTTAGTAGTTTACGTATATTTCATGTACATATATTTAAGTGCACCAGAAATAGCATGCAAAAAGTAAAGAAATACCAAAAATAACTACTTTGCGCGGATGAAGTCGCGGGCAAAAGCTAGTACAGTACATAATATACTTACCTTAGTGCATATTGTTATCATATTGAATGTGATAATAAAATTGCAAAATATTCAGACTGTTACAAATAATGATGTTTTTATATCATCTATTCTAAACCATCAATAATCCACATAGGTAGACACAACACAACAACATTTACTAAGACGATCATAACAAAGTGAAACGATTTAGACGTGTGTCTAAAATTAAACCTTCTTTCATTTATAAGAAGTAGTTAAATAAAATAACTCATAATCAGTGATAGAAAAACATCCTCACCAAAAGCGCTATCTGAACATTTGGGTACCGTTTACACATAGTTGCATCCAACTCTAGGTCATTTACTTGTCATGATAAAGCTGCTTATATGGAACTGACTATCGAGGTTTCATATTTTATCTTTGTTCAATTCATAATATAGTGTTATTTGTTCTTAAGGGATCTGGTTTCGATACTCATAGTTTTGTAGGCTTGAGCTCAAAGGACTATATTAATATTATTAAACTTCAAGCTCTATAGTACGCAGATTTCGGCAGAGTATCGTAATAATACAAATATAGGTCAAAACCTTTTCTTGCACCTGTAAAAGTTAGCCCCAATCCCGAGGCGTCTACAAAATCAATAGAAACTCTGTTCATAACGAAAGAAGTTGATTATAGATGAACTCGCACACACGGCCGGGGAATATTAGCGAGATTTATGGACCGAGCCTGATAACGCCTCCATAACGGGATGTTATGGAGCTAGGGCGACCATATTGCGCAGATTATATTCTGGAAAAGGGAAACGGAATTTCTTTCTTTAGTCTTTTTAAGTCTAGTAAGTACTTGATCAAAAAGTGAAAAGTACTGATTTGCTTCATTAATTATAAACCCATATTATGTTCTCTGCAGGAGAATTTTGAATAAACACCACGTTTGTAAGCGTTTGCATTATTGCTAATGGTGAATATATTGCTGCTTACTATTTTTAGACGCCTTTTGCGTTACCCACATTAGTAAAAAAGAGCATTCTTGTATTTGAGGCCAGAAACACACTGCAGAAGTTTTTAATTTAAAAACTAGAATTCAAAAGTATTTTATCATTAAAAAAACACTTTTTGAAATTTAAAGTAGGTATTTCAAGTTGTAAAAATAAATCTATACATGCTGTCAAATGATAAATATAAAAAGTATATATATTGTATTATTATCGTTATAAGAATAATCCAACGACTGGAGGTCACAACTGGAGTTTTGCTCGGGAAACGAAAAGAACTTTATTTCCTAGTTTTATGAAATTATCATACGTAAGTCATTTAATGCGATAAAGTGGTGGCATTGAATTCTGCGTGGTAAAAGAAAAAATACAGTCGAAGAATCACTCCATCTATGTAAAATATTTCAAACTACTTCTCTCATTTCTTATATTGCCACAAGATGGCGCTGTCAGGTGATAAATTGCGCTACGTAAGTATTTTTTTGGGTATGCTTATTAGAGAAGATCGATGTGGTAACCTGAAAAGGTCCCGGGTTCGATTCTTACTATGAATTTTTTGTTGTGAGTTCGTACGTAACAGTACGATCTCATGTTTTAACATTGATGAATCTGAACTACTTAACCTACATATCGGGTAATAAAAATAACGGAACGGTTACGTACGGCACAGGCAGGTAACTAACTGTCGTCGGGGTTGTTACTTGTTAGGTTGTTACTGTTCCTGTAGTTATTGGTTGATGGTTATTAACAGATGGTTTATGGTACCTAATTCACTTTCAAAAGATTAAAATAATGATATATATTAACTATTTTTGTAAATAAGTAGGATAAATCAAATAATAGTTAAAAATAGAAAATGGCGATCCTATCCGACTCGGATTCTTTAAATGTTTGTAGCACTATACATTCCAATGAGTAAAGTTAGAGTTAGGTAAGGTTTAGATATTATGTGTTTAACTTATGAAATTCAATGAATTTATTAGGAATTACTGAAATTACTTATGACTTGGCAGCATGGTCTCTGAACTTAGCCAATTCTATAAAGAACTAAAAAAAATTACAACTAAAATTTACCAAATAAGACATAACCAGACCAAAGACAAGAGTGAATTATCCCAGAAAGGTGACCTATGTTGTCACACTACTCTTAGGAAGAGTCCGTTTTCCTGCTTATGTTAGAAGTTGCACCAAAACTGAAAGATTGTTTTCTCAAATTATCTGTTCGAATAGTTTATATCTATAGCAAAATATTTAATGTATATTCATAATTCGTTATCTATTTGCTATGGAGCCTATTTATGTAGGTACTACTAAAAATAAGTAGAAATCGTATTAAGTTAAGATGATTTAAATCAAATCAATTCTTTGTGATATGCAGATTCTTTTTTATATATAAAAACTACATTTACTTATAAGGTGATCGAACATTTGGACGTATAACAAATTATGACAAACAAATATTAATTTGTATGAAACCAGGGACCGGAAAACTCCTTTCTAAGAGTAACCCTATTAAAAAGGAAAGCCTATTGTATAAGGTTACCCATGCGATAGGGTTATCCATTTGATGGGGTTACCCATGTGATAGGGTTACCCATGTGATAGGGTTACATTTGATTGTGTTAGCTTATTAGTTCGGTAATCTATTAAATAAGGTTTAACCGCTTACCACAAATTATGGGTTGCGTATAGAAATTAAAATAGCCTAACAGCATTCCAAAACACTTTATAGGGTAAGCCTATTAGGAGGTTTTCAGTATTGGTAAGCGCTTACCTGGATTAATCGTATTGTTTGGTTTAGCATATCATTGGGGTAAGCCCGTTGATAAGCTTACCTTTGGGATAGAGTTTTTAAAAACAAGCCTATTAGAAACCCGAACAAATACCCCTTTAAAGGTAAGCGGTTCCGGTCCCTGCATGAAACATCATTCAAACCTGCTTAAACGTAAGACAAAACATAATAAATTACTCGGGCACAATAAGTAATACTCGTACTCTTTAGATTACATACCTTCTAGAACAAATACCTCTCTACGCTGAGTTGTGCTAATTTGTATTTTATCTATTCTGCGGGCAACATTGAATTATCTCGCAAATCCCGACACTCAGAAACAAAACGTTCGAAATATGTTTGTGTGTAACTTGCTGAACAATTAATCTGTATTAGTGGAGCGATCTGTCGTGAGGCTTTGGGTGGCACCCGGAGGCTTACCGTCTCGGGTGTAAGCTACTCCTGGGCCAGCAAGTAGGCTATCATCATACTTATTGCGGTAGATAGAAACTAACATTACTACAAGAAGTAGCAATTACCAAAATCTAGGGCAAGTTTTGTTTAGTTTTGATTTATAGATTATATTTCCAATTCAAATGAGACCAAATTTCAGAAATTGATCTAAGGTTCTTTGAAATGTGTCTGTGTAAAAAAGTTATGCGATGTGGTACTTACTTGGTTTAAACTCTCCTCTTTTTTGTCGGTAAATATTGCAAAAAATCCGGATGAGTATCAAACGTTTGTTAGTGAGGCTATTTATTAAAATTGCTTTGAAATTAATAAATAGTTTGTTATTTAAGTACCTACATTTCAGTATCTCATGACGTCATAGTTCATGATAGCGAAACAAAAAATTATGACAGACGCGTGTTGTAGTTAAGTTATAAAAAGTTAATCACGGAATGAAGTTCCGGACCTTTGGAAGGTAATAAATAAGGCCACAAGTCAACTCGCAGAGTTTTTATGTCTTTGTTTGACTACTTTAATTACTACTAGCTTTTGACCGCTATTTTAAGTAAGACCTCTAAAAAGATGAAAACTGCGTTCTTATTACAGCACTAGTTATTTTGCCCATACTCGTATACTTGTACGGACAAACAACCAAAACTAAAATTTTGTTCCCAAGGCTTTACTAATGAAATTAGGACTCTCCGCTCTAATAGTTTTTCTTCAACAAAGACGTCGGCCAATAGGGACCACCGTTTCTTTGCTCACCAGTTGGCGCCACTGTAGACTGAGCTCCGGAGGTATAGCTTTAAAAACTTTTGAAACAGTTGCTCTTTGAGGCCGCCTATTTCTGCGCTTTTTCTTAATTCCGCTTTCAAAACGTTCACATTAATCGCCAAATAATCCATATTTGCGATAATTCTACGAAGGAGATCACTTTCCAGCAGGTCAATTAAAGAAATTATAATTTACGTAACGAAACCCGCTAAAACCAGTGAAAAGTTAATGTTATTGGACCTCACGCGACACTAGCGCCTCTAGTGGCAAATTCACTAGCGATAGCCCCCATTGCAATCATTGGTGTAGTTATAGTAAAAAAAACAAGATGCACAATCAGAGTCCAAAAATGACTCAACTGAAAGTGCACCAATTTGGTATAGGAGTGGACTTTTAGTACAACCTATATTAATCGAATAGTTACAACATAATATAAATAAACATACTATTGCATTCTATCACAATATACCGGGGTTATTAAGTTGACAGTGACATAAAATCAACGTCAGTCATATAATCGAGGACAGTTATAGGTATCATTTTTGTATCAGATTGTGTATTTAGTTCTTTTAGACTTCATCAATGGTCACAATTTCAGTAATTGCATAGTTTGTATGTACCTATACATCTACAATGAATTTGTCTTACCGCCATTGTGACATATTTTGTATGTCTACTATTATTATGACTACAGAAGCATAATAGACTAAACTCGTCATTTAATTTAAGCGTTTCTTTAAGCCAAATAATTTCCTGCACAATTTCAGTGCCAGACCGTATAGTTAACCTGCTAAAATAATAACAGTTCACGTCCACTTGAATTAATTTAACCCAGCAAAGTACAGCGAAATGTTTATTCTCGTGTGTTCGCCGAATGTTCCGTTTTGTGTTTGTATTTTATTAACTTAATAATACCGTTTGAAAACCGACTAATATGAAACAACCATACTTTCAATGTGCGGAAAATTCGTTTCGTTTGGTGGTTCAAGTACTGTTGTACAGTCGATGGCACGGAAACTGTATAAGACTATGAAATCTATATAAAAAAACGACGCAAAAAAACACCCCGTCTAGTAGTAGGTATCGTAAGAGGCGTCTGAACAAGTACCACCCGAACAATAAGGGCATAAGCGTTTTCTCTCCAGCATCGATCAAACTGCAATCGCAACCCACGGCAATTATGTACCTACATATCCCATGGGAAATGTTGGACAAATCCAACAGTGGCATATTATGTTAAATTCATGTGATCTCGTCATAATGTATATTACATAAAGAGACCATTCAAAAAAATACGAGACTTAGGTTTTCTTTTGAGACTAGGTACTTACTACTCAAAATACTGCTGAGTGTTTGAAACATCTTAAAATTTTGTTTAACTCGTGATAAACTAAAGATAACTATCTAAATAGTATATTTATAGTATACACAAACAATTATCATCGGTGGAGTCGGCGCAAGATAATTTAGTATTTTTTCATGTGAAAATAATTCTGAGTACCTAGATTTGTTAAGCTAATTACAAAATACATATTTTTTTTACATTTTAATGAAATTTGTTACTCCTGATACCTACGTATCCACTATATGCTTCGTTTAGAATTCTGTTAATAAGTATGCAGTGAAATATATTGCTTAATATTTTAAAGCTACTTTCAGACTGAAAAGTGTAAAACGCTTTCGGCGAGTATGAAAATTTCTCGTGCCACAGGACGCGCCGTCGCTCTCGCGTCGGATTACAGGACTCCGGGAATTTTCCGGCATGACGTTTGTTTGAGGAATAATAACAAATCTAAATATTTAGCTGCAGCGAGGCAATGAAAGACGCTTCTAGTAATTTCACGACAATAATTTATTAGTAACCAGCAGTATACCGCGACTTCGCACGCGCTATAATTAAAACTTACTTTATGTGCTATTCTAGCGTTTATTGATACCATACTACCCTTCTAATTGTATGAAACATAATTGCCTACATCTTATGCAAATGAGAACATACAAATAATAGTAAAATAGGTCTGAAACAACAGACACAAAGTAAATTTCATGATTTAACCATTAAAATTTATTAGACGGTGTAAATATATGAGAGGTATAAATATTTAGTATTAGGAAAAATTGTATACATTTTAGCAGTGAATACATACTGACAAAACAGTTTATACAAACACATTACATAATTGTTCACCGAGCCCATACCAGCTCAATTCATGAGAGCGAATGAAGTACGACTACGCAAACCTTTTAAAAATAATGTGATGAATCGACAAATTTTATAGAAATAAAAAAGATAAAAATGTATCTGCTTCGTTTACATGCATCTATCGTCTGCTATTAAAGATCTGTATATTTTTTCCGAGCTAGGAATATTATGCAACTACGGAGAAATGTCATTAACGCAAACACAAAGAAGGCTCGTAAAAACAAAACCTTCCTTTATCTACCCGATTAAACGGTAATGACCACACATCAGGGCCCAGTGAGTTGACACTCGCCGATAACACTTATTTTTACCGTTATTATGATTAACCGATATCGTTTACTGCAAGTGCAAAACCCAAAATTAAAGCAAAATTCTAAAAATAGATTAATTTGCTATTTTTATTCAATTTTGAGCTTTCTGTACCTAGACTGGAGTTCTTAGTCCTGCTGACTTACTATCAACCCGATTACACTAACAATACTACTAAATTAAGACAATGGGGGCTATCGCTAGTAAATTTGCCACTAGAGGCGCTAGTGTCGCGTGAGGTCCAATATCATTCACTTTGTACTGGTTTTAGCGGAATTTGTTGCATAAATTATAATTTCTTAAATTTACCTGCCGGAAAGTGATCTCCATCGTAAAATATAGCAAATATGGATTATTTGGCGATTAATGTGAACGCTTTAAAAGCGGAATTAAGAAAAAGCTTAAAAATAGGCGGCCTCAAGAGCAACTATTTCAGAAGTTAGTTTGTTGATATCAAGATAGTTATTTATAAACAATATAACCTTAATTACTCGTAGATTCAAGATATAACACTTTGTTTCGGCGCCAATCGCCTTTTACTGCTATACTTCCGGACCTCAGTCTACAGTGGCGCCAACTGGTGAGCAAAGAAACGGTAGTCCCCATTGGGTTTATTTTATAGACGCGAATGAGTGAAATTGTATTCTCAATATTACTCAATATCTTATCCAGTTACTACTTTACAATTTATTATTAAGTTTCTAGAATAGATCTTATCTTCCGTAGTATAAATTAATTTCAGTGGCAATATATAACTGTTATGGCATTACTTGCTTCGAATAAATATCCTCGGAACCATTAAATCTTGCTAATCTTACTAATATTTTTAAATGCAAAATGGATGGATGCTTGTTACTCAACACGGCTGAACGGATCAGGATGTAATTTGGCAAGAAGATAGATTATGGGCTGGAAAAGCACCTAGACTACTTTGTATTCCGCAAATGTGCTCAGTTCCCGTAGGAAAAACCTATTTTGTTTTTTTTATATTGAAGGTGGTCGACATAATTTTCTGTATACTGTCATAGTGGTACTCGTAGTTTAAGGGTCAACAACTAGTATAAAATAATAATTGAACTTTACCTAATGTTACGTTTTGCTGTAGCTGCTTAGTACATATTCAGTAACAATTTCATTTACATTTTAATAACTTAAACAATCAAATTGTGTTGTCTAATGAATTAGTTGTACTGTAGAGTAATAGAAATATTACCTAAAATTTTAAATTGAATTTGAAAATAGTACCAGGAAATAACGAAGATGAAAATATTAACTACACTAGCTAATAGCACACCACTAGCCGATGAAAAATATCTAGAGTGAAAGAGACATCAAGAGAATGGGCAAGCAATGATATATTTACTTATTGGGGCGTTAATCTATTAAGGGGTAGAAACGGAAGGTAGACTGATCTTTGCTGATAAGCAGCGTTAAGGTCTTTTCTTTGTTAAGGGATTAGATTTAAGTATTCGTTTAATAAATTGCTAGGATACAGTTCGATTAAGCAAATAATATTAACCCAAAACTTATAGGCAGGGAGGGATGCTCTGGATTAATTTAACAGAAAACTTATGAATTGGGTCATATTGGATAAAGTCCAACAGAGCACCGAATAAATATGACTGAGCAGCAGCAGTGCTTTGGCAAATTTTGAGATGAAAACAATCTTGGCTAAATTACTTATTAATTTAAAATGGGAATTATTAGCAGCACTTTTACGAGTATAACTATAAGCTTGTTATATTTTCTGATGACCGCTTTTTACGTCACTCCACCATGGAAGTCATTGTGTATACCAAAACTCTTATATATGAAAATCATCTGGTAATTAATTTACATAATTATGGTTATATATTCAACTAATTAATGGTTTTATAGTTAAAAAACTATTATAAAAAAGTTATAACTTAGCACTGCTATAACAAATAAAAATTGTGTCAGAGGCACGTAAAGAAAAGGCATGTGCTACATGAAAAATTCAAAAAATTTTTAATCGTCCAAAGATAGCCCCAAGTTAAACTGTTCTTCTTTTGAAGTTCAAACCTAATCCCATAATTATAAGCAATAACAGTTTTCTCGAGATTTCAAAGTCCAGGCTCAAGTGCTAAAATGTAGCGACTTAAGTCGTAATATTTTTAATAGGCTCGTTAGGCCAGATGTTTCGGAACGCTTCAAAGGGTCAAATATTTTGTACACAAGTTTGGAGATGTAAACATAAGTATGTACTATATTAGTTTCTTGAACTCACGTAATTACATTTATCTAGCTTTTATTATAATTTAAGATACTTGTTTGATTTATCCCCACGTTTCTATTACTCTAGAATATTCATGCTCACGGTCATATCATCGCCTATATTCTGATAAATGAGAGTGAAATCCGTAAACATGGCTTTCTTTCATAAGTAGGTGCTATTTGCCGTTATGTATGTATGGTGCTGGATGCCCAAAATTTCAAAATTTTAGATATAGCTTGCTAAGTTGGTAATCACGTTAATTATTAAGAACAATTAACATTATCAACTTAGTATTACCAGATGTTATCGACAAAACTTAAAATGATATGGAAAACGAGTAGAACTGCGGATTGGAAATATAACAATAACAAAAGTCTTTATTTTGTCCACAATCTTTATTGATTTATATTTATTTTGGAAAGCTTAGCCCTCTAGGTGGTTTTGAAAAACAGAATGAGGGTGGCTGATTCTCGAGCTCGAGTAGTTGTTCTCTAGCTAGATCTTTGCCTAAAACTATCAGTGGACTTATAGGCTTTTATTAGGAAATATTAAACAAAACAGACTTATACGAGTATGTTTGACAATTGCGTTTAAAGAGCTGTATTTTCTAATCTACTTACATTATGATCCCTATATGCTGTTATACCTCACCATACAAACTGCCATATGTCGATACTAACCTGCATCGCAGGTTCATCTACTTAGAAGTTAGGAGACAGCAAATAATTCTTTAAATGACGTAAGAATTTCAGTTGTTAACGTTAGTGTACTTATATTTAAGTGTACCAAAATTAGCATGCAAAAAGAAAAAAAAAAGAAAAATAACTACAACACGCGGACGAAGTCGCGGGCAAAAGCTAATCATAAGTCATAAGTTGCAACAATGCTGCGCTATTATTGGTTTTCAATTATGCCTACACAAAAAATAGCCGAACTAGTTATTTTACAAGTGGTTACAGTTATACCAGTGCCCGTTGACAAGTTGCTTTCTAATATTGTTTACACTAGACGAATAGATAACAAATGTATGAAAATGACATTAACAAACGATCGAACAATCGTAAGCTTATGTCATTTTCATACATTTGACATCTATTCGTCTAGAGCCACTTGTCTTGCAGCTGGTAAGGTAACATCAGATTTTGATGTGTTGTTTCCCGTAGCAAACTCCAGCAGCGACTTCAAGAATTGATTAAAGGTTGCCTATTTAAAGGATTTCTTTTGATTGTAAACTACCTAGGGTACCTCGATGTTAATATTTTATCTTGATAATTTTTTACTGGGCTATACTTACCAAAAAAAATAATAAAGCATTTGTTTTTGTCTCGTAGATTGTTATATTAAAATTTGGTGGTTTAAATTTCATCTTGTATATTGTGTGACATTCTATTTCGATTTTTTATACAATAAAACTGAATATGTAACGTAACGTGAATATGTATGGCACAGAGACAGCGCCATCTAGTGACAACTTATGAGAATTATTTTATCATCATAGCAACGAATTTTTTACTTTTACTGCTGGACATAAGCCATCCTCGTCTATATCCAAAGACTTTGTGAATTCAGTGCCGTACAAAGTCATGTTTACCTGTTCGATAAGTTTGACAAAGTTCAAACAAAGCTCACAACAGCAAAGGATGTGCTTTATGGGGCTTTAAATTATTTTACATATGTATCGATGTATAGCTTTCAAAGTACGCCGTCGCTTGCGCCATATCCCAAACGCCATTTCTTCAGTGGTTAATTACTGAAAACCCTCAGCAACTTAAAAAAATAAAGGTGTTCCAACTGAAACACGGGCGAAGTTTTGCAAATTCGCCAAATTTAGCTAAATCACCGCTTAAGGAATTAGTTGCCGCCAGCTGACTAATACAGGCCGAAATTACATGGTTAGGGAAATCAGAAGATGTACCGTTGGGTATATTTCATGAAAATTATATGATCCTGTTTTGATTATGTTTAGGTATTTTCTTTTTCGTTCTCCTTATCCTGTGTCTGGTCATTTAGTTAGCAAGTACGCTTGAACAGAACTTCTCTGCGGTCTTACTCAGTTGAATCTTGGTAGGTAGGTGTATCCTGTTGATTGATTTACGATTCTCATACAAAAAAAAAATAATGATATTAATAATATGACAATATGAGCCTTACTGCCACACAACGAATCTCTTAATTCATATTTAAACTCTGTGATGATTTCGATTTACCTTCGAAATGGTTAGTTATGCTCTCTAAGGACAACTTCCAAATAACAGTAAATGATTATACGAGTATTAGGCGAGCTGTATGTTGAAGTATTTGTTCATAAAAATAAACGAGAAAAATCTAAATTCTGAAGAAAGATTATTACATGAAGTCGGTTAAATCTAGCTGTTGCTGATAATATCAAATTTCTGACTTCATTTATATTCATATGTTAACATATGCTGGTTTTGGCTTGTTATACCATGTACCTAACATCCTTTATATCAGTGTGTGACTTATGAGTTCTACCTTCCATTATGTATATGATTTCAAAAAAAAAAAACTCAGCATAAGGCTTGCAAAAGCTAATCGGTAAAATTCAGAAGGTATAAGGAAGTGACTCTTTGTGCGACAGTTCGAGCGTTTATTAATTCATAAAGAATTTCTAAGTCATAAGAAATACCATATAATCAAACATCATGTGTAAAAGTAAATTCCTAAAGACATAGAAAATAAAATGTATGTCGAGAAAACATTTTTTTTGTCTATATTTTTTTATTTATTATCGACATGCATTTGTTATTTGACATTTATTTGTTTTCCGTCATTCGATGTGGTAAGTTTGGTCATTTAGAATATTTAGCTTATCATGTCAAAAATACATTACTTTATTCCTTGACCTTTCCATTTAGTCCTTTCGGAAATCTCAGTATCATCTATAAAAGGTTAAAGGACTTTATAAAACAAGTTTAAAAAGTCAAACACACTATTCGTGTAAGATACCGTTCCCATCCCAGAGTTTAGATTGATTTTATTAAAAAAAATAAAGGCCAATTTTCACATGAAGACCAATTAATTACACATAACGCACCCAAAATTTGTAAGATGGATTTCTGAAAGTCATGTTAAATAATATTATTTTAACTGATAAACCATTATTGAATATTGATAGTAGTGGCAGTGGCATATGATTGATATTATTGGTTTTTTAATACTTTGGGTTGTTTGTCACTAGTTTGTCCTGAACCAGTGATAGCGGTAATGTTATCGGAATCAATACTCATAAATTAGAGTTTTTATATGTGTTTTGCTAATATTTACCCCCGCCATTACTGATTGCTATGTTTTGTGTCATAGTTATATCAGACACATCTGATTAGGATTTTAGACATAATTATTTAAACTTTTATGAGAGTAAATAATAATTTTCGTACAGGAGAATTGTGTAATTGTTTATGAATATAACGCGTATATTTTTTTTAAGAGGCTATGTTTAAACAGGGAATTTAAATAATCCAAATTTTAAGAAGGAACACAATTTACCGTATAAAATTAGAAAAGCACCACTTTTTTTCCATGTGTCATAAGAAGTTATAAACGATTAAGCAAGAAAACGAGATCGATTTTATCATGTCAACGAAGAAGCACATATTCGATGATGTCGCTGTGATCAACGCTGTTAAGACAGGAAGCGATCACCGCATGGTCAGAGGCACATTGAATATCGACGTAAAGCTTGAAAGAGCGCGACTGATAAAATCCACGCTCCGACCAATACCGGCTCAAATTCAAAACCCCGAGTGCTTTCAGCTCGAGCTTCAAAACCGTTTCGAAGCCCTTGAGAACAGCATCGATGTGGACGATCTATACAACATGGTGGTGGATACTGTCCGTACGGTAGGGTCTAAGTACTTTAAAACCCGCCGTCCCAAATCAAAGAAACTCTCCAGTCAGACTCTCCTACTTATGGATCAGAGAAACGAAATGAGGCTACAGAACTCAGCGGATGCCCATCGCTATCGGCAACTCAATAGACAGATATCTAAGTCTTTGAAGAGCGACCTTCGTCAATTTAATACCCGACGTATTAAAGAGACCATTGAGCGGAACAAAGGCTCCAAAGTGTTCGCCAGAGATCTGTCTATTGGGCAAAGCCAATTGACGAGGCTGAAAACTGAGACAGGTAGCATCATTGCGTCAACACCTGAAATCCTGAGGGAGATTGAGAGTTTCTATGGACAGTTATACTCCACGAAAACACCTGTTGAAAGCAAGGCTAAAGACCCTAGAGCCAAGCTTACCCGACACTATTCTGAAGATATCCCGGACGTCAGCCTGTGCGAGATTAGAATGGCTCTCAAGCAGCTTAAAAACAACAAGGCGGCGGGTGATGACGGAATCACAACAGAGCTCCTTAGAGCGGGCGGTAAGCCGATACTTAAGGTCCTCCAGAAGCTCTTTAATTCTGTCATCCTCGAGGGCAAAACGCCAAAGGCATGGGGCAGAGGCGATGTGATGCTGTTCTTCAAGAAGGGTGACAAAACTCTCTTGAAGAACTACAGACCCATTTCGCTTCTGAGCCATATCTATAAGTTGTTTTCGAGAGTCATTACGAATCGTCTCACTCGCAGGTTCGACGACTTCCAACCTCCCGAACAAGCCGGGTTCCGAAAAGGCTATAGTACCATAGACCACATTCATACGCTGCGGCAAGTTATACAGAAGACCGAAGAGTATAACTTGCCACTTTGCTTAGCGTTCGTGGACTATGAGAAAGCCTTTGATTCGATTGAGACATGGGCAGTGCTGCAGTCTCTCCAAAGGTGCCAAATAGACTACAGGTACATCGAGGTACTAAAGTACTTATACCAAAACGCCACCATGTCGGTCTGATTACAGAACCAGAGCTCTAATCCGATTCAACTACAGCGAGGTGTGAGACAGGGAGACGTTATTTCTCCGAAACTGTTCACAGCTGCGTTGGAGGATATTTTCAAGCTTCTGGACTGGAAAGGACACGGCATCAACATCAATGGCGAATACCTAACACACCTGCGATTTGCCGATGATGTAGTTCTTATGGCTGAGACCTTGGAAGACCTGAACATTATGCTCGAAGATCTCAGTAATGCTTCTCAAAGAGTGGGTCTTAGGATGAACATGGACAAGACGAAAATCATGTTAAATGCCCATGTTGCACCCGCTCCAGTTAACGTTGGGAACATTGCACTCGAAGTTGTTGACCACTATGTTTACCTGGGACAGATAGTCCAGTTAGGTAAGTCCAACTTCGAGAAAGAGATCTCTCGTCGAATCCAGCTCGGATGGGCAGCGTTCGGGAAGCTCCGGCATATTTTCGCGTCCGAAATACCTCAGTGTCTCAAGACGAAAGTCTTTGACCAGTGTGTGTTGCCAGTAATGACCTATGGGAGTGAGACGTGGTCGTTTACTATGGGTCTCATAAGAAGGCTCAAGATCACCCAGCGAGCAATGGAGAGAGCGATGCTTGGTATTTCCCTACTCGATCGAATCAGAAATGATGAGATCCGCAGGAGAACTAAAACAACCGACATCGCTCGAAGGATTGCATCGTTGAAGTGGCAGTGGGCGGGACACATAGCGCGGAGAACCGATGGCCGTTGGGGCGGAAAGGTTCTCGAATGGCGACCACGTACCGGACGACGTTCCGTGGGCAGGCCCCCCACAAGGTGGACCGACGATCTGATCAAGGTCGCGGGAAGCCGCTGGATGCGGACAGCACAGGACCGATCGTTGTGGAGATCCTTGGGGGAGGCCTATGCCCAGCAGTGGGCGTCGTTCGGCTGATATGATGATGATGATGATGATGATGATGAAGCAAGAAAAGACCGCAGAGAAGTCTTCCAACCAAACTGTGGCCGCCAACTGATGACGATAATGATGAATTTACTAAACAGATACCTACATTCCGTAAATATTTTGCCTATAATATGGTTCATTAGATAATAGAGGGCGTCTTCGGTGCTTCTCCGGTGCATGAATCCGAACTGACGAGTACTAATCCTCGGTACTAGGTGCCATTTCATCCTTGCTACTACCATCTTCTCCAGGATCTTCCCCAAAACCGGCAATAGACCTATCGGTCTGTAAGCCTTGGGGTTCGTGTAATCATCCTTGCCCGGTTTTCTAAGTACCACTACTGTGCCCTCCTTCCAGAAGGAGAGCGTTCGGATCCTGGAGTATAGCTCGGCTGCAGATATCTGATGTAAAGCCATCCACCCCCTGGGCCTTCTTCAGATTAAAACTCCCCGCTGCGGTCTTTAGCTCCAATAATGTAAACGGTGGGTCGTATGGATCACCACATTCCGCAGCGTTCACTTGTTCTGCCGCTTGTCTGACCCGGCGATGGTCTGAGTTATTCGTGCTTTCGAGGTCTTCAGGGTAGATTGTTGTTGCAAGTAGGTTTGCCGATTCCTTGGGATCGAGATGTTTACCGTCATTGGTTTTAAGGGTCATATCTTCTTCTCTCCCGGCGATCCTACATGAACCCAATCATGTATTCCTATGCGACAAAATGAGAAACTTCTTTTTATTTTAAGTTGAAAACGATTCATTTGCTAGATTTAACAGACCCGAATAAATCGCCTCATCTATAACTGGCATAAAAGATGTTCCTCCAAGGATCAATTGGCTAAGTAATTTAGTTCGCCCTCACGATTTGACCTCACCTGAGGTATATAGGTTGGTCCCTGGCGCGTGACCCAGGAATGAACCTGGGTCGTTGATTGAGTTGCAATGAGACGATAAGTGTTTTGTGAACTGGGGGAAGTTGGGCCAAAGATTCAAATAGCTTTTTAATGGACTTTGGTGATACACGGAAGTTATACAATACCAGGAAAAATCTAGTTCAAATTTCATACCTATCTCGGTATGTCACATTGTTATCACATTATCCTACCACTTAAGAGAATATTCTTTGATTATTCTAAAAATTAAAAAAAATACACTATACCTACCTACAAACTATTCAAAAGACACTACTGCAAAATATTAATAAGAAAAAACATTTTTTTATTTAATTTTTTAACTATAGATCTAATACGATTATCACAAAATAGTAATAATTATATAATAATAATGATATGCTGTTTTGGGCAAATTTTTAAATGTTTGTAGGTAGACAATTAATTCTGAGATACGCTTTTCAGTTTACCATTAACCTTTAACCGCACCAAACGAAAGCTAATAAATTCGAACTATTTTACAGTATTTCAACTATTTATCATTGATTATTAGCTCCTGTCAGTGTTTCTGAGATTAGCATGTTTAACCAAAGAAACACTATTGAGCTTTATCATATGAGTATGTTACTTACATAAATCTTTTTTTTTTTTTTTACATTTTCAGTAATGCCACATCGTTCATTATCGGTGTTCTCTATAATGTGCCGGAACAACAAACCCGAGCTACAATAAAATAACAATATCGTTTTGTTGCTGGGCGCACATAGACCTTTACTAAAACAAAGCCTGTTTGAAAATCAAAGGAACTTAGCTATTTTACATAATAAAAAAGCAACAAATGTGATCGCTTTTATTAAAATCTAGGTACATGTATGTTATCAATGACAACAAACGGTTAACGTAGCTTTTATTAAAATTTCCAGAATAAAAA
This sequence comes from Anania crocealis, assembly GCA_949315895.1. Lineage (NCBI taxonomy): Eukaryota > Metazoa > Arthropoda > Insecta > Lepidoptera > Crambidae > Anania > Anania crocealis. The sequence goes on along the minus strand of OX438879.1, from coordinate 21,299,556 downwards.
GCATGATTTTGCATGACTTTACATCACGAAACAAACATTTTTCAAACTATTCTTGACTTTTGTATGTACAAAAACATTAGTATGTCGATCCAGATTGTTACAAAGACAACTTTGTAATAATATAATGATAGAGAAGATAATGCTAACTCTTTCATTATTTTGAAGTAATTACCATAAAAATCACATTACTCATGTTACCTTTCAATCCATAATAGACTTTCTTTACGTGATTAAAGACAGCTGAAACACACATCAACTGCTGCTAGTCTGTACACCAAAATCCCCACGCACCCTATACATGCTCGGGGACATAAATCGGCGTGTTATAACCGTAGATTTTTCTCCGCGTGATTATATTCAAACGTACGGGGCGGGCATATTTCATTTTAACCGTTCATCGATAGCACATGAAATATGGCTTCACCCGCGATGTGGTGGGAGCTCGGCGCATAGTGGGCTTCTGCTCAGTAATCCTATTGTCTTTTGATTTCTGAAAATATACTTTTCGGATTCAAAAACGTTTCACAGGAATTGAGAAAATGATTTATTTTCAAATTGTTTACATGTTTCAGGCTATTTATAAGGAAAGAAAGGAAGAAAGAAAAGTTTGTTTAATACAAAACAAACAAATACAAAGAACAAAAAAATGTATCAAGGAAAGTTCCATGAAAGTCTGAGAGCAGCATAAGTCGTGACAGCTGGACTCTTTTTAAGTATCTGATTTCAGTGGGTATGCCCTATTGTGTCAGATTTAGATATTTATATCATAAGACCCTGCTGTTGTTACAAAATAATATAGCGTTATTGTAGTAAAACTTGAATAAACAATTGATAAATACAAATAGAACGTAAAAACAATAACGAAACTTCGAATTGACCGTGATTAAATGTATGTAGCTGTTGTCATGTTTCTTTCCTGACTTAATGAAAATCCAACCTTATGTACAGACAGACAACAGCACGTCAACCTACCACAAAAAGTCAAATTTTCTCAATGGATATTGATCTCTACCTGTTGGACTTAAAGTTGAAAATCAATTCAATGACCTTTAAATTTTTGGGTAGGTTGACCTGCCGTTGTCTGTACCTACATGCCGTAAAGTTGAATTTTAATAAGGTGGAAGAGCACCCAGATTTTTTGTAGGCGCTCATTTGGAGGACCTTTTTCGGTCACTGATTGTTTATTTATTTTGCTATTCAAAATGTTGGTCAACAATATAAAAGTTTCTGCAAAAAGTTTAAAATCAACTTACCCGTACGTAATAAGCTTACTTATGTTTGTTTTATTATACCATTGATTCTGATCCTGATGTCATCATTAGAATACAGTAATACTAGGAAAATGAAACAAGTTACTGCGAGTCTTGCTACTCTGCAAGATGTTGGCACCATTCGATTTTAAACCAGCTGATTTTGAGTAAGTATTTGTATATTTCTAGGATGCACACATATTTCCATAGAGGATTACGAATTATTCATAACCATAGAGAGCTGAAATGGGATGTTGAATACCGTATTTTATGTATAGAGCCGTTTCAAACAATGTTTTAACAGAAATACTTTAGTTTTACTTGTTGCATAATCCTCGTAAAATAAATAAATTAAATACACTCGTAAATAAAAGTAGCGGATGTTGGTGTAAATATTTAACAATTCTGATATAATCGGATAAGTATTGATAATGTTCAGTTAAAAAGATACAGACTAGTAAATATCTCCCTTGTTTTCAGTAAAAAAGTAACAAAAATCGATTCATGTTTAAATAAAAACGTCTCTTAACAATCACCGAATAAAGAAACAATGAATTAAAATACATTTTTAAAGTTAGTTAAAGAAATTTTAGACTAGTTAGTAAAAAAATATGCTTGCAGGAATATCCAACATAACTAGTAGAGTATATTTTTCGGTAAGACGTAATAACACCCTTTACCGTTTACTTACGCAGAAGAATAAAAAATTGTAAAATTGTTTAGCCTATTGGTAAGCAAATATTCAAGTCACGGACTCTGAACGTTAAGATTCAGCTCGCTACGGCCGGCCGAGCGCTGGAGGAGTAAAGTTTCATTCAGTATCAGACAACTTTACTATCTACTGCAGCCATTAGGTATCAGGGTACACCAATATAAAGATTTTCAATTGTTAGTTTATACTATAATCGTACAAAAGGTATTAATTTATTGCATTTCTATAAAAAAAACCGGCTCCAAAATACAAAAAAAATAATAATAATAACAAACCGCCAAATACGTCGCTAATGCTGATTTAATTTAGTGTAAAATCAAAATGGTCATTTACATGTTTAGTAAATATAATGTTACGTAACTAATAACTTTATTTCCCAAATTTTCAATCAAATTCACGCTAAATTGTCCTTCACCATGTAATTTACAAGTTGGTCGACATCTTTTTAACATGTAAAGTTGCTAGATAGTTTTCGTTTTAACTTCATTAATATTTGCTAGTGCTGCGAATGTTTCCACGTATCCAAAATAACCGTTTAGGTGGCGAAGAGATGGACAATTAAGTACAATGAGCACTTTAAAACTTTACACATAACTCTAAAATGTAGTTAGCCGATTTGTAATAGAGACGACTGATAACAAGAAAATAACATTGACTCATCAGTTTCATAACATACTATACTATTATAAATTATGTGCCTAATTACGATCCCTATAGTAGGATGAAAGGCTGAATTAAGCTGTTCCAAATTAATGTAAAAATGTATTTGATTTACAAAAACAATCACGTATGTTATTTTGTTTTAGAGCCTAATGGAAATGGTTTTTCCGACTTATTGAAATATAATTTAAAAACTACCAATATTACGACCAGAATTAAAAACATATAACAGTTTTATTTGTATTAAGAGTTTTTCATACAATCAAACGATTTAAACAGTTACTGATTTAAATTAATACATGTAAAGTTCAATATACTCAGCTTGCATTTACTGGAAAATACAATAGCATTAAGTAATGCGAGTTAAATACTCGCAAGTTACTATGAATACAATTACCAACGTGTCCTGCTAATTTCCATCCCGAATGTCCAGCTCTGGGCTCCTATATTTGCACTTAAATCGGCCGGCCGTCGTGTTACATGCCGAATTTGAATTTTAAAGTAAGCGTCCCGTTTTACGGGAGGTAAATTCAGGGGGTTTTTAGGGGGCTATTCGGCTGGTGAATTATGTATAGCTTCCTTGTCTTACCGGCTACAGCGCTGACGGATTTGTACGTGGTCTTTTTGTTAGCCACGGATATTCTTGCAACAAAGTCCCGTTTTAACTCAATTGAAGTTTGCGATAGTTTGAAATCCTGTCAGCTTCTTTGCAACTCGGAACTAGCGGCGGTGGTTCAATACGCCATTTTCTACTTAATTTTATTGGCTTCGATACCTGAACAGGAATAAAGCTCTGCATAATAGACAAGCGGATATCGCAAGTGACGTAATAGTGTATCAGAAATTGTGGTTAAACTTCTCCTTTATACATCATATTAAAGCTAAGTGGTTATGGCTTGAATGATTTGATAAACATTTATCAACATAATTTATTTTTTACTATATTTTACATCGCTCATTTTGAATGTATAATTATGTTTTCTGTAGTAACGCATGTTTGCAGCTTTGTAATGAAATTAAAACTGAGAAAGGTAAGTATCATGTAAATAATTTAAGAAAACCTTTCGATCTAATTACGCATATTTTCTACAAGCTTACTTGTAAAGACGACAATATTTAGGGAACATTGCAATCAAGCATAATAATATGTTGTATAAATATAAAGACAATCACATCTAAAAATAGATTCCTTGTCAGGTAAGAAAACAATATACCTACCTAAATTGACTTAGTTTGAATGTCATTTCAATTACAATCTGGTAATCGGCGGCAAAGTTTCTAATAAACTTAGGCGAGTCAATTTTAGTCTCAATTTAATATCTTTAGGTTTTGGGCTAAGTAATTAAAAACTTGTTAACATCCATGGATTTACCCGTGTGGGTGCCGAGCCCAACGCATTGCCGAAGAAGGTACTCAGGCAGTGCCTGGGACTTGCGATCCAGGGACGCGATTCTCATGCAATAGAAAAAAGTTCACATTCGTAAAAAACTTCAAAGCTCGAATTTTATCGAACGAAACACAGCTTGTGTATTCTCGGAAGTTCACACTCGAAATAGTTCTATTGAACGAACAGTGCTACGGACCAGTCGAAGTTGAAGTTTCTTATACGAATTTGGAAATATTGAGGTTAGCTTATCTGACTGATATATAAATACTGATTTCTCTAAGGAACATTATAAATAAATGAAAAACAGTTTACTGTTGATTTATCCACTAATTTGGTTAATCTGTAACATGCAACTTTTTTCTTCCTTAATAAATTTAAATTTAATTATTGCAAAAGTCTTTTTCGTACCCGGTTTTGTGTTTCGACAAATTGATGTTCACGCGACATTTTTACGCGTCCTGTTACACCAATGCACTTTAGGAAATACATAATAAATAAATTATGATTTCACATCCACATAATGTTTTGTACTTTAGTTTTAGGATAGTCTGAGTTTAAAAATAAATGGACTTCATTCGTTTAGATGGAGTTTTATGATTGAGAATGCTGTGATTTATTGAAAATGTTATAACGAGACATAGATATTGTCTATGGTATGCTCACTTACTACCCTTCATATTTAAATTTGGCTGTATGGATAAATCTTAGAGGCCGTAATACTTGAAATTAAAATTACGAATAGTAATAGTTCTTTTGCGTTAGGCATAACATTCAAAAAAATTACATGAGAATCGCGTCCCAGGTTTAGGATTCGGAGGCTTATGAGGTGTGTCAGCGCTCACCTGCCGTGCCATAACCATATTTGATAGGTATGGGAGAAGTGGCTTGAAAGGGACATTTATGTTGTTGAGGCTCTTGTGCATGGATGCCAAAATATTTTAAACACGTCGCAGTCCAATATGAAGCCTTAAGTAGTTACTTTGCTATTAAAATACAAAGTAATAATTAACATTTATTTGTTCTTAGTAATTCATTTTTACAGTTTCCAAAACAGGGCATTATATCCCTTTCATAAATGAAGGGTTTTGAAAGGAACAATACGTAATATAATATGACGGGAAATGCACAGACACCTTATACTTTGGGATACACATTACAAATTTTGGAAGACATGCTTCCAACACCTATATTTCAAGTTAAAAAATGTTGTCTATCAAACCATATTCGTTTATTACGTTAATATTAATTTCTGATTTTTAATTAGATGGACTAAAGTGACATTAGTAAAACGATACCAGATAACGGAAAATAAATAGACTTGTACCCTTACCCAATCATAGTTTAATTATTTATTCAATTGCGCATATTCGTGAATGCAAAACAGAGCTGTTATATCTTGATAAAAAGCTACCTTATTAAGAAACATTCCTAAAACTCAGTTATCTTATTACTTTAATTTCAGAAATAACATTTTCAGAATCTGGTTTGTTTCAAATAAATTTTATTTGTGTTTAATCGGTTTTGTTTGTTAGATTTTGTGGTTTCAAAATACTTGTTGTTAATTGAGAATTACTAATAATAACTGATGCAGTAAAAACCATGCCGGTAAAATAGCACCAAACAAAAGTAAGTAAACTCAATTTTTAAATAACGGAAGTAAAGAAATATTTACTTTACATGATATTTTTAGCAATTTACTTGCAAATAAAGAAATATTGCTGCAACGCTACGAACGCTACGCAACGCATCTTTTACAAGATTCTGTGTATCGTGTCTGCTCAATATCATCAGTTTTATTATTATGTAAAACTTGTACTACGAGTATTAAATCTTAACTATAGTCGTATTAGTTACACCACTTATGGACCGATTTTTATGATTTTGGTGTTTTTAGATTTGTCTTCGTCAGGAATAGGATAATAAGTATTGAAAGTTAATGTTAAAAAAAACGTATTTCTTTATATATTTTTCCAGATCCGTTATTTTTTGATTACAGTGACATTTAAGACTTCAAGATCACATTACATTTTTCTGAGGCGATACGAAGATCGCGGGGTCCGCTAGTACTTAACAAAGTTGAGAACACGATAGTTTGAATCGGTAAAACAACACTTCGCTCTTCTGTTGGCAACATTTAGTCCATATAATTAAAAATCAGACTATAGACCATTCTGCGAATTAAAAAATATGCCTGATCCTTATGTTATCCCATTAAATGAAAATACTTCTTGCAAAGTTATTTAAAAAAAGCTAGGTATTACATTTTAGATTTCGGACTAACCCCATCACGATATCACATGCAACGAATCGATCGTATTCAAAAGCGATTCTTGTGGCATCTTTCCTATCAGGCTAATAATAAGGTTAAAACACTACCTTCTTGTGAAATGTGATATAAGTCAAGTGAACGTATGGCAAATAAGCCATCTGGTAAATGAAAAAAGTTGAAACGGAACATCGGCCACCAGTAAAAAGTTATCATGATTATCGATAAAACGTAGTTCGGTAATATGATACTTATGTCAAGAGATATTTCGATGGACTAAAAATATGTCAAATGATACATATAGCAAAAAAAATGTCGGTCTATAATTTTCGGACAACTGAAATTCTGTCAGGAAAAGTAATCGGTTTACACATGTATTTGTGTCTTGTAAACTGTCATTCATTTGCATTTATTCTTTCCTTTTTCTTTGCGTCACTTAGTTGACAAAATGGAAAACTTGAAATATCGCGTTATTTACAAGTACGAATTCCACCGTGCCACCAGTGCTGCAGGAACGCTCGAAGAGTAAACCATGTGTATGGTGGTCGTGTCTCAAAAGAAAATACCGTGCGTTTTTGGTTCCAACGTTTTCGTTCTGGTAATTTCGACCTGCAGAACAAGCCCCATGGACCCAAGTTGATGATGAAGAATTAAAGGCTATCGTGGAAGCGGATCCATCGCAAACTACGTCAAAGTTGGCTGCAGGCTGCGCTGCTGGTGATAAAACTGTTTTAATACATTCAAAGCAAATCGTGAAGATTAAAAAGCTTGAAAGGCGCGTCGACTGCTGCGTTACATTACTTAACCGGCACAATAATGAAGGGCATTAAATCGAATCATTATCTGTGATGAAAAGTGGATCCTGTACGATAATCGAAAGTGCTCATCGCAATGGCTGAACCCTGGCGAGCCGGCCAAATCCTGCGCTAAACGAAAATTTACCCAAAAAAAGTTACTCGTGAGCGTTTGGTGGTCTAGCGCTGGTGTCGTTCATTACAGCTTTCTCAAATCTGGCCAGACAATTACATCATCATCATCATCATCAGCCTATCACAGTCCACTGCTGGACATAGGCCTCTCCAATTGCACGCCACTTAGGTCGATCCTCGGCTTCTCGCATCCAGCTCCTGCCAGCCACCTTGCGCAAATCATCACTCCACCTAGCCTGAGGGCGTCCTACACTACGTTTGCCGGGACGCGGTCTCCACTCAAGAACTCGTTTACCCCAGCGGTTGTCGGTTCTGCGGCTAATATGGCCAGCCCACTGCCACTTCAGCTTGCTAATCCGGTGGGCTATGTCGGTAACTTTAGTTTTCTGCCGGATCACCTCATTTCTGATTTTATCCTTAAGAGAAACTCCGAGCATAGCTCTTTCCATAGCCCGTTGAGCGACTTTGAACTTGTGGACTAGCCGTACCGTCAGTGTCCACGTTTCGGCTCCGTATGTCATGACGGGTAGGACGCACTGATTGAAGACTTTCGTCTTGAGGCATTGTGGGATCGACGATGAGAAGACTCGACGTAGTTTCCCAAATGCTGCCCAACCCAACTGAATTCTTCTGTTCACCTCATCCTCAAAGTTGTTTCTACCTAACTGCAATGTCTGCCCGAGGTACACGTATTTCTGAACAACTTCGAGGACGGCGCCGTGCATCGCAATCGGTTGCGGTAGTACATGTTCATTGAACATAACCTTGGTTTTATCCAGGTTCATCCGCAAGCCGATGCGCACAGAAGAGTCAGCCAGGTCATTCAGCATCTGTTGTAGGTCCTGCAGCGTTTCTGCCATAATGACGATGTCGTCTGCAAATCGCAAGTGAGAGATGTATTCGCCATTGATGTTGATGCCTCGGCCTTTCCAGTGCATCGTCTTGAACATATCCTCCATTGCATTTGTGAACAATTTCGGGAAAATGACGTCCCCTTGTCTCACTCCTCGATGCAACGGTATAGCTTTTGTTTGCTGATTCTGTACTTGGACGGACATGGTGGCGGCTTCGTAGAGACATCTCATCACTTGCACGTACCGCCAATCTACTTGGCAACGCTGCAGGGACTCCAGAACGGACCAGATCTCTATCGAGTCGAAGGCTTTCTCATAGTCCACGAATGCTAGACACAAGGGCTGATTGTACTCTTCGGTCTTCTGTATAATCTGCCGCACTGTGTGGATGTGGTCTATGGTGCCGTATCCGCTCCGAAATCCAGCCTGTTCCGGTGGTTGGAATTCATCAAGTCTTCGCGCAAGGCGGTTCATGACGACTCTTGAAAACAGCTTATAGACGTGGCTTAGAAGGGAAATGGGTCGATAGTTCTTCAGCAAGGTCTTATCTCCTTTTTTGAAGAACAGGACGACAACGCTCCTACTCCACGCCTCCGAAATTCTCCCTTTAAACAGGACAGCGTTAAAAAGCTTTTGAAGCTCCCTCAGTACGGGTTTACCTCCAGCCTTTAGCAATTCTGTTGTAACGCCATCCTCTCCAGGGGCTTTTCCATTTTTCAGCTGTTTAAGAGCCAACCTGATTTCGTCAATGCTGACTTCTGGCAGGTCTTGAGTCTAGTGGCGTGTTAACGTGGCTCTAGGGTCCTCATTTTCGGGATCAGGTCGAGATGCATGCGAAGCGTATAACCGGCCATAGAAGCGTTCTACTTCGGAAAGGACTGCTGGCTTCGAAGCAACGACTTCTCCACTTGCTGTGGTCAGTTTCGTCAGGTGGCTTCTTCCAAGAGATTGTACGAACACTTTCGACCCCCGATTTTGCTCGATCGCTCTTTCAATCGCAAGAGTATTGGAGCAACGGAGGTCGTGTCGTACGAGCTTACTGTTCTCTCGGTTTAGAGCGCGCTTTCCTGACGAAGTGACAGGTGGGTTTTCACGTCGTTCCTTAATCAGCCCTAAAGTTCCTTCCAAAAGCTTTGACTTCCTGCCCTTACGCTGCATTTCACAAAATCTCGTACCTTCTTCCCTGAGGATCCGAACCACATTTTCGAGGTTCTGGTTTACGTCTGTTGTGGTTTCCACGGCAGCGAGTCGGTTTTCCAGGTTTGACTGGAACGTTTCAGATCCTATCATGGTTTGGAGCAAAGTAGGTCGGAGCCTTGACTTCATCAGACGGACACGTTCAGCTTTAAAATCGATATTCAGAGAGCCTCGAACGAGTCGGTGATCGCTTCCGGTATTAAACCTGTTAATCACGGAGATGTCTCTGAATTCTGTACTCCCACTTTAGCGTTGAAGTCCCCCATAACAACGCTGTAGTGAGTCTTAGTGGTGAAGTGGAGGGCCTTTGATATATCATCAAACATATCCTCTACCTCTTCGTCCAAGTGTTTCGAGGTCGGTCGCTTGAACCACCTTGAGGCTATACCTCTCAGTGAGCTTAACAATAAGGTACGCTACCCTGTTCGACACACTGGACACTTCCACAACGTTGTCAGAAAGGGACTTATTTACCAGAAACCCAACGCCACCTTGGGATTGTTGGTCTCCCTCACGAAAGTACATTAGGTGGCCCGACTCGAGGGTTATGGTGTCCTCCCCCTCTCTTCGGACTTCACATAGTCCTAGGATATGCCACATAATCTTTCCAAGTTCCACCTCAAGTGTTGAGCCAGATGCGAGTCTAGCCGTAGCGTGCGTCCGTTGTACGTCGCCAGGGTCAGTTGTTTTTGGTGGCCTTCCGTAACCCGGAGATTCTTCGCACCCCCCGTCCCGCCGTAACCGTGGTCGCCACCATGACCAGGAATAGCGGGACCGCCGGGAACTGGGGGCAGTGGCTTTTTGTGCGTCTGCATTGGAGGTTATGCCCATAATCGCCACGCTGGGCAGACGGGTTGGCGATCGCAGGGCGTAGACTCTTGCACCGATGACGCTGCTGCCCGTCACCGGCCCGGTACACTTAACTACGCCTTCCGTTGGATGGTTATACCGCCATCGGTCGGTTAATCGCCAGAGCCTCGTTCGTCGTCCAGCAGGATGCACCGCGTGCAGGTGAGTTTGGCTTGGGGCGGAAGATGGTGGTTCGCCCCTCTACATCCCGGTTCGCCCCTCTACATCCCAATTACGGCAGATGTCTATTGTCAGCAATTGCAAACCATGATGGAAAAGCTCACTGCTAAACAACCGAGGCTAGTCAATCGTTCTACGCCACTACTGCTTCTCGACAACGCTAGACCACACACTGCACAACAGACGGCTACCAAATTAGAGGAGCTCCAATTGAAATGCCTAAGACATCCACCGTACTCCCCGAACCTTGCTCCAACTGATTACCACTTTTTTCGAAATTTCTTGCAAGGGAAAAAATTCAACTCCGATGAGGCGGTACAAACCGCCTTCAAAGATTTTATTGATTGCCGTCCGAATGGTTTCTTTAAATAAAGGGAGCTGTGAACTACCCATGAGATGGCAAAAGTGCATAGATAACCATGATACATACTTTGATTAAATAAATATATTGTATTAAAAATAATTTGACTTTATCTTCCTCTCATACCAAACGCCAATTTCATAAGTAAAGGCCTAATATTTGCAGGGTCAGCAGGAAAATTTAAAAGAAAATTATTGTCTTCTTTTACCCAAGTATTGACGGTTGAGATGGTAAGAACAACTGTAACAGACTTTTAAGTTTACTATACAATAAAGTCCTTAGTTATTATTATTTGCATGCTTAGGCGACATGTAATCGAGACGTCATATAGTTATAAACCTTAATCTTTCTTACCAATTGCTCTTATTTTGTATTTCTCTTGTTGGTTGTCCTAATATAAATAAAATAAAATCACACAAAGAACCGTGATTTTCTCCGACATAAAAATGTCTCCGGGATAGAAATATGTTTTCCCAACATAGGCTGCCAGCGTCGATTCATATGTTGCGTCAATAACTGCCAGTTAATGTCAATCTAACACCGTGCTAAGTTTTATCCAGATCTGTACAGCTGTTGTGACGCGATTAAGTTACAAACACCCATCCATCACATTTTATATTTTAAAATAATCTATACTAAACATTTTGTATACTTGTAATGATCAATATAAAGACATGTTTACAGTCTGTAAACCAGTTGCCACCAGTGTTTTTTTTAACGAACTGTACGAAGATCGCCTTGCGACTGACGCGCCGCATTTTAGGACCTGCCACCACCGGTAATGCCAACACTGCCAACATCGCCGATTGCTCGCTTCAGGCAATGTATCGCCCCGGCTGCTTAGTGGTTTAAACACCAAGATCTCGGATTCCTAGGTATGATCCCCGGGTCGGTCGAGTTTTGAATTTTCGAATATTGCTCGGGTTTGTTATCACCAACCTACATTTGGCAAGTGTGATGATTATGCTGGTACCCATCATTGCTATGGTTAATTGAATCAATGATGGAATCCTTTGCACTGCAGTGGGATGACTAAAAGGCTGTTACTTTACTTTACAACCCTGGTGGTGGCAGTCCGTGCATATTCAAGTTAAAGCATAGTTTCATAACCGCTATGATTCATGGGTGACATAAAGGCAGTACTCCGGCGCGCGCGCTGGCACCGGGCCAGACGAGATAGACTATCGACCACATTAATAGGGAGTAATGAGCAAACTTTGTCTCCAAAATCCAATTTAATGAATACTTACACTTTTGCTGCATACCTACGCCTAAGTAAGTGTTGATACTGAAATATTATGCTCCAGGTTATACTAGACGAAGATATTTTGCTACTATAGGTACTTGTTGTACACATAACACGAACATTTTCATAAAAAATATTCCTAACATAATATAACATAAGCTTTTGAAAATAATACGAGTAATTAAATAAATAAATGTGGACAACATCACATACATTGTTCTGATCCCATTTGAATAATTATTTAAAGCACTCGTATTTTGGAAACCAGAAACAACGAAGATACCACAAACACCCAGACATGAGAAAATGTTGAAAATCACTTTTTTCTACATTGAACCGTCCGGGAATTGAACCCAGGACCTATACTTCTTAAAGGTCATTTTACTATAATTGCATACAAATTATATACATAACATTTTTTATCTAATCTAATCTAATCTAATTTAAATGTTTGGTAAAATAATTATTAAGTAGGTAAGTAAATCAAAAATGAATCCCTATTCCCCTTGGCCATCGCATCACGCGTGAACGGCTGGACCGATTTCGCTAATTCTTTTTTTGTTTTGTTTGTTATTTCGCGGAAAATTAGTAAATTTAAGAAAACTTAATCACCATACTAAACTATTTGATATGTAACCCTATATGACAATTTAAACTTTTTAAATGTATGGCGTTTGACATAACATTGACAAAATGTGTGCTGCTAATATCGTCAAATAGGGGGTAAAAAAAACTGAATTTCGCACATAGCCAGTAATATGTCGCCTGTTACCGTGTCGGAATATTTTAACAAAACTATTTATATACACGCCAGAAAAAAAAAACAACAAGGGATGTTGTATATATTTTATAAACAATATCGTAAATAAACAATAGGTAAAATTATTTTATTTATTACACCTTTTCGGAATCAATATTCATAGTTAAGACAGCACAACGTCTGTCGGGTCCGCTAGTATGATATATATATATATATATATATATATATATGTGCATTTTTAACCACCTGGAAAACGAAGCCCACGTTATGTGACCATTATGTATAACATGATGGCATTGAAAAATATGAATGAACCTTACACAGCTGCATCCGTGCGCGTCACAGCGTGTTTCAAAATAAATAGATAAAGTAATACTTTATTTATTTATTCTTTGGCACAGTAACAAAATACAAATCAGTACAAAATGTTAATATTAAGTTCAGTTTATAATACTAAATTTGCATTTCGATAACAACTGAGCACAACATTCTAATTTAGTATTTCAATGTATAGTTCTCTATGACGTAGTACAAAAATTTGGTATCGTCTAGAAGCAAATTAAATGTTTATGGAACAACTAATGGTTTAAACAAAAAGAAGTAAATTAATTATGTTATCGGAACACCTAATGGTTTTTATAAACATTTTCAGACTTTGATGACATATATCCAGGTTTTCACATTTACATACAGGGTGAAATTTTAACCACTTTCCAAAATTTTTGTAGGCGTAGAGTATCGTATTAAGAGCCTATTTATGAGGTAAAAAATGTAAATCAAGTTGTCACCCAAAAATATTTTTCGCCATATAGTTTTCAATTTTAACGGTCCTAGACCTGTTGAGGTATAAAGGGAAAATCAAAAATGTATGAATAGTATTGTAATGAATGAATGAGATGCACATCGCGTAAAAAAAGTGTTACCAGGACGCCGTATCAAAAATTTTAGATTTTTGGCGGACATTTTCTAAGTGCTTTATCTTGACATTTTTGTACTGGGCTATACCAAAAGAAAAAATACGTCACTTGTTTTTTGCCTCTTAGATTGCTATATTAAAATTTGGAAAGTGGTTAAAATTTCACCCTGTATACAATTATATTTTCTGCACATGCGTAACAATGGACTATTTTGTGACACATTATTCCTAGTCAGCTGTATGTGAAAAAGGTGCTGTCTACGGTCAGACCTTGTTGCGCATCTCAATGAAACATGGCTCAAGACATCAGAATCCAAGTTAGAGTTTAGTATTTTATGTAATGTGGAGAGATCACAAAGATTTCACCTCAAAAGAAGGGAATCTAACTTAAACTCCATCAGTCTTTCATTGTATGTTGTCAAAACTTTACTCAGACCCAATTTGTAGGCCAGGGTACGAACAAAACGTTTCTGAACCGACTCAAGCCTATCCACATGGTTTCTATAACTGGGTGACCATATGGTGCAACAGTACTCTAGAACGCTTCTAACAAGAGAATTATACAAAACAACAAAGCTTTGTCTCCTCTTGAAAGGTCTCGTTACTCTATTAATAAAACCCATGGTTCTCTTTGCTTTTAAGACAATAGAGTCATAGTGTACTCTGAAAGAGAGCTTAGAGTCGAACCAAACACCCAAGTCCCGCACAACACTGACATGCTCCAGTGGAATATCTTGAATTGTATATGGAAATAATATTGTATTTTTCTTTTTTGTAAATTTGATTATGTGACATTTCTTTACATTTAAGGACATATTATTGCTAATGCACCAGTGAGTAAGTGTATTAATATCAGATTGAAGGTCAATGCAATCCTTAACAGATTTTACATCCCTAAATATCTTCAAATCGTCTGCAAAAGCCAAACATTCACTTTTGAACGAATCCAACAAGTCGTTTATGAACATTAAAAACAATAACGGACCCAAATTTGAACCTTGAGGAACACCAGATTTAGCTATGTAGGGAGTTGATTCATAACCGCAAACAGTTACAATTTGAGAAGAGTTTTGCAAATACGATTGAAGCCATCGCAAAAGGGAGCCATGGATACCCAAATGTTCAGCTTTGATACATAGTATGTTATGGTCAACGCGATCAAAGGCCTTGGCAAAATCTGTATATATCGCATCTACCTGTCCCGATTGATTAAAAACACCAGCCAAATAGTGTGTATAACTCAATAGATTAGTTGTGGTTGACCGAGACTTTACAAAGCCATGCTGCTTAGGGCTGACAGATAGCTTGAAGTGTGCATAGATATGTTTATATACTAATCTCTCAAATATCTTTGCAAAGCAACTCAATATACTAATAGGTCTATAATTTGACACACATCTCCTATCTCCGGACTTGTATATAGGTAAAATTTTTGAGATTTTCCATAGGTCAGGAAAATCACCACTGTTAAGAGATTTTTCAAAAATGATATGTAACGGCTCAATCAGAGCATCTGAACATCGATGCACAAATATAGGTGGAATCCCATCTGGTCCTGCACCTTCCGTGATGTCAATTGACTTAATGCAATATTACAAAAAAAAAAATTTGATAAAAATTTAAAATAAATCTGCCAAGATGTTAATACCTAATGGTCGGATAACGTGGGCTTCCTTTTACAGGTGGTTCAAATTGCACGGTGTATTTAAGTCACCGTAAAATTGTGAGATCTGTCAGTTTACAAAACAACGCGTGAGATTATAAACTAACGCTGGGTTAGGTTAGGTTAGATTGTAATCCAACAACGTTTAATTATGAACTGACAAAGTTTACAATTTTACGGTGACAGATATACATATATCAAGTAGGTATGTATATTTTGTGCATATATTTTTGACAATTACCTACGCATCACATTTAGTCTAACGTAACTTTCTAATGTAGATTCCTAATTACACCCTCTTAAATGATTTCCTTTTATTATAAAATAATCGCTTCCCGTTTTTACTTTAAGCCACGTGTAGACGTTTACTTGAAAGTTGAAGCATATTAAATCTGTCGCTCAACCGCCGGCAAACTTATCATAGCCAAATAAAATATGAAACAGCGTCTCGAGTGTAATCAACCGGGATAATGACATGTATTGCGAGTAATTTCCCGTTCTTGAACAATTTCCGAGGTATAAAGCAACTTGGCGCATACTTCGCTATTCAACCGCTTTGTGGCTGAGTATGGAAGGCGGAAGGACTTCGGTATAGTGAGTGTACCTGTTTTCAACGTTTCATAACAATGCTAGTAGTTAAGAGGAAACACTACGGGCGAGAGAATTGAAAAATAGGTATTTGTAAAATCTGTTGCTGCCGCGTAGTGCCAAACGCCTTCACCGCAGAGTGTGATAAAGACAACTGCTTCTTGGACCGAAAATACCTATTAAAAGCACACCAAATCAACGTTTCGTATTCCCGTAATTACTTTTCCAAAACTAGACCGATTTAAATACTTTTTTCATTAAAAATTATTGAAAGGCTTTGGCCGTGTTCTTATGTTTTCCTTATTTTTTAAAATTTTGCCAAATTTGTTTTCTGGATGTTTGAACACAGCGGAAAATCTGGCGATTTTTTTCGATTTTTGAGGGCTCATATCTTTTTTATTAATTTATTTATGAAAAAACATAAAACATGGAAACTTGCTAATAGTAGCCATAGATTTTTGTAATAAAAAATTTTGCTCTAACTGGCTTTATCCAGAGAGAAAACAGGGCCCTTGTAGACAGTGTAGCTTAAAAAAAGGGAATCGGAAGATGGTAATAAATATATATATTTCATTCTCTACGTTCCGGTTCCATCATATTTTTTTACCAAAATCATAACTTAGAAGTTTCCCGGTTGCCGCTTCAAATGCAAAAGGTTACATTGATCATTTTGTTCATGAATTTTAGGCACTGTTATCGTAACCAGCTTAAGTAAGTCTCGCATGGGTTGCAAACTGGTTTTATACGATGCCATTTTCATTTATATGAAATACCAAAATGTTTTTATTTATTTAAGAAGCAAATTTAAGTAAATGGTGCAATTCATTTTATTTTCTCTCTGTGTACCGCTCGCCCTACAATATGCCAGCATATTTATCTGCGGTGGTTTTATTAGCGGCTGCCGATTGTGGAGCCTCATTTTAATGGGACGACTTTATTGTCCTGTCCCGCAACATCAGCATTCAGCACCAATTCCGACTTTTGAGACAATTGGAACTTTCGAAATCCCTTTAGAGATTCAATTGTTTTGATTTAGCTGTTTATTGCCCCCTCCAATATTTTTTTGGACTCATCTACATAAATAAAAAACAATTACCGAAATGTATGTACGCGCATCACTTCAGAATATTTGTATATTTGTATATTTTTTTTCGTCATGGTTGTAATAGTCAAGATAGATAGGTATCAAACCTATTTATATAAATGAAAACAAATACTGTTTTAGAAAATTATCTACATAAAAGTGAGCAAAGTGTAAACGGGGTCATAGACAGATTATTTGCTGTCATCATCTTCATAGGTAAACCCGTGAAAAGCCGGGAAGGACTAGATTACATTATATTTACATTTTTATTTTAATATTAAATTAGATACGGCACATGATTATAATAATATGGGCCAAAATAAAAATTAGGTTCATGCTTTGACCGGTGCGATGATTCAAATGCATGTAGGTTCTGTTCAGTATTTGTCTTGCTCAAGATCATGTTGACTGGGCCCCAATTCCGCTAAATTACAAATGGCTCAATAGAATCGCAATTGCATCGCAATCGTATATTTTGACATTACTACCATAATAAATGTGTCAAAATACACAAATGTAATTTGTGATTTAATCATCACCCGATTTATCCAAAAGATTCTCAGGCACGTACCAACTATCAACTACAATACAATCATATTCCAATTATTTACGATACCTACCCTTACGTTTATTTTCATTTGGTTTGTATTACAAATATAAACAACCCAAATAGTTGTTTATCATTTTAACATAACTAGGTTTAAGCATTCCCTCGTCCGTAGAAATATAATAAAATGGCGCCACCTCCAATAATCCGCGAATTGACGTCCATTGAGAAATACAATACCTCGTCAAGGCTTGTCGCTCGCCGAAGTCGCGAATCAATCTTACCTGAATTTTCTCATTGAGGTTTATAGGTATGTGGACCTGGTACCAAAAAGTGTTGTAAGTACTGGTATTTTCACCAGAAGATAAAAGAGAGGTTTCAGAATATGAAGCTCAAATTATGTAACTTTTTACCAGGTGAACTAATTTCGAAGTATTCAAAGAAAAGTAAAAAAACGTCCTTCAGGGTACAACAAAAGGATACTTATTATCTGTCACCAAACAAGAATACTGATAGTCAACATCGCCCATCTCAAAATTAAAGGCTATTTTTATGCTTTTTAAAGATTCTAATTGTTAAGAAACAAGTTTTAATGAAGTCAGTCTGACTATGTAGGTACCCGTACTCTGCTTTTAAAACGATAATGTAACAAACACAACCCCTAAAATTATTCTAGGAACTTCAAATGAGACAATGTGGCATAAAATTGATTTTTGGAAACGTATTATCAAGAAACTTATAAGTATAGTAATATAGTAAAAGTTTTTGGTTTTAACAGACTTCTTTCTTGTAATAAATAAGCAAATAGAGTATAATGTGTCTATTTAGGTCATGATTTAACTATTATATACAAATCTCTGTTCAAATTCACTATCAAATGAAAGTAATACCTCTATTAATTCTTAATTTGTGTAATTTATACAAAACTAGCGGACCCCGCGAAATTCTTATCTATAGTACGAGTATTTGATTTTGACGTTTTGAATGTTATTGTCATAAAATATCTATTCCCGACGAAAACAAATCCAAAAACACCAAAATCATAAAAATCTGTGCAGCCATTATCATATCTTCTATCTACTATATAAAAGAAAGTCGTGTTAGTTACACCACTTATAACTCGAGAAAGGCTGGACCGATTTTTATGATTTTTGTATTTTAGAATTTGTATTCGTCGAGAAAAGGATAATAACTATAAAAACTTCGGAAAGTTAACGTTAAAAAAATTAAGGAAATATGTTTCTTGATATTTTTTCCGACCACGCCATATTCAAGATAACAATGACACTTAGGCGATACGAAGTTCGCGGGGTCCGCTAGTATTATATAAAAGAAAGTCGTGTTAGTTACACCACTTTTAAGTCGAGAACGGCTGGACCGATTATTATGATCTTGATTTTATTGGGTTTGTCTCGGTCAGGAATAGGATAATAAGTATTAGAAACATTGGAAAGTAAACGTAAAATAACTAACTTGGAAATTGTATTTCTTCATACAAATTTCCAACCCCGCCATATTTGACAAAAATGACATTTAAGACGTCAAAATCAATTAGTACCTATTCTGAGCCGATACGTAGTTCGCGGGGTCCGCTAGAAGATAAAGATTACTGTCGATTCACGGCCATTTTCAATAACCTATCTATCTTCAGTTTTGGCATATCGGAGATAGGAAACAACTTCTGTCTTTGTTTCACTGGACGGCAAAAACAGAGATAGAAACTGTTTCCTATCTCCGAAATGTCAAAACTGACGATAGATAGATTATTGGGACTGGCCGTTATGCGGCAACCAAACAATTTGAGCAATCATAATATCGCTAAAGAACGTAAATACAAGGCGATCTTACTTTTGAAAAGGTTTTTAGGTATGTTTGTCTTTTAACTTAATAGGGGTTAAATTATGAAATTGCCGATTATTTTCCCACTTTTTATTTTGTTTATAGCTCTCAAGTATAGTCATATAATTGCGTAATTATTTTTGTATTGTATCAAAAACTAAATAAAGTAACTTTTGACAAAAAAAAAATGCAATACTAGTGCCTATTACTTCAAAGGAAGTCGTTGAAAAGACCCCTTACAATGTGTCAGCTGACCTTCTTGCTTCAATTAAGTATATTTGTATTATATACTTTGATTTTCAGAAATTTTAATACTATAATGCGTAGCTTTATAACCATCTAACTTTCACCTTCAATTGCATCGAAAACGGTTCAGGCGTTTTTAAAAAAACTAAAAAATTGTTAGTATGGAAAAATGACTTTTCTCGATTTCGTCCATGCAAAACGGCAATTTCATACTTTAATCCCTAATAGTTATCCCCTGAAACAATAATATGTTTGTATTGTAAATTATTCAAGCCGTACTCCGACTTCACTGTTACTATTTGGTCCTTACATATTATGAAATTGGCGTTTGGTATGGGAGGAACATAAATTATAATTAATTTCTAATTTAATATATTTATTTAATCAAAGTATGTACCATTGTTATCTATGCACTTTTGCCATCTCATGGGTAGTTCATTGATCAAGTACGGTGGATGTTTCAGAGCTTCTCTAATTTGGTAGCGGTCTGTCGTGCACTGTGTGGTCTAGCGTTGTCGTGAAGCAGTAGTGGCGTAGAACGATTGACCAGCCTAGGTTGTTTAGCAGCTAGCTTTTGATTGTCGTACAGGATGTACTTTTCATCACAGGTAATGATTCGATTTAAAATCCCTACATTATTGTGCCGGTTAAATAATGTAACGCCAGTCGACGTGCGTTTGGCTGTTTGCTTCACTCAATTCGTGAGGTACCCATCTTTCAAGCTTTTTAATTTTCCCGATTTGTTTTAAATGGATTAAAACCATTTTATCACTAAAACCGCAGCCTGCTGCCAACTCTAGTTTGCGATAGATCCGCTTCCACGATGGCCTTTAATTCTTCATTATCAACTAGGGTCTCTGGCCGTCCACTGGGCTTGTTCTGCAGGTCGGAATTTCCAGAACAAAAACGTTGGAATCAAAAACGGATGGCGTTATCTTTTGCGGCACGACCGCCATACACATCTTTAACTCTTCGAGCCGTTTGGTGCCACGGTGAAACTCGTACTCGTAAATAACGCGATATTTTAAGTTTTCTATTTTGTCAACTAAGTGCGCAAAGAGAAAAAAGGAAAGAAATAACCGGCCAAGTGCGAGTCGGACTCGCGCACGAAGGGTTCCGTACCAAAAAAGCCCAAAAAACGGGTTTGTTGTTTGGGAGCTCCCCTTAAATATTTATTTTATTTTGTTTTAAGTATTTGTTGTTATTGCGGCAACAGAAATACATAATTTGTGAAAATTTCAACAGTCTAGCTATCGCGGCTCTTGAGATACAGCCTGGTGACAGAGCGACAGACAGATGGACAGACGGACAGACGGACAAATGGACAGACGGACAGACAGCGAAGTCTTAGTAATAGGGTCCCGTTTTTACCCTTTGGGTACGGAACCCTAAAAATGCAAATTAATGTGTAAATAGCTGTAATAAATTTGAATTTGGAATTCCTAACCAAAGAGGTTATTCTATAGATCAAAATGGCTAGTACTACAATACGCCAATTTCATGTAAGGACCTAATATTTTATCCGTTTCCCTAAAAGAATATTTGATTACAGAGAGAATTTTATCGTAAAGGTCCCTCCACAATGAGGGACTTCAAAGGATCCCGTTTCACTGAATTTTGTTAAGTATGAATGTACGAAATATTGGGCGTAAAATAACTAGGAAGGTATAAATAGAATTTGGGTCAATGATAACAGATTTGGTTTGAAAAGAGTCTGACCGTGTCATGGAAGGAAATCTTTTCTTCTAGTGTGTAGTCTTAACAAGGTTTCATTGAAAATAAATGTAAACTTTAATTTTAGTGTAAAGTAAAAAACTGTATTGTTCAGCAGATTCAAGTGGCTTTCATTTTTCCGCATTATGCAACTGATGAGAGTGGCTAATTTTTATTAGTCATGTAATCTTTTATAATTCGCAAAAATATTGTATTTGTAAATCTGGTCTACAGTTCATTGACTGTACATTTAAGTAAGGAATAACTCTGGTCGACATAGGTGCTTAATATACTGATTTAAACTTTCATGGTCACTATCACTAGAGTTATTTAATTAGGGGTTTATACCATGTACCTTATGCACCATGTACCTCACGGGAGAACTCAGCAGTTCTCCCGTGATCACGGCGCTTGCAACAGTGCCGAAATATCGGAAACTCATAATAAATAAGGTACATGGTATAAACCCCGAATTAAATAACTATAGGTACTTAAATTGAAATAATACATAACGGATTTACAATTTTCAATAATGTTGTTACTAAGTAGCTACGTAGAATTCAATGAATACCTTAAGTTAACCCATCAACTTACTTTATAATTTAAGTTATTTGAGCTAAATTTATATCACCAAAAAAGTACCAGAATGTAGGAAAAATACATTACGAATAAAAAACTTGTAAACTTTGTAAAAGTTCATGAAACAGCCATTCCGCCGTTCGACGGGGCCTAAGAGATTACAGTCATTACCCTAGAAACTGTTGTATGTAAATACTGAAAAGCTATCTCCCCGACCCCAGGATATAGCGTGACAAAAAGTAAGTAAAACTTCAAACAAAATAAGCGGAAGAAAACTAAATCGCCCGCTTTAAATTTCAAATTGGCCGTGTAATATAAAGGTAAGGCGGTTGGTGTGGTCATTCAGTATGATAATGAATACTGGGCGGGGGTAATTGTATTCATTGAAATCTGCAACGGTCGGGTTTGAGAATGCAGAGCGATTTGTACTAATGCCGCGACGACGCGTAATGGCGGCAACGCCGGCTTCACGAAATGGCGCTCGAATACAAAATGCCAGTCGGTTATTCTGCCGTTTTAAGTCAGCATACAAATATCAAGGCTTAGTTCGTTTCAATGCTATACAGTTTTATTTTAGTAAATAGTTAATATAAAATAAAAAACCAAGTAAAAAAAATGTTTAACTAAGCGATTGGCGATTGTCTGTTTGTCATGAGTCAGAGGTTGGATGAACAGTTGATCAGACATAGGAGTATAGTACTTATATTTTTGGTTGTAATACCCGTAACTATTACTCGAATATAAATTTCGCATATAAGATAGCCGTAGCCGTAGTAAGGTAATCAGTTGAACGAAGATAGATTAAAGGCTGGAATAGCGCAAATGTAGCGCATAGCTCGCGGTAAAAGTGTGGTTCCCTTAGCACAATTTCTCGCCGCATTCAAAGTTGCGAACAATATCTAGTATTATTATTAAGGGTTTGCAATATTGTGACATGCTTGTTTTCACTTTTTTTAACAATACTAAAAAATATGCAAAATCATATTTTCAGGTACAACACTAACAAGTTTAAGGATTCTATTTCTTGACCTATATTCCCTCTTTATAGTAGTTCCAACTAAAGTAAGGGTTTGATTGGAAGCTCGAGATTGCACGTTATTGCATTCCTATCCGCCGTTATGTGCTTTTAGTGTTGGTATAGCCTGAGCGGTCTGGGCAATTGGGTACTTAGCTTAGGCTTTCGACAGAAGTGGAGCTAGACGAAGTAGAAAAGAACGGACCGTGATCTTGAAATCGTGATGTATGGAAATCTTGAGCACTGTGATTGTTTAATCAACAATTTTTTCGTTTCCAATACGCCCGGCTCCAGTTTTGTGGAAACTCAGTTTAAAAAAAAGAAAAACTGGATCTTATGAGTCTCTTATGATAACTTACCAGGCAACATATAAATTGAAATATAATAAATACAAGATAACTCCTCAAAGATGACACTGGTTTGCAATTTTGCGGCGAATTTGAATTGCAAAAAATATATTTGATTAGATTCTGAATCAGAATATTAAAAAAAAACATCTTCAGTACCATTCTGTCGGTTATTAATGTTTATCAAATAACCTTGTATAGTTCAAGCTCCAATTAAACATTTAGATTTAACAAACCGTGTTTAGTGTAAAATTACGAGTATAATGTGTTATATACTTTCACAGCAATGAATTCAAGTTACCACAGCAATGATGGCTGTACTGGCAAAATCACCACGCTTGCCAAATGCGAGTTAGTGATCACAAACCTGAGCAACGTTCGAAAATTCGAAACTATTTGTTGCTCGACCCGAGATATGAACCTGGGACCCCGAGATCTTGGCCTGGTATTTAAACCACTAGACCAACCAATTGCTGTGGTAACTTGAACTCAATGATGAAGGCCTTTTCCCTGCAGTGGGATGATTATAGGCTGTTGCTTTACTTTTTTTTTGTATAGGTACTTTCAAGTTTTAAAATTTCCCCTTAATTTAGTTTTTTGTTATTTCTATTTGATTAGCAGTCTTTGTCAAAGTGTAAGACCGGCTGCACTAAGATTACCGAAATCGGGGGTAAAAATCCTCTCTGGTATGTGTTTGATAATAAGTATTAAAAGTGAAAAATTGATATTTTCAAATTAATTCTAAACTCCGTACTTGCACATAGTAATAAGTATATTCGTAAAAATTTGAGCAACAACTTTAATAGCACGATCAAAGGGCCTCCTGTAACAACTTAATTCAATTTTTTCTGTACTTAAAAGCTCTTTTCATATTTTAACGTTGGTGATGGATTCTCAAACATAAGAAGGTGCAGTAGTCTGAATTTCAACCGATGGAAAAAAGATTATTTGTTTGCTAGTTATCCGTCCCTGCTCATAACGGGTTTGCAGTGAAGATAGTGCAGGCAAATGGTATGGCTTTACACATTTTCAATTTCGAACTAGATTTAATTTTCCTACAGTTTTTTAATAATGTAGCTAATCCATACCAACTTATATTATAAACGTGAGTGAGTATGGATGTGAGGATGTCTGTTACTCTTTCACGCTAAAACGACGTAACGGGTCTAAATTAAACTTGGCACTGTGTTAGTTTATTGGCCATATTGACATAATTATTATCGCAGGAAATGGTACGGTTCGTAGTTTAAAGGAGATGTCCCAAATTGTATGGAGGCCAGGCCCAGAACCTGTACACCCCACCAAAAGATAGACCAATACACGTACAAGATTTTGTTATTATCCAATTCTTTTAAAATGGCTTCGTTAAGTGGTTCAAATAAAGAGATAAGTAAGAAAATAGCAATACAAAACCATCATGGCGGAAGATAACATTTTGATGACGTCTGTCAGTTTTGGCAGTTTCAAAATAGCGCATATAAGAGTCGAGTGCCATCGCTTGTATGTGTCGATCAATACCAAATCCAGAAAACGAAAAAGAGGTTGTTAAAATGAACTACATTTAAAACGCGACAAGCAGAACAAAATCTTAAAGTTAATGATTATGACGAAGTGACAAGGGGTATCTGACAGCTACTTAACTGACATTTAAAGTTTTTTTTAGATTGACGCTATCTTGGAATGCCTAATAGAGTTTGATAAATTATTCGATCTTATTTATTTTTGAACCACTGAATTATACGTCAAATAAATTTATATGTATTTTTCCCAGAAACAGTATTTTTTTCTTGATTTTTGAAAATGGTGTACTATGTCTGGGCCTATTATGGGACATCTCCTTTAAAATTCCACTTTTACGAAGGCTCGGGCAACAGCTAATATAATAATGAAGAATTATTTTATTTGGTGCAGTCAATGGCTGATATACCTAAACGTCCTAATCTACCAAAGTTTCATTTCACTATAAAATCAAATTATAGGTATTATATTTACAAATTGGCAAGATAATTACTAACCTATTTTGTGGTATCTTGAAGTCTCAAATATATTTTTTTATTAATAAATTATAACGGTTTACCTACATTTTAAATTTTTGGTGTATTTAATCAATCAATTTATAACTTTGGTTAGCGGCATTTTAAATATAGGTACCAGGGCAGATCGTAAGTCATAAATAACCCCATCGAGTTGCAACTCGTCGTATGATTCGTCTTGACGAAAACTTTGGTGGTAATTTGTGTTTTTTGGGTCAGAAGATGGAGCTGGAAGATATAAGAGTCAGTAACTAAGCGATGTAACCCCATCCAGTTTGGGCTTGTTAACATGTAGTTATTTACCTTGGAACTACCATAAAATTATTTTTTAACGAAATCGCTTTTACTAGTACTGTGCTGCGTAGTTTTAATTACAATTATTAAACACTGGTTAATATGAAATATTTTTTTACAAACCGCTATGAAATATTTTTTACCTAGTGTTATTGTATACTTTGATTACGATACTTACCGGTTGTAAAAAAGTTCGACTCTCTTAGTTTTCGAGGTTGTTATATTGCGGTCTCCGGGCGACTGCTCTTTTAAATTTAACAAGACGTTAATGTTACCTATTAATATAATAATATTATTTTTTTCTAGCTTTTGCCCGTGACTTCGTCCACGTGAAGTAGTTATTTTTGGTATTATTTTTAAAAATAAATTATCATCACAACTCTGCTCTGTTTTAAAGTTGGTTAAAAATTCTAGCTAGCCTATATCCTTCCTCATGGTCTAATCGACCATCTCACAAAATTTTATCAAAATTGGTTTTGTGGTTTTTGAGTTTATTCATTACAAACATACACACACACACACACACACAAATGCAAATCATTTCTCTTTATAATATTAGTGTAGATAAAGATGTAGATTTCTTAAATTAAATAACTATTTTTTAATATGACAATGTTTTCAAATTGACTTCTAAAAGTTGTCTATCCGAAACCATGAACGCTGTGAAATTTATAAAACGTCGGGATAAATGAAAAAAAAAAAACAATCCTACCTACTTAAAAGCATATGAGTAGAGTGAAATCAGTAGAATATCCTTAATTTTATCATTGGTTCATTATTTAAATTCTATTCTAAACTTCATTATTGACTTGAGTCTACATGAATAAGCCTCCTATAATACAATTACGTTTGCTGTTGGTGGACTGCTGGAGGCCGTCAGATGTCGGCCCTGAACGCTGATTGAATCAAAGGGAAGGAATAACAGGATAATAAGGTATGAGAAAACGCGGTCGAGAAGATTACCTTACTTCAAACACTACGGAAAAATGAAAATGTTTATTCGATATTTACTCATAGGACGACGTAGCCGACTTAAAATGAAACTCTTATAAAATAACAACATTACGGCGCATTACGATATCTAGGTAATGGTTATTCGTTTTGCGTCAATTACGAGTACATATGTATAGGAATTTTTACTTGGATTGTTCGTAGAAGATTGACCAAGCAAGACTAATAATTTTTTCGAGTGTAAGTAAATTACATACCCACATCCGACAACTTACAACTTTCGGTGCGTCAGAAATATTCGACATGATCCTGTCTTAGCTATGCTTTTAAAAGAACTGTCTTATGCTGAATTATGAGACTACAGGTTGAAGTGGTATCGTGCCATATAAGTGGCAGAATAAAAATAAGGTGACATATAAAAGCGTTTTATGAAGTTTTGCAAAATGAATAGAAGATTTACGTTAAATTCTAAAAATGTCTAACAAGAAGAAGAAATTAGGACGAAAGACAAGCAGAGGGAGGTGACACGCCCGTTATAATTGAAGCGGCTAATGCCAAAGTTGTCGATAGACACGTGTTTAACGATTAAATATGCATCGAGTTTAAAAGCTTCAGAGTTGAGGAGCTCAGTAATCTGGGTTTAAGGCGAACTTGCAAGGATCGAAGTTGTAAACTGCTCGGGAATCTCACATGCCGTGTTACGAAATTTGCATACCTGTATTAAATCAACGCATACGCATGAAAACCCTAAAACAAACATCGTCATCATCATCTGCTCCGCCGACATGAATTCATCGCTGAATAAAGGCCTCTTTAAAGGGAGAATTGTACTATAATCGCAACTTTTAGTAGTCAGGTATGAGATCGCAGTTTTCCAATAGTTACTGGCGCTACTGCCTGTTTTCTCCTGGCAACATAGTTTCCTCTTACAACTTTCATCAGATGATAAGAAAAGATGCTAGTTGACTTTATTATTATAGATCTGCAAACGTTATCAGAACGATTACTAAATAATTATGTTTGGACAGTTGTCAATCACTTCAAAAATAATTTATTAGCCAAAAGTGATTAAGTATTTCTAGAGAACAAAGTGAACAGACCCAGCCTTTTTTTGCTATCGTGAGGAATGGTTCCATAAATTCTCATTTCATTTATTAATATTTACCTTATTGGATCGAACAATAAAAGTTATAATAGCGGCATAAACGTAATATTATTATGTTGTTTTCATGAGATAAAATGAATAAAACAATATTATTATGTTTGTAAGTACAAGATTTCAGCGTAAAAAAAACTTTTGAGGGGTACCTATAATGTTAAAAGTTATTTGTATTCATGGACAAAAGCTTTGTTCAGATAATTAAAATTACTTCCACAACATTTTTATGCAATAAGTATCACGTTATCGTATTACCAAATTTACTAAATAATGAAGTCACACTACACACCACTAAGCAATATCGTAGTTAAATATATTTATATAATTTCAAAAAAATAATACAAGTATCATCGTTTTTCTTTGCCATAAATTCACAGCTGGCAAACATAGAAGGCTACATAAATAAAAGACATTATTGGTATCACAGAAGGCACTACAGAATCTATCAAGTTATTATTTAAAATGAAAGACTAAGCAAATCTGAGAGTATAATAATTATTTGTTTGTTGAAAACACAAAAAGAGGATAAAAGCAAGACTCGTCTATATTGTGTAACAAAGAGAAACCCTTATTGTTTGTATTAAATAATTAATTTTGTAATTAAATTAGATGTATCTCGGGAAGACGACACTGGCTGCCACAGTATTTCATATAAGACTACAGCCAGATCTCATTTGTTGCTCTCTGACTGCTAATTGCAGACAATTAAATACAGGGTGGTGTTAGTAAGACTAAACTTGTAAACATTTAAAATTAAGTTAAGGTGAAATAGAAAAAAACATAATGATTTTTAATACATTGAAATAGTTAAGTTGGTTAATTTGGCTCTGATTTTTTTTATCACAATGCCGATATTTTTTTTGTATCTAATTAAAACGATTAGAACACTTAAATAAAACTTTATCTTCGTTAAATACCAAGAACTATTTCTATACATATTTTTATGACAAAAAGTAAGACATATTATATGTTTTTCAATTTGACTTGCTTATTGCAAGTTTTGGTTCATTTTCATTATTGAAAATGAACTTTAAACTTTCAAATTATTTCTAAGCATTGTTTAATAATAGTTTCTAGTTTTGTAAACTTAAGTAAAGTAAATACACTAAAATATAGGTCGGATACAAAATAAATTTATACTTACTAAACTTAATTCACCTTTTTGTGTAAGCATGTGGACCAAGTGCATTCAAAGTATTTTAAAGCTGAGACGATGACGTTAAAATAATAAATGTAGTTTGGCGGTCGAGAATCTTTTGGTGCTCGATGGCATAGTTTGCTACATTTTACCTGCACAAAATACCGATAGGAAGACCGCCGATTATGCTACCAAGGAGGAAGCATTCCTTAATTTAAACAGGATTTTACGTACACATCTATAACAAAGACGAGAATTTCAGAAGAATTATGGGATTATCTGAAAATTATGTTCCTGATTCACAATTTCGTAAAAAATTATCTGCAAGACTAATGGTTAACTAGTAAATGTTACTGCTTTAGATTTAGTTAGTACCTACTAAGTGCACATTAAAAATATAAAATTAGAGGCTCCTATGAATTATTAGTTTATATTACATACAAGTCCACGCATTTTTATTAAGTCCTTCCGTCTGCTGTGCAGAACATACTAGAAAAATATTACCCGGATTGTTAAAGTCTTTCTCCAGTTTTGAACTTAGAAACATTTATTTTGACAGATATATATAATTATACATATTTGTATATCGATATAGATGACAATTAATTATATATAATTATGTAGGTAAATAAAGGAATTATCATTACCGTTGTAACAGCACTACATTTTATTTTGCTCGGTCCCAAAAATTATCACAACATGTTTAATCATTGGAGTTCGTAACAATTATTTATGAATAAATTTAGGTGCTGTGCTTTTGTACTTCTAATATTTGATTTAATAATAGCCGTTAAAGATTTATATAGTAAATAACTATGCATTATGTTTGTTTATACCAAAAACAACTTCTCCGGATCAAGTGGATATATAGGACTAGCTTTCTGCCCACGTGAACTATATACATCATATCGCGAGATCGGAAACGTGTGCCTAGCATGTCCTTTTGTAAAGTCTATTCTATCTTGGTACCATCGGTTTAGTAGTTTAGGCGTAAAACCCTTACAGATAGGGAGGCAGACATATTTTTTTTGTAAATTAGATTATTAGTAAAGATAAAAATCCTACTGACATACATCCTGTATTGAAGGCGAGCAGGCCCGCCACCTGAGCGTGCAGTTTGATTCAATCAACGCCAGCGCCTAATTAGACGCGGCCGCAACTCCGGCTCGCCCCGACAATTGCCTCCGCTTGCAGCCATTCGCGCAACGGACGTTGCATTCTACTGGGAGCTTTCTTCCTGTATTCGTTAGTTCATATTTTAAGGTGGGCAAATAACTTTTAAACCGCTAGCTCTAAATGAAGCAAAACTTATTCTGAACTACACAGATTTTCATCTATCTCATAGCAAGAAAATTGGCCTCGGATGAGATTCAAATTGACATAAAAATAAAACATCTTTGAAATTTAAGTACTTAAAAGCATTTCGAACTCCGTTAAACAGTGGCTTTGATGCTGGTTTCAAGGGTAATTTCTGAAGTTCCGGGTTCAATTCCCGGACTTGAAGAAAAACTGCTATTTTTATATTTTCTTTAGTCTTATTTTTGTTTTACTTTCGTTGTAGCTAGTTTCTTTACTCTACGCTAATAAAGTAAAGAAAAAAATATTTACGGACTTCATTCGCGCTTATCAGGATTTCAATTATATGACAAACGCCTTGGGTTCTGATTTCTGAAATTTAGGTAAGTTTAGGCAATCCCTTAAAAATTTTAAACTCGCTGTTAAAGTAATGAACTAATAAGTAAGTTCGTTTAGCGGTACTCCTTTAGATTAAATTGCTTTTTCATATTTTTTACTGATCTCTGTATTACAAAACTCTAACATAAATTTCTTTGAATGTATGTAAATGATAAATACTTAATTATATTATAGGTATACTTCCTCAGTACGGGAATTAACACTCAGTTAATTCTCAGTAGTATTATCTTATCTGTGTTCTCAGTCACCTTGTTAAGCCCTTTTTTAAATTAATATTACAATTATTAACAGTAAACTTTGTCAATTTATCAGATACATTATCATTGAAATCAAAGATCATACAAAAAAATTGACCGATATTTAAAAATGAATTCAGTTTATGATGTAAAAATAATTAAACAGCAAATTTAACTCAGCCATAAGTACTCGTAGTTTAAAACAGCGACGCCGGTGTAGAGTCAGTAGGTATACCGCGACCGCCACTCATCAGGCTTCTAGCTTGTACCACCAAAGTAATTAAAGGCGGTACCGTATTCTCTCACCTCACTCAACGACTCCGTGTTGAGGTTTTTCAGGAAATTCACTCCGACGGTCATTATTCGAAGCCTAGAGCGGCACGATCACGTGAGCCGGATACATTTCACGAAGGTATTTCGGCTGTGAGTTTGGTAACTTCGATTTTGTGTTCGATTAAAAAAGTTTGACAATGTTTTTCATAATTACGGCTGACTAGCTGTTGCTCGCGACTTCGTACGCATGGAATTTTGAAAAACTAAACACTTCCCCACGGATGGTTTTCGAAAAAAATAGCCTATACTAACCTGGCCATTCCAGCTTGTAATCTTTCTCCCTGCCAAATTTTATCTAGCTAGATTCTTTTGGCCGTTCAACCTTGATTAAGTAACACACATCCATGCAAACATTCGCAATTATAATATTTGTAAGATTTGTTAGTAAATCTATACCAATATTATAAAGCTGAAGAGATTGTTTGTTTGTTTGTTTGTTTGAACGCGCTAATCTCAGGAAGTAATGGTCCGATTTGAAAAAATATTTTTTTGTTGGATAGTCCGTTTATCGAGAAAGGCTTTATAGGCTATATAACATCACGCTGCGACCAATAGTTGCAAAAATAATCGCTATCATAATAACGGAAATTGACGCTGACGAAGTCGCGGGGAACAGCTAGTAATATATATTTTGGTTACGAGCTGAGACACCTCAAAGGTTATAGTTATTTTTTTTAATTTAGACTCCTTTTAATTTGTTGATAATAGGACTCGCAGAAATCGATCATCAGAACAAAATTAGATGATGATAAGCTGTATTTCGCGCAAAAGTTAGGTAATATTACTTGTTGGTAAGCCCTATACTTAATAATCCTATTTGCTTTGTTACACTGTAAAATTTTTGTAATATTCCGAATTCCATCATACAAAAACCCTTTTCCTGTTTCTTATACCTATATTAGCTCGAGACCGTTACCTATTCAGTTATGAAAAAACATTAAATACGCATACCTATCAAAAGACAAATAAAATATTAAGTTGCACCAGTGTGCTTGCTTTTATGACCTTTCGATATTGCAGCGCTAAAGAGATTGGTGACTGAAGACATGAGATAATTGAACGTATTCCTTGCAAAACTATTAAATTCATAAAAAACAAAGTACCTGTGTTATCATCATCATCAATCAGTCCACTGCTGGAGAAAATGTTCTCCGAAATTAGAATATTTATGTTAATATTTTTTTTTGCTTGGAAGGCTAGATAACGATTACAGTGTAGCCAATTATGAAGAGAAGAAGCTGCTACCCGTATTCTTTTAGCGGTACTCCGTCGCCTCTTACGACAACTATAGAAACAGAAGCGATCATGTTTTTTGCATTGATGACATGTACTCGTATACGACAGGTACCTGTTAGAAAACTACCAAACGTATTCTGCATTTGAGAATTCTCTAAAGCAACTGACGACTAAACGTGGAATCCACGGACTGCCCTGAGGAGCCGGGCATTATGCATATAAACTTCCGGCAGATAATGCCTTAAAACACGTACATTACACGAACTTAAGGTGCAACTTCACTTGAACAACTCAGCTATACATCACCAACTAGCACAAAGCATAAAACCTCCCATGAGGTGCACGAACCTCGTAAATTAGCCGCGATCTTACAAAGACTGCCCGTGAATGGGGGCTCACATTGTTCTGTCAGTTCAGACAAAGCGTCATAGTGATTAAAGTACGGCTCATTATAATTAACTTGCCGTAATAAAGTGCGCTATGGAAGATGCGACTAGAAGGCAAAAGGAGCTTTACTCATACATTGTTCAACATTTTGTGCTTAATTTCGGTCGTAAATCGGTTCAAGAAAAGCGAATGCAAATCAGCAGGCTTACTCTTGACGAGTTCGAGTTACGATCAAAATCGAATCGACGTCGAGAATCAGTGATTTGGTAGTCTGAAAAGTGAACCTGAACCTTTGAGTCAACGGTGATTGATGACTTATCAACCGGAAATGTTTAACGGGTCGCCATTTCAGATCGATCTCGACCCGATTTTGATTTTGATTCGATTGAGTTCAGGAGTACTGCAGGCTTACTCTTGACGAGTTCGAGTTATGATCAAAATCGAATCGACGTCGAGAATTAGTAATTTGGTACTCTGGAAATCGATTAGAGCGCCTGTTTTATCATCGAGTTCACATTTAACAATCGAGTGAACTACACTTTATGTCGCACGTGCGGAAACTTGTGCCCAACAGTGAGGTTTCACATGGAATATATATACATGGTTACTTCTAATAACTTCAAGAATATGTTCACAGTTTCACGATGATCTAATAATCTAATCTAATATTTTAGGACATGCCTCACTGGGCCACACAGAGCCATCTAGTCCCAAATTAAGCTACTATTAAGTACCCTGTCGTATGGGGTACTAGACAACCGATAAACTTACTTATATACTTTCTTTTTTGTAAATACATACTTATAATACATAGAAAACACCCAGACCAGTACAAACAGACATGTTCATGCACACAAATATTTGTAGTGTGCGGGGGTCGAACCCGCGACCCATGGCTCAGAAGCAGCGTTTACTACCGCTGATCCAAATGGTCGTCAAAATTAGACTAACGTGGCGTTTTAACCAAATTTTTAGGGCGTGAATTGACATGTAGTTTCGGCATTATAAAAATAGCAGGGCTTCTTCTCTTTCAGTAGTTGTCGTAACAGGTGACTAAAGAATTACCAACAGAAGAACGCGGGAAGCAGCCTCTTCTTTAGACCATTCTAAATGTTAATGACGGTGATAATTATTATTATAATTACCTAGTTGCCTAGAAACTTAATGTGGTACAAGTAAGTCAATATAATCCCTGATGGCTGATACCCTTCCTTTGCCTTTTAAATATCTTAAAACATCCAGCAAGATCGTGCTCTGTTTTGCACAATTGACAACCATTAACAAAGGCACGGATTAGAATCAATTATTGACTAATATTAGTCTGCTTGGTACACGACAAAATTGAATACATATATGTATTTATCGCTATTGCTAATACGTACGTTAGACACGGATCAAACGCCTTTAATAGACCATAACAGTCATCAATTGACTTCAATTTGCAGTTTGCAGTCCAACTGTACAGATGTTGAAATAGTTACGTAACTGATCCTAAATACCCGAACGCAATACTATACGGGGTCGGGACCAAACTGCAAACTGCAGCTCCGTTACCGCAAATCGTCTGTCGAAGCGGCTCACATTAGTGATGTAACTTCAGCTATTCGTGATAATAGTTAGAGAGAACCTGGGAGAACACTTGGGGTGGGTATATTTCGATATTGATTTGTCTTTGACGTAGGTATTCGGTTTACGTTAAAGAAACCGTTTATTTCTTTTATTTATTTTTTTTATTTTATTTTATATGAAAACCAACAGCGAATACATGAGCATGTAACAATGATAGTTAAACAAATATTAAGGCCAATAATAGGCTTTCCATAAGTTAAAAAAATCAAATGTTGTTGGATGATGAGAAATAATATGTTTGATAATTATAATTAATTACAAAAGGCAAGGACAAATACAGCATTAGGCAATTAGGCAATCGTCAGACAGACTGATTGATTAGGCTCGAACAACTTGCTTACTCTGTACATTATTAGAATGATGAACATTATATTAGATAAACTACTCCACAAAGTGATACGTCAGACCCCTCCTACACGGGCGAGGAATCACTAGTAATATAATAAATAATATAAGATAGATAATAGCAAATCAAGACAAAATTAAATTGATTTAAATTAATTCAAGGTAAAGGTAAACGCTCAGTGAGAATGTCATAAACATCATTTTTAAACTTACATCTTTTCGTGCAAAAAATATCAATTTTATTAAAGGCAGAATTATACGTTCGAGCCAGCCGAAGCATGACAGCATTTTTGTAGTATCTAGTATGATGTCTAGGAGAATTTAATAAAGATGTGTGGCGTGTGCGGTACTTAGGAGTGCTGTAAATTACTCTTGAAACTAGGTCCGGGCAGTCCAAATTATTATTAACAATGTCAAAGAGCAATGACATATCAAGGGAAATTCGCCTAAGTTCAAGAGGAAGTAGGCCATGCTCTTTGCAACTCAATTCGTACGTATCGTAAGTTTTGCGATCGCGATAGTTAAGGTGGTTGATAAAAATTTTCTGAATTTTTTCCAGTCTATCCTTGTATGATTCGTACTGTGGGGACCAAATGGTACAAGCATATTCAAGTATGCTCCTCACATACGCGAAAAACACTGCCTTGATTACAAATTTATCAGCAAATGGCTTACAAACACGCAGAACAAAACCCAGATTTTTGTATGCCCTATTAGCCACATAATCAACATGATCGCTAAATAACATTTTACTGTCTAAATAAACGCCTAGATCTCTTACTTTGTGCGATCTAGCTATAGAAGTATTGTCAAATTTATATTCAAAGCAAACAGGCTTCCTTTTGCGCGTGAACGTAATACACTCACATTTACTTGTGTTAACAGTAATCATGTTTTGAACATAGTACCTGTAGAGACAGTCTAGGTCTTTTTGCAACAAAAAACAATCCCGTTTCGAGCTAACTTTACAAAATATCTTTGTGTCATCCGCGTACATGAGGAAGTTGGAGTTACTGATACAGCATCCGATGTCGTAAAGATAAGCGTTGTAGAGCAATGGTCCCAAATGCGAACCTTGCGGGACACCTGTAGGAATTGTTATGAAGTCAGAGCAATATCCACCAACAACTACTGCCTGCGAACGATTCGAAAGGTATGATTTTGTCCACCGAAGCAAGTCTCCGTGAATACCCAGAACTTGTAGCTTGTGAAGCAGGATGATATGATCCACACGATCAAAAGCTTTCTCGAAATCAGTGTAGATCACATCAACCTGCCCACCCCCGTCCATGTTTTCAAGAACAAAGCTTGTAAAACAAGCTAGATTAGTGGTGGTTGATCGACCCTTAAGAAAACCATGTTGTTGAGATGGAATGATCTTAGCTAGTATGGGATATATATTGCCATACACAATTTGTTCCAATAATTTGGCAATAGTATTAAGAATTGATATGCCTCTATAATTAGCTATTTCCATCCTTGAACCTTTTTTAAATACAGGCACTATATGAGCGGACTTCCATCGCGCCGGGAAAATTCCCTCTTGAAGTGAGCGGTTATATAAAATAGTCAAAGGGATCGCCACCGACTTAACACAACGGGACCAAAATAAAGGAGGCACTCCATCACTGCCTGCACATTTATTAACATCAAGTTTCTTTAATAATTTTTCGACGGCTTCGGTAGTGGTTTGTAAGTTGGAAACGACATCGTTACCCGGTGGACACTCCCTAAAGGCTGTATAATTAGTGCATGGGACACCAAACACACTCTGAAAAAAAGATCCAAACGCATCACAGATATCCTTCCCCTCTTTATATTCGACGCCATTCAGGCGTAGGCAATGGGGATAAGCTGAGCCACCACGTTTGGCTTTGACGTAAGACCAAAAAGATTTTGCATTAAGTTTTATGTTCTTTTCACAGTTTTCAGTAAATTTTTTAAAACATTCAGTTTGGATACGACGTTTTTCGACGATTTCGAAATATATGTATGCATATCATACCTTAACTAGCTGCTGCTCACTTGAATTCCGTTCTATTAGCCTTGGAATTATTCAAACACCTACCCTCGCGCATGTAGAATTCGTTTCTGCAATTTAATAAATGATGAAGAACTAAAAAATCTCATTTGGTATTCTTTTGGTATAAACTTATTCCAATTTTTTTTTTTGGCAAAGTAACGATAAATCTTCACTAACTTTACATTTTAATTGGGTGATAGGTTGCATAGCTACAGGTTAAAATCCAGCGGCAGCCAAAAAATAATTATCTGCTTTGCTTTTCTGCTTTCTATATACCGGTAAATTTTAACACATAACATCACAACCATGAGACGCTTCTCTGCTTAATATTTAGCGGTACCGATGGACAATTCAAAATAAAATATAGGTATTTAGCACTGTCCTATTCCAATGGAAATAATATAAAATCATACCCGTCATTGGCGCTAACCGCAATAAAGTAGGTTTACCGTAATAGCGGATATCGAGGAAGAATATCCGCGCCACGATAACCCTATTTTATTGCGCGGTGCCTAACGTGCCCGTTTAATATCCGGTGGTTCGGTTACGGATCTTGTCTGGGCTAGTGTTTGACCAGCCATTACCGGGCGTGAATCTTTTTATGTTTTTAAGAAATGACGCAAATCTTTCCAGTGGGTTATACGCGACGAGCGTGCTTAAGTAGGTATCTATTGGGGATTATTTGTTTGAACTATTAGCATCAGCTCTTACAGATTCGTTTGCTCTCTAAAATAATGTTTTTTTTTATTCAGTGAAAAAATGCAGGGCACATTTAATGTACTTTTGTGCCTTCCATGTGCAATAATATATTGAGCCAGCATGTCTAACAGATGAGTGTGAATGGTTTTACAATATTGTTTTCAAAACAATAGCTTTAAAATTCACATTTTACGTGTCAATGGAAATTCTGCACAGGAAAGATTTCATTTTTTACAGCATTTTTTGGCACCGTTTTCAATTTGTTCGTTGTGTATTTTAAGTAACACAAAAATCTATATTTTCGGACCCATGCAATTTAATCTACAGCGGTCAAACTTTTTGCAAAGTCTATTTTTTGTCATTGATCTAAGCTGTTAATAATCCTTCCGGATAACCTAAATCGGGGCTTCTCTAAATGAAGGCTTTTTCCATCACCGCCTGGTTTATCAGACTGCTTAGCGATCGCAATTTAGCAGCTGCTGTCCGTCTTCAATGGCGTTCCTTAAAGTTCCGTAAACCGACACTACCCGGCCTTTGAATGCCATATCCGACATTTGGTTAAGAGCGAAAAGATAGGGCTTTATAGATGACAGGAACAGTAACTAACGCAACGAGCGGCGCGGACTTTGTAAGCACAGAAAGTGGGCGTTCTGCTAAGCAACTATCATAGCAGAAAGCACACTTTCTGTGATGATCGTAGTTGTTATTTATTTACATGTAGGTAGGATCCATTCCATTGCATAAAGTATAGCAATAATTTTGTGCATCTCCAGTCTGACTTCTAGCGTAAGGCTCACTTCAGCAGACACAGAGACAACCAAGAAGGTTTTGTTCATTTATTTACACAGTTTGATTTGCTAACACTTAACATTGTCAAAATGCGAACTGACCCATATTGTTTTTTTTTAGATTTAATTATTTACCACCACCATGGCTTCCTAATTAGGAGTACATGTTAGAAAAATAGGAAAAGCAACAATTGTATGAAAAAAAATAAACCACTTGAAAGGAATGCTATTTTATTTCTACGTCTATAGATGGCGAAATAGACTGTTGTATAGTAATTTGATTCCTGATACATACTATATACATCTGAAACTAAACATTTAGATACTGATTCCAACTTTCATAGGCGTAATCACGAAATTGACGAGATTTTCAAGTGTCTAAACTTTGATCAATTAACTTTCACCCATTTAGGTAATCGAAGAGAACCTAAAATATAAACTTTGAAGTTATAAAATGTAGTATGATACCATTTGCTTTTTCACACAGTACGGTGAAAGGGTTTTAGTATATCTCACATTATTGTGCAGACTTATGTAGTTGAAATTGATATGATTATGCATAAAAATATTATTGTTTTATGTGCTAGCTACTGTATATTCTGACTATTTGCAAACACTGTGTAGTTATGTCCCGCCTTACCTTGTAAATCAGCGCACAGGTGTCGCCACTCCGTCACGGAGTATTGTTCGCATTTTATTGCCCCCATGAGCTCAGCCGACGGGAACCTAATTCAACAATTAGAACGAGTTATGTTTGTGTATAATTTCATGTTATAAATAGTTTTCGTTGATGATTATAATGCGCTGTGATTTGATTTGTAAAATACCTATATGTTATACCTGTTTGACTAGAAGTAATATTTAAATTTGAAATGTTAACAGTATTATTGAACATACCTTATTTTATTTGCCTGACGTTTCAACCGAATTACAGGCAAATAAAATAAGGTATGTTCGCGATAAATCCCGGTACACCTTAAATAATTATGCAATGCGATAGTTTAAAAGTAGTATTACTGAATTCGCTGGGATGCCAGAATATTAAATAATAATGTTAAACTTATGTCCTGAAAACCGTCTATTTACAAAATTTGAACAATAATAACTTAAAAATCTAGATATGTGATCCAAATCATTAAATGCATGTATATCTGAAAATCATTTAAAGGCGCCTTAGGGGAATCTAGCTTAGTGGCAGGCGCATATCCAACTGTGAACTTTATAATGCTTAATGCAAAATGAAATCAGCTTATTGACTGAATAAGCATGGTCCATCGTAGCCTCTTTGTCACTACCATACCTTAAAATAATCAAACTCAGTTGACTTTTGCTGATATCCTACAGAGCAGGGTGTCATTTTTCTGGTTTAGTTTAGGTACTAATGTTTTTATTTGCAAATCAACAATGCATTTTATAAATATTTTTCTCTCTAGTTCTCTCTTTTAATCATTTTAATCACCTCTAGTTGTTCATTGATGTAGTTTTTATAGGCTTGTCTTCAAATGTAAATTAAAATTTATTTAAATATAAAGTTTAGTTTGTTTATCATTAATTACCAGCGTTGCTTAAGTGTGATAATTTACTTTGAAATTCGTCCTAAAATAGTTTCATACGTATAAATAACCCGGTATAATGGGCATAGAATTGCATTTGAGTGTCGAGTGTAACTGTTCCATTAAAACTAACGCCCGGCAAATATTTGCTAAATTATACAATCTGTGTATCACAATGTGTCTGCAAACTTGTTTAACCGGATTTGGGGTACCTACACACCCGGGTGTTGAGCCGTGGTTATGCGAATGCTATACATATAATGCAGTGAAGGCAAAGAAGTACACTTGTGTAAAGTATTACACAACTTTACTGCAGGTTTGTTATAGTAACTATCACTATTAGTTTATAGGAATAAACTAATATATTCATATTATTCATATTCATATATTCATATTCTATTACTGCGTCACATATGTATTACAGTAGGATATACTACAGGATGAAAATTGAACGACTTTCTAAAATTTTTATAGGCGTTCAGTATCGTATTTAGAGCCCATTTATAAAGTAAAAAATGTAAATCAAGCTTTCAACCGAAAATATTTTTCGCGATATAGTTTTCAATTTTTACGGTCCTAGGCCTGATAAGGTATAAAGGGAAAATCAAAAACATATGAATAGTATCGTAGTGAAAGAATGACGTATCAAAAATTTTAGTCTTTTTGCGGACATTTTCTAAGTGCTTTATCTCGACATTTTAGTACTGGGCTATACCAAAAGAAAAAAAAACGTCATTTGTTTTTTGTCTCGTAGATTGATATATTAAAATTTGGAAGGTGGTTAAAATTTCACCCTGTATATGATGTTGAAATGAATGGTCATGGTCAAGCGCATTGTCTTTCCGTGACATGAACGCTGTAAAGTTTTCGAAACTTCGGGTTAAATCAAAATTAAACGCGTAGAGACTAACTTCGTGAACATATCTTTCATTGCAATGTATAGTGTTCGCGTAAACTCAAGAAAACAGTAATATACGATTTGTTTAATCTCGTATAACCAACTTCAAGATCAAAAAATTACACTCAATCTATAAAACTCATTTTATCCTACATGTAGGATAAACTTTCTATTGGTAATATTTTTTCTATTGTACCTAATATAAAGGTAGTTGTTATAATACTTGTATTTTTAGTACAAACTGTACTATACTGATACTATTTAGTATATCCTTAAATTTCCTTCACCTCCTCAAAGGTAATAGGTACGGTTTTTACTAATATTACAGCACAACACACTAAACACTAGGGTATCTTATTTGGTTAAAATTTGTTATAGATGCTTTTTTGCAGTTAAAATAAAGTCTGATATTTCTGGTACTTATCTAACATACTATAAAAATAAGTTAAAGTGATTTTGTTTGGCTTTCTTAAAGGTTGGTTCCCCTATGTAGGTAATCTAGAGAGAACCAGTAAAATTGGGTACATTCACTTTTTTTTACAAATAGACAAAAAACGCTTTTACAAGTCCCAATATTTTAACTACCACTGCTTTGGGACAAGTGTGGATTAGTGCTGAGAAAGAACAGGACTTTTCACTTTTTGTGTGTCTCTTTTCAGCGGAAGCATTTTATTCGATAATGTTAACCGTAATAAGCATTCCTCATTATTTTCATAATTCATTAATTATAATAATAAATCATATTCCTTACCTTTAATATTAAGGTTGGCCAAAAGGACCAATAAATTTTAGTACAGTATTACTCATCCTTTAAAATATAATGATATTACTTATCCTTAAAAATATAATAATATTTTAAAGTATGTGTAATACTGTATACTAAAAAAGGAAAAAAAAACAAGTAAATAAAAATGGTTTTGAAAATTGTTGAAGTCCCACAATATTTTTCCACGAAAATCTGTATTCCATTATATATCTATTACTTTATTCAAACCCTGTTTAGCTTTTCATCTTCATTTTACCCTTACACATGCATTTCATAGAATGTGTTTAAATTTAATATGACGTTCTGAATCAACATAAAACATCCACATTACACAGGTAACTCATAACGTTTACTTCGAATACGGAATACGGACTCGACGCTGAGTAACAACACGATGCAATAAAGAACTTTGAACCTT
The DNA here is from genome assembly GCA_949315895.1 of Anania crocealis. Classification (NCBI taxonomy): domain Eukaryota; kingdom Metazoa; phylum Arthropoda; class Insecta; order Lepidoptera; family Crambidae; genus Anania; species Anania crocealis. The sequence continues at coordinate 21,257,787 of OX438879.1, read as the reverse complement.
GAGTAAACAGTTAAACGTGCCTTTCCACATTACTCTATTAATTAATATACTCGTATGAAAAAGTATCAGAGTCAATTTAATCAAAAAACTCTCAATCTTAAAATAATTATGTCTCAACAAGTGGGTCAAAGTTTGCAAGTTAACAAGCCACATCTGAAACAATCAAGAAGCGGGTCGGGCCAGAACCGAACGGCGAACCGCAACAAAAAGTCCCATTTAAAAAGAGGAGACGCGCCAACTCACACAAACAATCGAAGGAATCAAGGATCCTTAATGGATAGAAAATGGATAGTACAGCGGTGCCGTATAGAAAACATTGGAGGAAATTTTGCATAGTCAGACACGTAGCGATAAAAATCCTAGATATGTCCTTGTTTGTAGTCAGAGACATGTCTAATAATAGAATTGCCAGCGTAAAACTTATCAAAGCTCCTTTTATGGTACAAAAAAGCGGCTAAGTTCGTATCTTGTGCGTGGCATGAGGGTTCCGTAGTTGCAAGTCGCATAAAATCAGTTTTATTTCTGCAAATAGGCCCCAGGAGGCGCTTATACACGTTCCAATATTTAAACCTACCACTGCTTCGGGACAAGTCTTGGCTAGTGCCGAGAAGAAGCAGCGCAAAAAAATCGTTCACTATTGTCAGCCTCTTTTAAAATAAATGTTTTCAAAAGATTTAAGCAAGTACGCGCTAGATCAATTTAATGCTATACATTTCTATCATTTAAATAATCGTTAATAGTGTAATAGCCCTTTTTCATTAAAATTACTTTGACATACGATTTAAGTTTATGTACAGTGAGTTCAGTAATACCCTGTGGTAATTTGTTCAAAACGTCTTGGCTTACCCCTGCCACTACTCCTTCACCGCACTGCATTGGGCATGAATATTACAATCAAAACCACTACAAAGGTCACCTAATAGACATGTGCCGAGGTGTAAGCCTATATACGTCAACGAGCCCGCTATGGCTTAATTACAAACATATTCAGTAATAAATATTTCAAATCAATTCTAGTTAGTATATTATTATTACCTATACGCAATATTTCAAGATATTCTTATATTAGCACAAGCTACGATAAGGAATGCTCATTGCTTAAAAATTAAACCAATGTAACGCTGTTCACAAACTGTTCAGCAGCTAACAGATGTAGGTGTAATCTTAATATTATGGCGTTAGTCGTATCTCGGAAAAAGGAATCACCCTTCAAGTACGGGACAATATATGTATACGTACCTAATATCTCTCTTTTTTATCATCATATACATAACTAATATTTCAAATGTGCTACTACTACGAGTACGTTGTGTGTCCATGAACAACAGAATAGCACCCCTTCTTGTCCTTAAGTACTAAAACCCTAAAGGAAAACTGCGATGACAGTCTTGAGTGCCCCAAGAATGGCGATTATGGAAAAACCTTACTTTTGAAGAAGCATGTTGGTTACTAAAATATGAGTGAATACTAATTAATAATTCTACAGGATAACATATTCCCAAATTGCTTAGCATTACTATTTTATTTATTAATTTGATAATGGTAGGGTTATTTTATAGTATATGCAGTTATAGTTATACAGGATGCTAGGTAAATGGTATTTGTAGCCAAAACCACCTTTGTTAACATATGCATATAAATACTATGGTTAAGTCAGAAAGGAGAACCCCATTTTTGGGCCCGACGTTACAACAATGAAAATTATGCAAAAAATCCCTTTTATTTTACTTGCCTATTTCTCCAAAGAATAGTTTAATTGGCAATGGACAAGTGGAGAAAATGGATAAAATACATATTGTTTTTCTAATACTCAAACAGTCTCTGTAAACCGTTTTACACACATTTAAACTAAATAAATTAAAACGTGACTATCTCCGTAAACTCTCTGTCAATTCATAGAGCGGGGCTTTTAACGTTTTAATCGATTTAGGATAAATCGATTCATAGTAATACTTCTTTACAATTGCATTTTTTAAGGAATAAGCTAAATAATTCGTTTTAAAAGCTTGATATAAATATAAAAAACTTAAAGAATGTAATTAACGTTATTTTCCACGAGCTTTGCAGTTCAATAAGTAATCATTGATAAAATAATTTAACATTTTGAATAGTTCAATTCCTGATGTAACAATGTATGCACTATTATTAAGAATATCAGCTGACAATGACAATTAATTGTCATTTGTTATTCACTCCAATTCACTTACATTTCGTTTCGTATATAATGTGGTTTGTATTTTTGTATTTTTCTCACTGCTCTGCTGAAGTGCTCTGTTTAATACCTATATTGCCTATAGAAAGAAAACGAACCTAGATCTTATCCAGGTAAAGTACCAAAATGGTATTTTTTGTAAAATAATACATGATATAGGTTATAAAATAAAATAAGTTCATTGGTTGATTTAAGTAACTTTCCCATTGTAGAAAGTTGTGAAAATAGGGCTTATGAATCTTTTCAATATGCTTTAATTTATGGCCAATTCCCAGCCTTGTAACGTCAGGCCCAAGATTGTATGGGAAACGGGTTTGTCCTTTGATATCATCATTTTTGAAAAATAATATATTTTAATACAAATTGATACTACAAAATTTTTGCTTGAAGAAAAAAAATTTAAGATGATCTCAAATTTCTGACTTTACCCTATGGTAAAGCATGTAAATACTATTATTTACATGCATAATTATGTTAACATAGGCTGATTTCAGCTTGTTATACCATTTACCTTTGTATGGAATATATGGGCGGTAATGAAATGGTGGGGGTCAACGGACGGCTATCGCCAATAAGGTAGACCACAGAACATGAGGTAGACCCAGGAAGAGTTAAGACGATTACATAGCATACAATCAGGGACACGAAAGTATCCGAACTCAATAATCGCGGACTTGAATGTTTGGGTGTTTTTTTTTTTATGTGTCACGTCTAGTATTCCAAATCCAATAGCTCACTGGATTCTGGCCGCTGGCCGCCCGCCAGCGGCTGAACTTTAATGCCACCCTGAATATTTATTTATGATAATCACTAATGATTTATACTCCGATTCTTTCGGCTAATAATTTTCCGGCATGTTTTCTTTTAGGATCGGTGTTGCGGTGATATTGTGCTCGCGTAATAACTCGCTAATTTGAATTTTGCGCCAATTACGGTTATGAATAAGAACAGAAAGTTTTCGTGGCTCAGCGGTTCCATAGATGTTTTATTACATGGTCGAATTTTTATTCCTGACAGCGTTGAGGTTTGTACTCGGGTTAATCTTAAGATAATTAACATCAAGCTTAGCTAAAAAAGGTGGTGGGGTCTACCTCCTAGTGGTCCACCCCGGGAAACGGCATCTTTGGTTTTTTAACCAATGATGACGGCTAACAGATCCTCTGCGGTGGTAGGTTTCGTAAGAGGCTGCCTGGATGCTACCACCCCACTGCCGGAGTCCAGCGCCAAACAGTTTTTCTATGTTCCGCTGGTGTGTGGGAGAACCAGTACCTCTGGGTATAATAATTTCGCTCCATCTTAGGCTTCTTCTTAACCGTATAGTTAAGTATGTAGTCAAGAGCAAACCCATTATATATAATAAAATAAAAAGTTCCAATACGTTCTTACCTAAAATAAATAATGTTAGCAAAATACAACAGTAGATTTATGAGAAGTTATGATTTACCGGGCAACAAAGGGCTCGAGCGCATCGACAATACGCCAAGTCCAATGAAGTAAAACAAATAAACTACTTAACTGCAGATTTAGTCAGGTCGTCAGGTGTTAAAGAATACTAAAAACTAGATTTGTGTAGGGTGAAAGTGATAGAAGAATGTCAAAAAAATAGTGATATGAAGAAACAAAACCTATAATAAAGACCACTTTGGGGTCACACATATAGCTAAATGTTCGAATCGAACTCTTTACGGTACCTAATGGGGACCCAGCAAAGCTGGCGGTGAAACTTCGAGGTGCGGTCATATTTGCAAACAGGAAATTAACAATTACTACGAATATGAGGAAACGATTTAATTTATTGGAATTATTAACCGAACCTGTTGCGGTTTGTACTAAACAAACATAAAATATCATTGAGCTTCCTTTGAAAGCTAAAATACCGGCCATTGAAATATTCATAAAAATCTCAGTCAGTTTTTAATGACGCGCTAACGAATACCTCAAATAATTAAAACATTTCTCGTTTAAGCTCCTGGGTCCTGGCCCGTAATCACGCCGTTAAAATTAAATAACTTTGAAAACAATAATTAATCTGGTAGAAAAAAATAAGTAACCTGTTATTATTGCCTTTTTTAATTACTAAAGAAAACTCTCAAGGAAAGTTTCGAAAGATATTAGCGGCAGTTTCATTGAGACGAGTCAGTAAAAGGTTCAGATACGTGAGATAAATTTTACAAAATTACAACTTTTATTAGTCTTTAGATGTAGAATTGAAATAGACGGCAAAGAAACTAGATTCACACTCATATGAAAAAATTTCACTTCGTTCGTATTTATAGGTTTGAATATTAGCAGTTACATGGCAGCTGATGTGATATTTTATACACATCGTAATGCAAATTCAACCTTATATTTCAACCAACATGTCTGAAAGTTCAATCAGTAGCATTATCATAATAAAGTTGAAAGTGAAGTTAATTGCTCGAGTGGTTTAAGAGGAAACACTATGGGTGAGAGAATTGAAAAATAGGTATTTGTATAATCTATTGCTGTCGCGCAGTGCCAAACGCCTTTACCGCAGAGTGTGATAGAGGCAACTGCTTCTTGGACCGAAAATACCTACTAAAAGCACACCAAATCAACGTTTCGTAGTCCCCCGATTACGTTTCCAAAACAAAACCGATTTTATATACTTTTTTCATTAAAAATTGAAGAAAGGCTTTGGCCGTGTTCGTATGTTTCCCTTTTTTTCTAAAATTTTGCCAAATTTGTTTTCTGGAAGTTTGAACACATTGGAAAATCTGGCGAATTTTTTCGATTTTCGAGGGCTCATATCTTTTTTATTAATTAATTTATGAAAAAACTGAAAACATGGAAACATGCTAATAGTGGCCATATATTTTTGTAATAAAAAAAAAAGTTGTGCGTGTACTAGTGTACACACGTAAGAAGTGAAACTTCTTTATGGCCTTATTTTTCGAAAAATGATCTACATGCAACTTTCCAGAAATTGGTTAAATTAGTTAAATTGGTTAAATTGGTTAAACTGGTTAAATTGGTTAAATTGGTTACATTGGTTAAATTGGTTAAATTGGTTAAATAGGTTAAATTGGTTAAATTGGTTAAATTGGTTAAATTGGTTAAGTTGGTTAAGTTGGTTAAGTTGGTTAAGTTGGTTAAGTTGGTTAAGTTGGTTAAGTTGGTTAAGTTGGTTAAGATGGTTAAGTTGGTTAAGTTGGTTAAGTTGGTTAAGTTGGTTAAATTGGTTAAATTGGTTAAATTGGTTAAATTGGTTAAATTGGTTAAATTGGTTAAATATTATTTCACTTTACCTTTTTGCTATCGTCTGAACCAACCGTGGTAGGGGCAAGAAAAAGATGGCGCGTAACCGAAAAATGTGACGAAAATTTGACGCAAAACGTGACGGTAAATTTTTTCCAACGCCGATAAAGAAGTTTCACTTCAAAAATCATAGAAAACAGCACACTCAGGCACGCTAGAAAGAGTGGGAGATACTAGTTCCTCTCCCTTCCCCTCGATCTTACGCTTTTTCGATCAGCATCACGTGACCCTGACGCGAGTTTGGAAGTTTTTACCCATCCAACAAAAAGTGCTCAGCGCCGCTAAAGAAGTTTTCACTTCAAAAAATTATTGCTCTACTGGCTTTATCCAGGGAGGAAACAGGGGACTACGTTTGTATAGAAAAACGGCCCTTGTATTTCCCCTAAGCTAAGATCTTGGGGTCCTGGGTTCGATTCCCGGATAAGCAACAATAGTTTTGAATTAACAAACATTGCTCGGGTTTATATTCTCCAAACCGCATTTGCCAAGCGTGGTGATTATGCCTATCACTGATATTAACTTTAATTCAATGATGGAGGCATTTGTCTTGTAACGATTATAGACTGTTAATTTTTTTTTGTCTTGTGCTCTGCACCCAAACGTTTAGTAGATGCTCATTTGATAAGAACGTTTTCTGTCACTCATTGTGTAACCGAGTTTTTAATTTAATATCTATGAATGTGGACAACATCACATATTCTGACTAAGGCCCGAGTTCACCAACAGACGTTTAAGTTTAAACAGCGTTTAAACAGCGTTTAAAATATCATTTGACATATTTTGTATGGGAATTGTGTCAAATTAATCGTCACTCTTTGTTTACCGGCTGTTTAAATGTTGGTGAACTTGGGTCTAAGTAACTATAAAAGTAAAAATAAAAATTGCTTCTTTCGATTATTCAGAAGATTATCGAATTGCGGCTTTCATCAATATTATACAATAAAATATAATAGTATGCCCACAGAACATAGAAAAGTATGCCTAAACAAATACATGCGTCCAAATCAAACATTTGGCAGCTTCGAAACTTAATAGACATTAATTATTTCAAATTAATCATCAACTAAAAACTAACTTTCTCTGCTAGTACATGACGGTTTCAGGCGGTTTATAAGTACGGTTATAAAGGCCCTAAGCATTAATTCATCCCATCAGGCGATGTGAACGGGCCCTTAGAGTGACGGAGGCATTAGAGGGCCGGCGCCTTCACTCGTACTAAATACGACCTTACTCAGTTTGCTTCACTCCAATGAAATTATTTCACTGTCGTTATGTAACTTAAGGCGACGATTGTGCTGATTGTAGAATTACGCGATTTTCTGTTAACCTAGCTCCATTTTCTTCTTCTTGGCAAGTGATTCACATTACCCTCTAAGGATAATCTGGTGTTAGAGTATTCCAAGCCGCTTTTTGTAAACTTCTCACGTGACTTGTAGAAAGCGGGACTACAGGCTTAACTATACAGAAAAAAAAACAAATAACCTTTTCAGACCAAAGCCAATTATGAAAATATATTTTTTCTAAACTAACCCGATCAAAAAATCGAACCATCCGTAGTTAGTGGACTTAGTGATCTACCTACTTCGCTGAGATATATGTGATTTGCGGTGCATCACTACACTGACCTGCTCTTCCATTATATTGCACATACCTACATAAATCCCGTTTGTCATCACAGTTGTCATGTTGTCACAGTACATCTTAAAAATCTTTTAAGATGTACTGTTCTACATCTTAAAAGATTTTTGTGTCCTAATAAAACTAAAAACAACACCAACCACTGGACTGGAACGATCCATCAACGTGTGGCGCCTGGTGACTGGGGAAATCAGTCAAACACTACCCATATCGCGCAATGGTACGTTAAGAGTTCCATTACCCGGAGAACATAAAAACGCAGGGATAATAGAAAATATGCATGAAATATTCAGGACGCGCGTCCCCTTAACCCGGAGGTGGCCATTACTGCGTTTTAGAAATTATTCCAGGCTTAAGGGTCGGGCCGCCTCCGCGGTTATTGAGCTGGGCCTCAGGACGCCGGAGTTTCTCTGTCGCGATACACACTGAGATGTTTTGACGAATTTAATTAATTTTTATCAAGCCTTTTTTTATATAACTAGCTGACCCGACAGACGTTGTCCTGTCTTAACTATGAATATTCATTACGAAATGGTATAATAAATATTAGGGGTTAAAGTATGAAATTGCCGTTTTGTATGGACGAAATCGAGAAAAGTCATTTTTTCATACTAACAATTTTTTAGTTTTTTTAAAAACGCCTGAACCGTTTTCGATGCAATTAAAGGTGAAAGTTAGATGATTATAAAGCTACGCATTATAGTATTTAAATTTCTGAATATCAAAGTATATAATACAAATATACTTAATTGAAGCAAGAAGGTCAGCTGACACATTGTAAGGGGTCTTTTCAACGACTTCCTTTGAAGTAATAGGCACTCGTATTGCATTTTTTTAGCCAAAAGTTACTTTATTTAGTTTTTGGTACAATACAAAAAGAATTACGCAATAATACGACTATACTTAAGAGCTATAAACAAAATAAAAAGTGGGAAAATAATCGGCAATTTCATACTTTAACCCCTATTACGAGTATTATTATGCGGCGGGTATATAAATAGTTTGAACAGGTGACAGACATTACTGGCCATGTGCAAAATTCAGGTTTTTTCACTCTCTATTTGATGATATTATTTGCAGAACGCATTCTGTCAATGTTATGTCAAACGCCATACATTAAAAAAGTTTAAATTGTCAAAAGCGTTATGGTTACATTACAAATATTTTAGTAGGTTGATTTAGTTTTCTTAAATTTTCTAATTTTCTGCTCAATTCCCTTATTTTTTTCTTTTATAAGGACCTTATTCTGTCAATGACAAATAAAACAAAAAATAATTAGCGAAATAATTGGTCCAGACGTTCACGCGTGATATCGTGACCAAGGGAAATAGGGATTCATTTTTTTATATAAAGATTTTTTTTTATAAAATGTATTACAGTGATTGGATTCCTACTTGACACTGATTTAAATTTGGTGTCTTATTTCATTACTTTTAAGGATATGATAAGGTATTTTTATCATATCTTTCAACATAACAATTTTGTTTTCAACACGTTGCTGCCAGCTCCTTTAGTCGCCTTTTTAGACTTTAATAGGTCGAAAAGAGATGATGCTATTCTATTATATGACTAAAACTACACATCTTCAATGCAAGGAGTTAATCATATCTTCAATTGAAATTTTAATTAAATCAAAAATCCCTTTTTGTTTGATTTAGTCGCGTCTGCTTGTACTGAATGACGCCTCTGGCAAAATGCATTGTCTCGTACCTCGTAATACAAGGAACATAATTACTTACTTCGAGTTTAAGACAGTGGGGGGTAGCCTGGGGCTTTTAAATTAATTTATGATGTACTTTCATGAACTGAACCGTTGATGAAACTATTTGCAGAAATAATTTGTTTACATTCAAATTGTTTATTTATTCCAAAACGTTGTTTTAATATACATATTATATAGTATAGAATATAATACTATGGTACATTCAAAGATGATGTTTGGCAGAGAAGTACTTATGCTAGTAGACGTCTGCTAAAAATAGATTTTGCGACAAGGCCAAATAATGAAGTCCAAGCACTCCAGCAAGCTAAGAGTTTCTGAGACATAAGCTAAGATATAATTTTGTGACAGGACTGAACTAATGGCTCTTACAAGTATATAAAGATAGGTTGTAATTTCTAAAATGTTAAGTATATTTTCTCAGTGTTCTCAAGGTCTGAGACCGGGATCACGATAAGTCGAGAACGCGGTATAATTAAGAGCGCGATATGTTTGAAAGCATGATATAACCGGGAACGCCATTTATCTAGCACGCGAACGAAGACGCAGGCGGAGCGCTAGTACCACATTTTTGTACGGATGATAGCGGATAGGCATACAGACGCAAAAATGTATCTGTTTCTAAATAATTGGTCGAGATTAAAATGTCATAAGGAAAAGATACGCCCAACAATACGGGACGAAGTCGGGGCCTAGAAACTGGCGACACCTTATTTAACGGTGTGTGTACCTACACCACTTTGCAATGAAAGTCTCCAAAATGTCGGCTTATGTAATATCAATATTATAGCATAAATTTCAAATGTTCTATCTTTTATTTAGACACTCTTTTAAATGTTATCAATGTCTAAAGTAAAAACTGCAATATTAATAAACGCAGCCTGACTAGTACTAACAAACATCGTAAATCTGTCGTTTCAGCAATGAAGTCACGAGTGATCAGTGTGTCGAGAACCAATCACGGGCAATTAGCCTCGCCCCGTGACCAATCGCGGCCGCGGACATGCCAATCGACTGAAACTGAGTAACGAGGGAAACGCAGATAGAATTTGTTTGAAATAAGAATAAGTTCTTGCTGTCGATTTCTGTATCTATAGTACATTATTATTTTCAAATACGTAAAAGAGACAAACTTCTTAGCGTTCCATGGATTCACCGTGCGGGTGCCGGGTCCATCGTGTGGCAGAAAGAGAAACTCCGAGTAGCTCCCGGGACTTGTGACATGGCTTAAGGGGCTTTCCGACGTACATCAACACTCACCTTCACTACTCTCGTGTTTCTCTCCCTGCCCAGCCAAATCTCTAGTATAGAACTTACTGCAGTTCTGGCCAAGCCAAGGTCTTTCAATAGGTTATAGAGAGATTTTGCTGGTATACCTCTCGCTTCTACTTCTACAGAATAAAGACTAATTATATAACCGTTTTACGTTACGAGTAATTCATTTAGAAGATCATAATATTTATTATCTTTCATTGCGTGGTCTTTAGGTATGCTAGTTTTCCACGGCACAGTAAGCTCTACAAGTACTATCCGTTTTGTAGAAAAAAGAAAAATGTCCGGTCTGGACGATAAAACACACACACCCTCTGGGATTTTATAGTGCTTTTCATACATGTCCATTAAAATAGTCCAGTCAGGTGCTGTACCCAGGATTGAGTAAGGCTTGTTCTTAGAATTTGCAGTGGAGCCTTCTTTAATGAAGTTATTTTGTCTTTTATTTGTGGTCATTCCTTTTTGGGCCCTAGACACTGAAAGGCTTATAGCTTCACGTATGATTTGAAGTACTCTGTCATGGCGATGTGAGTAGTGACCCCTATTCAAGAGCACCTTGCATCCCACCAATAGGTGTCTTGCTGTACATATCGCCTCTCCACAAGTATAACAACATTTTGCAGAGGCTTTTACCCACCTTACTAAGTTACTTTGGTCAAGGAGGGTCATTTGGAAGGCATTTAGATAAAATTTAAATAGGGCGGGAGACCAATCATACAGTAAGGTGTGCCACTTTATAGCTAACGGGATACAAAGCTCACAAATAGAAATGCACTTACTCCTCAATACGACGCCTATTTTAATATTTTTTAATAGTTTTATTAAATAATAACTTGAAGAAGGTTAACCCCCATGAATTCTATTTCTGTTAACCTTTCAAAATAAAACCCACAACGCATAATACGACGAACATTTGGATCAGTGGTAGTAAACGCTGCTTCTGAGCCATGGGTCGCGGGTTCGATTCCCGCACAGTACAAATATTTGTGTGCATGAACATGTCTGTTTGTACTGGTCTGAGTGTTTTCTCTGTATTATAAGTATATATATGTATATATTTACAAAAAAAATATTTAACTAAGTTTATCGGTTGTCTAGTAGCCCATACGACAAGCTTCTTAGTAGTAGCTTAGTTTGGGACTAGATGGCTGTGTGTGGCCCAGAGTGGCATGTCGGAAAATATTTATTACTAGCGGACCCGACAGACGTTATCCTGTCTTAACTATGAATATTGATTTTGAATTGGTATAATTAACTAAAAAAATATTTCAGATACAAATTTAGTTATCGACATTGCAAATGCAAACCGCATTGGAAATTGTAACCGTTTGCAGCACGCATTCTTTCAATGTTATTTCAAACGCCATAATGTTACATTAAAAAATTTAAATTGTCAAAAGCGCTAAGGTTACATTAGAAATAATATAATACGGTGGTTATGAATTCTTAAATTATCTAATTTTCCGCGCATTTTTCCTTTTTTTTCTATTAAAAACCTTCTCCTGACAATAAGAAACAAAACAGAAAAGAATTATCGAAATTGGTCCAGTCGTTCACGCGTGATGCCGTGACCAAGGTAAATAGGGATTCATTTATATATATATAGACAATGACTTTAAGATGCCCTAACTTATATTAAATAAAAATACATTCTTTTCGAGTTTACAATAATAAAATTTAAAGGAATCACTTTTTATCCGACTGCTTCAGAAGGACGATTATATTTTTTTGCCACACCAATTATATTTTATAAGAATTTTTATTTTGTACCTACTTTAACTAAAATATTATGAAAAATTTTAGTGCCACTGACTTCTACCCATAAAGAAAATAAGAAATATATGACAGCGAGGACTTAATATCAGCCTCTGAATACACATTGTCTTGGCTTTACTAAATATCCTGATTTTTTGAAGAATCGTTGCCAAGCTATTTTTTCAATAAACATAAATTATTTGGAAAACATTCTGTAATCTTCAAACGATTAACTAGTTTAATTCTCAAACAAGTCACGCCCTTGCGTAATCTTGGAAATAATATTGAGTATTATGTGCCTCAGGGGCACAATAAGGCGTTCTACTAATTTTAAGTTGTGGGTTTGTTGAACGACTTATTATAAAGTCTCATTCACTCATTCCCGTTTTTTTGAGTATATACTTTTTCGCATACTTTGCGATATTGGGGGCCAACGCAGAGTTTTGTGGGGCTCGTCCAGGGTTAGTGGGGTAGTAACCCCCTAAACCACCCTCCGTGTCCTCCGGTGCCATACAGTGAGTCCGGTTAGCGCCCCGGGCGTTGTTACCGCGAGATATCATCCGCCGATCAGACTCTGGCTCATTTACTCACTCTGTGTTAACTTTCACTAGGAAACACGCTTGAATACGCTTGTTTTAGATGATGATGACTCTAGTTGAAGATTTAGATTTAAGCCCGTTTTAAAATATTGTAGAATCATCCATGATCTCACATAAAAATCTTCTAAATATTTAATTCAGAATTGAATCCATAACTTACAACTACAATTCTAAAAAATATTTTAAAAGCTTTAGTAAAAGGTAAAAGTTTCCATTATATCGCAGATGTAAGGACAATGTTAATGTGTAATCACTGTCCATCCTCGCAGCGATTACCTTCAGAAAAGAAACTACTGCCTAAATTAGATTTTCTACCGTAATGTATAAACGTCCACATTTTGTTTGTTTGTAACTTACGCGAATTTTTTGTAAAAGCGAACCGTTTTGGAACAAACAATTACATTGCATTGACATGAGCCGCTTAACAATGTGATTCAAGTTTTTAAACTATATGCAGAAAAAAAATGAGTACGTAGGCAATGTCCAGATTTTGTAATAAGGCTCTAGTGCATCAGAAGGTTGAAGATATCCGCTTCGCCTATGAATGTGACTGTGTGTGATGCAAGCACGGTAGCAATAAACGCGAAATAAACCTCGTTGGCGTGCGGTTGACGAAATCGGCGGCTCAGACTGATGATCTGATGATGGCTGACTACCGATTGCACTGATTTGTATTCCAACTACAAACATGCAGTAATACACGGTTTTACAAGGTATTTTCAGTGAATACTTTTTAAGTTTTTAAGCACGAATTCTATAAATAGCTAAAAATAACATGCAAAAAACTACTTTATAATAACAACTATAGACCATCGACATAAAACAAAAACAAAAAACGTAATCATACATTTTGACGATCTCTGAGGCGGAGTGGCGTATGTGTACGCCGGTTTTCAAAATGTCGCCTGCTACTAGGTCCCGGGTTCTATTCCCAGACGGATCGAAAGTTAATGAGTAAGGGTGTGCTTTACTTACTTAAAGGCGACGCTAATTGGTTTGATGTCTAGCACATTTATTTTATAGTTACAATGTTATTAAACTGTTCTTCAATCAAATAAATTGCTAGTGTAAATCGAACATAGGTTTCCTTGAAAATTAAAGTTACATTTTTTGTCTTGACGCACTAGCTAAAGAATGACATAGATTTTCTTAAAAAAGGGTAACTTTATATATACGAGTCCAAGTTCGTTTTGAGTTATGTGAGTTCTCGCACGCGGGCCGTGGGCGGGCAGCGGTAAACGGTTTTTTTTGGGAGCGGACGGTTTTTATTGTCCTGGCATACGGCACTATAAAATTTTATTACAATGCCCTCAGGCCTGAAGAAACGGTGATACTACTTTTCAGATGATTCGGTAAAAATATAATTTAGTTATTTTTTTAATATGACCAGATTTATTGCATTGAAACCCTACACACCAATTTTTTGTCAAATGATATTTCAATACTTATTTTGTAAAAGCTTAGCTTAGCCTTTAACGCTTAAATCTAAATGAAATATGTAAAAAGCAATTTGTGACCGTAAAACAGCCATAGGATGTTTTATATCAAATATCATCTCTCAAAAGGCTTGTTCCAGGAATCAATATTTATTATCCTTCTAAGATGAAAATTTACATGAAGATATTTTGGAACTCTAGAAAAGACAAAATGTAGTTTACAAATCAGTTAAAGGATCTAAAAAGGCGCTGGATGTTTGCATAGTTAATAATTAATTTTCCAACTTGGTTTAATGCGAAAATTTGTAGTGGCCGTTTCTAAGGAGGTCTTCGATATTTTCGATTTAATCGTATTCCAACTGTCTGGGATACTGTCCGGATATGTTTTAATGTATTAGTAACTTTAACAATGATTTTTCTTTATTTATTATAAATAAAATCCTAATATTTTTATTTTTTAGCAAGTCCATTGCTTTAAAGGGAAGATCTGTTAAAAGATTATTATTTTTCAACTTAAATATGGATACCGACTATTGACCTCCGATTTTCTTAGATGTAGGTAGGTAGTACCATTGTTCGTTGAGATAAATTCGAATCGAAATGCTTTGGTAAGTTAAAAATATATTAATATAATATTATCAAAGCGAATTGTATCCGAGTTACAGTAGTAGTGCGACTTCGAGGTACAAACAATCGTTTTATTTACATTAAGATATCTCAGAGTTGTACAAACATTGTTAGATCTAACTTAGTCAGCTATTTGTTTGGATGGTTACGATAGGAGTGCCGTACCTACAGGAACACACAGTAGCACAAAGACACAGACACACGTAGTTATCCGAACTCGGAATGAAGCCGTTACAAGCAGAGTTCTCGTAGAATACATCACGTAGGCGTACCTAAGATAATTAAAATTAATAATATTGACAATAGTCTAACAACATATTATTTAACATGAAGCTGCCACATGGGCTTTGAATGCACGACCTTTTCAACATGGTCTTCTTAATCGACCGATGCCTTGCAGGAGTCGTCATTATTCAAGTTGTTTTGCGCGGTGAGCAATCGTATTTTTACAATGTTTTGGGTTACTGACGCACTTTCAATATTCAAAAGTTATTTTTATACTCATAAAATAATCGGCATTCTAAATTAAATTGTTGAGTATAAATATCGAGTACGCCTCTATTAAAACAACATAAGTTTTTCAAAAATGTTAGATGCATGTACTGATGTACCTATGCCTTTTTTAAATAAGTAAACTAATAATTCAACAAAAATATTTTCAAAAAGTGATCCGTGAGGTGAGTGATGAGTTATATTTATTTGAAAACACAATCAACCCAACAGGGAACCTGGGAATCAGTTCTGGTTTATAATTATATTTAAACTTAATTTCAAAAAAAGTACAAAAACTTGCAGAACAAAGGAGTCTTCATACTGTTTTATATTTGCACCCCATGAAAAATAATAGACAGCGTAAGCCTACTTATCTTTGGACAACTTAACACGATAAATTATAATATCATACTTAAAAGTCTGACGTATCTCGTCACAAGTCATCAAACATACAAATGAGGTTTAAAGCTCACATTATTCGTAAGACCTTAACATAAAGGGCGTGACACCGCCATCAGCCAGATGGAAAATTCAATGTGAAATCATTGTTAAGAGCTACCCGATTGTTCAAGCCCGATCACAATTCAATCACGGCCTGTTTTCATATCGCCGATCGAAATATTATTGGAAATGTCGCTAGCAGCAGTGGCGGTCGCCGGGTGCATACGACCGTGTATCACTCATTTAACGACTGTATTTTTAATTTATTTTCAGGATGAGTGTTCCATGGAGCTGAAAATGTCACATTATATTATCAAAAAGTACGAACCTTACTACAGAAATAAAGCTACTGCCTTAGCAGAGGATCGTAACCACAAACATACATATTAGGGGTTAAAATATGAAATTGCCTCTTGCATGGACGAAATCGAGAAAAGTCATTTTTCCATACTAACAATTTTTTAGTTTTTTTATAAACGCCTGAACCGTTTTCGATGCAATTAAAGGTGAAAGTTTGATGGTTATAAAGCTACGCATTATGGTATTTAAATTTCTGAAAATCAAAGTATATAATACAAATATTATTATGACGACCATTTGGATCAGCGGTAGTTAACGCTGCTTCTGACCCATGGGTCGCGGGTTCGATCCCCGCACATTACAAATATTTGTGTGCATGAACATGTCTGTTTGTACTGGTCTGGGTGTTTTCTATGTATTATAAGTATGTATTTACAAAAAAAAAGTATATAAGTAAGTTTATCGGTTGTCTAGTACCCCATACGACAGGATACTTAATAGTAGCTTAATTTGGGACTAGATGGCTTTGTGTGGCCCAGTGAGGCATGTCTTAAAATATTTATTTATTTTATTTTATTTTTTACTTAATTGAAGCAAGAAGGTCAGTTGACACATTGTAAGGGGTCTTTTCAACGACTTCCTTTGAAGTAATAGGCACTAGTATTGCATTTTTGTTTAGTCAAAAGTTACTTTATTTAGTTTTTGATACAATACAAAAAGAATTACGCAATAATACGACTATACTTAAGAGCTATAATAAAAATAAAAAGTGGGAAAATAATCGGCAATTTCATACTTTAACCCCTATTATTATATGTTTCTCGGACGAGTGATTTATCCATGGAGAGACTAATAAAATCATACTACAAAATAACAAATACCAAAGTTCATGTTTTAGGGACACGGTATCAATGTTTTTTTTTTAAATTCGGTATACGTATTTGCCGGCCTAATAAAGAGTTTGAATGTTTTGTATTTAAAGTCCTACTTATTTTGGTGCACCAATCGAATTGTCACGTTGTGATTTCTGAGCTGCGCACTAATCTCTAAATACTCACATTTAGTTAATACATTCATTGTTTCATTATTAAAACACATTTAATTTCACTTCAATAATAATCGAGTTTTGTTGTTTTGGTTATTGATCTGTCAATGACAAAGAGCTGTCAGATGCGCATGCGACTGTCCGAATGCTCTGAATGACTAAAATAACGTTATGTTCGTTTGTCTACGTTTAGCAAACGCACAGAACACATACTCATTTCAAAAAGGTCGTGAATGATTATTTCAATAAATATAACAATAGTTTGTTTTCTATATTTTTAAGATTGTGTGTTAACATTAAATTAGTTTATGAAACTTCACGCAGCCGAATGAATGTTTTCTTGTTAGTTTAATATGTGTTTTACAAAGAAATAGTTCTTTGTGTTGTTTCGATTGTTTTGGGGAGATTTGAGTTAGTGAACTGAGCACTCGGAAATTCCTTCGTGACAATGATTTGCATTTTTGCAATTAAGAGGTTTCGTTCGAGGATAGCATTTGACTGATTTCACTTCGGTATACGGCTTGGGGTTGTGAAGATGTCGAGGAGGACACCTTCAGAGGTCGGCCAGGAAACCGAAGGAGAAAGATGGAGGCCGACACCTCAATTTTGATACCGGCCGATAGTCGCCGTGTAAAATATTTTTGAATTTTGTTCCGGTCTAAGTGCCGTAAGTATATTTGCTGATTTGGTAGGATTTCGTTCATTGGGTCGCTTATTGAAGTTCTATAACATAAGTGGTTTGTTTCAGATCTTTTGATGGCCGCTTGGTTTAGCTACCAGGCTTAGCACATTACCTTCCGTTTTACGCTGACTTTCCGCTGATCAAATGAAAGACGCAAGAAGCTTGTCTCGATGAGATTCGGGTTGGTACCACGCCACGTGGATGCATAAGGTTACCCTACCCTATCTTTGTTGAAGTAAGTGGAAACATCTTCTTAATCCAGTTAGCAGTATACAATTCCGGTTGCCGTTTATTAGTATTCCGTTCATAATTAAATTCAGATTATTCCGTTTAGTATAATTTACATGATAAGTTTGGTGGTACAACTCGCTCAGAAGTAGGGGTAATTCAGAGCCTTACAAAGGACTCACGCCTGAGATTTCCATGTTACTAATTTAAGAGGTGGTAAGCTTAGCCGGAGCAAATAAATATATTCTGTTAATTCATGCTCGTCTCTTTATTTACCACCTCATTCCGTTCATCTACATCACCCCCAAGACACCCTCTCCAACCCATAAAAACGTTGCAGAATTAAGAAACTGGCCATACCAAACCATATTATTTAGCGATGTTGATCACAGGCGGACAGTATAACGTAAAAAAATCAGTTTTGAATATTTCGTAGGATATTCTCTTTCATTTTAAAAGAAAAAGTTGAGTCATAAAATTTAAAACTGTTATGATGCCAGTATGAGCTAAAGCTGCGCATCCCAGTGCGGACCAGCTCCAACAGCATCCTGAGCATGATTGCTTTGCGTATTTGGGTCCTTGCAATGCAATGTTACATGGGCTTGTACTGCAATGTATTAAAGTCTGGACTTAGTCAAAAGTAGAAAAACAAATGTTTAACAGACTAATAGTAAACGTATTGTTATATAATATTATCTATATATATTATTATAAAAGAAAGTCGTGTTAGTTACACCACTTATAAGTCAAGAACGAATGGATCGATTTTTATGATTATGGTGTTTTTGGATTATTTTTCGTCGGGAATAGGAATATAAATATTAAAAACGTTGGAAAGTTAACTTCAAAATAACTAATAAGTAACTGTACTTCTGTATAGATTTTTCTGATAGTAAAGTGTACTTCTGTATACATTTTTCAAATCAAATATTATTCTGAGATGATTCTGAGGCGATACGAAGTTCGCAGAGTCCGCTAGTTTAGCTTATTATGAAACTTCTAATAGCTAATGTTCCTTTATTTTATGTTATCATATCTTCTTCCAAGAGTTTGCAACTTTGAGCTGTCACATTGTGGTAATAGCGATAAAAGAATTTCCGTACAGACACGTCTCAACTACAGTCCCCTGTGATCTCAAGAATGGGTTGCATCGAAACCATTTCCTTTCTCAATCCACGATGAAACGTTTTTCTTTAAATTTTTTTTTCTGCTCTCTCCAATTTGGTTGGCTTAATTTTTACGTACACGAGTACCAAAATGGAATTGAGTGAATGTGATTAGATTTTTGCTCTCTAGATTTTTTATCGGTCCGTATTGAAAGTCAATTGGAAGGGCTCTCATTCGTTATCAAAAATACACTCAGTCACGAACAATGTAGAGATAACGACTCTCTTGATTCGGTTTTCGATAGATTATTAAAAAATCTCTTGTTCGTCTTCGCAGTAATTGGTTGCAAGGTCAATTACAGCAGTAACTAGGTTTTTTTTTTGTTTTTATTCTTATGCACTTATATAAACTTTTAGGAATGGGTATGTACAGTTAAAAAAAACTATTTTTATTCAAATGTATGTTTTGGTTTCATGTTTATACTTATTTAGTCACCTGTACAATTTAAGGCATGCAGTGTGTATGTTATTACTGGTGATTTATGGCACTAAAGCATGGTCGTTTACTATGGGTCTCTTAAAGGGTCAAGGTCATAGGCAGATAATAAAGAGAGAATGATGCCTAGTTATGTACACAATGTTTATAAATGAGGAGAAGGAGTTAGTGATCCGACATCGCAGATGGCGAGATATATAACAAGCAGAACCGATGGGTTACAAGGTGTAAATGTTTTGGAACAATGACCACGACCTCTTGGTTGAAGTTTTAGCAGCTTGATCTGTGACGACGCAAATCATCGAGAAGAATGCAAATAAATGTATGTATATTAAATCTTGAGCACTGCATAGGTACTTCTTAATAACACTGAATTTGTAGCCAACCAATCTTAACTACCTATATAAGATTGGTCTGGTTGCCCACTCTAAGAGTTATGGTAGTTTGAAGGCGGCTATAGCTCCAAGGTTGGTAAAGGACTAGAAGTGCCGCATTTGGAGGTCAAGCGTACTTGTACCTTAACTAAGAACGGGACAAAGAAGATTGAGTAATAATGCCCAGTCAATGGTGAGGATGTCACATATCTGCACTTGTCGGTACATTCATCAGCGAAACTTTGGTCCGTGTTCGCCTTAGTGCCTTCATTCTGAACAGTCGCGCGCAGAAGTGTATGGCGCGCCCGGCCCGTATTTATAGGGCAAGTTCGGCTATAAATCGGCGGGGCAGCCCCTGTGACTGAGCGGGAAGGTAGACGAGCTCAGTGGGTACTTCTAATTGGAAGCATTGTTTTCTGGGAGAAAAACACAATGCTCGTTAGTATTTGCGGTTCTGTAGCTATCCAAAAGATTCAAATTGTACAAATACTGTGAAATTTAAAAACATTGTGTGATATTAACAGTCAGCTACAATGATCTAGAGACAACGGCAGGTCAATAAAAAAGTTAAGGGTAGAGATCATTTATATCAATTAGAAAAGCACTATTTGTCAATGTGCCCATAACGAGTCTTGTAAAATCAGTAAAGTCATGTTTATTGCTGCACATAGGTCCCAGGAGGCGCTTTTACACGGCATAATATTTAAACCTACCACAGTTTCGGGACAAGTGTAGACTGGTGCCGAGAAAAAGCAGTGCGGGAAACTCTATCACTGTGGTCAGCTTCTTTTAAAATAAATATATTTACACAAGAGATAAGCCAGTGCGAGCTAGGACAGTTTAACGTCATACGTTCCTACCATTTATCAAATCATTAATGTGTAGAATAGACCATTTTCATTAAAATTACTTTGACATACGGTTAAAATTTATGTAAAAAATAAAATGAAGTTTAGCAATAGACGGAGCAAAACATTGTATTGTCATTTCATTGAAACTTGAAATTGAATTCCCATGAACAAATGTAAACCTTGATTGCAATGTATCCACATAAGTATTATAATATATGTATACTTAGTAAATAAGATACTTAAGTCGAGAACCACTGCCGATAAACTGCTATGCAGTTTGGCAGATGTGAGAAACATGATGTGCTTTGATAATAAAAAAAAATTAAGAAAAGCATAAAATCAGGGTAAACTATGACAGTTACAATACATTTAGATAATAGCCATTCTTTTGCGGGTTCAGCAATCACAGTTTGGCCAATGGTGCAAATAAGACCTGGAAATATTCCTCAAGTCGCCTCTTACGAAACCCAAAGAAAAAGAACGGGTGGTGCTATTCTTTTATTGCATACGTACCATTAGCCACACGTCTTCACTTAGGAAACTTTTAATCTTCTCTTCGGGTGAAAATTACGACACAACTGCCTGCAACGTTGCGAGTGTCAATAAAAATAGGTAATCTCTTTGCCAAACATTTCTCTTCAATACACATACCTACTAGTACTACAGCTCGACCAAACAGACCAACTGTGTCTACTCAAACCACATCAAATTATCTAAGTACAATAAATGGTTTTCACTGTTGACGAAGTCAAGCTGGCACTCAAACATCTAGGCAAAAGTAAAGGTGCTGGATCTGACAATATACCGTCACTATTTGTAGTAAAACTTATTGACCATGATTTTTAACAAATCATTATCTTCTGGAATTTTTCCAGCACTTTGGAAAGAAGCATTGTTCCTGTTTTTAAGTGCGGTGACAAAACAAATATTGAAAATGTTCGTCCTATTTCCATTCTACCTGCATTTGGCAAGGTTTTTGAGTCACTGATTTGTCCAAAAATCTATTGGCATGTCAAACAGTTAATTATTCACAGCAACATGGCTTTGTAAAAGTGCGCTCAACTCTCACCAATTTGGTCAGCTTTGTTTCTGTTGCGGTAGATGACGTAGACTCTTGAGCTTCTGCTGACGTTATATACACTGACTTTAGTGAGGCCTTCGATTTAGTAAATATAAACATCCTCACAGACAAATTATCACTGTATGGTATCTCAGGTGACTTATTAAACTGGTGTAAATTATATCTGTCTGATCGTAGGTCAAAAATAGTAATTAATGGGTATGAGTCCAATGTGTACTTGACGACATCAGGAGTTCCACAAGGCTCTCATCTGGGACCCATATTTTTCAAGCTATTCATCAATGACGTAAATGATGATATCGGAAACAACTCGGACATGCAGTTGCTGCAGGAAGATCTAAATCGTTTTTCTATGTGTTGTGGATATAACCTGTTCAAACTGAACCTTAATAAATGTTTTTTTATCCATTTCTCTAGAAAAAAATTAACACATTTCTCATGACTAGGTTCTAAGGGAGGTTGATACAATTCGTGACTTGGGTGTTATCGTTGACAATAATATTAGGTTTAACACTCATGTAGACAGCATAGTCAACAGAGGCTTTAAGCTTCTTGGATTTGTGCTACGTAACTGTAAGGAGTTCAAATCTGCTTCTAGCAAGGTTTGTGTTTATGATTGTATTTTTAGATCAATACTCGAGTACTGCAGCTCAGTCTTGCTACCCTGTTATGATGTTTATAGCAAAAGAATGGAACCTGTCAATAAGAGATTTCTTTGGCCCCTCAACTTTCAATGCCATAAGGCCAAAGAGTTAGTGACATACAAACAACGTCTGGAATACTTCAAAGTACAAAGATTAGATGATCGTAGAAAAATTGCAGATTAAAAGTTTCTTTATTAACTTATTATAATCAACTTGGTCTTTTAGCAAATGTTACATATACCCCCCGTAAGCTACCGCGCTACTCTAGATACAAACTATTTTCGTTGAAACTGTTTAAAAGTAATTAAGGTCATTTTTCTTCATAAAATCGTATATTAATCATGTTATAACAAACTACCGAAAGACACTTATGTCGATATATTTAGTAGGTACGGAACCTTCATTAAATCTATTACTACTTTCTCTTATGGCGGCATTGTAGTTAATCATAATATCATAATGTTATTATTAGTTTTCTGAATTTATTTATGGATAGTTGAGTTGGCACTGAAAGAAAAAAAGTTATCTACTTCGGTGACAAATTTTATAGATCTGCTTAAAAATTTGTTGACACTTTCGCATTTATGATATAACTGAGATTAATAAGATTATTTACTAACATAATATTATATTCTAAAAGAGGAACTGAGTCTTGAGGATTGACGCATAACATGTGGCCCTCAAGAGTCATACTGACTCTTGAGGGCCTGCTATATAGGAGCTCTGCTATTTACATTAATAACTTTCCTTACATGCATAATGTCTGTTGGATGGAATTGTTTGCGGATAATACAACAATTATTTTTAAAACCAAGAGACACCTTTGTCCGTTTAACATTTGTTTATGTGCCTTATTTTCATTGTGCAAATGATTATTTGAAGCAAACTTACACAACAATTTCAAGGGATTTTTGTTCAAATCAACAAATTACTGTGCCCAATATTTGGTTTGCCACTACCCATATAATCGTAAAAGATGAACTATTAGATACTATAATTTCCACACATTTTTTGTGTATAACTTTATACTCTCGTCTTTAGTGGGGTGCTCATAGTGAGTCTCTGCCTGGAAGAGTTCCTTCAGCTGATTATGCAGCAGAAAAATAAGACAGTTAACTGATTATTGAACGGCAAGATTAGTATATTTAAGTAACTTTTACAGTATAATGTCATATGGAATTTTGTCATGGGGATCAGCGGTAGATACTAAGACCATTGACCTCCGACCCCGTGACTAACTAAGAGAGCTGTTCAAAGAGAACATTATTTACCTCCGTAAGAGATTTCATTTATTTCTTAAGAGAAGTGACGTACATTCAGTCAAAAAATTATATTGTGTATTATTTATTTAAAAAATATAATTCTTTACTTTACGAGTAACTGTATAAGATCTAGATTCATTTTCTATCAGCTTCATCTTAAGTGATTTGTATAATTAGGTAACCCATATATTTTTCCATATTTTATTAATTCTCACCAAAGTAAAACAATAATATATCGTCCAGGAATTGTGCAGGAGGCACTATATTATCTTAGTACCAGGTCCAACCAAGATACCATATTATGCTCATAGTATGGGCACAGCAACCTACTGTTCCTTTTCCTGCAATACAGTTACAGCAATATTGAATTAATAATTCCTTCCACTCATTATCAGGTATGGAGGAAGCAGGGGTGTCTGGAGCTATAGTAGTAAACGGAGCTGTAAGAAAAATACAAAACAGATTTATTTGCACCAGTACGAAAAAAGAATGTCAAAATATAACTGTCATTGAATTATTTATATTCATAATAATGGTGCATGTCACATTCAGAAATGGAACTATTCAATAATGTTCAATTGTTTTATCGATGATTACTTATTATGGAAATGTTACTTTAAAAGTCATGGTAAAAAATGTTAATTGCATTCGCTAAGTTTTTTATATTTATTTCAGGCTTTCAAAACGAACTATTTAAAAAATGGTATTTAAAAAAAGTATAATATGAATCGATTTATTTCAAATCGATTTATACTTTAAAAGCACCGCTCTAATGACATAACAGAGCGTTTACGGAGATAGTCATGTTTTGATTAAATGAGTGTAAAACGGTTTACAGGGTCTGTTTAGGTATCAGACAAACAATATGTATTTTATTTATTATCTCCACTTGTCCATTGCCAATTAAACTATTTTTTATTTTAGAGGAATAGGCAAGTAAAATAGAAGGGATTTTTGATATAATTTCCATTATTGTAACGTCCGGCCCAAAAATGTGGTTCTCCTTCCGTACAAGTTATTTTTTTTTTAAAAGCGGTGATAGTTTTAAATTTCACCACACCTTGTAAATCACGGCTATGTTCAATAAGCATTTCTCATGATTTCATTAACCTTAAAAGTAGGCATAGTCAAATAAATAATCTGAACCCTAAATTATACATTATAACGGACTGTCTTTTCGTCTATTATTACATACCCACTGTTATTTACAGTCTGGGCATATTAGCGTTGGTCTGCCACTGCCGTTGCAACTTTAACAGTAATTCCATGGATTTTAGGTATATTTTACTCTGGCTCGAAGCCAGGTCACAGCTGCTAGAGGCTAGGTCGAGTCATTTGCGGTCACCCTGGCTAACTATGTCGTGGACTAAGTAACATAACGCATGTAAGTGGATTTGTTAGGACCTGGCGACTGAAATTGAATAATTGTTACCAAAAATGAGGATTTCCGTTTTCAGGATGCTCATCATATAACATGGATTTGGTGAAATTGTAGGTTGTTAATGAAATTAAATTGACAAACGAATTTCACGTTCGACCCTAGCCTATGAGTGACGCTAGAGACAATCAAAGAAGAACGCATGAAGAAGTCTGGCAACAGCGTCTCTTCTTTACCATTATTGGTCAAATTGTAATTTCCATTAACCCACCTGCCAAGTAAAGTAATTGTTGCAAAATACTCCTTTTCATTAATTTGTTTATGTGCATATATAGCAGGACTTAAGAGAGCCCTACCTAGTCTTACAACATATAGGTATGCCTGACAGGATGATGATCTAAAAGTGTGTGTATTGCAGTTTACTGTCAGATGTAATCAAGCCTTCAGTAAGCTCAAGTAATTTAAACTATAACTAGGAATTAAAAAGGCAGCCACTAGTTACTAAAAACAGTATGAATTCAATAAGTGTAGAAAAGAAAATGTTTATTATTCATGGAAAATAATCGAATTATCTTATCTGCAAATACTTCTCGACATCAAAACTGAAAACATAAAATCTTAACTGCATAAGATTCGTAATAACGTTAACAGATGTGTAGTAGTTTTTATAACATTACCATTATGTTTTTCTTCCGTAAATTAGTAAGTTACCGTTATGATTACTAAATGATAATACATGTAAATCAACTAAATAAAGAGCAGTTCTTGATTCGACTTCAAAATTTTATTTTTTTAGTCTCACAGTGTCACCAATTAAAAAAACCGTTTCAAAAGCTAATACCAACAGATGTAGGTGTAACACTTTTATTTAAGTGGTAGACATTTGTATTTGTTATTTTTCCCCTCAATAATAGGGACCCGATTTACGTGCAACATACAATCAACAAAAGAAGAGTTCAACATTGTTATTCACAATAAAAATATTCATACCTACTTGCAAGAATTCTCTTCTAACGTGATGTGAGTCTTCACCGATATCATGTTCATATCCATCCATGTGTTTGAACATTAATCACATCGCGTTGCATTTTCAAATCACTGAAACTAAAGTATCACACGAGTGTATTATATGAAAGTTTATGATATCTTCCCGGAAAAGCGGGAAGCTACGGGTTTAAATATAAATTTAGTTTCAATGAAATTTAAAGAGTACCGCAGAGAGATAGTCAGAATAGCAAACTAAGAAATACATTTTACTTTGTAGGTACTTTATTTTATATTATTGTTTTTGAATGGCTAAATATTTAGCATAAATGGCCGCGCTAAATTGATATAGATTAAATCTACATTTCAAATTAAATAAACATGAAACCTCTGCGTGTTCCCAATAAAATGAAATTCGAACGGGAAAGACTAGTGTCTCAATTAACTTTTTTTAAATAATAGACCGATGTTGTTTGGTGAAGGTCTGGAGCGGATAGTTTGGTTAAGGCGGTGTAGTTCTAAGAGGCAGCGTTTTTGAGCTAAGTGATTTTAAAACTAGAAAACAGCGTTTTAAAGTCTGAAAAAAATATATGTATTTGTTAAGAATCTATTTTAGTCACAATCGCTAACGGTTACACGATTTGATTAACTTGGCTCGATAGAAAAATCACAAACCTACCTTTCTTTAAAAGGTTTTTAAATTTCACGACTAAACTACGTACATTTAAAAAAAAATCAGGCATGCTTAAAGCTGCTGAATATTTATAGACATATTCGCTGAGTTTAGATTCATTAAATGAAATATTTAATTGTTATATTTAAATAACTACAAAATACGTGAGCGCGGCGGCTCGTCAGGCTCGTACTGTCGCGCGCTGGCGCTTACGGTGTTCATAGGCGCTTCGTAATAGGCGATCAATGGATATCGATCCATAAATCACGAACTACTGGGCCTTAAACCAGAAGCGGCATGCTGCATACCTCGTAACGTGGCGATGGCCAGAAGTCTTATTCCGATACACAATGTCCGTATATTCATACCAATATCTTAGACTTAAGAGTATCTTAAACAAATAGGATATTATATCATCCGTAAATACGAGCTTCGTGTTGCAAGTTAGGGCCTCTGGATCAGACCCCGTAGGTACTGGTGGGTGCTGATGAAATTATAAAGGCTATGTTTTCTTATTCCTTTTGATGAATGTTACACTACTTATACTTAAAAGATTGTATAGTATAATATGTCCTCTTGGTATGCCTAAGCTTACTATTACACCACCTTTAGTTTTCAGAATGTAAACATTTATATGATAAAAAATGTGTGCTAACAAAACTGTTTAGACAGTTTTGAATTTTAAGAGTTAAAAAAGTACTCTCAAACAATGTGGATTATTAAAATTCACTTCATTCAATTTATTCACGCGCAATTTAGCTATTAAAAATGTCGTTTCAAAATTACTATTGCAGATTTAAAACGTAGCGAGCGACAAAATAAAGTATTACATCATAGCGTCGTTTCCAACTGCAAAAGTCCGTATTTGCTTTTGTTAATTTAAAAAGTCATTCGCTGAAAAAGCGCAGTGTGAGTTTGGTTTAATGTATGTAGGATGGGAGATTGCATCTTTCATGAGGCATGTGTGTTTCGTCGCTATCGATTGCGATTTCAGCTGCAGGTTTGCACCTCCAGGTCTTAAATGATTTTGGCTTGACAAAGATTTTTTTTTAAACTATACTGATATAGTCAGCAAGAAAAGCAGCTCAATATTATTGTCATTTAAAATAAAGTAGGCGGCTAATTAAACCGTCTAGTCGGGCGGTTGCGACGTGTTTGAAGTGGCGAGGGTGCATACGAACCGAAACAGTAATTTTAGTATTAGAAATTATTTAATCGACTTGACATGGGCATAGTATAATAATATATTTTTTTACAGAAATTATGTATAGTCTAAAGTTACACAACCACACTGTCGAGAAGGCGGTGGTAGAATGATCTCCCAGTCTCTAAGCAGTGCTTATATTATATACGAAACCGTTAAGACTTCCCTACGTGATGTCTTAAGGTTTTGTTGATTTGCATAGTCATAAAATAGTTTCATTTCTATGGCTCGTAAAAAGCATAGGTGAGTAAGATAAAGCACGATAACTGTTATCGCTAATACGAACTAATCTACATGTCAAGCCTACTAAAATTCTGTTTACTTCAGTGGCCTGCAATAAGCTGAAGAAAAATCATCCAACAAGAACAAAAAGAAGATCAGCTACTGCAAAATTGACACTTTGTTACTAAGTTAGTTAGTTGTTTTTGTAAAACATCATTATTGATTGTACCACGAAATAAAACTTCTGATACCTTTTTCAACCACCAATTTTTAATCGCCGAGAAAATCCACCGCCGATTATATTGCACCGACTCAAAACTGATGGCTAATGTCAAGCATTTCATCGGTTCTAGTTTTTGTGAAGAAGGTTTTTATTAAGACCGTATTCGTGTTGTCGCTATCGATTTCACCAGCTATTAAATTCTGGGCAGCTTTCCGGGTCAACGAGTTTCAGTACTGATGTCCTTTCAAGGCTCCGTACGCTCCATATAAGACAATACACGTCCCCTGATTTTTACACCTGCAAACTTCTGCTTCTTCTTCGTTATCAAGCTTCAAAACATCGGTTATTTGTATAGGCGTTGTCAATCTCATTATTATGTTTGTTTTAGATTGTTTCAATTTGTTAAGTTTAATTACAGACTGGTTATTTCCGAAGTTAAATATATTTTGTCTATTAATACTTTAAATACAAAAATAACTCAATCTACATGTTATTTTCCACCAATCACTATTAAATATGGGAAAGGCTAGGGCAGACAAGATTTACCGCCCTTTTAGAGTTATGATTTAATACGTTTAAGGTTTATGCTTAATAGGCTATAAATTGCTAAAAGTTGATCTCATTAATAAATTGACAAAAAAAAACCCGAAGATGAGGATAAGGCGTTCGCAGCTTTCAAAGTAAAAAAAGAAAAACGTTATTCAGAAAGTAAGACTGACGAAAAGCGTGACATAAGCTACCACCTTTGACACAGTGCCAAACGTGACGTTTTGATTTTAACTCCTAAAACTAGGTAATTTTAAAAGTTATCTAATTTTAAAAGTGATCTTTCATATAGAAATCGCAATCGATAGCGACGAAACACACACGCCTCATGAAAGATGCAATCTCCCATCCTACATACATTAAGCCGAACTCACACTGCGCTTTTTCAGCGAATGACTTTTTAAATTAACAAAAGCAAATACGAGCTTTTGCAGTTGGAAACGACGCTATGACGTAATACTTTATTTAGTCGCTCGCAACTTTTTAAATCTGCAATAGTAATTTTGAAACGAAATTATTCGCAGCAAAATTGCGCGTGAATAAAGTGAATGAAGTGAAATCTAAACATATTTAAATTGTATCAGTCTGAAATTTATCACAATGATTAACGTCATAACCAACCATATGCTTGCTTTAAATTGCTTGCTATTAAACGAATTACAAGCTTCTATTGACGTCGAATGATAGTCAGATTCATTTGTATTACGACACAACTCCACCAATCGCGATGCGTAGTTAAGTATGGCTTACACATAACGTGACGTCAGAAATTAGCATAGTTACCATAAATAGTATTATTATACTCTGCTCGTAGTATTTCAGTTTCAGAGAATCTATCAAACTCAAAATGTATTTTATTCGCGTAATTTCCAACCATTTCAAAGTACGTTGTTTTACCCGGATCTCATCCATTTTACCTAAACTGTCATTTCTCAGAGAAACAAAAGTGCGACGTCAAAGTATATTGTTCTTAGGAGAATTCATAGAGCATTTTGCCCTATATTCCTTTGAGCCGGTATTCAATTTGGCTGATATATTGGCATCGGCCGCGGAACAAAACAACAAATTGATCCGGGGCCCTCGTGCGGCTGAGCACAGATAAGAGAGAGTAAGATTTTAGTCTATGACTAGTGCTTTTGTAGGTGACCACTATTGCTAAAGACTTGGGATATTTTACAGAATATTGAAAAATAAATTTCATAATTAATTTGTTTTTAAACTTAATTTCTCAAAAGGACAGATTAGCAGAGTTATTTACTAGTTAAACTTGCGACAGTGGAAATAATCTATCCTATGGCGAAACTGAAATGTCGTTTGGGTAAAAAATAATTCGATTTTAAACAATCAACAACAATGTTCTTCAAGCTGGCTCGATTTGGATATTTAAAACAAACGTAATTGCCTTTCATTCTATTTTCTCGTTGGAATTGATGGTGGTGAATGTCTAGCGGATAAACAGCAACGCATAACATTACTCAACCCAACTCTACCAAGTTCAACATCATCCTGCATTCTCTCCTACTACAAACTGGGGAAATTTTCCATACCAAGCTATTTCTCGTTCTTTTTGCTATGCTATAATGTCTGATTATATTACTACCGGTCCTATCGATACATTAGATTTGAATGCTACTTTATCTGACGATGACGAACAGCTTTTGAATTGTGGTAACTCGAGAGCATTTAAAAAAAAATGGAACTTAATGCGAATGATTTAGCATATTACTTGAGAGCAGATGTACAATTTCTTTTCGAGTCAGTGCAGTGAAGTACACAATAAGTATAGCTTTAGATAAAAATCGTAGCAAAATGAATGCTCAGTGTCAGTGTCCGGCTTCTTCTTCTAAGAACTACTCTCACATTATTGCTTTACTTTATAAACTTGAGGATTACACTGTACCGTAAGCTTAAAGATGCACTTACGTGCACATCAAAATTAAAAGAATGGGATAAAGGCAAAAATTAGGCAATAATCCAGACAATATTTTAAGTGTTAGCTATCCTACCAAACAAGAAAGAAGAACTGAAGAAATCAATCTTGAGATTTGTTCCAAAAAAAAAACAAGTTTTTAAATGATAACCATGAAAACATACTTACCCCCCACTGGTGCTGCCCCTAGCGGATCTTTTTTCAATCTTCCCAGGAAAAAAGCTATTTAGAACTCTGGATTCAAAGACACAATCTTTTAAAAATGCTATTCTTTATGTTACAAGCAACACTATGTGGCTTATGCAACATTACAAAGTGTCTGCTAATTATTCCTAGGCGCGGTAATACTAAAAAGCCACTGTGTCCGGTGTATCTATACTAAAATTATAAACCTAAAGAGTTTGTTTGTTTGTTTATCTAATCTCTGGAACTACTGGTTCGAATTACTATGTATGTACCTTTGATATATGTAAATACCTCAACCTTCATTCCTTTTTCATCTCATCATCATTAAGTCTAATTAAGCAATCGCTAAGTATATAACATGATTTTTAGGGTTAAAAATTTTCAGTTTTTATATTAATCGATTTGCCTCATATTTGGGGAAAGTACTATGAATCACGAGTAGGTTCTTATTTTAGAAGGATGCCAATGATATCGAAGTCATGCCATATTTGACAAGCAAGAGGGCAGACTTCACTCGGCATTAGAAAAGCCAAGACCTAAATAGATAAATCTAATTCCGTGTACTTTGACAATTAATCACTCTTCGACGTGACTAGACCTTGGCTTGGTTAAATAGACCACCGGGTCACCTCTTCTCTCCTGCGCAACTGGACCCTGGCACGGTCAGGTAGACCGGCGGGCCACCTCCCCTATGCTGCGCAGTTGGATCCTGGCGTGGTCGACCGCCGGGCCACCTCTCTTTTCCTCTAGTTCAATCCGAAGCCTTGTAAATTTTGAGTTACGTAATTATACTATTTTGTCTTTATTTATATTATTCTTGTATTATTTTAATTTTTAGGAAAGAGAGGTAGGTTCCCTTAACTTTCCCTTTCCTCTTTTCTTTTGTAAAGTGGCAGAACCTAGGTTTCTGAGGGTATTCCTCATCAAGGGTACCCCAGATTTTCTGCTACGTTATAAAGTGGCGCCCAACGTGGGGCCGCCTCTTCTGTCCTGCACGTTACGTTTTTACTATCGAGGAAGGCTTTAGGCTATATAATTTTAAAAAATCCTTATGGTGATCATTATAACAGGAATTGACGCGGACGAGACGGGCAACAGCTAGAACTAATTTATTCTTAAAATAACTTTCACTATTTAAAAAAATGATCATTAAATATACCTACAAATTGTTAGTGTAAATTCAAATCAAATCAAATCAAATCAAATCATATATTTCGCAAAAAACATGGTACATAATAAGTTATTATAATTTGAAAAAGAATCACATGTTTCGCCAACTTGGTGGCATGCAAAAGAAAACAAAGAAATAACATAATTACAAAATTAGTCACAATTATTTATAAAATTTATACATGTCATAGATACCAATAGAATGTCACCTATATAAATGTCTTAAATAAATTATTAAATGTCACCTAAATTAAAATGTCCAATTTATATAAAGATTCATTTCATGTCAAAAAATTCACTTAAAGAATAAAAACAATGATCAATAAGCCAGTTGCGTAGGCATTTAATAAATTGAATAAAAGCAGAAGGTTGTGATTTCGAATCGAACCTCAGAGACTTGTATTATCTTTCACTAAAACATCAGAGCCTCGATCATTATTTAGGGGTTAGCGTACTGGTCAGACTAGCTTGATTATTTTCTAGTCTAATTAAGTATTCACGAAAACTCTATCAAGTTCACAATTTTGTTGTCACTCGCTCGCGCTCTGGAACACTGCCAAGGGAACTCGTCCCGCGGCGGTCTGCGTTGTGTTTCATATATTGAATTTATGCGCTTATTAAGCTATTTCTCCTTTGCCATGATAACTTGAAATTGTGAGAAAAGTACGTTTTTAGGTACTTCTAATGTTCATGAGTGAGGAAATGTAATGCTATTAATAAGAGATGAATAGGTTAAAAACCTGTTTCATCTGTAAAACTAAATCTTACTATCCGACAGGAAAGCCTTTTCATTTTATGCGGTGATCTTTTTACTTGATCAACCAACAAAATCGACGGGTTTGTATTTGCAGACACAAGGTGTTTGGGCTTTTATAGGGTACTGATAAAATTATAAAGTAGGTACCTTTAAATCCTTACTAGAGCCTACGGATTAAGTACCAAGTATTTAAGGAATCATAAGTCTTTTTTGTTTAATTAACTTCTCAAACCAATCAAAATCTGACACATAAAGCCCCAGCCTTAACTTATTAAATTTATAGACATACATCAAACACATTAAAGTTGTACACTTAAAAGCATAATTCAAAAAAATACGGGCTATAGTAGTGGCTCAGATAACAAAATTGGTAGTGGTCAACTTTTATGTAATCTGATCAGTCAAATGGGTCAGTCCAGGGCTGTCATCAAGTAAGAAAATGACCACACCAGTACTCACTCTCAAAATTGTGACGATCTGTTAACTGAACATTCTGTGTATATATTTTATATCACTCTTTATTAACACAGACAGACTTACTCAACTATTGTTCTAATGCTGAACCATATTACTTCTACTTTGCTACACCGACGCGCGGAACGACAATAACATTTTATACTCTCTGTTAGACTTTACAAAAGAACAATCATCATACGAAAAGCGACGAATTTAAATGTACAACGTTTAAACATTTGATTTGACTCAAACATTTCTGCGAAACTGTTGCAGTGTCCCTTTGAGTTTACAGCTCGATTATTTCAACAAAATTTCGACATAACTAATTTAAAATGTGCAGTTCAAAAAATACAACCAGTGCAAAGTTGAGCGGACGTCACAGATGTCCGCCGCTCACATGAGTTATGGCTTGTCTATAGTTTTATATTAAATTCCTAGTAAAGTTGGCTTGTGTCTGTCTATGATATTAAAATGTCGTCTATTCTCGTTTCTGTCAAAAGGTTCATTCGTGGGCCCTTAATTACTTTATAAACTAGAACGCATGGATTTTATACGCCGGCAAAACCGTCTACGATTTACTCGGAAATCGGTCAACTCAAAAACAAATATTTTTTTAAATAACACAAATTGTTAGCCCTCTATTTTGTCGGTGAAGTAGATTTTGTGATTTCTTTCTTGCACTTAATTAAATGAACAATTATCATTTAGAAAAAAAAACACACATGTTAAGACGTAGAAGTAATGTTAAAGTCAGTGTTATAAAGTTACAGGAAAAAAAACCGTTAAAATCTTACCAAGTTGTCAGACACAGAAACAGAAAAGGCAAAACTATCAAGCGGTAATTAGATGGACTTTAAAAGATGGCAGTTGCGAAGTTGGCGTAGTCGTGACCCGGTCCCATTTGAAATATTCCATCCATTTGTCACTGTCCCCTCCCAACCCTCCCGGGACTTAAAACGAACGACCAACTAATTGGTAATCATTAAAAATATATCGAAAATATTCACGTCACAAATTTTTGCTTGTTTACATATTATTATCTTAGCGATCAAATAATGGAATAATACATTAGAACAAAGTGATAGCTAAGGAAACAAGTTTAAAATAATTTTATTGTTTCTACCGAATTAAGTTCTGTCCAGATGCATAGAAAAGTATCAGCCAAGAAGCCAAATAAATTTATTTTGTTACATCCAAGTAATGCAAGGTGTCGCGCCGGTGCATCTTCGGCATCTCACTCTCACGTAGCAGTGACCATTCTTTCTGCCACTTCTGCCTCACTTTAATATATTTTTTTTAAGATTTAATATGAAATCTTATTGCTGACCAAATGATGATAGATTAAACAAATACGAAGATTGGCATCAGTGATAAAGTATACTATTTTTATGTTTTTAACAATTTTTTAAGGTTGATAGTACGGTTCTCTTTGAACACAAATGAGCCAAGTTTGATTCTCGACTCACAAAATTTTCTTATGCCTATATTTTAAACAGTTCTTCATAAAAACGATGATAATTGAAATATGCACATTATTTTGGCCCCATCCGCCTTATCACAGTACAAATTATTATTCCAGCGGTTTGTAGCGCAGCCTCGCAGGGCGCCCGTCATTGAGAATTCAATTTTCAATTCAAAACCAATTTATTTCCAATAAAATTCCACTCGTGCAGACCTGAGCGGATAACCTGCGATTCCAGTACAGTCAACCTGAAAAAATTGTGGATATACACCTCTATACTTAAGTAGAGTAAGGTTTTAATTCCTATCAACAGCAAGCTTCTTTTGAGCTTTGGCCATGTCGCGCAAGATAGGAGCCTCTTAATAAAATTTACGTTTATATTATTTCAGATTTGCGGCTTTGCATGGATGCAATTAACCTTCTCGTTTCCAATCTCATCATCGTCATCATCTCAGCTAAATGACTTCTCAGCTCGACACAAATATCCAATTTTTCTAACCTATCAAATGTAAATTAGCTAATCTCTAACGTGTAATTGATTGCTAACACTCAGTAGATGTAATGTGAATTGAGATAGGACATGAACTAAAATGTGTCGTGTGATGCCAACACGCAAAAATAATAGCGCCGCCCCTCCTCTTCTATTGCGGGGCTATGTAAGAGACAACTAACTCTTTAGTCGTCTTCTGTCAGAAGTAGACGGAAAGCAGCGTGTTCTCTCTTCCAAGGGCCAAACTGCGATCGGCAACTCGCCTGTCAAGCGTGTCGGTTGTGGTGTAATCCTCGATTTGGAGAAGCCGTAACCAGCAGTGGACAGATAAAGGCTGATGATAATGATGATGACGTGTGCTACTCACAGTTTCACCATGATCTTTTATAGTAGATACCTTCTATTTTAATATACCTAGGTCCTTTGTTTTACAATGTTTAGGTTTTTGATATTGTCGACTGCTTCACATTTACAAAACACCTAATGTATGCCGATGGCACTAAAATATTTTTCAAAATACGAAATGAACATGACTGCAGGTTAATGCAAGATGATCTAGATTCTTTATTTCAATATTATACTAAAAACAAAATAACAGTAAACAGAAACAAATGTGAATGCATCACTTTTACCCAAAAACCTAAACTAATAATATTTTCATATAACTTTAATGGTCTGCCGATACAAAGATCATCGACAGTTAGAGACCTTGGAGTTCACTTTGATCAAAAGATGCTATTATCTGACCATATAGATAAGATTGTCAATAAAGCTTACAAAAACTTGGGATTCGTGTTTAGATCATGAAAGTCATTCAGCAATGAACAAACCTTTAAAGTCATTTATTACGCGTATGTTCGAAGTATTCTGGAATACGCCAGCCCAATCTGGTTTCCGCAATATGTGACATATAAAGATCGTTTGGAACGTATTCAAAAACGATTTGTTAAATACATAAGCTACCGTCTCCGTAAACCATCATTACCGTCTTAAGTAGACCATTGTAAGGAATTTAAATTATTAACTCTCGAAGATAGACGAAGGCTCATGGATATTAGCTTATTGTACGATATCATAGCTGCGTAGATTGTTCCGAACTAGTTGCAGGGGTGACTTTTAGAGTGCCATCTATTCTGTCGCGGCGTCGGCAGTCGCCGCTTCTTCATGAACCGCACAGCACCACTAGGTACGCACGAAACGCTCCTTTGTCACGCTTGCCACGATTGTATAACAGGGTCTTTAATGAGGTTGACATATTTCACTACAATAAAGCGGCATTTAGGGCTCATGCCATTAAGGCCTTGAGTCATTGATGTCTCATTGATAAGGTACACACACACACAAACACACACTCACTCTCTCTCCCTCACACACACACACACACACACACACTTTGTTTTTGTTTATGTAACCCGTGGAAATCTGTAATTAGCTGTACGTATATCATTAAGTTATTCAAATGTTAATTAGTTTCTGTATTACCGTTGATTTCCTGAATAAAAGAAAATAAAAAAAATATACGAGCTTGAGCATAGCTTATGAATTGTACGTTTACACATGAGAGTTCACTGGATACCTATTTTAATAAGACATTTAAATTATGAAACAATTCATAAATTACCATCAACCAACCATCTGTGTAACCAAGTTTTCAGAATAAAGTTATAATCCTGATTATGGTGATTATTTTGAAGGTGTGCTAATCTGATCTGGCTTACAGAAAAAAATATGCAAGAAGATTATTGACTTTAGTCTCCGGTTAACTTCAAACCTTCACAGGTAAGTTATATGTTAAGAAACATATCCAGACCGTGGTACTTTTTAGACAATCTTAGTAACTGACAAAAATAAAACAAGGAAGTTTTGTTCGATAGAGTTCGACAACACCTATGACATTCTCAACAGTTTTGCTTGTGCTCACTCACAAGACGGTTATCATTATTGTTAGGTACATAATAAAACGACGTGTTTTATATTAGCAGATCACAGAAATGACAAAAATTGCACTTCCAATCGAATGTGTTAGTCTACAACATTTAATCGATATGAACACCTTTTCAAAAAGCTTGCATGTAAATTTTAAACACAAACACTTCTGAAGAGTGTAAAGTTGAAACATCACGTCCGAGGCATCTCTCTCGGAGGTGCTCGCAATCCGGCCTTATGAAATTCAATGAGCATTTTGTCTCTTTCAGGGCGGTACATATGTGCTGGGGTGTCGCGTTAGTAATCCTGTGTGGCGGTTTTTGAATGGAGCAAGTCAAAGGCTCATGACTGAAAACCCCTATGAACTAATCTTAAAATAAGTCCGTGCACGGATGTTGAAAGTGATTACCTATTAGGCACCGTCTCAAACTTAGTACTCACCATACTTTCCATCACTATAATTTTAATTTAAGTAGCCATTTCATTATGTATTTGAAGGAAAAAATCTATTCCTTTCTAAAACCTATGCTAAAACCAAAAACGAATACCAATGGTATTTGTTTATGTCGTAATTAATTTACTATTCAGAACGAACACCAAATTTTAAAAATTTCATAATAATATACTATTTTGGGTCCTTACCTCTACCTATACCTCTGCTATTAGTTCTTGATATTTGAAATGAATATATCGATTAAAATATTGCCTTTGTATATTATTTGGCTTTAGAGTGAAATTTTACTATAACATGTGAATGATACTAACTTAGAGTTATAACACAATCAAAACCTATAACTGATGAGGATGAAATAAACTTGTAATGTGCCATGAAAGCAATAATCTTAATCATGCATATTCATTCATGCACTTTGAAAAAATCATAAATTTTAGACATACATTTTATCGGCCGATAGTAATTATATCCTCAGATCTATCTGTAATACTCGTAGTTACCTTGTCATTTTTTATGGCGCTTTTTTACTCGACTTGGCGGGACACTGCTGCTGCTGTGCCCCCCGGTTAGTTCAAAATTGTTGCTAAGCCATAAAAGTAGGAGGGGGCTATCTCTTACTGAGGATAGGTTAGTATTATCAAACAGTATCACCACTTTGTATAAGTGTCACAATAACTGCTGAAGTAGCAACACAAGAAGAAAGCAAGCGCCAAGCAGCAACGTCTTTTCTTCACTATTGGTTTAGGGCAGACATACACAGTTAACATCAACAAACCTCGTTTTGGAGAGGCTCTAGCTCTAGAATGACGTGAGCTGATGAAGTTCAAACAATTACGAGAAAATTAAAACGCATAACTGGTACTATTATGTTGAATTACAAACCTCTCATTCCTCGGTCCGTCGGCTCCTCCGACTAGTTTTCTCCTCGCTACAGTAATCCGGCGGCCGACACGTGCCTCCTCACCTGAGCTAAGTTGGCTGAGAGCTTTATTTACGCGCGGATCTGTCCTGCCGCCTTCGAACACGGGTTATTTGCACGCCCGTTTAAGGTTACGGCGATTGCTCCGATTGACGTTTCGATAAAATAGCTAGGAAAAAGATCTCCTCCGAATCTACGGGAAACTACTATAGCTCATTTTACTGTTGAAAAAAATCAGAGAGTATAAACTAAACACTTAACCAATTGACTTTATGGCCAATGTCGAAATTTTGTCTAAGCTTATGTTTTAGAGCTAATTTAGTCTTTTTAGTTTGTTCATATTCTTAGTGGGTTTTGTTACATTTATTTTGTAAACAAAATGCAGTAATGAAATAAATAAATAAATAAAAAAGTTGCTTCAAAGGCACTCATCGGTCTGAAATAAAAAACTAGCTTATCAGTGACCGAAAAAGTGCTTACCAAACGATCGACCAAGAACTATAAAAAAAATCGATGTTATTTCAAAATAGCATTAAACGTCATGTCATATGACCAATCTATTCAATGGGGGCTATCGCTAGTGAATTTGCCACTAGAGGCGCTAGTGTTGCGTGAGGTCCAATATCATTCACTTTGTACTGGTTTTAGCGGAATTTGTTGCATAAATTATAATTTCTTTAATTTACCTGCTGGAAAGTGATCTCCTTCGTATAATATCGCAAATATGGAGTATTTGGCGATTAATGTGAACGCTTTAAAAGCGGAATTAAGAAAAAGCGCAAAAATAGGCGGCCTCAAGAGCAACTATTTCAGAAGTTAGTTTGTTGATATCAAGATAGTTATTTATAAACAATATAACCTTAATTAGATTCAAGATATAACACTTTGTTTCGGCGCCAATCGCCTTTGAAAGCTATTCCTCCGGACCTCAGTCTACAGTGGCGCCAACTGGTGAGCAAAGAAACGGTAGTCCCCATTCAACTTGTCCTATTTGGTAAACAATCGATCTGAAATAAATAACTAGAACCAATCACAGACCGAAAAAGTGCTTACCAAATGATCGACCACTTTTAAAAAAAATGATGTTCTTTTAACTAAATCTGTGTCAGTTAGTCTCGTTTAAGGTTATGGCTTTTGTTTAGATTGCCAGTTCGGTGCAAGCCGGATTTTTGCCGCTTCTGCGAGATACTAGTAATGCTACTGGGAAAAAACCTGTGAGTATAGCTTAAGCGACTATGCGAGATTGAGGTGGTACCATAGTTATTTAATAAGCTAATTTGATTGGTACATCATATAAAATGACTCTTACCGTCTTTGAACAAGGAATACATGCGCGCCGTTCTAGGTTACGGCGATTGCTTTGATTACAGGTTCGGTATAAATGCTATGAAAAGGATAGGAAACAGGTACTGATGAAAAAAATCGGAGAGAAAAACTGAAACATCGTTACCCTAACTTTCTATGAAGATTTAATTTGTGTCCATCTTTGAGCAACATTAAAAAATCTCTTTTACCACCTTCAAACTAAGGTTACAAGCTACAGTAAAAAAATATTCAAATAAAGGCTTTAACTACAATACTACTATTAGAAAACGAAGGAATTTTATAAAAGGCTCGTATGAGCCGCAATATAAGAAATATTTAGGTTTTATATTAAAATAAAATTATTAACAGTCTTTGGTATGAGCCTAAAATAGAACAACACCACTTATTCTCGTCCTAGAGATTTAGTAAGAAGCGACTAAAGAAAAACTACCAGAAGAGACCGCAACTGTTGAGTTTAGTATGAAGTCAAGTGCAAGCCCATCGATTAGAAAAAAAAAACAGCAGCTTTTTAAGTCCACACTAGCTAAACTAAAAAGATAAATCTATCGAGAAGCTAGTCCAGCAGTGTTCTAATAAGACCCGACTACTACAAACACGCTCTAAAAATTACGAAACAAGAAAATGTTTGAAGGATAGCCGTACTTTTTAGAGCGTGTTTTTAGCAGACGGGTTTTAGTTTTAAACTTTCTTTTTATTTAACTTATTTATTATGGAATATCCAACGAATAACACCTCATTTGTCCAATTATGATTTTGAAGTGATTTTATAAATAAATTCTTGCAATTACCAGATGATTGCAAGCAAAGCCGTGAGCAACAGCTAATAATGTTTACATATTTGAAATGTGCTAACAAAGCTCTTTCAAGTTTGATACCCCACACGACACCGTCAAGATTTTTTTGTAGTTCTTTACTTTAAGTTCCCTAGAGGGCGCTGTAGTCAATTTAATGTGGCGTCATGTGCCCTTAATCAGCAGAAGATCAAGAGGCTTCCAACGACACCATTTTATTTTTCCAAAAGTATTACATACAAAGTATATACCAGACAAATCTAAAACAATTAAATTCTATTATACTTTATCGTTAAAATAAATAATAACATGGAGTACATAGCCCTTTTTCATTCAAATTAATTTAACATGCCATGTAAGTTTATTTATAGATAATTAAGCAATTAAGTTTAGTAATTAATAATTCGAATGTAATTTCCCATGAAAGAATTCCCAACTGTGCGCAAATTAATTTCAACATATTAATTACGTATTTGTAAATGTTCACGAAATTTCGGTGCAGTTTGCTGGATTTATTAGATTTGATGACGCGCCAAATTTTTCCAGTCTGGTATAATTTCTCGGAATGACAATGTTAAGGGAAGAACTAGTTTTCCCTGAATCTTGTCTGTTTTTTTATTTTAATTATTAAATTTTAATAAGTTAATTGCTAGAATTAGCTAATGAAATATAGAATTTTCCTATTCCTAAGTTTACTTAATAAATATCCAAAAATAACTCTTAGGAATGTGATTTAAACAGTTTCCTTTAAATATAATATTTAAATACCAAATAATGACAAAGTTAAGTATTATTCTTCCTTCATATTTATTAAAGTAAAAACGGCCTATAATCATCCCAATGCAGGAAAAAGTCCTCCATTATTGAATACAAGTTACCTCAGCAATGATGGGTGTAGGTATAATCACCAAATGCTGGTTGATCGCAAACCCAAGATTATTCCCCAGGTCGGGGAATCAAACTCTGAACCCCGAGATCTTACTTCTTAGTACTTAATAGGAAACACTAAGGGCAAGAGAATTTAAAAATAGGTATTTGTAAAATCTATTGCTGTCGCTCAGTGCCCGAACACCTCCCCCTCCAGATAGAGACAACTGCATCTTGGACCGAAAATACGTACTAAAAGCCCACAAAATCAATGTTTCGTAGTCCCCCGATTCCTTTTCCAAAACTAGACTGATTTAAATACTTGTTTCTTTAAAAATTTAGCCAAATTTGTTTTCTGGATGTTTGAACACAACGGAAAATCTGGCGAATTTTTTAGATTTTTGTAGGCTCTTATCTCTTTTATTAATTAATTTATGAAAAAAAGGAAAACATAGAAACATGTCAATAGTGGCCATAGATTTTGGTAAAATAAAATATTGGTCTACTTACATTATCCAGGGAGGAAACAGGGGACTATCTTTGTATGGAAAAATGGCCCTTGTGTTTCCTCTTAAACAACACGACCAGCGGGGCGTTATCACGCTATTTCATATTACGAACGGATTTTTCACTGACGTTGACATTTTCACACACAGTAAGTTCTTATATTAAAAAAACTTATTATGCAGAAAAGTTTGACGAAATGATTGTGTATCAGATTTAAAAATATATCAGTATATAAACTTGAAAAATTTTGTCTCAGGCGGGACTCGAACCCGCATCTCCTCGCATGCCGGGCGGGCGCCATACCATTAGGCCACCGAGACACTGCGACACGGCGCGAATTTTTCAAGCATATTCTTACGCTGTAAGCCAGCGTTGCTTCATCAAATGTTAGGAGTTTGCACCCTTAACACCCGAAAGAAACATCTTTGCAGATGTTTGAAAGTCAGTTAAGATGAAACAGCTATTTATATACTTTATTTGATATTTAAGCAACTTAATTGCACTTATAATATCAGTATATAAACTTGAAAAATTTTTTAAACTGAAAGAATATGCTTGAAAAATTCGCGCCGTGTCGCAGTGTCTCGGTGGCCTAATGGTATAGCGCCCGCCCGGCATGCGAGGAGATGCGGGTTCGAGTCCCGCCTGAGACAAAATTTTTCAAGTTTATATACTGATATTATAAGTGCAATTAAGTTGCTTAAATATCAAATAAAGTAATTAAAAATATAGATTTAAATTTATATATCTACTCTACTCCTAATATCATCGTCACTGAAGTTCTAACACCACGTAAGTCATCTCAGGAGATATAAATAAGGAACTTCGTTCCAAAAACCATTTTGAATAATTCCCAACCGCAGCTGACAGTACCGCTCAATGTATGGAACTGGGCTTGACTTACGTACTGTTTCCACAGGACAGTGACTTCCGTGCTGTTCTTTTACCGTAATTTCAAAGGTTTTTATTGGTCGTATCTTGAATGTGATTAAGCGAAACGACGCGTCTTTCGATTCACTTGCAAATGGCATCAAAATGTCAAAACCGCCAAAAATTTGTTACGTGGTGTTAGAACTTCAGTGACGTTATGTTATCAATCTGTGGATTATGATATTGGTTTCACACGTAGTAATGAATCATTTTAAGAAACAATTTTCAATACATTTTGTGAAACTGTTAGTGTAGTAAAATAAATAATAAATAAAATAAAAGCGACCGCACCATCGCCTCAGAGCAAATATTAAATCGAATGCTGCTCTTATAAATCAATTTTTCATGGAAAAGTCAAGTACGTTCTAAATCCTCTTAGCTAAATGTGTTTGTGTAAGAGCTAGATTCGAGAATTCGTATTACAAATAAATCCCGGATTGGTCGCTTGTGATGTCTGCTAAAGGTAACGGCTGTTACAGGCCCAGGTACAAGTCATTGCAACAATAAAATACGGGTATTTAAAAAATACTTTTTGATGTTTGCATGACACCATTTAGCATGTAATAATTACACGGGTCATCAACTTCACTAACTGATGTTTCAGAGTTTTTGTCTCGTTGACTTAGATTTAAACTATTAAGCATACTCTTCAACAGCTAGCAATGCATTTATATTTCTTAGGTAGTTTTCGTTTGCTCCGAAATAATATATCGAAGCCGAAATAAATAACCTCCGGAAATGTTCAATCCATCCTTTCCTCCTTACGTTTGTATTTTAAAATGCATACAGTCTAGTCCACTACATTTTAAACGATTTGTCAGATGAGAATTTACTTAGAAATTATTACCTATAGAGTACTCTCTATAGCTACCTAACATTGCTTTGTTAGATTGAATTCAATGATGGAGGCCTTTTCCCTGCAGTGGGATAATTACCTATAGGTCGTTACATTACTTTTATTGTTTCACTTCCATCCTGGTATGTAAGACAAACTATGACTTTAAATTGAATCAGATATAATATTGAAAAATGTTAAAAATATTTTTTGGCCAAACTTTGTGACAGATCGTCAATGTAAATAGTATATTTCATTACGAGTGCGGAAAGCCTGTCATTGCAAAGAGTTCCGACTTCCGACAAATGTCTACCCGAGCCGAGGCGCAGCCGAAGGTGAGGGTTGACAGTCGGAACAAGTTGCAATGACGGTTCCGCACGTGTACTGAACAACTATTTATAATACAGTTGCGAAAAAATTAAGCAATTTAATAAAATAATAAAACAATTTTTAGAAATATTTGCATGAATCATAAAAACTTCTATGAATATTTTTTAGTAAAAACTTCGTGGTAGGTTTTTTTTTTAATAG
The DNA here is from genome assembly GCA_949315895.1 of Anania crocealis. Lineage (NCBI taxonomy): Eukaryota > Metazoa > Arthropoda > Insecta > Lepidoptera > Crambidae > Anania > Anania crocealis. The sequence goes on along the minus strand of OX438879.1, from coordinate 21,213,480 downwards.
ACATTATTTTGACAGTTGGGAAAGAGAACGCACGAGTTCGGAAAAGGTAAAGAAAAAGCTCGAGTATGTGATAGCCCACATCCCGAACGCTATACGTGCCTGCAATACGCGACTTTGGAGCAACTGTATTAAAAAATAGATTTAAGACATTGGGGTGCCTGACCTTTAAAGTGAGGGATAGCATTAGCTTAATTTGAAAGCTTAGAAGTATCATTCCTCCGCATCCCCGAAGGGCCGCTCGAAACTTTTCGCTTGTTATAAAATAATAGTTGTTCGTAAACACTGTTGGAATTGCCACAGAGTAACGAAAAGTTTTTATAAGTTATAAGCGTTTATTATGATGAAAGAAATTTGTGTCTAAGAAACTGGGGCACTACTGTGCAACGCGATTCAGCGTAACACAGACAGACGGACATTGTGTTGCAGAGTAAGGCCATATAGATGTCATGACCTCGAAGTTTTATGTTATACAGAGACATAGTAATATACAGGATGAAATTTTAACCACTTTCCAAAATTTATGCAGTCGTTCAGTATCGTATTTAGAGCCCATTTATAAAGTAAACAATGTAAATCAAGTTCTCACCCACAAATATTTTTCGGAATATAGTTTTTAATTTTTACGGTGCTAGGCCTGGTAAAGTATAAAGGGAAAATCAAAAACTTATGATTAGTATCGTAATGAATTAATGAGATGCGCATCGCGTAGAAAAAGTGTTGCTAGCCGGCCGTATCAAAAATTTTAGATTTTTGGCGGACTTTTTCTAAGTGCTTTATCTTGACAATTGAATACTGGACTATACCAATAGAAAAAATACGTCATTTGTTTTTTGTCTCGTAGATTGATATATTAAAATTTGGAAGGTGGTTAAAATTTCATTCTGTATTTATAGACGAACAAAGCCTGTGAGATATAAGATAACCTCTTATGGAAATCTAAAAAGATAGAATAAGAAAACTAATGTTTTCATTTTGTGATCTGTTTTGATTGACACAGTGATAACTGCGATATAATATTCACAATTTTATGGAATAATTTTTAAATCGTACATTATCTAAAATAAATACAATTTTATTTAACAATGGTCACATGTTCTGTGAGAGCCTGTGGTGTCAACCGCAAAAATAATCCAGAAAATTGCTTATTTCACAGGTAAATAAGTAGAAAGTCGTCATCGTAAGAATGAGTTATTTTTGGTGAAATGAGACTTTTTGTTCTATTGTTAATATACAATTATGTCGATCGGTTCATTCACTTTAATATTTTGTGTAGATAAAGTATTATTTATTGATTATTTAAATTATTTTGGTAGATAATTAATTCATCGAAATATTTTACATGTACGCTAGAGCTTGGCTCAAATTTATCGATACTATTATCGACATTTATCTTGAATGTTTCCAGAGAAATTACATGTTATTTTACGTTTAGCGTCTCAAATTAATGTCAACTTAACAATTTGAGAAAAGAAACGGTAAAGAATCAAATACCTAAGATTATCCTGTTTAAAGGTCAATAATCAGGGATTGATTCATCAAAATGATCAATTGGTTTGTTTAGATTTTGCTTAATTGTTCTTTTTCAATTACTGCCATTTATGAGCTATCAGCTATCTGATAACACACACGGAAAAATCTTTTGAAGAAATCTATACTAATATTAGGGGTTAAAGTATAAAATTGCCGTTTTGTATGGACGAAATCGAAAAACGTCATTTTTCCATACTAACAATTTTTTAGTTTTTTTTTAAAAACGCCAGAACCGTTTTCGATGCAATTAAAGGTGAAAGTTAGATGGTTATAAAGCTACACATTATAGTATTTAAATTTCTGAAAATCAAAGTATTTAGTACAAATATACTTAATTGAAGCAAGAAGGACAGCTGACACATTGTAAGGGGTCTTTTCAACGACTTCCTTTGAAGTAATAGGCACTAGTATTTCATTTTTTTTTAGTCAAAAGTTACTTTATTTAGTTTTTGATACAATACAAAAAGAATTACGCAATAATATGACTATACTTAAGAGCTATAAACAAAATAAAAAGTGGGAAAATAATCGGCAATTTCATACTTTAACCCCTATTATTATAAAGCTGAAGAGTTAGTTAGTTTGTTTGTTTGTTTGAACGCGCTAATCTCAAGAAGTACTGGTTCGAATTAAAAAAATAATTTTGTGTTCGATAGTACATTTATTGAAGAAGGCTTTGGGCTATTTAACATCACGCTGCGACCAATAGGAGCGAAGCATGAGTGAAAAATGTTGCAATAATAGTCGCGATCATAATAACAGAAATTGACGCTGATGAAGTCGTGGGCAACAGCTAGTAAATAAATAAAACTAACAAACAAAGACTGTTTATTTTTTCATAAATTAAAACTATTTATTTTTAAATCATATTTTATGTACAAAATATATTCACCAAGCACATTTAACTATCCGCTATTACAATGCTGTAAACCAATATTCTTAAATACGATTTACAAACGTAACTTAATTACTTCTAGTATGTAACGAATCGTACAATTATGTTAAAAACTGTAAATCATCAATTTCAACTTTATGGTTTATTTTTGGCATCTCTGTGGCGTCCTCTCCGCAACAAGCTCCGTAGATCGCCCACGGAAAGGAACTTGATTAACCCTTCCGGTACGGAGGCGTTTCGGTTATTCATTTAAAAGTTTGCTCATCTAGAGGCCAGCCCGTTACCGTATTGATACCGCTCCAAGGTGCATATAAATTGCCTAGTTCACAACTTTGTATTGAACGAGGTAAGGCCTTTGAGCTAAATGTAGTGATGTGCTAGGTAGCTGAGCATAAATGTATTACGGAAATATAACTGCATTATCTTTTGCTATTTTGACGACTTCACTTTTATTTTACGATATCCAAAGTATCGACATTTCCCATTCTAACCGGAAGTTCTTGCACACACACACACACACGCACAGAGTACTTTACACAAAGCTTTCATTTGACTTAATTATCAACAATTTATGTTCCTAGAAAAATACTCAAGCAGCATTTTCGTTACCTTTGTATTTTGATTTATATTTAAATAATTATCGAACCATTAAAACGTTTTTAATGTAATTTGCAAATTACATTTAAAACTAAAACTTAAACCCTAAAGGTAAATTTTAATATTTAAAACTCAGTACATCACTTTGAAACACGCGTTTAAATATTAATTTCAAGTCAAAGTAAGAGTACGTTAACGAAGCATGTTCCAGACTTTCCAGGTCTGGGAATGTGTTCCTGAACGGGAGACCTGGAATTAGTTTACTTGGACCTTTTGAACACTTGTGAATAGAAAATCAAGCGTTTTAGCAACGTAAAGTTATTATGTGCAACTGAAAAGGTTTTGCTGAAAACTGTTCAACAAACAAAATTTTACAGTCAAAAATTGATACTGAAAAGCAAAACGGTGTCAAGTAAGTTTAATCAGATCAAATATTTTACTCTTTGTGCCCATTGCATTGTCTGATATACTAGTATTAGGGGTTAAAGTATGAAATTGCCGTTTTGTATGGACGAAATCGAGAAAAGTAATTTTTTCCATACTAACAATTTTTTAGTTTTTTTAAAAACGTCTGAACCGTTTTCGATGCAATTAAAGATGAAAGTTAGATGGTTATAAAGCTACGCATTATAGTATTAAAATTTATGAAAATCAAAGTATTTAGTACAAATATACTTAATTGAAGCAAGAAGGTCAGCTGACACATTGTAAGGGGTCTTTTCAACGACTTCCTTTGAAGTAAAAGGCACTAGTATTGCATTTTTTTTTAGTCAAAAGTTACTTTATTTAGTTTTTGATAGAATACAAAAAGAATTACGCAATAATATGACTATACTTAAGAGCTATAATAACAATAAAAAGTGGGAAAATAATCGGCAATTTCATACTTTAACCCCTATTAAAAATGATATATTTTTGCTAAAGTAGCACATTAGTATGCCTGTTGAAAAAAAATTACTGTCAACATTTTAATAACTTGCAACAAACTATCAAGTATAATTTAACAACATTTAACTTTAACTTGCTATACTAAGCTTTTATTAGAAATAGACAGGAAAAAAAGGTCTGAATGCTTATTTACGCTCCAAAAAAAAGATAATTGACAACTAATTGTTTTCGTTTGTTGAATAGCTAGACAGCATTTAAGTGATTTAAATTTTATTTAAGTACCCAGTTTTATATAATAATGTTACATTGCAAAGATAAATTATTTCAACAAATTTCTTGTACAAAGACAAACATGGAATTATTGTTTAGGTATATAAAGCATTATTTTGAGCGAAATTGTATCGAAATTACTTAATTTAATTTATTATTATTTAACGTATTTCCAGGACTAGGTGTAATGAGAACAAAATTATTGTATGGAACTTTATATCTTGAGAGGCTTAAAACCCTTTCTGAAACAATTGGTGTGTTGTTATTCAAGGAATCGTGTATTTGTTTTAATGTTTCAATAGAATTTCATATTTAATAGATAATTACTAATTCCAAACATATTGTTTTGGAAGGGTTATTATGAAACACAATGTCCTTTCCTCACAGACAAATAAATATTTCGACATTGTTCAAAGTTTATAACTGTATTTCTACGGTTATGATAATATAAGTATTCTCTCTTAATACAAATTTCCCGCAATTACAAATATATCTCGCAACCCAACGCGTTAAAACCACCTTAAAAAACCACCGTAACAAAGAGCCGAAACCGTAATATTTTCGTTCAAGACTTTCCATTACCAACTGCTTCCTTTCATACGCCACGAAAAAGATTCAGCTGTCTCAAAAATTAAAATGCTAAGTGAAAAAGATATTCTTGGGAACAATTTGGCCTGGTACCAAGATTCCTCCAAATGAAATCTGCATTGGTTGAGACAGAACCCTCAAGCCGTATAATAAGCGAGCCGTAGGTTCGGTTTACATACTTACCGTTTTAAAACCTCTCATGAATGCAATAAAATGAATATTATTTGTGAAAACCAAAACATACTTTTAGGCCTTCATTTATTCATTCATATTCATTTGTGTGCATGAACTTGTCTGTTTGTACTGGTCTGGGTGTTTTCTATGTATTATAAGTATGTATTTACAAAAAAAAGGTTATAGGTAAGTTTATCGGTTGTACCCCATACGACAGGGTACTTAATAGTAGCTTAATTTGGGACTAGATGGCTCTGTGTGGCCCAGTGAGGCATGTCTTAAACAATAATGCCCGCTGTCCAGTCACTGAATGTAAACTTTCAGTAAACTCAAATCAATCGGATTATCACAAATCCTATATTATATCGACTCGGTTCATGTATAACCCGTCTTAATATGAAAATGCTACACGGTACGTTCTTATTTTTTTGCTGCTGCGAAAGAAACCGAAGTTGTGTGTTATTATGAATTAACGTCAAATAAGTAATAACGCCCCGTTGGTCTAGTAACGCCCCGTTGGTCTAGTGGTTAGAATACCGGGCCAAATCTCGGGGTCCCAGGTTCGATCCCCGGGTCGGGCAACGAAGAGTTTAGAATTTTCGAACGTTTCTCGGGTTTGTGATCACCAACCCGCATTTGCGATTGTGGTGATTATGCCAGTTCCCATCATTGCTGTGGTATTAACTTAAATTCAATGATGCAGGGTAAAGGATGTAGTGGGATGATTATAGGCTGTTATATTTTTTTGAGTAATATAAGGTTATAAATATTTATGTTCGGTGTTTTTTTTACAAACATTTCCTGACAGTAAAAAAAGTAAAATAACGGCCCATGATCATCCCACTGCATGGCAAAGGCTAAAAGGCTAACATTAGATTCAAGTCACCATAGCAATGATGCGGGTGCAAATGCGGGTGCAAATGCGGGTGCAAATGCGGGTTGCTGATTGATTATAAACTCGAGCAATGTTCTAAAATGCGGAACTGTTGTTGTCCGACCCAGGGTCAGGGTACGAACCCACGAATATCAATTTTTGTCAATAAAAATGATTTGGAATGAAATTTATAACAATATAATAACTCATTGGAATAATTTAAGTCGACGTACAGTATCCCAAAGTATATGATTTAAGCGTTTGCAGAAAGAAGGAATGACGTTATAGGTAAAAAAAAACCACAATATTGTAAAAAAAAAAAAACTATATTATACACCTTTAATTTTTTTTTACTTTGTAAGTTTAATCGTATGGTAAACATGAGTACACATTAAGTGATGTAAGTATATTAATAAGGAAATCATAGCTAAACTTAGAGACATTCTTCATAAAAAAACACTAAAAAAATATGTCAACGACCGATTTGAGATGTCGCCAACTTTTTTCACAAGTATTACTTGCGAACTTCGCAGACTTTATACATCTGCTTCTCGAGCTGTGTGCGGACAAAATCTGATTAATAATGTCCGCTTTCTGTTTCACAACGTTTAACTTTTAATACCTACGCAAAGTCCGAAAACAGTTTGGTTAGGTTGACGGTGTACGCAAAGAAGCAGGGTAGAAGTACCGTTTGGGGCCACTGTACCGTTTATGGCCATTTATTGCTTAAATAAACGATAAAAATGAATTTATAATAATAAAGCGTTAAAACTCGATTTATTTTAGTATGAATCTTTGAAAATTCAATAAAGATATGGTTTTAACATTGTGATTTTTTATAAGTTTATTCAAATGTCCACTGGCCAAAAACGGTACTTCTACCCCATTTTATTTTGTAGATATTTATAGATGTACATAGAAAATAATACTTATCTGCACTGTAGAATTTAAACTGTTAACTTCCAAGTAGGTGATTTCTAAAGACAATGAAAGTTTTCATGGCGTTGCTTCATGTGGCAAAGGAATCCATGACCATTCAGCCTAGTGGTGAGTGAAAGAAAGGAATTACTAGAGGTGTGGACTGGATAAGTGCATCTTACTAAATAAAGCAAGATCTACGGATGCGTTCTTTTAAAATGGTTACCTTAGATCCACCAGCTTTCGTGTCTGACGTATTATGAAATCATGGTAATCCCCCAAGTTAATCTGCAGTAAAGTAAAAAATATTTTTCTTTAACTCGGAGCTAACGACCAAGCAGCCATTTTTGTTTTATGTGCCCCCAGAGACGTGGTTTTCTTAAACTCTATAGTTTGAGTAGATATTTAAGTGTTATCGCTGCTCAGGGAGAAATTCCAGACAGAAATAATACATGAAAGTCAGCATGGAAACGTTTTTAACAAAACAACCATACTCGTATATTTTACTACTAATTTAACAATAATTGGTCTTACTGAAAAGTGACTTGGTAAATTGCTTCGTAAATATATTTTTATATAACTAATGATTTTTTTTAATCTACCAGTATGTTACAAGTTAAAATTATAAAAACCTTGAAGCCTTTTATTGTGTCTCTCAAGGTCTTACATTTTTTTCCGGTATAATTAACAACTGAACCCTTTTTTGTCTTTTAATTATACCTATTAAAAATGTTTTTCTGGAAATTAAATTATCTATTATTAGTAAGTATCTTTGGCATTTGTTGAGTAAGATTTAAAACCGTACAGAATTTTAAAAAAAATAACCGAAAAACGGAATATCAGCAATATGTCAATCGTGTTTTCGGTAAAATAAAAATATGAAAAATAAAAATGTGGCAAATTGTTTTCGGAAAAATGAAATTCGTACTTACACAATTCGGTTTTAAAATAGGTAACCCCACTTAAGGCTATGTAGGGTGTACAACCTACAAATATTAGATGTTCTAATGCAATAAAATAATATTTCTACAACATAACGCCGAAAGATTACCTAACACAAAAGTGTTCATAACTTGCATTGGACCTCCAAAGATAACGAACTATATGCCTATGAACTGTGTAGCAAATTTCTATCCGGATGGAGAAGGTCAGACAGGAAACTGTGTTTGCTGAAAAAATGCTAAAACTGATAAACAAAATCAATAATTGTAGTGACAGCCCTATGTGCCGCGACGCATTTGTATTCGCAGCGTGTCGCTGTCAATCGCCCACGCTCGCTGATCAAGATTGATGCGGTGGGTGTTAGATTGGTGGTGTGACCATTGCGTAGACCGATAGGTTTAGTCACAAAGTTCAGTAAGAAAACAGAGTTCGGCACTTTGCTTAAAGTAGTGATTCTAACTATCTTAATGAGTGTTGAAAGCGCATATCCTAAAGAGGTCTGATAAATGCTACCTGTTGCCCTGATCAGGTCTTAGGCTTCGCCAAAAGAAGACTAAGGCTCATTTCATTCGAGCCCTATAATTGCGAGTGAGATTGTACTTTCATAAGTGCTAAAAGCGCTACATATGCAGACCAGCCTACGCTTACAGCAAGAGCGGACGGCACAAGAAATTCTATTGCACTGTATTTCAAACTTGGTACGTGCCTAATTAAGTGATTGTTGTCATTTGTTTTTAGCGCTAGTGCTAATTGGGTTTATCAGAACTGTCTTTCTTTGATCAGTCCAGCTTAGGGGATCTACAACGGGATAAAGTTATTTGGACAAAGCTTCGTTCAACGACATTTTGGTTTTGCACAGATTATTGATATGATAATTCTATAAATTCCGTCGTTTCGTGTGATGCCAACATTGCATCTTCTTTTAAGCTTCTCTTTTTTATGTTTAAAGACGCTTAATAAAACACCCTTAGCGATTTCTTTCCCCTATTAGCATCCTTACCTTCTTATTGGCAGACGGGTCTTCCAGGCTTGGAGATTTTGGCGAATTCTTCATTTTGGAGATGGCCTGTGTCGAGTTGCGAACTAATGTGAACTGATGATGATGTAGTATCAATGCAGTAATTTTATCGAAAATATTTGTCATTGGAATAGCACCCTTTTTCCCCGACCCCTCTCGATCACATGGTCTAAGCAGCAAAACGTCCAACTCTTAAATGGTCTATACAGAACGTCTATTTCACAAACCGACTATTTTAAAATGTGTACACCCATGATAAAAAATTAAAATCATTTGTAAAGTATGTACTTAAAATTTAATTTATCTATACTAATATTATAAAGCTGAAGAGTTTGTTTGTTTGTTTGAACGCGGTAATCTCTGGAAGTACTGGTTCGAATTGATAAATTCTTTTTGTGTTGGATAGTCCATGTATCGAGAAAGGCTTTAGGCTATATTACATCACGCTGCGACTAATAGGAGCGAAGCATCAGTGAAAAATGTTGCAAAAATAATTGCGATCATAAAAACAGAAATTGACGCGTACGAAGTCGCGGGGAACAGCTAGTTTATTAATAAATTTAAAATAAAGCATTTGTTTTTTAAATATTATTAGGATATAGTACCCAGACATTTTGAGAATGTGACGTTCTGCTGTACAGACCATCTGAGAGTTTGACGTTTTGCTACATGGACATTTTCCTAATTAGGCTTAATGCTCATTATGCGTTTCGCGCTATAGGACGTTTTGCTGCTTAGACCGTGATCGTGACCGTTTCTGATCGTGAGTCTACCCGACGATTGAAAAACTGCAAAACGAAAACGAAGTTGATGCTGTAAAGTTTACTCGTTATTTACCAAGGCAATACTCGTATAAAAAAAACCAAATATGGTTTTCAGAAAGTTTAGATAATATTATTAATGTCATATTTGTCATTCTACTGTTTATTTTACACCTATCGGTTATTTCACGTTGATACTGACTTAAAAATGAACTTAACTGTTTTTGTTGAATGATACTTAAACTAATACTTATTGTAAGTTTGAGCATCGTTATTCAAAACAGTGTAAATGATACATGAAAATACAATTGCTATGTTATTTTTTTCCATTCGCTCCCCAACTCACAAATCACGCTAATAGGCGAGTCCGTCAAAGCGCTACAGCCGATAAATAATTCAATCCATCGGACTAGAATTTAAAACTGGCCCATTGTGAATTTGAAATTCAGTCACAAAACGAACTGGTTTGAGCGTTTTGTATCGCTGTAACAGATTGGTAGCGGCGCGGGCGCCGTCACGCGAACGGGGTACCTACGAGTATGTGTAAGACAGGTATTAAGGGTATTTACCCTTTATTCACATATACTGGTATATTTTTTGCAACTCATGCTTATAATATGTACCTAGTAAGTTATGGTAACTAAAAACATGAAAAACATAGACAAATTTAAGTCATCATTGCTTTAACCCGAGCCAAACGGAGACTTTCATTGATGCTGCAAACACCTACTTACTAAGTTATTATGCTTCAAAAGAAAATTAATTATGAAGTTCGTTTTTGGAAGAGATAGGTGACACATCGTCTGAGAAATGTTCTGGGTCTGTCGAAAAGCCGTGTAGTAATGGTCGAAAACTTAACTTAATAGCACAGATAAGATAATAGCACAAACCATTGTTGTAGCATGAATGTCGCAAGACGCAAACCAAGAAGAACTAGAAGCCAGAAAAAGATGGAAAGCAGTGTCATGTTTCTACTAATGGCCAAGTAGTGATCGTCAACCTGCCTGCCAAATTGTCATTCAAACAGGATAAACTTTTTTTTTCATTTTCTTGTAAATTTTAAATACCATTCCAGACCTTTAGTGATTTTCTTGTGTTAGTTTCTAACATTAATTATTGCAAAACCAAATTCAAATGGCTTTACCATTTATATTATTATCTAAATCACATGTGATCTTTAAAAAGGAAAAAATACGTAATTCATTTGTAAAACTAAAGTTATAAGACGATACGTATATTGCATAAAATCTTTGCAACATTAATTTCTTGTGTGATCATGGCGCTTGCAACACAAACCAAGTAATCTTATTAAATTAAGGTATCCATCAATTTTATAAATTCCGAAGCAGTTAACTTTTTGCATTATATGTATTTGCTATACGAATAATATGTGGTGCTGATCAACCTCCATACACACGATATGCCCACACGATATCGCATATTTATGTTGATAGAATTTAATAATTATTCACTAAAACTACGGTACGTGGTACCGATGATTTGTTAATAAGTTGGTATAACGTTTTTAATAAAAGCATTATTATTATATTTTTTTTTTTTTTGAAAGGACCTATGCTGTGGCAGAAGGCCGTTACAGCTTCACCGGGCGGGTTTTAGGCGAATGCGGAAGGCACTCAGCCCAAAAGCGGCCTGCTAGCGGGTACCCCGAGCGCGAGGCGAGTCCTAGGCTTCGCGTAGCGAAGCCTAGGGCTCGCCCGCACAGGGGCCCCGTACTAGCGGCGCGATCGGACCGTGTCGGGTGCTGAAGGCACCCGGCCAAGAGGTCAACCCGACTAGTGGTTGCATCGCGTAGCTCGGCGCTGCAACACAGACTGGTCTGTGCATACAGACCGATCTACGCGAGCCCCGTTCTAGTGGGCCCGATCGAGGGGGGCAGACTAGGCCTCAAGGGCGCCTCTGCAGGCTCGGACCTCGGCTTGGGCCGTCGTCCGAAGGGCGGACTGGTGAGAAGCGGCCAGGTACATGTCTGTACCTGCCAAAATGATGCAAGGGTCCTCGCACTCGCCGGCGAGTGCGCTGATTCGATCTAGTGCTTGTCAGGTGTGTACTGTTGTGAGTGGTGAATTGTTTTACGAACGATGTGATTTCGTCGTCGGGATCTTCGAGAACTTTCCTCGGTCGACGGAAACGGGCTTCGACATCTTTTTGGCACAAGTAGGTGGCGGCTTTGACTATGAGAGGATTCGTATGATTAACGGCTTTATCAAAGAAGTGTTGAGACGCTTCTTTCATAAAGCTGGCAATCGACGGAATGTTAAGGTCGCGATGCAAATTGTCGTTACGCACATACCACGGGGCGTCCGAGGCAGAGCGTAAGAATTTGTTTTGGAGGATTTGGAGTCTTTCTAGTTCTGAGGGGCTGGCATGAGCGAACACTGGACTAGCGTGAGTCATCACGGGTCGAATACAGGCTTTGTAAATTGTCAACTTATTTCTAAGTGACATTTTACTCTTCCTGCCGATATAGTAGTAGAGCCTTGAAAAGTAAAAGGCTGCAGTCTGACGGACGCGTTTTATGTGAGGTTTAAAGCTCATTCTACGGTCTAAGGTGACACCTAGGTATTTGACTGTCTTCTCCCAAGGTATCGGACGGTCGTATAGGGTGATAGGTGTGAGACATCGTTTAGGATGTTTTGAAGCGAAGAAACCTCGAGTAAAGTACACTGCTGCACTTTTCTCGGGGTTTACCTCTATTCGCCACATCCTAAACCAGTCACCTAGGGATTGGGCTGCACGTTGTAGTGCCTTAATGATGTAACCGGCATGGTGGCCAGAGTGATAGAGGGCTGTGTCGTCCGCAAATAGAGCTAGCTCTACTTGCGGTGACCTGGGAATGTCGTTAATGAAAATTGAAAAGAGAAGAGGGGATAGCACGGAGCCCTGAGGGACTCCAGCCCTGATGGGGCGGGGAGATGAATAGGACCCCTCTACGCGGTAGCGAAAGGTACGATTTGACAGAAAGTCTCGAAGGATGAGCACGAGACTGTCGGGCACTTTGAGTTGGTACAGCTTGTAGATCAAGTCGTTGTGCCAGACTTTGTCAAATGCTTTCGCTACATCGAAGAAGAGTGCACCGGTTACCATCGGTTTGGATCTGTTGAGGCCGTCGAGAATGTGCTCCGTTAGGCGGTGCACCTGTTCGACACAAGAGTGGGAGGCTCTGAAGCCAAACTGTTCGTTGATTAAGAGATTGTTCGAGAAAATGTAATCTCTTAGGCGGGAGACGAGAACTCGCTCGTATAATTTGCCCATAGTCTTGAGGAGACTGATGGGCCTGTAGTTGGCGGGCTTGGAGCGGTCCTTGCCGGGCTTAGGGATACCTATGACGTCTGCTTCTTTCCACGCGGTTGGAAAGATGCAGTTTGCCATGGCACTATTGAAGATAGCAACCAATAGGCAAATCAGTTGGGCGGGGAGGACTCGTAAGACTCTGTTGGAGATCCGGTCCGGACCGGGAGCCTTGTTTGGACGGAAACCTTTGATGATGGTTTGCACCTCATCGGCGGTGGTGGGTGCAAGGGGGCAGGTTGGAGGGAGGGCCGAGAGACGTTCGACTTCGCTGTCCACCATACTAAGGTGAGCAGCGTCTATAGGAAGCGTGCTAGGAGAGCACTGGGCCTCTAGGCTGTCGGCCAGACATTCGGCTTTCTCTTCGTCGTCGAATACGACGGAGTTGTCGGGTCTAGAGAGAGGAGGCATAGATGTGACTATATCTGACTTGAAGGATCTCGCCAACTTCCAATAGGCTTGGTGAGGTGGTGAGATCGTTTCAAGTAGGGTATCCCACTGACTTTCCCGAAGAGCCTTAATACGTTCCTTTACAGATGTCCGTAAAGTGCGTAGAAGGGTTCGGTTATATTCGGTGGGATAGGAGTCATAAGCTCTGGTCGCAGCTCTCTTTGCCCTCAACAGCTCTCTCACATCATCCGGCAAGTTCAATCTATGCCTAGGCATATCTGGAACTTGCCTAGACGAATCGCTAATAGCGGTCGTGATGTGGCTAGTGAGGGCATCGATCGCTTGGTTAGTCTCGTGAGGCGATCCTAACCTGTCTGGGATTGAGTTCAATACTGAATCGGGACTAGGTCCGAGATTGCTCTCGAGCCTGTGCCAGTCCAGTATTGTTTTCATGGATATCTGTTGGTCAGAAGGACCTAATTGGAGGACAACTGGGCGATGGTCAGAATCTAGGTCATGGCGGACTTCTATTGAACGAAGGCGCAGGCTTACATTCTTTAGAACCGCCATGTCCAAGATATCGGGTCTGTGGTTTACGTTAAAAGGATAGTGGGTCGGAGAAAGGGGGGCGATGATGTCAAAATTGAGGACTTCAGCGAGATCTGCTAACTCTCTACCATTGCTGGAGGTTGTTAAACAGTTCCACTGAGTATTTTTGCTATTGAAATCTCCGCCGAGAATGACGGAGGGTCCCATAGCAAAAAGAGCCTCATAGTCGCTCCTTAAGGGAGTCTTGTCGCCAGGTTGATAAATGGAAGCTATTATGACTGGTTGATGGCCGGTCATGGCTAGCCGACAGACAGAAGCTTCAACGTTTGTGAGCGTGGGAGGGTCGAGGGGAACGCAATGCAAGGAGCGTTTGTAATAAATTAGAGTGCCGCCACCTCTAGTGGGCCTATCGTTGCGAACTACGTTATAGTTGGCAATCATAGCACTACGAGGGAGGATGGAGGGTTTTAATAAGGTTTCTTGTACCAAAAAGATGTCGACTTGGTGCTTCATAAGGAAGAGTGATATCTCTACCTTTTGTTTTTGAAGACCAAAGGCATTAAAAATGCGATGGTAAGGGACCGGGGTTTCGTTCTAGAGGGTGTATTATTCATGGTGAGGAAATGTTTCTAACTTTTTGGAGGAGGTCGGCGTGCTTATCTAAAAGACAAAGCATTGCGCATGGGTCTTTTTGATGCGCACGGATTTGGGCTGTTACATATCTAATTTCAGCCGGGTTGATTTGGCTGAGATTATATATGAGCATGGCATCCTGCTCGTACGGGACAATTGGCGAAGCCTTAGGGGCATTTGATCGCGGGTCACGGAGGGTGACCGGGGCCTGCTGTGCCTGAGGGGCCTTAGGGACTACTGGTGGTGCCTGAGGGGCAGTAATGGTGGCCTTAGGGGCCACAATGGGGGCCTTAGGGGCCACAGTAGGGGCCATAGGGGCCATATTTGGGGCCTTAGGGGCCGTCGGGATTGCTGCAGTTTGGCTTAAGGCCGGGACCGGGGTGTAGGCACTCCTTGCCCAGGATAGTGGTCGAGACCACGCGTTGTGTCCGTAAGGACGCAACTCTGGGAAGGCTGCGGGTTGAGCCTGAAACTGGCGAAAAGAAGGGGCTGGGAAGTGCGCGGCCTTAGGTGCCTGCACCCGTGAGTTAACTCGCGGAGCACGGGGGCAACCGCGATAATTCGCGGTGTGTCCCTGCTCTCCGCAGAGTACACACGCGGGCGGGGTAGTCGCCGTGTCCTTACAACGAGGACAATCGGCGGTACCGTGGTCGCCCAGGCATTTCACGCAGTGCGGGCGTGCGTGACAATTACGGGCAGAGTGCCCGTACAACTGGCAGCGATGACACTGGCCAGGGGTGAGTTTTTTATGAGGGGTCTCGATACGGAGGCCGGAGATATGGCATATAGATTTTATATTAAAAATCTTTTTGCCTTCAGGGGTATTTTCTAGTACGATTTGTACTAAATCGCAAGGGGCTTTGCCACGCGCTTTGAATAAGCGGTGGACTTCCAGAGCTGGAAGCTGTTTCGACTGAAGGTCGGTAAGTATGAAGTCTGTGTCGACTTCTTTCGGAATTCCGCGTACAACCACGCGGAGCTTCTTCTCCTCGACGGGAGTGTACGTATGGAAGTAGATCTTCCTTACGTTGAGGTACTGTTGGAGCTGCCTGTAGGAGGCGATGTCCGGTGTTTGCACGCGGATTCCGTCGGAAGCCGACTTTGCGTGTGAAAACGCAATGTGGCGCTCATTGAGAGCAGCCGAAATATTTGTCCAGGCAGACTTGTCCTGGACTACGATGGGCGGGGGAAGGGGGGCCTTTTTTGTCTGTGAAGCAGACTGCGAGGTTGGGGCTGAGGCAGGGGCGGAGCTGGCGGCGGATGCCTTGGCCGGTCTGGGTTGCCCGTGGGAGATTTAGGCGGTTTTCGCCGGGGGTTCGGAACGCGCGGGTTTACGCGCTTGCTTTCCGTGGGTCACTGGAGTGAACCCTTCGGAATCTGACTCCTCGGTTTGAGACGTTTCCTCCGAAGAGGAGGAGCCGTCACTAACGGGGGACTCATTACTATCCTCTGATGAGGAGCTGGAGGGTGTGGGAGGAGAGGAGGAGCCCGAAGGGCTTTCCTCTTCCTCCATGGGAACGGGCTCTGGGTCTGGGGAGGCGGGCGAGTCTTCGGAGGCTTCGCGAGCGCGACGAAAGGCATTAAAGCCTTTCAACGCGTCGCCTCCTAACGATCGGAGGTACTCTAAAAAGAGTACCTCCATCGTGGAGGGAGGTCCTTTACGGAGTAATTTTATTTACCACCGATTCGGAACGCGCCTTTACCGAGAAGAATCGGCAAGAAACTCGGTGACGGTGAGTGATGGGTGTCTGTGTGGTCCAACCTGCCACAGGAAGGTTGGTTGAGTCGGGTGTGCCTAAAAAGGATGTGAGGTCCCTAACACTGGGTGGTCCCACGACGATGTGATGTCGCCGCGGGGTGAGTGGCCTACGCCTAGCAGTCCTTCGGGAGGGACCGAGCCACCGAAATGGCCCGGGATACGCTCCCTAAGGGATGGAATATAAGGATGGGTAGGGTGGGTCACGCCCGGCAGGGAAAGGACTGCAGTTTCTAGTGTCTCTAGGGCGAGGAGGAACGCCTCACCCTCTCAAACGTGCCTTCCAGGAGGCCTAGACTTACAGCCCGATATACCGGCGGCGGAGGGAAATTTCAGCGCCTTGAAAAAGGCACTGTCTGTCGCTCCCTATCGAACAGAACCGCTTTGAAAAAAGCGTTTAACTCAACAAAGGTCAGTTGACACCGTTAGGTTAACCTTTGGAGAGCCGCGGGCGAAACCACGTGGAAAGAAATAAGATAGAAATGCTGCGAACAGCGAGACGGATCGACAGCGGAGCGAGCGTTCGACCTGTGCGAGCGCTGAAAGCGGAATGAAAAAAAAAAAAAAAAAAAAAGCATTATTAGCAGCTTAATTTTAATTTATAGGTAATATTAAGAATTATATGTAACAACTGGCAACGGTCTGGAAAAGCAGCGCCACCTTCCGGGTCCAAATATTTTTTCAAGCCATCCAGGAACCCATTGAAATTAATTACAGTTCCATTATCCAGTATTATATTCTTTACATAAAATTCGCAATACACAATAAATGTAAGATTTGGGTTTTTTAACGATCTTTTTCCTTATGTTTAAATTAGTTAAATAGCACAATAACGCAATATTGTCTTAAAAACTATTATGATTTCACTACACATTTTCCTTGTATTAAACGAAAAGAAATCAAAAATCGTAGTTTCAATCCTCAATATCGAGGATTTGCCTCCGAGAGCAGATCAAACGGATCAGGATCTGCGAAACATAAAGATATTTGTTTTTAAAGTTACCCACTTGTTTTGCCGAGGAATAAAAGTATGAAAAATATATTACTCGTTTCTATTTTCGATTGCTCTAACACAGAAGGTTTATTAAATACGCTTCAGTGAGTATTTACTGCAGTAGTATTATTGTATTTAAATTAAAACGGAACTACTAATGGCGCCTTTGAATCCGACTAAAGCAAATCAAAAAGAAACGGTTACGATTTTAGCAGTCTACATTTTTACATTTAAATACGCTATTCCGATTACGACACTATTCCAATAGCGCTTTAACCATGAAACCAATTTTATTCAATTGATTCGTTATTAAGGCCCATGTTATTCATATAAGCATACAATTTAACGCACTTCAAAAGTAGAAATTTTAAGTTCTGTATCGTCCTTGACAATTGTTTATGTTGACTACTAAGGTAGTTTGCACTTAAAAGAGATCGTAAGGGAGGCCGGGGCTCAAAGTGCCGGGGGTAGGTTGTTCCGATCTAAATAGCCCCTCGAAGAAAAGTGATTGCAGTAGGTGTTAAGTGCGTCGTGAAACGTCATACCTACCATTGCGCTAGTGTATCAGCTATTTTGGTGACGCTGTATCGGCGCGTGAAAATATTAGTCGAATAGCGTCACATAAACATCACGTATGTTACTTTTATCATCCCAAAACTTTTTGGTCTATATCAATCACTTTCTTAGGTATTTGTGTAGTAGCAGTTGGGACTTTGTACAACTTATTCTATTATAATTAGAGATCTCTTCGAAAATGGGATTTAGGGGTTAATAGTTGCTCTGGTGTGGGGCTAGTTGTTCCTCGGAACAGCGTGCCCCGTCATGAAACAGTAAAAAAATTAATTAGTTCTTTGTTTTAGGAGGTGAACCTATGAATGGAAAACGCGAGGTAAGGATTTGATTGACGTATAGTAATGGACATTTGATGTCCTTACCTTACCTAAAGCACCACCAAGATAATAAATACAAACTAAATGAAGAATACAAAAATAAATGATACTGGAGATACGCCGGAAAAGCTTTAGCTAAAGAAAAAACAAGAAGAGGAAAGAGCAATGTAAGGTAAAATGAAGCAGAAAGAAATTGAAAAAAATAATCAGAATAAAAAAGCAACCGGTGAAAATAAGCAAAATTGTAAAGCAGCATGTAAATCCATAAATGGTAAAGAAAATGCGACACGAAAAAATTCTGCAAAAAGATGATTATGAAAGTTATAATGAAAAAGATAGCCTGGAATGGTATTGTTTATGATGTTTGTATATGATGCGACTGATATTCTAAGTCACGACCAGGTGAACAATGCAATCGAATGCGTCAATGTAAGAATTTTATTGAGCGCATTTAAAAAAGCCTGAAATCTAGAGGTGTCCGTTTCTATATTTAGATAAATCGAATTCTGAAGACGAATTTGCTGAATAATTTTTTCCTAAGTTGCTGGACTGATATAAAACGATAACGTAAACCATTAATAAGATTATTGATCTCAGTAAAGTGAATGCTACATAAAATTAATAAACTATAGTAGAAAATGTCGAAATTGGTTGTTTTGTTTTAATTAATATAAATATTTTTGTTTTATGACAAAAATAATGTTAAAGATGATAAATTAATACACTTAGATGTTTATTAGCCATGAGCCCCAATAAATAGGTCGTATTACAATATTAGCAATAATACTTGTTACTATTTATTTATATCTTTGTTTTCAGGCCTGTTTGTTAAAAACAAGCTGTTGGCCGCGACTTCGTCCGCGTCAATTTCTGTTATGACCGAGATTTTTTTTGCAACATTTTTCGCTGCTGCTTCGCTCGATTGGTCGCATTTCATAAATAAGTCGCGGGCAAATCCTAGTTAGAATATAAAATATAAATCTAGGAAAAAAATTGCATCTAATTACATCGGAATCATAAACTATAAATCTTTCTATTAAATTAATTTTCTGTCCTACTCCAAAATCGGAACTTTAAACCCGGCCTCCCCACTTGATTATTTAAATAAACAGCGTGTTATTTAAATTGTTACACAATTTAGTTTAATAATTTAGATTTATTTTCCTACACATTTTGTTTTATTCACGCGTAATATCACCGATAACTTTAACATCCGTAGAAAATATCTAAGAAATCAAAAGTATTTAACCAAAAGCCTATTCAAATGTCATGAAAAAAATACCGTCCTAACCAGCAAATAGATTTAAGCTGCCTTGTAGTAAAATTAATAATAATAATAATAACCCCACTGGGCAGCTTGTGGCGAGCTGACAGGCAGTACTGACCCTTCGGACCTGATTGCTCCCGGGAGAATCGCCGTTCCTCACCTCTGGTATCTCCCACCCCTTGCTTCGTCGCTAGAGCACAAAGAAATGCTCGGAAAAAGGAAGCATTGCAATAAGATGCTTGTAGAAATCTTGAACGGATAGCCGGGATTGTCCTGAGAGCCGTGTAATACCTCTCCGCTGCTCAACCATCTCAGGCTACGTTGCCCTCTTGTCGCTAGGTCACTATGTGCTAGCGCCCATTTTCGGGGATTAATAGAGTGTACCAGTCACCCCCTGCCATTTTATCCGTGTTAGTTAGTAGGTCAGGCAGGGCCCATAGTCCTTACCTAGTGCCTGTTACGCATTCTACTAGCACCCAAACCCATAGCCTAGAATCCACATTCTAAAATAGTCCTGCACTAACCTATAATTGTTTTTGGACGCATTTATATTTATAGTGTATACAGGGTTGATCGTCGGTTTCACATTATATCGTAAAGATAAACGATGTCTAACGGGCTTGTGCGAGCTGGCTTCGGCCCCTAGTACGCCTTCCAAATGACCGTGACTCCATACTCCCGTAATCGGAAACAGACCAAAATTATAATAATAATATTTTTAACATGCCAAGTCGGGCCACAGAGCAGTCTAGTTCCAAATTAAGCCACTATCACTTGATAGTACTTATCTTGGCGTAAGCTACTTAACTTGGCGTATGGGGTACTAGACAACCGATAAACTTACTTATACTTTTTTTATATATACTTATTATACATAGACACCCAGTCCAGTACAGACAGACATGTTCATGCAAAAACATATTTTTACTGTGCGGGGACCGAACCCGCTACCCATGGCTCAGAAGCAGCGATTACTACCACTATTCGAAATAGTCGTCGAATATGTTATTATATTGAATCGAATACATTTATTTATTTTGAATCGTCAGTAGCGTTCTTACGAGTATAATCATAGAACAGCGTTCTTGGAGGGTTACCTATTTTAAAACCGAATTGTTTAAGTACGAATTTTTGCCACATTTTTATTTTACATATTTTTATTTTACCAAAAACACGATTGACATATTGCTGATATTCCAATTTTCGGTTGTTTTTTCTTTTATTCTATATGGTTTGAAATCTTACTCAACATATACCAAAGATATAATTATCAGATATTTCAGTTTCCAGAAAAACGTTTCTAATATTGTTAAAAGACAAAAAATATATTAAATAAAAACAAATTTATCGATACGTAACTACTTGTTTTTTTTTACGATGAATAAATGTTAATACTTCAATGAAAAAGTGGTTATGTAAAAATAGGTAAAAGCAAAGCAAGCAAGCAAGCATGCAAGCATGCATGCACGCATGCAAGCAAGCATGGAAGAATGCCAGCAATCATGTTTGCATTCAAACAAGCTAGTTTATGCAAGCAAGCAAACATGCAAGCAAGGCAAACACACATGCAAGCAAGCACACATGCATTAGAATTTCCTCGTCTCTGGCACTGCGGGAAGTCTCTCCCTCCGCGCCTCTGGCTTTTAAATTACACTCTAGTATTGGGCAGACAAAGTACCACGGCGAAGTGACCACGGCGCGTCGGGGTAAACATAAGTAATTAGAGTTGATAAGGATGTAAAAAAAAACCTGGATTGATATTCATGTTTTTAACACAAAAAATGTAAGTGAAATGAAGTAGTTATTTTAAGAAATTTCGAAATTTTGTATAATAATAGTACTAGGTATGATTTAGTACAGATTTATTAACAACGAATAAGCATGTTTCAATTAAATATTATTTTTTCAATAAAAATAAATAACACGATAAAAACTTACTTGTTTTTTTTTTCGATGAATAAATCATGTTTCCGAATAAAAAAGTGTGTATTTAACGGAATAGGTATACGGAAAAGGTTAGTTTGATTTTTAAAACATCTAGAAAATAAAATTATTGTATGCAAAACATCTGTGAAAAGAAAAAAAAGTGTTTTAATAATCGGGTATCTGTATTTCTGGAAAATGAAACATCTATAAAATAAATTTATTATTTGCAATATTATGTATTAAAATATATCTGGTATTCAAAACTTCGTTAAACCGTTTTCGAATTATTGAAATTCGAACTGAAAAGATTCGAAAGTAAGATAGGTTACCTTCTTGGAGTTATGTGACGGTAAATCATTTCCTAGTATTGTAGTCTCTGACTGACAGAAGTACCGCTAACCGCTTACACAAATAATATACCTATTACCTAGTTTATTGGAAATAACGTAAATATTACACGTTTTATGTGTATATGAATAAAAAAAAGTACCAGGTGCGCAATATTGTATCTGTCGTAACTTCTCAGCGCTGACAACTCAGAGAATCCAAAACACCGCTCGCAGCCCGGAGAGAGTGAGCGTCACTCACAACAATTCGGCTGAGCGGGCCAAGATTACCGCGTGAAAATATGCAAATTTATACCCCAAATAAAAAATTGTTTTGGAGCCTCCCAAACTTGGGCAAAACTCGCAAGGAATTTACATTTTCAATGCGAAATTATGTCCCCCGAGTAAACGGCACTTATGTAAAAATGTCCGAGTACTGAGCACTTGTAGCAATTAACCGCGCTGATTGACTTTAAAACAGTTGCCGGGCGCTGTACAGTATTCCACGAAACTTAACGACCTTTTTTATTTTAATCCTTGCTCAATACAAGTTTTACGGCTGAGTCATATTTTTAACTGTAAATATTATTGAATTATTACCAAAATTTAGTTATTTTTTGTTTCTATCAGTGCTACAGAGGTCTAATTATATAACTTTTATCTTCTGCATTTATCAATAAATCTTTCAGTAACAGTCAGCAGCTTATATTATAACCTCATTTTCAACTTACAGTCTAAACAGTAGAGTAAAATAACAACTAACACTGTCAGGATCAACTGTTGACTTAACATCAATGACAAAGTACAAAATTAGTCAATTTTGGTTTTGTGAGATAAATGTTTAGTTCTGCCTCATAGTTTATTGTCAAAAAAAATTCAGACTTGTTAGAGAAATTCAGTTTTGGACGTCCCAAAATTAAATATAAAATGGCATTACTGCCCTAAGTTACTGCCTAAAAGCTTTAAAATGAATTTACTCGAAAAAAAACCTCTTTAGCCGAGTGTACGTCTTTGCAGAGATATAAATGTTCCCTAAGAAACAGTTGTAGTTTTGAGAAAGCTGGTTATAAACCTGGCGATCATATTATATCGTTATTAAAGTTTTTAGCTAATGCCCCCTAGTCAAGAAACCAATTATGATGATATTACTTACAATAAGTATAATTATTACAAAGCAAAGTATTTAAAAGGCATAAATAAAAAGTATAATTATCGTTCGGAAGTCAAAGGTAATTCGTTATTTTTCACTTTATATCCGTCGCCATCGTGAGCGTTGAAGAATGTAGAAACGGTCACTGTGTAAGCCCAAACTAAGGCCAGGGTAGTTCAAGCGGTTCTGTCAAGAATTTCAAACACTCAGTTATTATTTTTAAATCCACCTGTCGGTTTTGTTCCCAGCCCGCGTACCGCGAGTTACCAACTTGTCTCCGAGGAAACTCGCTAAAAGCATGTTATTGGAGTTCAAAATGTTATTGAACGCAGAGCTTCTGTCCGAGTTCGAAACAGTTAAGTGCTTTAACTTTACCCTTGCTAATACTCAAGACATATTTAAAACTCTGATTAAATATTTATATTTTTTTTAGTGACACGTTTAATTCAGAAACAAAACATAGCAGTCTCAATCCCTCGATCGTGAGTTATTCCAGACACAATTGAAATCAATTGTTATCGTGGCACCCAAGTGCCTCCTGCGGGTTGAGGGATTAAAGAGATATGGAGCTATTAGAATAAATTGAACAAGAATTTTGTCTTAAAAAATATATATGTAGAATACCCACAATATTTGTGGGTGCTAGTCCCACCACCACAGACAGACTCAGACAGTCGAATTTTTATTCAAGAAAACACGATTTCAATATTTACAAGTTGATTTTCTTTTCTAACCCTAAATTTAATCGGACACAGCAATCAAGTTTTGAAGCTACACACACTATCACATCATCGAGGCTATAATATATACGGTAATTTATTATTGACTATTTGTCAAGATGTCGTGGGCTTCAATCTTGCAACTGCACGATATTTTCTTATGAAGTTTGCCCCAATAGCTTTAAATAATTTGCTTTTTTTAAAACCAGAATATATTTTTCTAGTAATTATTGACTTGTAGATGAAAGATAGTTCTCGATTTAATAACAAGAACCTATCTGAGTGAGTGAATTAAAAAATGGCTTGACGGAAATTATATTTCAATTTTTATAGTGTTGCCTGAAAATAAGTTTTAAAATATGCAGAACCAACCTATAAATAAACATATTAAATTACTTAATGAAACAATTATTATTGTGGTAAAAATCAATTAATTAAATAAAATAGCCTTGGTATAAAAAAATGTATTAAAAAAAATCAATGGGCTTCCTTAGTGCCTCGTTATAATATCTGGACCCGAATCATTTTACTTTAAACCCGTTTTTGATTTTCTTTGAGTGAATGATAAAATATAATGTTAGCAAATTATGGAAAATTGTCAGCTCAAACAGATAAAATTTACTTATTTTGTTTTATGCTGACAATATACCTACATTCAATCAATAACAAAAACAGTTTTATAGCATGTTATATCCAATTCATTTCATTTACGAAGTACACCCTGTAACACCGCAATAAACAGTATAAATGCGCGCTTGCATACAAGTGAAAATAACCATAAACAAATTCATTCCTCAACAATTCTATAATTATTTCCAGTTTTACACTAAGAATTCGGCGTTTCATTGAAATTCACGAGGCGTCCCGCGTCGCCCGGGAGGCAAACAATTCGGGACACACCCCGGGCCCGACAGTACCTGCGGCAGGACAGGAACTTTTGGACTGCAATTGCGGGAATAATTCTTGACCTAGTTAGGTCAGAATCTCTGCCAGTCCACCACGTATTCTGAAACTTGGTGAAAGAAAAACGTTTTGTGTAAATATTCAATACTTGGCAAAGGTTAAGTAATTACTCTCTATCACTTGTTAACATTAATATTATAAATACGTGTAAACACATAAATATATATTGAAATGAAAGATAGGTTTTCGAATCAAAACTTGCGTTTAATTCATGTTTCGATTTTTTTATTACGTACGACGTTTCAAGCACTTTACAGCGTTCGTGGTCACGGGTAGACGACAACATAAATAAATCAATGTACGTACAACATCACATATATTGTTTTAATCCCAATGTGATCAGAAACAACGAAGGTACCACAATCACTCAGAAACGAAAAACTTTTTTCTACATTGAACCGTTCGGGAATCGACCTCGGAGCAGGCGACACCTTGCCAACCGGTGTGTACGCTATTCTGCCACGAAGGTCGTCTAACCTATTTGTTGAATGCTATTATCACACCACAACTAGCACACATTTTTTTTTTTTTTTTTTTTTTATTTTTTTTTTTGCACACTGACGACCGGTCGTTTCCTATTGAAACGATCGCTCGAACGGCAACCCTCCCACGGGGGAAGGAGGTGGTGAATCCTCATGGATACCTCACAGCCGGCTGTGAGGTTATGTGAGACTCCTACTCACTAAACACCACCTTTATTCGCTACCACCAAGGGTGACGTAGCGCATCTGAGGCGCCCACCCCCCAGGAAAGGGGGTGGTGCCGGGCGTCACTCGCCTAGGCGAAGTGCGCACTGAAGGAGGCCGGCATTCGGGAAGAATGCGAGCCTGACATGAGTGACTGGGTTAAAAAATTAAAATGGCCGTCGTCCAAAATGGTCGTAGGCCGGAATGTATTTGTTTTTAGTTCGACTGACTCCCAGAAGGGGAGACGGTCGGTTGAGAGGACTGGGGATGACCTGAAGGGTCCTGTGGTATTGAGTGGGGTTGACCTGAAGGGTCTTGAGGTGGGGTGGCATTTACGGCTTCCTCTGCCTCCAATAGGAGGTTCAGCTGGGCCGTGAGTTTGTCGGGTGGGTCATTGAGGACGGATCTGGGTTTACGTGACAGTGGATTAGTGGAGATGGGTGGGTTATACACCGCCGCCGATTGGATAAGTGGGTTGGAATGGTCCTTCGCTGATTCAAAGAATCGCTCGGAGACCTTTTTGAAGTGCTGTTGGAGTGTGGGTAATTTGAGGTCCCTGTGTAAATCCGCATTGCGAACATAGAAGGGGGCATTAGCCGCTCGGCGGCAGAAGATGTTCTGCACTCTCTGCAGCTTTTTAAGTGTTTTGTGAGGGGCATGGGCAAATACTACCGATGCATAAGACATCACCGGTCGTATGCAAACCTTATAGAGCGTTCGCTTGTTTCGTAGGGACATTTTGCTATATCTACCTACCATTGGACTTAACCTGTTTAGGTAGAAACGGGCGTTTCGTATCGCTCTTCCGACGTGAGGATCGAAACTGAGACTCTGATCTAGAGTGACACCTAAGTATTTTGTAGACGTTTGCCAGGGGATGGCTTTGCCTAGTAAGGTCGGGGGGCGTTCATCGGGAGGTAGTTTGTGTCGTTTTGAGTCAAAGTACACCGCGGAAGACTTTTCCGGGTTTACTTCGATTCGCCACTTACAGAACCATTCACCTAACTTGTCGATTGAGTCTTGGAGTCTCGGGAGGATTCCTCTAAGGGATGGGGCTTTTCTGTATAGAGCCGTGTCATCCGCGAAGAGGGATAGTTCGACTTTGTTAGTCGGGACGGGGATGTCGTTAGTATAGGCTGTGTACAGCAATGGCGCCAGGACCGAACCCTGCGGAACACCAGCTGTGATAGCCCTGGGAGAGGAGAGCGTTTTTTCGTGCCTAAACCGAAAAGTACGATTTTGAAGGTAGGAGGCAATCAGTCGAACTAGTCGAACCGACAGGTTAAGCCTGTACAGTTTGACTATAAGACCGGTGTGCCATACCTTGTCGAAGGCTTTGGCCACATCAAAGAAGACCGCTACAGTCTTGTACTTGCGTGGCCAGAACCCGTTCAGGATGTACTCGACAATGCGATGTACTTGTTGGGGGCACGAATGTTTGGCTCTGAAACCAAACTGATGGGGAATGATAAGGTCCTCTCCATAGAGGTGCTCTTTCATGCGAGCCTGTATGCATTTTTCTAGGAGCTTCGCCATTGCCTTTAGGAGGCTGATGGGGCGATGGCTCGATGGTTGGTTGAGGGGTTTACCTGGCTTTGGTATGCCTATTACAATAGCTTCTTTCCAGGAGTCTGGAAAGTAGCTGTGCTTGAAACAGGCATTGAAAATGAGAGAGAGGAAAGCCAGGACTTGTATTGGAAAGTATTTCAGCGCCATGTTGGAGACGCCATCGGCTCCAGGGGCCTTTTTGACTTTAAGCTCTCTGATGAGGGTTTTAATTTCATCAGTAGAGATCGAAATGGGGTCAGTATCGGGAGATAGGGGGGCGGAGTTCAGCGTACTGAGCTCCTCCTCTATTTCCCGTATGTGGTCTGGATCGCAGGGTTGAGTGCTGACAGAACATTGTGAAGCAACGCTGTCAGCAAAGCATTCGGCTTTCTCATTATCCTCGAAGGCTGTGGAGCCATCGGGACAGACTAGTGGGGGGGTATAGGTAATAGCGTCTGTGCGGAGGGCACGTGCCACTCTGTAGTACGCTTGATGAGATGGGGTGATCTCGGCCATGAGGTCGTTGAACTGGTTGTTCCTCAGTTCTGTAATTTGGGTTTGAATCTGGCGCTGAAGGCGGTTGGCGGTGGCTCTATACTCGGGGGTAGGATATTGGGCTGCCCTTCTAAGAGCTCGGTTTTTAGCCGTAATCAATTTTCTGAGAGACGAGGGAATGCCACTGCGGGGTTTCACCGGGACAGACTTCACGTTCTCATCGATTGATTTTTGAATTAATTCGGTAAGGGAGCTCACCGCACTGTCTATCTTTTCCTTACTATCAAGATAGTCGGGTCCGATAGCGTACGGTGAGTTTTCGGCGTCCATTGCCGATGTAGTGACTTCCCAAAACCGTCCCAATCGGTGATGGTTTTGGTTTGGGGCTGAGGGGGGTCTCGGTTCCCTAGGATGAGGGATACCGGCCTATGGTCCGTACCAAGGTCGTGAAGGGTTTCGATCGATCTAAGGTCGAGGGCCACGCCTTTGACTAGAGCGAAGTCTAGTACATCAGGTTCGTGATCTAGTCGATCGGGGTAGTAAGTGGGCTCATAGGGCGAGATAACAGATAATTCGAGGGATTCGGTGATTTCGAGTAACCTACGGCCAGCGGTGTTAGTTTGGCGGCACGTCCAATCGGTGTGCTTTGAGTTGAAATCACCGAAGAAAATCACTGATTCTCCTAGTGATAGGAGTTTTTGAAAGTCACTTAATAGGGGAATAGTACCGGATGGTATGTACACTGACACTATGATAATGGTGCGGTGACCAGTCATGGCCAGTCTACATGCCGTGGCCTCCATATTGGAGAGCGGGGGGGTTTGTATAGGTGAGCAATGCAAACTCTTCCTATAGTAGATGGCTGTACCGCCACCTGACGATTCTCTAATACGATTTCGAGAGGGGGAGGGGGGCTGTACTTTCCTATCGTTCCGTATAAGGGTGTACGATGGTATTTTAAGTCCTCTTCGGTCGCGTAGTTTTAGCCACGTTTCCTGGAGGAGAAGAAGGTCTACGCCCGTTTTGTTTATGAAATCCCTTAATTCGGGAATATGCCTACGTAGGGAACGAGTGTTGAAACTAACAAGCGACAGGCCCTTAGGTTTTGCACGACCGGCGCTGATGGCCCCGGTGAGTACCATAGGGGAAGAAGAGCCTAA
This sequence comes from Anania crocealis, assembly GCA_949315895.1. Lineage (NCBI taxonomy): Eukaryota > Metazoa > Arthropoda > Insecta > Lepidoptera > Crambidae > Anania > Anania crocealis. The sequence continues at coordinate 21,185,264 of OX438879.1, read as the reverse complement.
CATATTAATTAATTAATTAATCAAACAGTCAGCTGTACTCAGCAACTGTTTAGTCAATCAATCAATCCGTCAGTCGAACTAGCACACAGACGAAAGCAGCTTTATATAACTACCTACTGTGATTATTTTTTCTTGACGACATCAAGCTAAGCATCTTATCTCAATGTCTTGCAGTTTTGCTACAAAAATGTTTTTGGAACGATGTTCCTTATCGCGCGTTGCGCAAGGGGGCTAGACGAAAAAAATTGTAACGACACTTTTTGAACCACACTTTTTGCTATATTATTAGTTGTAAGCCTTGCGGCGTGCGCATGTTTCTATGTCTGAGAGAGAGGAATAGGGAGAGGGAGATGGCGTGAGAGAGAGAGAGCATTTAAAATAAAATAATATTTATTACAATTCCTGCACTAAAAATGAACTTCGTTCCATCCGGGTGTCCATTGACACGTCTCAAGTTTTTCGTGTGTCGTGCGGCACATTAAAATAATAACACTACTTGTCGTAACAGGAGGCTCAAGTTCTGCAAGAGGAAGACAGACAACAGTTTCTTCTCTTCATGATTGACCAAACTGATCGCCGACTCAACTGCTAAGCTTGGCGATTATGACAAAATCTTGAGAGGTGTCAAGGGACACCCGGATGGAAAGAAGTTCATTTTTAGTGAAGGAATTGTAAAAACTAAATATTTTATTTTAAATTTATATTAAACTCACCCTCTCCCTCTGCCTCTCTCTCTTCCTCTTCCTCTCCCTCTTCCTCTCCCCCCTCTCTCTCTCTCTCTCTCTCTCTCTCTCTCTCTCTCTCTCTCTCTCACACACTTTCTCTCTCTCAGACAGAAAAAGACGCGCATGACCAGATCATCGACAGATGTCAAGCGGTGTCCCACTGGGGTCAGTCTTGGGGGACCCCTGCTCTGGGACATCGGGTACGACTACGTCCTACGTGGACGTGTCGTGCTATGCCGACGACACCCTCGTCACGGCCCGGGGTTCTGATCTCCGGGCCGCGACAGTGTTGGCCACTGCCGGAGTTGCGGCGGTGTTGGCCAGAATCCGGCGGTTAGGGCTGGAGGTGGCTCTCCACAAGTCCGAGGCCATCTACTTCCACGGGCCTCGGCGTAGACCACCTGCCAGCGCCAACATCGTAGTGGGCGGTACTCCTATCCTTTTCAAGAAGACTCTGAAATATCTCGGCATCATTCTTGACAGCAGATGGGACTTTGGGGACCACTTCTCAGCGTTGGTCCCCAAATTGGTGAAGACAGCAGGCGCACTAAGTCGCCTGCTGCCCAACGTGGAGGGGGCCAGAGACTCTTGCCGCCGTCTTTACATGATGGTGGTAAGGTCGATGGTTCCGATATATTGAATAGCACCAGTTCAAAAAGTTATGTAACTTTTTTAGAACTGGTCTTTTCTTATTATATTTTGGAATCAGAAAAACCGACACCATTTTTCTTAGACTTATTGAAGCTATCCTGACCCTGCCAATATTTTCTATAGGTATTATTGGTTAATCCGCCAAAGTTAAGGTAAAGTAACATTGTCCGATGCTTACAAAGACTCAACCAACAATAAAATAAGATTTACACAATTCGATATTTTTTATCATAGATATTTGTTATATGCTTAAAATTAAGCATTTTAAGCATATAACAAATATCTATGATAAAAATTATCGAATACGCATTGGGTATAGAATCAACTTCTTTTTCCGAACAACCAACAGGCAAATATAAACGTCACTCGAGTTACTCCAAACAAGCTAACTCTTACTACTTTGTCGCTTCGAATCCCGAAGAAATTAAACCCAGTTATTTTATTCCAGTCTTTTGCTTTTCTAATGGGATACAATATTTGAACTATCAAATGACAACCCGGTTGCTGCAGAAGAGCGAAGAGGTTCGATTCCCGATCAGTTGAATCAAGGAAACGAAATTTTAGTGTTGACTTGGATTTGTGGCGGTTTTTAGGGTTCTGTATCTACCCAAAGGGTAAAAACAGGACCCTATTACTAAGACTTCGCTGTCTGTCCGTCTCTCCGTCTGTCCGTCTGACCATCTGCCTGTCACCAGGCTGTATCGTTGTATAGACAGTTGAAATTTTCACAAATTATGTATTTCTGTTGCCGCTATAACAACAAATACTAAAACAAAATAAAATAAATATTTTATACAATGGCAACAGGCAGGCACTTGAAAGATTCTCAAAACACTCAGTTGAATTTTTACTTTAATAATAAATAGTAAAATTAAAATAAAATAAATATTTATATGGCTCCAATACAAAAAACGCCATTTTTGCCTATTTTAGCTCGATATTAATAAATGGTAACAAGTAAGCACTGACGTAATGTTGTTTACCTAGTCAATGGTACGGAACCCTTCATGCGCGAGTCCCATTTGCTCTTGGGCGGTTTTTTTTAATAGTATGCTTTTGAAGGCACCTTAAACAGATGGGGCCCCCCTTCGCAAAATGGAAGTCAACTCTGACTCCAAATTTGCTATTAAATCTAACGTCAAAAAGAATAAATGCAAATGCAATTTTATTGCATGTATCAATAAATTCAGGTCTATATGTCATTAGTGTTACCCATTTTCCTTTAGGAATAATGCAAAATATTTTAGTTGAATACTATATTGTGTGTAAAGTAACTTGCTGTAAACGCTTTTGTAACGAGTGGTTGTGACACCAATCATCAGTGACACGCTTTAACCTCCGCCACAAAGCCGTACAAATTTTTAACAAAAAAATCAAAGGCAACAGATGAACGGCACTTTTCCTGCGCTTTGACGGCCGCAGTTAATTTTGCCGCTGACAACACGCCACTCGCATGTTGTAGCCTAAATCATTCGACAAATATGCAGTAATAAACGCCTCAAGCAGGCAGCAACTTACATTACTTAAAATCCTTAAATCCATTAAGTTTATTAGACGTAATGCTGCCGCGCCGTTTTATAATGAACAACAACAAGTTATTTTCTGTTAAGTTTTTTTTTACTAACTGACCTTACTTTTTGCACAACTTGCTCTTTTATCACCCAATGCATTGTGTTAGACGCTAAATAACATAACTTTTACTTAAAAAAAGAATTAAGTAAATGGCAAAATTTATTAATTATTAATTATTAATTTATTGTACAGAATCAAAATTGGTGACGTACCATAAAAAAATTTAGATAAATATATTCTTTATGTATAGAAGTTACTTAGTATTTGCAAACATGTGACGTCATTGCACTGAATCGACGTCATATTGCAAGCGTTTGACAGTTCTTATGTATAGGTTTAGTTTGTAATTGTTATTTTCAAATAAATTACGTTTATTCATAAGGATATATTTTAGGACTTAAATACCGCAATAAAAAGTTTTCAGAATAAAAGAAACTATACTTTATTTGATATTTTAGCAATTAAATTGCAATTATAATATCTGTACATAAGCTTGAAAAATTATGTCTCAGGCGGGACTCGAACCCGCATCTCCTCGCATGCCCGGCATGAAGTTTATATACTAACACAAACTAATAATATAAATAGGCAAAAAGTCGTAATGTGTAAACACCTGGAGTGAGGATCGGCATCAATCATTGACGCCCACGCGTTCATCACGCGACGAAATACTACGGATTCGACGCTAAATGACTGATCTTATCGAAAGGGAAACTGCCCGTCGCGTCTTTTCTTACATCTTAAAAATTGTAGGTGTGGGTCTAAATAAAAACACTATTTCGGTGATATAACTCGGTATATTATTAAATTTGATTAATACACGCAACAGTCCTGCAGTCATCGGTAATGGCGGCGTCGTAAGAGAGAGACATCTCGTTTTTAATCATTCATCCATCCCGTTCACACACATGCTTCTTTCAGAAATCATTGATAAACATTTTAAATCCTGCAGGTATCAACTCATACAAAAGTCTTAAAGTAGGCACTGTAATGTTGCAGATATCATGCCGTAATATTGATGGAGTGAAGTAGAAAAAAGCTGCATCATACATTGCTTCTGTAAATTATTTGTTGATTAAAATTGTACTGCCGCTAAAGTCAATTACACTTTGTGTACAACTTTTTGATGTAGTTAGCTAATATTTGCTGGCATAGTCAAAAATAATTTTAAACTGAATCAAAAACTTAAAGTAAGTTTAAAGAGTTTTTACTGAACTTACAAATAAAAAAGTCACTGACTACTCATTCATCCTTATTCTACATTCCATTATCCACCCATATTTAATCTATTCTATACAATCCTAATTCACGTAAACTTTTTACTGTGCAGTAATATTATTGTTATGTTGATGTTATTTAGTTGTAATTCCATTTTCTCAGCCCTTAGTTTAGCAAATGCGATACGTTTCCTCTGTGATGGTTTCCGCAGAATACGAGTAGCTGTGATAAGCTTGTTTTATCATAGCCCCATTACAAACTGAGCCGGACTATTTTGGTGCCATTAATTTAAGGTCTTATTCTTCTTAGTCTTAGTCAATGCTAGCTTCACAATGAAATAGCGATAATCTTGATATAATAAGATTTATGTATTAAACAAAAAGGTAAAAATAACTATTTTTACCTATGAGGCATTTAACCCTGCACGAGGCAAGCATCCTTAGAAGTATTTTATTTACTTTAAGCTACTGTTTGATTTACTGTAGGCATCTGTCCTTCTTTTTCTTTTTGACAGGTCCAGTAAAACAGGATTTACGCAAAACGATTATTATTATGTTCCATGAATATGCCTATACTATAGATTAAAGTCCTATGTTTTGATATACATATTGCATTATTTCTATTAGGTACTTATTTTTTTATAATCGTTTTTTTTTTTTAAATGAGGGCAACTATTCTGTGGGGCTTTTACCCTATGTACTCGTGTAAGCGACTTGACGAAGCCTAAATTTTTTGTATGTTCAAAAGTGTATAACTTTTTAGCATAGGTACCTACCAAAGTAAGCGTTATAGGTGGGTATAACAAATATAGTAGAATGAAATCTATCAAGCCATTTGATTACGTGTTAAATATGGAGACAATTTAAGTGGCAAGAACATTATTTTTACTGTCTGATTAAATCATGTTCAATTCAAAACATTATGGACTAAAGTAGCTTTCTGTCGACTGTCAATACTACTCGTACTTAAAACAATAATAAATAATAATTTGTTAATGGTGTTGATAAGGATTGTTGAAGACGAATAAAACGGACAGGTTTTAACCCAACGGTGAGATGATTTAGGTAACCTAGTCACCTACTGTTACAAATTTTTTATACCTAACGAGTATATACATTATGTTATGATACAAAATGTTGCTATTAAAATCACAATAAGTACATCTCTTGATAAACTGTTTCCGTAAGTGTCCATGTAATGTGTTTACGTCAATTAATTTAAAAAATAACAATGACAATAGTTATCTTAATAATATTATCTGAATAATCCTCTTAATGGAAAAATATTGCTAAGTACATAAATTTGGAGCGAGCATACATTCAAATTTCGAAGATCTGCCAGTTCTCCAATTTAGAACTTCATGCTCGGTACGTACCTACAGAGCTTTCTAGGTATATTGCAGCTATCAGGCATAATCCGATGAGTTAATTAAACCCTTTAGACTTTGCCTTTGACAAATCAAAGCCAAACCTGCATGATAAGCTTAATGTGGTGTAAGCCTGACTAGGTTAATTGCATAATATCATGTGCTAGTGTCAATGGCATGCTCATTTCTGAGATGAACACGAACCTTTGTCAATAAGACTGGCTATAACCTCATCAAACAAACAAACGCACCGCATTGTATTGAATGGAAATAAAACAAGAGCTAGTACTATTATTTGTAAATTAACCATTTCAAGAACACAAAGGGCTAATTTTACCCGCATCTCCTCGCATACCGGGCGCGGCGCTTTATCGGTAGGTGTGCGAGAAGATGCGGGATCGAGTCCCGCCTGAGACATAATTTTTCAAGTTTACATACTGATATTATAATTGGAATTAAATTGCTAAAATATCATATGAAGTATTTAAATAGCTGTTTCATCATAACTTACTGTCAAACATCTGTAAAGATTCTAAACAATAGGAAAGTTATCCACTGAAATTCTCAAAACGCAAAACTCCTAACATTTGATGAAATAACTTTAATAATTTACGCCTATGACGTAGTGTCCCGGTGGCTAAATGGCAAAGCGCCATGCCCGGTATGCGAGCAGATGCGGGTTCGAGTCCCGCCTCAGACATAGTTTTTCAAGTTTAAATACTGAACGTTAAAGGAATTAAAAAATAAACTTGGTTATTTTCGATTTCTATCAAACTAGCTACTTTTTAGTAAAGATTTTTCTATGGAAGCGCGTTATTTTTATCCGTATACGAAATCCGACGCCCGGGAGTCACATGTAGTAAAATATAGTATGCGCGGCTCCGTAATCCAGCGGGAGGTCGATTCCTGAGATTGTGTATTCAATTTCCTTGCCGCACTGAAGCGCAGACATATATTTGTATTTCGCCATTGACGCTGGAAAAGTTTTTGATGCTTTCATCTTAATGCATACTGAAGAATTTGTAACAATCGTACGAATAATAACTACGACTAGGTACCTTTTTGACAATTCATGAGCATCGTAATGCACGTCATGAAAATTGGTCATGAATAATATGCCTTAATGTTAGTCATTAGCTTTTATCAAAAGGCTAAACGCGTCTTGAAGGCAAGGTTGTTTATTATGTGACTTTCAGAATTCTTTATCCAACCAAACCAGGTGCTGAGACAGCTGTTTATCTGTTTTTACAACTTGATCAAAATTTTACTACATTGCATTTATAGTACTTTTTTATATAACTTACCACAAAATACCAATAGTCTTACGTCACAAATTTCACATGCAAAAATGAATTTGCCTTTTTACAAAAAGAAGCTTAGCAAGTAAGCTTCTTTTTCTGCCTATAATGTCAATAAGCTGCAATTCCGTTTAACCTCCAAAAACGTTTTAATCACCTTCAACCGGTTTTCTGTTGATCGATTAATAGGGCCCTAATAAGCTGTGTATGACTTACTGCAGTACATAGATGTAGCATCTGAAGGTTTTAAACAGCTAGACTTTCATAACAATACAAAGAACACAGCACAAGTAATACTAGACAGTTTACTCCACGATTTATATGGGGAGTAGGATAGATTAGTTTATAAAAATATTGTTACAAGTAATAATAAAACCACTATCACCATAACCCTCAGCTTAGATGATACACTGATTGTAGTTGATGTCTTAATAGCTCTAGAAAACAGCAAAAAACTACATGAGAAAGTAACTCAATTCTGTCAATTTCTCTTGAAGGATGTGCTACAGCCCATGATCAACAACGATTTCATGTTTTTGCTGAAACAGATGAGCTTATGACCATTACTATTAATCACAAGCCAGATTTCAAACCTGCCTATGATGCGGTCATTGCCAATTTAAGACTGTTATTCTATTAACTCAGCAACAAACTGAATTTTGAATTCAATAGAGAGAGGACTCTAATGAAAATGATCAGCAAGCAAATCAGCAGCGATTTTAGAGAGTTGTTAGTTAAGGATTGTCTAATTAATACTATACTTTATATAAGGCTACACCTTAACTTAATAGCCAAAGTTTAATGCCCATGAAGTAGTCCAGAGTCCTACAGCCTTAGATATCGAACGTCAAACTGTGCTGCACTCCCTCATCAATTGCAATTGAGAATTCTGTTCTGTTTCTCTCATCTAGGTTTTCCTCTTTTGTACACCACAACGCCTATTACATCTGTGGTTTGAGTAAGCGGGCGACGGGGATTTGAATCGGCTGTTTGTTGAAAACGCCCCTTTTGCAATAAATTCGCAATATATCGGCCCGACAAGCGGTTTAATTACGGCTCGTCCTGTTTGACTCGGGTTTCTTCTTGTCAAACAAAGAGACAAGTGTCTTAACTTATTTGCATTCCAAAAAAGGCTATACTGGGGTCTTGAAAACAGACAGTACTAAAGCGGTTTTCGCATGATCTTTATACAGAAAAAACATTAAGCAATAGTACTGCTTTAAAAAGACACTTGCGTTATACATGGACGCTACCTTAGTGGAATAAATGTCTATGTTTTTTGCTTAAAATAAATTCGTAGAAGTTAGTTGGCTTATAAACGAAACATAAAAAGGTGTAACAGATCGACGAAAAAACTATTCGTTTTTCGCATACCTAAAATCCTTTTGGATTTTCGCAATAAAACAGTTGTGTGACTGTGTAACGTCACTACTTCGGAACGAGATTACTGCCGCGAACCGTCGAAACTCGCAGCCCCGAGTCCCGAGGGTGTTTTGACTATGTAAATTTTGAAAAATATTTCCCATTTGGTCGCTTGTCGTGTAGCGAACGCACGGTGAAATAGTGTTGTGCTTACTAAACGGCAGGTGTGCCCTTTTTTTTAAATTTCAGGTATGGTACTAATATGTATATTAATGAGCAGTAAAAATTATCTACTAACGTAAAATAGGTAATGAAATGGGATCGTTATATATATTATAATATACCTACTAAATAGCTACTCAAACTTTTATAAATACGGCTACAAATATGAATAGGAGGCAATTACTATCTAATTAAATTATTATGTGTATCAGCCCAGACTTGCCACAGCTATCTGGATTGCCGGTATTTATTCATTAGGCTCAATTATTTGGCTGGATGTACACTAATTAGCTAACTGCAACGATCAACGAAGCAATGAATTTAAAATACGAGTAGTGTGAAATTTAAAATACGCACAGTTAAATTTAATTTGAATAAATAAAATTGATCCTATTTCGAAATATTGGACATGACTCGTATCCTACAAGTTTCTCATTATTCTGACTTGAAAAAATATTTGATTTGATCTCCTATTCATTGTTGGTCTTTATTTATATTGCCACAAAATATGCAGCTTTCAAATACAAAAAGGAAATTTTAACTTAAATATTATAACAGCAATTACATTTACCTATTTAGTTAAACTCGATAATACCGTGTTGATTCCGTTAATCCACATCACTACAGCGCTATATAGTAAACGTATGAATGCATGAAATTCAGTTCAGCCAACTTTTTCCGGATTGTCTTCATTTTTTTAGAACAAATCCTGGAAAAGTTTTACTTTCTATTCTCTAAAGGATTGCAAATGTGTTCACAGCAACTTTGTCTACTAACTGTATAGACAAATTCATGTACAATTTTGTTGCAATAAAACTGAGAAGTTTGGTAGTATTTACAGTGTTACAAGTATTCTGAATTATTTTCATTTCTTATTTTAATTTAATGAGATTTAAGTATATTAAGAACGCCCCTTGGTCTAGTGGTTTAAATACCGGGCCAAGATCTCAGGGTCCCAGGTTCGATCCCCGGGTCGGGCTGCAAAAAGTTTCGAATTTTCGAACGTTGCTCGGGTTTGTGATCACCAACCCGCATTTGGCAAGCGTGGTGATTATGCCAGTTCCCATCATTGCAGTGGTAACTTGAATTCAATGATGGAGGCCTTTTCCCTGCAGTGGGATGAATAAAGGCTGTTACTTTTATTTTAAGTATATTACTACAGTCTGACTTTGACCTATAGTCTTGTCAATTTAAAGTTGATTCTCAATGATGCCACATTGAAATACCTAGGTATTGGTCCTTGTACATACAAAAACCAATAAAATGGGTGCGATTTTGCATGGAAGTTCTTTGCTAAAGCGCTGTGACCTTGCCCAATATTAACTGAATGCTGCCTTTAATTCGAGATAGTAGTGATGTAAGGGGTTGTTACTCGTATAGATGATTGAATTAAATATTCTAAGATCGTCGGCTTTTTTAAAAGCCTTTAATCTTATTTATGCAGGATGAAATTTTTATAGGCGTTCAGTATCGTATTTAGAGCCTATTTATGAAGTAAAAAATGTAAATCAAGTTGTCACCCGAAAATATTTTTCGCGATATAGTTTTCAATTTTTACGCTCCTAGACCTGTTGAGGTATAAAGGGAAATAAAAAACTTATGAATAGTATTGTAATGAATGAATGAAATGCTCATCGCGTAAAAAATGTGTTACTAGGATGCCGTATCAGAAATTTTAGATTTTTGGCGGACATTTTCTAAGTGCTTTATCTTGACATTTTTGTACTGGGCTATACCAAAAGAAAAAATACGTCATTTGTTTTTTGCCTCGTAGATTGCTATATTAAAATTTGGAAAGTGGGTAAAATTTTACCCTGTATACTCTACACCATATAATATATATACTCGAACGAAGGTGCGACCAAAATTCCGATCCTACCAAGATCTAGTAGTAAAAAAATTTTTCCCCTATTTTTTCCATTAAATTATTTAAATTTTGTAATTTGTGCCGACTCGCAAACCCAACTTAGCTCAAATACATTTTATGTTAACTTCGTCATATATGCTTCTGCTGCAATTTTGTACTGACCCAATGAATGACCTATTATCTGAGTAAGAGACACTTTACTCTTCTTGACTCAAACACAAACTGAAACTTATAAAGAACTGTCCAACAACACAGCACAATATGGGGGGATATAGATGAGAAAATAAGGCAATACCAATTTAAAGTATTATAAAAAAACTTTTTCGAGCACTAGCCAAACGGATTCCTTGTCTTGATTAAGGGACCTTAAAAGCAATGAAATATTTCAAACTAACTTTTACCCAAATTTAACCACAAATCCGTTAAACCGACCAAGTGCAGTTGCATACCCACAATTACTCTGCCCAAATATTGTGTATTACTACACAATTCGGCGAATTTATGCGACAATAAGTCTTGCCCGCGGGCGTTACCAGAAATTTAATACTGTGATAAATCCCACACAAAATTGTTATTTGTCGCTTGCTCTACGGTTAATAATGGTTAATTAAATTTATCCGATTATCCCACCAGATAATTTCAGATACATGCAATCACATGTGGAGTCATTTGAATATTTTAATAAACCCATATCTGTTCGTGTAGTTAGTTAAGCATAGATGCATCTTATTCGCTGATGACATTTAGTTATAAACATATCCGTGATAGTGAAAACTAATAATAAATTAAGTATACATGACCACATGAATAATTATTTCATGGATCAAAAATAATAATTTAGTTATAAACATTGACATAACCCATTTTACTAACTTTAATAATTTAATATACCAGACAATTAATATTCATTTCGAAGGACATCCACTTCAGGGCACTAACGTAACGAAATTTCTTGACCTATAGATTGGCCAGAAACTAAATTAGAAGACCCAAGTGGAATAAATATGTAACAAAATCAATAGATTTTCCTATGCACTGTACAAATTAAGTAAAGTTGCTACTAAAAGTACAGCCTGCTTTGCTTATGTTGAATCTGTACTGCGTTACGGTATAATTGTATGGGGAAATGGTACTGACGTGAATAAGGTATTTATTGCACAAGAAAAAATGTATCAGGGCTTTATGTTGCACAGCACCTGATGAGCCATGTAGACCTTTATTCAAAAATCTCAAAATAATACCACTTCCATGTCTTTATGTATTTGAAATTTTGAAGTTTGTTAAGCAAAACATGCATTATTTTAAACAAGTCAAAGATGTATATATGCGGAATACCAGAAATAGCAATAGACTTGTGTCTGATAAGATTCCTAGGAGTACTAAATTTAGGAAAAACTGCTATTGAATGTGTATTTTAACCGTTAACAAAATACCCCAAGACATAAAGGACCTGCCGTTTAATAGATTTAAGTGCGCCCTTAACAATTGGGTAAATGGGCATTGTTTTTATTCCGTAAATGAATTCCTTAATTTTAATTCATGATTTAATATAATGACATTATAATAATAATACGAGTCCTGGAATACAGGATTATCTTAGCTCAGGCTCCAGTCTTCAATAGTGTTGTGTTTCATGCTGCCCAATTGTCTGTTCGTAAAAGTAATATTTTTATGACATTATGAATGAAAATAAAATTTATCTATTTTTTTTTATGACAGTTGTAATAATTCTAAAATAAAATCTGACCTGTTCTTTGTTTAATTTTTATATATATCGTGCTGGACATTTAATTTACTATAATTTCTTTTATTTCGACATTTGATAGTATTTTGATATTTAGTTATGATTGCTTTGTATAAATATTTTGCATGCTATCTGTATATAGTTGAAAAAGCTGAACTTTATTATAAAATAAGATCCATGTTGTACCCTTTTTCATACGCAAATAAATTTCATTTCATTTCATCTGTTCGTGTAGTTATTGTTAATTAATCTGTTCAGATATAGATTTATCATAATTTTTGCCAACAACACATCGATTACGTCGTCATTTTCGTCGGACAACTGTGAGTAGGCTACTTTGCCAACGAATCAGACAGCCAAAGGGGAATATAATCAGGCCCCTAATTCCGCTAATTACAAATGGCTCAATTGAATCGTAATTGGATCTCAGTCGTATATATTGTCATACCTTAATAAATGTGTCAAAATATACGATTGAGATCCAATCACGATTCAATTGAACCATTCGTAAACTAGCGGAATTGGGGGCCTGGTACTTGGAAGACTAAGAGATATCCAAGCTTCGTCTTCTACCTAGCCTATCCTACCGCCTTACCAGGTGGACTGATGATTTGGTTAAAATTGCCACATCCGGAGAGACTATATAGTCTCTCCGGATGTCGCAATTTTGACCTTAAAAGCCTCTAGAGTCTTTTAAGGTGAAAAGTAAAGATGATATTATCAATTCTGTAAATAATTGTATTTCTCATTAATAATAATATTAGAAAAGAATAACTAAGCTATCAACGTGAACCAATCGTGTTCTTTTGTGTCTGATGTGGTTGTTAACAGCTGGTTTTATATAAATGGAAATTGACTATTGAAAATATTTAAACCCAACTTTCCCGAAGCATTTAATCTCACGTAAATCTTTTTCCATTTATTGGTTTTCAAAGACGTGATAGAATTCAATACGTGCCGCGCTCAAAGCCGTGATTCGAGAGCTATCAGCGGATTTCGGAGGAATAATTAAAACACCAATCGGCTTGATCACGCTGAGTTCTTTTTGAAACGACTACAAAAAACGGGAGAGTTACTTTTTTTAATTGTTTGTTTGTTATCTGATATATTGGTCACACGGTGAATACGGTAATATTTTTATCAAATTACGTAAATAACAAAACGCTGATTTTCCGACAATCTTTGATTCTTTAAACGACTCCTGGTGGGTTATAGATTTGATGTAATATCGGAGGTTTTTGAAAATTTTTTTTTTTACTTTGTACAAGGTTTACCTCGTTAAAATTGCCTTGACCACGTTAATAAACATACAACGAATTTACCTCCTGTCTTTTTCTGAAACAACAGTATTTTTACCTCAGGCTGTACTGACGGTATCGTTTTAGAGGTAGGTACGACTCAAATCTTCAAAGTAACTCGGAAGATAATATATTATATTTCATTTAGTTAAAAATAACTATTTACATAAATAATTGTGTGATATCATCAAATTTCATTGATACGCTGTATGCTATGATACGAGTATGCTGATAGTGTATCCGCTCAAAAGCAACGCGTTGATAATGTGTGACATTCTGTCAGCAATGGTTTGGTCATTTACACTATTTCAGTAGATTCGAAAATCCACGGCTAGAATGTATGTTTCACAGGATCCGTGCGTTCTATTGCATGTTTCCATTATTGCAGTTACAATCCAACTCCAAATTCAATCACTGGGCTGGAATGCGACAGGCATTGAGTAAAACGGACATTATTGAGTCTACTAACCTGCACGTATTCGTAACTGGCGACGGAATGTCAATCAATTAGATCAAACTACTAGAAACTGAATATCCAACAAAGGTTTTCGTTTACAATGAAAGTTGTGCACATGGACATTGTCGCGCTACTGTTAGCTTTGTGTGCATTATGGCTTACATGAAAAAATGTAATTGTAATATTGACCAGAAAAATTAAAACAAGAATAGGTCAGTCGTCACCCCATTACCGAAGGGTTCCGATCTTGCTACGTTGGGGGATTGGTAATCGCAGCGTGTTGGGGAATAAGTTGCTATGAACCAAGAAGAACCTACATGAGATACATTTTCAGTGGACCTGAGCAGCCCGCTATTGAATACGTTTTAATGATGGCGGCGAATGGCGGTGCTGGAGGCTACCTGCTCGTGTTGGCAACTTGCGGTTGCAGGCCTTGTCTCATGGCCTGTTACGGCCATCACCACAACAACGCTGGCATCACCGCTACTTTGCTTGGCGACGCTTTGTGGTTAGTGGTAGTCGCTCTTTTCCCAGTACATTTGGAGATAATTATGCAAGGCGGCGAGTGGGTGTGAGATGTAATGACCATAGTTTGAGTCTAGATCCCCATCTAGGCATAAAGGCATTTGTCGGACAAAACTTCGGCTTGTAACTAGTACACCACTGCACAGCATACTTATGTCTGGTAATTCTAAATGTACAACATTTTCTAGGTTATATGTAGTCCGGCATAGCAATGCGTCTGCGATGCATCGAAGTCATCCTTACGCGTTCCCTTGCTTCGTTGCCATCTGTTAACCCGTCACTCTGCAGTTTACTGGGAATGCTTCTCGGAGAACTGAAATTTCCACGTTTGTTTTTCGCAAAGAAAGGGGGTGGGGTAAGTGTGAAATATTACAAATGCGTATTTTTTTTATACGCCTATATGTTAAAAACCTGAGAGTTGGCATTTCTATAGAAAAATATACTTTGTAATGCTTTAAGTTTACTGCTTCGGGGTGCTGTCCCCGAAGCATGTTATGTGTGACTCTTTGGTACACAGACTATAATTAATAGGGGTTAAAGTATGATATTGCCGATTATTTTCCGACTTTTTATTTTGTTTATAGCTCTTAAGTATAGTCATATTATTGCGTAATTCTTTTTGTATTGTATCAAAAACTAAATAAAGTAACTTTTGACTAAAAAAAATGCAATACTAGTGCCTATTACTTCAAAGGAAGTCGTTGAAAAGACCCCTTACAATGTGTCAGCTGACCTTCTTGCTTCAATTAAGTATATTTGTATTATATACTTTGATTTTCAGAAATTTAAATACTATAATGCGTATCATTATAATACCACCACATAACCATCTTACTTTCACCTTTAATTGCATCGAAAACGGTTCAGGCGTTTTTAAAAAAACTAAAAAATTGTTAGTATGGAAAAATGACTTTTCTAGTTTTCGTCCATACAAAACGGCAATATCATACTTTAACCCCTAATTAATCAACTACGTATTTACTTTTTTAATACTTATGACGTGTAGGTACTACTTAAAGGTCTATAGTCCAACTTTAAAATATAGAAACGTACTAATGTGATTGGTTTATTTTTCCATTGGCAAGTTTCTTCATGGCGGGATACCAATTACTGGCTTTCTGCCTTAAATGATTTAGATTTGATTTGAAAAGTTCTTTATTTAAATTAAACATTAAATACTTATGACCTAGTGTACATTTTATCCTAGGTATAAACAACATAATATAATGCGATTATGAGATCATTGAGGTCTGTTATAACTGTCAACATGAGAATAAGTAAATGACTACATACAATGCAAGCTTACCCAGTGGAGAAGTAATACCTATTCTCAAACCGTCACAAGCACTTTGTAAAAGTACTGGTTTCCTTAATTTTTCATTATTATATTGATTTTTGAGGGTAATTCTTACTCCTCAGTACATAGTACACAGCTGCACAGTGATATTATTGTACATCAGTACCGACCTTCCAAGAAACTTACAAACGGGTGATCTCGCCTTAAATGAAAGTGTCATCAAACCAGCCTTGGTTCGATGACACTCTACGTAAGGTTTTGATGGTCGAAGTCTATCCTAGACTGAGGCCTATTACTTTTTAATAAAAACTACTTACTCTGTTACTACTCTTTATGAACATGACGTGTTTACTGTTTCTGAGTAAAATGCTAACGAAAACTTTAAAAACATTGCAGCCCATTTAGGAATCACAATGAACACTCAAGTCCAATTCTTCCAGATGGCAATTGATCTTGCCGAGTAACTTACTACCCGACTTCACCAAGTTACGATAACTTTAGGAATGAGTGCAACCACAACTTCGTGTGCTCTTTGGCAAAGTGCAGAATGATCAGTTTATCCACGTTTAAAACAATGTAACAGTTATAATATTTCGAACATTTATTTTACAAAACCATATTTTATGGAAGGAACCAGGAAATCCTTCTGAAGAAAGTCTTTTCAGTATCCAGGGGGCCAAGAGAGTCATCAGCTAATAAAACTATGTTAGATGTAGGTAATGCATAATGATCCTAACAAGCCAAATAAAGTGCTGACATCTATACTAATATCATACATTCGAATATATGTGGGTGTTTAAGTGTTTGCCGCTGAACCAATGTATTGAACTAATAGTTGAAATTTGGTCAAACAGATTGAGTCCCAGGAAAGGCTATAAGGTAATTTCCATCTAAAAATGGGTGTGGAAGTTTGTATTGGGACTTAATATTATCTCAATTTAGTTATAAATATAGCAATTACAAAAATAATAAGTGATAATAGCGTGATAATATTACGCGAATGAAGTCACAGTAAAGTCGTAGTGCGATAATTTCTTTATCGGTTATCATAAATAGTATCGTCATCATTTTCAAAAATTTACGATACAAAAAATTATGAAATAAAAATTCAGTTTCTGACTTCGTGTTGCATGTGCGTGTATGTATAATATATACCTAAGCCCCCAGTTCTGGCACCCAGCTCATATAAACGTGTTTATTTGAGACTTTTTAAATAATCCTTTAGCTTTTGGATGTCTTTACTGTTTTTGTCGTCTTGTGCGTCAGGTCGATGAGATTATTTAATGAAGTAATCCGTATTCGTAGGTTAAATGGGGCTCTGCGGCGGCAGACAAAATAGACCAGCTGACTAATGTGACGGTTACCAGTCATTATTGTCTTCATTACCTACTGCCGCTAGATGTGTCACATCTGTTTATAGACTCTAGAACGTTTAGTGACAGCATACTGAGCGCACTCGCCTTAGATGCAAAAACCGTGCCCCATTTTAGCAGGTACAGACCTTGTCTGGCCGCTTTTAAACTGTCCGCCCAGACAGCTTCGTAGAAAGTATTGTGTCGTATATATTGAATATATATTAGCATCACAAATACATAAATATCAATGTTAATAATAATAAATAAAAGTCTTAAATAAGAGAGAAATACAAGTATTTTTAGAATATGTGTTAGAATAATAAAAAAATACGTAGATAAAAATAGAAAATAGCAAAATTATGTTTAGTATGACCCTGTAGATTACAAAGAAAAAGAAGGAAAACTAAAAGTAAAAAGTAAACATAGAGTAGATGATGAAGTAGAAGGCTTGACCTTTAGTTTTAAAAGTAAGAATATATAAAAAATATTAATGATAAAATAGGCTCCGACTACGTTGGAGGAAATCGCTATAAAAAAGAAAAAAAAATGTCTGCCCTTCGAACGACGACCAACTCGAGGTCCAATCTACAGACGCGTCCTACAGGCCTATCGGGCTCACTGGAATGGAATAGCGTAGACCTTTCTACATTCCCACACCAGCCAGCTATGCAGTACCAAATCACGACGGTACAACTTCTAGTCGCCTCTCTATAGTACGGTAAGATTGATCCAAAGTAAGATTTGGTCTAAATGCCTTGTGCTCAGATATGAAAAAAATAAAAATAAAAAAAGTTTATTTGGAATAAAAACATTTGGACAATATAAAATGTGCACGAAAATAACAGCTGTAGTATAAACTGTATTGCAGTTATTAACGCCCACCTCCAGTAACAAAAGTAGACAGCATTCCTCAATTTCCTAAATTTGACAATAAACACAAACAATGAATAAACAAGCGAAAACAAAATTCACGGAAAACGTTACAGACAAGAAATAGCACAGAAAGTCAAACTTATTTGTGTGTGTGTGGTGTGTGTGTATGTGTATGTGTACGATAATCTGCTTGGTAAGTCTGCTAACAGCAAAAGTCATTAAAAAACTGCATACTTTTAACTGCATAAAACTGCATATAGAGTAACCAATTGAGCTTCAAGACATTGTTTTTGTCACGTTTGTGTCAACAAATTTATCCAAGGCTTTTTACGCTGTATACCAGCGGATTTTCAACAGTATTTTCTGGTTATGTACCTCCAATATCCGAGAGAAATATTTTACAATCGGTTAAGATGAAACAGCTTTGCAAATAATTTATACGATATTTAAGCAATTTAATTGCAATAATAATATCAGTATTTATACTGGAAAAATTATGTCTCAGGCGGGACTCGAACCCACATCCCCTCGCATGCAGGGCGTGCGATATCATTAAGCAGCTTAATGGTATAGCGTAAATTCAGCAAATTCATTGATGGTATGAAAAATCATTCATTAAATAAATAACATGATTTTGTTAACTACACTACATTACATTTATTTTCAAACTGTGTGCAAATTTTCTTGCACCAGTATTAGTATATTTGACAAGGAAAATTTCCAGACATACTAAAACAATCCAAGGTAATAACCTCTTTATAAGAAAAATAATAAAGAGGATATAAATAACTACCGCCGCCCTATCACTCTTGTTTCAATAATTTCGAAGATATTCGAAAAGACAATGTATAAGAGGATAATAAACTTTTTTGACAAGCATAATATTATAGCAGAGGAACAAAATGGGTTTCAGAAAAACAAATCCACAACTCTTGCAACCTTCTCTTTAATAAAATGCGTTGTAAGTAACATAGACAAAAGGATTCCAGTAGTGACAGTGTTTTTTGACGTAAGTGAAGCGTTTGATTTTGTAGACCACGTTAAATTGTTGGCAAAATGTGAATAGTATGGCATCAGAGGACAGGCTTTAGACTGGATACAGAGTTATCTCACTAATAGAAAGCAATGCGTTGAAATCAATAAAATCAACATTGAAAATGAAGTGGGTTCATATAGATCTGCTTTTTTGCTAAACAAACTAGGTGTTCCGCAAGGTAGCGTGTCCTTGTTATTTCTTGTGTACATCAATGAGTTGCCAAAAATCATAAACTACCAGACTGTATTATTTGCAGACGACATCTCTCTCATTATACCTAGGCGTGACAAGAGAGTTGATTATCAACAAGAAATAAATACCAATATAGATCGATTTATCACATGGCTTGCTCAAAACAATCTGTGTGTCAATATATCTAAAACGGCCTACATACAATTTTCGAATTATAAATCAACTCATTTAGACTTGGATATAATGTGTCAGGGTCAAAAAATTAAAGAAGTTAAAGAGTCTAAATTTCTTGGAATAATACTCGATAATCACTGTAATTGCAAATCTCACATTTCTAATTTATGCGCCAAGTTAAGTAAATTCATATATGCCCTTAAAAAGTTGCGTTGTACAGCTGGTGAAATAACGGCACTCACCGCATACCATGGTTATGTGTTGTCACTGCTAAAATATGGTCTTATAATATGGGGGAATTCACCTGACAAAAATACAGCATTTCATAAGGGCAATTTGTAGGGCTGGGCCAATAGAAATCTGTTTAGGAAACTAAGTTTACTTACACTGACAGGGTTTATATTTTGAAAGCCGGAACTTTTGTCCGCAGCTATCCAAATATTTTTAAACAAAAAATTATCGTCAACTCAAGACTGCGCCAGAGAGACACCACTCGTCTTCTGACTCAGTCTAGCTCTAACGCATTTTTCAGAAAAAATGTCTTGCGATGTGTATTAGGATTTACAATAATATTCCAATAAACATAAGACAGCTCCCTACTGCCCAATTTATTAAATGTCTACGCAATTGGCTTATTGATCATTATTATTACTCTTTAAGTGAATTTTTGACATGAAATGAATCTCAATATCAATTGGACATTTTAATTTAGGTAACATTTTAATAGTAATTTATTTAAGACATTTATATAAAAGGTGACATTCTATTAGTATCTATGACTTGTGATTTATTTTGTAATTATGTAATTTCTTTGTTTTCTTTTGCATGCCACCAAGTTGGCGTATCAGTGATTCTTTTTTAAAATATAACTTATTATGTACCATGTTTTTTGCGAAATAAATGATTTGATTTGATATGATTTAAAAATATTTGTTATTGACATCAAAACAACATTTAAAGTTAAAGGTAAAACATTCCAATAAATAGTTCTTCGGTTTAAAAGTTACGCAATAAATTTTAGCGGTACTGCGGTGATGCGGTAGGGCAAGGATTCTAATGAAACCCTACAATTCAATTGTGCTTGGTATGAAGACACGCGTTAGCACTAGAACAAGTCCACTGAATACTCAGCAAAGGAAAGAATAAAATATATGTAATATAAAAAAGGGGGCATTGAGTACATTCGTTAGTAATCTCTTTGTTCGCGCACAAATGTATGAGTTAGTTTCACGGCTGCGCGGCTGCAAGATATATCGTGAATAAAGCCTCGCTCCAAAAATATTGGTAGCACTCCCAGCGCTAGTGATTTATCGGGAATTTCGCCGTACTCCTCGACCTTGTGTTTCACGAATATTCTTCGGTTATGGGAATACTCGTATGTGTACACATGTTAGTACATACACACTTCAGATCAGAGAAGACCCAATTCAGTGAGAGTCATAATCATAATTAACGATTGCTTAACTAGTTGTAAACTGTTCTTGTCTTGCTTAAAAATCAACACGCGGGTTTAATAAGAATTCTCACCTAAATTAATGTTACGAAGCCTTCAAAATTATATCTTTAGATATTTAATTAAATAATTATTAAGCCCGTCTCTCAACTACTTAAATGTTAGACGTGTTTAGACTTTTGATGTTATTAACGTCGAGATATCACATTGTTCGTGAGTCTTACTTTTCCAATAAATTGTTCTAAAAAGCAACTTCTTTTTTCTATCTAAAAAAAAACGTAAGAACTCATTATGAAATAGTTTTAGCAATTCTAATTTGTAAATGATGTGGTACCGTATCTAATATGCAATGGAATATTCTTATGTTTCATGATCTTAATCAGAATTGACAGGGATACTCATTCCGAAAGTAGATGTTGATGCCTTCGGTCATCGTCATCATTAGCCCACTGCGAGTCATACGCCTCTCCAACAATCGGACTTAATCACCACACTTAGGCTGGAGGTACACATGCAATATTCCTATGTTTCATGATCTAAATCAGGCTTATACAACTCATTCCGAAAGTTGTTGTTGATGCCTTCAGTCATCATCACAATCAGCACACTGCAGGTCATGCGCCTGTCCAACAATCGAATTTTAACATACGATAGCTGTTAAGCCAATAGCGGAACGGCGTCTTCTTTCTACTATTGGCCTAGCAGCGATCACCAAGCAATCGTTGTCTGTCTTTTTCTTCTCCTTCAGTCGCTCCTTACAACGAATCATATAGAATGATAATGGGTATTTGCTTTTCTAAAATGTACCTATGTACTATACTGCCGACTTTCTGTCAATTGTTACAACTTATTAATTGCGATAATGCAATAATTTTATAGATTTTTATATTAATAATTAATCATTGAACAATGCTTACCACACTCAGTTGAGTTGGTTTAGTAAGGCAGACATAGTTGATTAACTACTATATTGACATCGAAGCAAATTAAACTTGAATAAATACATTTATCTCAATATTTGAGTCTAATCACAAATATAAAAGCTCAGCCCGGAGACTTCTCTAAACTCGTTCGTAAGCCCTCAGTCTATCTTACATAGAAAATATAACATGTCAAAAAATATAAAAACGAAAATGTCAGAAAAGCTTAAGTAAAGTAAATGATAACTGTACAGAGCGGGCGGCACGCCCTAATGAGATTAAAATTCGTCCTCTGTTATTAGCTGGACCGATGAGAGGCCGCCATGTTCTCGAGCCGCCTAGAGATGGGAACATACTATTGTTAGGGTGTTAACAATTATATATTATTTTATACTTGTATAAGTACCCTACTAAAAGTAGTACAATTCAATAAAATAAACACTGTTTATTTAGATAAACAGTATTACTAGGCACTGTTCAAGGTTTATGAATTTATGAAAAAGATGAATAAATTTCAAAAATAACAGATAAATTCTCAATTCTGATCGTATTGAAATAATTTTGATGAATTATTTTTAATGGGGTAACCAAGCTTGAAAATTATAACAATACGAACAAAGAATATCAAATTAGTATTCAAGCAAATGAACCAAAAACTTGAAGTATTTGTCAAAAAACAAAAAGGCACATTGTGATGTGCAGTCCTTAAATTGGTGCTTGTGTTCTGATCTAAGTGTCCATTCAGTCACCTACCTTATTGTTACTTATAATATCAGAGTAAGCAGGTCAGAAAGCTGCCTGAATGACCTAAATTATTATAACGTTATCTGCTCTACATATGAAATTAAGTGTAATGTCACAATTATTTGCCACTATCATAAAT
Organism: Anania crocealis; assembly: GCA_949315895.1. NCBI lineage: Eukaryota > Metazoa > Arthropoda > Insecta > Lepidoptera > Crambidae > Anania > Anania crocealis. The sequence goes on along the minus strand of OX438879.1, from coordinate 21,162,776 downwards.
ATTAAAATAATATTATTATGCTAAAAAAATAAAAATGTTTAGAATACATCGGAGTTCGGATAAAAACATTAATATTTCCTATTGAGACTCAGCCCGTCACTAAAGAGCCGCTTGGAACTGGAAATCATTGGAGCGAACCGGATCGAACCCGTTTCCAGCACCCGAACGTATTAATCACTTTATAACTCAAACTCGCCTTCTTTCCGAAGCGTGCTGGAGAATGGTTAATTATTTTCACAAAATCACACCCCATTGTACGCATTACATTGATTCGATAACGAGTTTTTATACAAAAAGTTCGGGACATTAATTTGATAAAAACAAACTTGTTTGTTTCCATCGGTTTCTATGAAGATTTTCAATTGTTTTATGCTTTGATACTTTATATTAGATTCAAACGATATAATAAATCTTAGCAGTCAGACTCTTGTCCGACCTTAGTTGATAGTTTGATTTCCAGTATTCGTCCTTCTTAACATACGATAAAACATCTTGAGGAAACATGCTTTAAAAAATATCACTTAAAGTATAAACATGATCCTAAAGAGTCTGTTACCCTTACCTATATAAGACTTATAAGATGTGTAAAATATGGCTATTACTGCGGTAACTAGTATTTGTGAAATATGGTTAAATTAGCTATTTTTCGCGACTTAGCTCTATTAAACATTTTATGGATACTAACATAAAATTTTGAATTAGAAGAAAAAAGTATACTTGATGCTATTCCATCGTATCGACCAGCTTGACAAATTTCATTTAATCCGTTGTAACCTAATCAAGTAACAAACATTTACTAAACTGTCCCATTTATAATACTAGATAGTACACACACACACGGCTTCGATCGCGTAGAAATTGTAATGTAAAACTATCCAACGGAAACCACAGTAAAAATACATTTTTTTGCTATTTAAGCTTAGAAAAGAATGACTTTTTCACCACCGTCAAAATTTTATATTAAGTATCGTATTTAGAACCCATTTACGAAATAAAAAATTTTGGTCAAATTTTTACAATCTTTCGCATTTAAAATATTTGTAATATGTTTAAAGATTAGACAATACACAAAATAAATGTTCCAAAGTCGAAAAAACATTATTATGTTATAGTCGAAAAACGAATTAATGTCTCCACAGATCTTGTTGTGGATTAACACAAAGTCTCCTCCACATCTCGAGAGAATAGTTTCTGAATAATCGCAATGGCACGTACATTACTCACACAGTACGTAAGCGAATTGGTTTAGGTAGACGGTTATGTGGTAATACCGGGTGTATTTTACGTAAGGAAAAACGAATATTCGTCTGCTACTGAATAACTTTATTAAAATTTATACGACCGACATCTCAATAAATATTTTCCTTGTTCACAGTAATGTAATCGTGGATATTAAGTTAAGAGATAACCGTTTTTTAAGGGTTCATAGTCTTCTGCTTCATATCGCATTCTATTCTACCAAATTAGTCTGGTGTCAGTATTTCCCAATCCGCTTCTGATATGAATTGTTTTCTGACTTCAGCCAGAGGTCTTGCGACTACAGCTAAACCCAACGACTAATCTTCCCTTCCGAAACCGTTACCCCTTCGAGACTAGAAACAATTTATAAAATATCGTTTCCTAAATTAATTCATCCGAGAATCGAACCCGGAACCTGTGCGTTGGAGGCGGAATTTTGCATCACTATAATTATATACCGATTTGATTTTAATACTGCTTCCTTTGAAAATGTTATCCCAAATACACACATAGGTATAAAAAACAGTTCAATAAATTGTCTAAACAAAATCAGATTTATTCAGAAATGTTGACTTGTGTCGTATTACCTATTAAAATTTATGCTACCCGAGTTAGATTGTCGATAAAAGTCGATTTTATTATTCAGATTTTTATAACTTACATTTACGGAGTTGTTTGATTTTGATGATTATTGTAGAGAACCTAGATCAAAAGAATATTTAAATACCGATAGTATTTAAATATTCTTTTTTTCTTAGTTATCTTATCTTTAACTCGATTAGATTACCCTGAATTTAATGATAGTTACATACCTGTTTTGGACACCACATATCAACCGACGATAAAAAAGAAGCTCTCATTTCGAAGCGTAACACATAGTTTGTAAGTAGGTACAAAATTTCCAACTTTAAGGGTAAAACGACGCCCCATTAGTTTAGTTGTATAAGTACCGGGGCAAGATCTTGGGGCCCCGGGTTCAATCATCTGGATGGGCAACCATAGTGATGAAATTTCGAACATTGCTCGAGTAAGTGATCTCCAACCCGTATTTAGCAAGCGTGGTAATCTCAGATCATATAAAGAAGATATGAAATTACTCGTAAATCCTTAGCGAACCCGTGTCTCCGAATTATTTATGTGTGCAACGCAACTACAATAATACTGTTGTAAGCATAAGGACCACACTATATCAATTTACAACAGTCATTGGTGCGCACACAAACATGGACCCAATCACAGCGGCTATCACTTATTCGCTTACACAATGCGTTATTTTGTGTGTAAATTAGTATGTCGCTACAAAGAGTGGTCGCGACGCACACGTCGGGCAGTGAACGCTTCGATTAAACCTCGATACATTGCTCAGTCGCATAGTACTCACAACACAGCTAGTTAGTATCAAGCCTTCAATGTGTATTGTGCCGATACAATAGGCTATTTGACAATGCGAAAAATTAAGTGCGAATTTCTATTATCTGCTCATATTATGAGTTTAAAAATGGTTACTTAGCAACGGAAGTTGAATAAACGATTTATTTATAAATACAGAAATAAAACTGCATTTATTTAAACGTTTGTCACGTGACACGAAACGCTCCTGATTGGTCGGGTTTATGATGACGTCACCTGCATGATAACTTCGTTTGCTTACTTGTGTTTTAATAGATTTTCAAAATGTTTTGATAATATTTTCCTATAATAATAGTGTCTCTAGTGTCCATTGTCTTTGTGTGATTTATTTCCAATATTTTACAAATTCTGTCAATTACTTTTACCACGGACAACGATTTTGTAAAGCTGAAAGCGATAACCTGCCCATTCATTTAAAATCTGTAACAAACAAACTAGTTAGTCGGGATCTTTATGTTTATTGTTTATTGAAATCATAAGACTGTAGCTACAATTTTTAGCTAATATTATAAACACATCGTAAATATTCGAAGTGAGTTGCAAGAGGCATTCTGTTAAAAACATTAGAGGTGCCTAGGTATTATAACCTCAAACCAATAACAAAATATTTACATTCCTAATTATTAAAAATTATAAATATTATGTTTACTTACATCAATATGGTCCTCACAGAAGAAAATATTTGTACTATTCGCTATGTTATTATGATCCCTCCGAAATAGTTGCAACCACTTTCGGCACACTTAGACTGTCTTTTGAACACTTACAAATAGTTTCCCTAAGTTTTTGTAGAAGTATATTTATACATTTTGGAACTGCATACCATTTGAAACTCATTTTATTACATTAGTCACTGTTAAAATTTAGATCCAATCGCACTTTCGTTATTTGTTTGCAAAAAATTTATGTAGATGATTATGTGCTACAGATCACAAGACAGGCAGGTGGTGTCACCGACCTCATTGCAGCGCCATATTGACAAAATAGCGTTTTGACGCGCTATTTAAAATTTCAATTTTCATTTTGATATTTTTCAGCAAATATGTACCAGAATTAAAAAAAAGTACTTTTACTGTGTTCTTCAACCTCTACTTTATAATATAAAATGGATTTCAAAAACCAGTCAAATAGCCTATTATCGTTACATGGTTGTTTTCATTAAATATTTCGCCGCGGAGTGCAATAGTTCTGTTTGCCCATATTGGATTCGCACGCGCCACGCCCCCATTTCACATCTATTTCTTTATATGATCTGAGGTGGTAATTATGCCTGCACATGGGTGCGTGCTAGGTTGCGTCGCAATAATGATATTGTGGTGGCCTGATAGTAACTTGAATTCAATGATGAAGGCCTTTGCCCTGCAGTGGGATGGTTAAAGGCTGTTACTTTACTTTAAAGGTTTATACTATACTGTGGTAAGTACCGACAAAAAGTATGAAATGACTACCAAACGTGATTATGTGCTAAACAAGAAATCATCGACATTCATCATGCGTTGACTTCGATCTAGCTCATTTCATACTGTTCATAGGATAATTTTTGCTAAAATGTTTCATGCATGTACTTTTCATTGCTGACACAGTAATTACAAAACACAACATGTTTCGGTAAGTTTGAAAGCTTGCAATCAGCAATTGAGACGCGGCCAACAAACTCCCAAATAAGCGAAGTTGCTCCAACTGCTAATAAATAGTAATTAACGAGTGAAATTAGCGCCCGTCCGCACCCTGCAAACACCGCCGCGGCGCCGGCCCTACCATCAGCTCTGATAGCGTAAAACTTAAGATCATTACAGATTAAATTAATAATTTAAATATTAAAAAAAAAAACAAAGCAAATACTTTACTTTACTTCTTTGTTTTTTTAAATATTGCCGGCAATAAATAGGTCAAGGTCACTACTTCTCCAACGAAGGTTTTATAAAAGGTTTGTTCTGAAATAAAAATTTTAGGTATTGTGTTCATAATAAAAAAAACACAGAAGTCATTTTAATGGCCGTCGATAATTTTTATTGTTTAACATACTTATAGAGTTCAATCACAGTAAGTAATATAAAACGTCCATTTTACTCGTATTTGCATATTCATTCAGGAAGGCGGTCCTGTGCCTTTTTAAGGGGAACTGCATTCGCATATTTAACAAACTACCGAATTATATTACTGAAATACTCGTATCGCACATTATATTAGTTTTAATGAATTAAAACTACTCTACTATTCTAAATTATTTAAACGATAAAAATGTATAGAATTAAAATATCCAAGCTCGCACATATTCTTACCTTCTCACCACTAGCTTACACTTGTGTTTAAGCAGTGGTAGAATAAAATATTGGGACATGTAAAAGCGCCACAGAAATAAAACTGATTTTACGATATTCGCCATTTGATACAAGGGTGTCATCGCTATAATAATATTTACATTTAAAGAACGTAAGGGTAATAGTACCTACTAACTAAGCGATGTCGTCGCTACCATCCATACTTATTTTAATAAAAACATTCTGTTACCTGTAACCGCTTGAAGGAATTAGATTTCTGTGGCGATGGTATAAGTCCGAGAAAGGACAAAATATAGTTTTTACCCCAGAAATCGTCCTTTTTGTGTGTGAAAGTATAAAATAACTAACCCTACTTGGCACTGCTTTACCAGCATGCATTCTGGGCAGTAAACTGACTTACAAATGTACCTAATTAGGGCAAATTTTACAGAGATAAGGGGATTACTAGTGCTATGTGCTGCTTTTGACGTTAGCGACAAATTCGCCTTTATAAACAACTAAATGAAAAGTTTACTGTGATTCAATAAATACTAGAGTTAATTTCCTAAGGTGTTACTGTTCTAGTTTTTTTAGAATTGACTTTGTTTAGAAGTAATAAAATAAATCAATTGGGGGCAGCACATAGGTCTGGTAGTCCCCCTTAGTAGCTAAAATATAAAAAGACTTCCTGATCTTATCTTAAGATTGCGTAACCTTCAATTCAATTAATTGGCCTGGGCTATTATCATCATCACCGGCACAATTTACCAGTCCACTGCTAGAGACAGGCCTCTCCGAAAAGAGAATTTTGCCTTAATCGCCAAGCTTGACAGGCTGGATAGGCTATTTGAAAATCGCAGTTAGGACCTATGGTTTGGACTATGACGAGGGATGACACTTCAGCCCGTCACCTTCTGTCAGTTTAGTCGCCTTTTACGACACTCATAGGAAAAGGAATAATTTGATAAAATGATACTGTTCTAGTTTTTTGAGAAGTGACTTTGTTTAGAAGTAATAAAATTTAATCAAATTGGGCAAGCAATTAGCTTTAGTAGTGCCCTTAAGATGATAAGTAGTTATACAATCTAATTATTGCTTTTAAATAATATACTTACTATGCCAAAATAACTGCTGTAATTTATAAGCTGTTTCACACGAATAAGTATGATACTGAATGAACGTTTAATGTAGAATTAATTTCAATATTACGGGAAATATGATTACTTAGCTATTAAACATATGTTTGGTTTTAAGTAAATTCCAATACTTCAGTTTGATCTCGAACGGACTCTTAGAACGGTGGTACGCCCCAGCGAGGATGGTAGCAAATTTCTCCAAAGAGGCTCAACTTGAATAATTATGGTTCAAATATTTTATTCGGCCCAACGCACAAAGTATCCGGGTTAACTACCTGTTTTGGCGCTCACAAAGAAAATGGCGAGCGCTGGAATCTCTGGGTTTCCATTTGATTTCGCCACTTTGTGCCAACATAACGTTAAATAAGGCGGGGAGGGCAAAACACTGAATTTCAGACGAAAATGGTATTCCATTTTGAACAGCTTAGAAAGATTTAGTTTTATTTTACTCCCGACAAAGAAGAGAAGTTTATTTGCTAGTTGTGTTCTCTTATTTCATACTTATACTGACTACGCATCACATGACTGATTTCGATGAAAATGTAAGTGTGTAACCGTGCAACTAATAGATAAAGTATTTTATCTATATATCTATCTATTAGTCCAGAATGATGGCAGACTGATGCAATGTAGGGAAATCAGTCCAACGGGACGTAGGTATACATCACAAAGACAACAATCGTATAAACTTTTAATACGTAATGAATGGATATTATAAAAATAACCAACCGAGTAAAACCTGATTCGAAAATGCATAAGAAGAAATTAATAGAAAATAAAGAATCCCGGTAGATGAGAATTAATTACAATAGTAAGTAGTAATCGTGTCATACATAGCTGTTACCCGCAATTTTAAGGCTATAGCACTTTTTGGAATTTACAGAGGCTTATTTGCCCCTCTAGCCTATAATCTATCTTTATGCCAAATTTAAGCCTATCCCAAAAGCCGTGATTATATAGCAAACATCCATTCATCCTTTTGTATTAAAACATTAGTAAGAAATAACTTTGGCTCTGCCTGGTTCGATAATGATATACAAACGGGCTATACACCGTGCTTTTAGAACAACCTGGAAAACAAAGCCCAGGTTATTTGACCATTATATATAACATCACGGCAGTGTTTTTTATATTTTGATCAAAAATAGTTGTTGTTAAATATTAAATTTTGATTCATACTTTTAATTTTGTAACACGCTGTGACGAGCACAAACGTATTATTTTGCTACGGCGGGGTGTCGATTGAATTGACCTTACAAAGCTACATCTGTGCGCGTCACAGCGTGTTTCAAAATAAATAGCCGAACCAATATTCAATATTTTTGCAAAAATATTTTTTTGAAAAAAAAGTGATAATAACACTGCCAAGATGTTATACATAACGTGGGCTACGTCTTACAGGTGGTTGAAAATTAGTTGAAAATTATTTCCTTAGTATTTCATTATTCAGAACGAATTGACGAGTATATTGTTTCATTTTTATCAGTCCGTCATCATTATGCTCTGACTAATGAATAAAGTCCTTTCTTAGCAGACCCACTTACGACGTCATGAACTACATTTTTTCAAATACTTCTAAATTGCAACTTACAAAATTGCTTGTCAGTTTTATCTGTAAGTTTTCATAAATAACTAGCAGCAGATTAATGGGTACTATTATATGTTTTAGGAAAGCAAGTCAACTCATAATTTCGAACCTAATTAAAACTTGATGCACGGAATAACGGGACGTCTCATGCGGGATTAGATTTTGTAGAGCAAAATCTTCTTAAAGGCAGAGATAAATCATAATAAATAAAAAAAAAAGCTGTGCGTGTACTAGTGTACACACGTAAGAAGTGAAACTTCTTTATGGCCTTATTTTTCGAAAAATGATCTACATGCAACTTTCCAGAAATTGGTTAAATTAGTTAAATTGGTTAAATTGGTTAAATTGGTTAAATTGGTTACATTGGTTAAATTGGTTAAATTGGTTAAATTGGTTAAATTGATTAAATTGGTTAAGTTGGTTAAGTTGGTTAAGTTGGTTAAATTGGTTAAATTGGTTAAATTGATTAAATTGGTTAAGTTGGTAAAGTTGGTTAAGTTGGTTAAGTTGGTTAAGTTGGTTAAGCTGGTTAAGTTGGTTAAGTTGGTTAAGTTGGTTAAATTGGTTAAATTGGTTAAATTGGTTAAATTGGTTAAATTGGTTAAGTTGGTTAAGTTGGTTAAGTTGGTTAAATTGGTTAAATTGGTTAAATTGGTTAAATTGGTTAAATTGGTAAAATTGATTAAATTGGTTAAATATTATTTTACTTTACCTTTTTGCTATCGTCTGAACCAACCGTGGTAGGGGCAAGAAAAAGATGGCGCGTAACCGAAAAATGTGACGAAAATTTGACGCAACTTTCCAGAAATTGGTTAAATTAGTTTGACGCAAAACGTGACGGTAAATTTTTTCCAACGCCGATAAAGAAGTTTCACTTCAAAAATAATAGAAAACAGCACACTCAGGCACGGTAGAAAGAGTGGGAGATACTAGTTCCTCTCCCTTCCCCTCGATCTTACGCTTTTTCGATCAGCATCACGTGACCCTGACGCGAGTTTGGAAGTTTTTACCCATCCAACAAAAAAGTGCTCAGCGCCGCTAAAGAAGTTTTCACTTCAAAAATAAATAAAAAATTTGTATGCGCGCACATACACAAATTCATTCACCTTGAAGATGTACAAAACTTTAAAATAAGAATAAGTAATACTTTAAATTTATTTATTGTCACATAGGACATTATAAACACATTCTCAGTAAGCAACGCTTAGACGCAAAAATATAAAGGTTCATCCTTTACAAGGACAGTCGACAAAACGAAAAGTATAAAAAAAAGGTTCTGCGTAATATAAGACAAAGGATCTCGGGCATCGGATAAGCATCTATCCATGCAGGTAATGCTGCCAGCTTTTTGGCTACCACACCCGGAGGCAGCGATGGGGCTGATATCTTTTATATTTTGTGCTTTTTAGTGATAATGTTTTAATGTGCCGTCACCACCCAACATAGTCTGTAGATATAATATTAAGAAATAAATAATTCAAATTATGCAAAATATTTATGTTAACACTAATTATTACTATTAAAACTCTTAACATACGAAGCACCAGCGAAATTCCTTTTTATATTTCCCTGGCGTAACAATGCATAAAGCCACGTGCATTGCTATTGTTATTAATAAAATTTTCATCTATTAGTTTAATTTCACTGAAATTCTACTGTTACTTTATCAAACGTCAGCTTCAAAGCGAAGTCTAATGAAAAATAACTCTTGTGTTTCAAAATAGGTAATGCCATTGTCATCAAAGGATGAAACAATTTCGACAAATATCTTTTTGAGCGTAAAAATATTGAATATTCATGATATTCTAATACTAAAGGAGCATCAGCTGGATCAAAAACTTTATTGAATTTATATGAAATATTTTGGTATTTTGTTAATTGACCTCTACTGTTTCTACATAGTAGGTATTTCCTTGTTACGTTTTACGTCGGGAATATGTTTTGTTGGACGCTTTTTATCGGATTTTCTAAGAAGTTTCTTCATCGCAATATTCGCAATGTAGCAAAAAATTATTTCAAACATCAAATCTATACTAATATTATAAAGCTAAAGAGTTTGTTTGTTTGTTTGATTGTTTGTTTGAACGGGCTAATCTCCGGAAGTACTGGTTCGATTTGAAAAATTATTTTTGTGTTAGATAGTCCATTTATCGAGGAAGGCTTTAGGCTGTAAAACATCACGCTGCGACCAATAGGAGCGAAGCATCAGTGAAAATGTTTCAAAAATAATCGCGTTCATAATAACATAAATTGACGCGGACGAATTCGCGGGCAACAGCTAGTGTTTAATAAGTATAAACCGTGCATTTTTTACCACCTGACGAACGAAGACCACGTTTTGTAACCATTGCGTTTTAGCAGTGTTATTTTTTTTTATAAAAACCGTTTCATAAAAATGAAAATATAAGACTATTGATTTTGAATCATGCTGTGATACGCACGGACGTATTATTTTGCTTTGGCCGTGCCCTGGATGAATGAACCTTACACAGATACGTAAGAGTACGTCACAGCGTGTTTCAAAACAAATAGCTGAAGACATAAAAAAACTGGTCAAGTGCGAGTCGGACTCGCGCACGAAGGGTTCCGTACCAAAAAGGCCAAAAACACGGGTTTGTTGTATGGGAGCCCTCAAATATTTATATTATTTTGTTTTTAGTTTGTTGTTATTGCGGTAACAGAAATACATAATTTGTGAAAATTTCAACTGACTAGCTATCGCGGTTCTTGAGATACAGACGGACAGACAGCGAAGTCTTGGTCCCGATTTTACCCTTTGGCTTGGATGAATTAACCACTGGATATGAAACGCAAGAGCGAATGTATGAAAACATCATCAACCAATTTCTGCGGGGCGGGGGGAGATTATCGTGTCAATTAGTGACATTTAGTGCGTAAAAGTGTCGATATTTTTCTATCGATATGTGTTGAACAAATGAATGACCGAATCTTATGCGAAATGTTTTTTATTTCTATTACCAAAACAGAAATTACAGTATGGGCATGTTTAAGTAAGCACAAACAATTAAATTAATAGTCGCTTATGATTTTTTGCGTTAGCATTAAAACACTCTGGTGTTACGAGTACCACATATTCGGTGGTGTTTTGTAGGGATCCATTTTGCCTCTCTTCGGACGGCTTCGACCCACTTTGTGTTACTAAATGGATCTACAGGAAATGTGAAATTACATTAATAGGATGTATTGTAATAATGAAGATTAAAATTTTAAAACAAATTGTTGTATTTTTAAGATTAAGTACTTTAATCTACTCTAGAGTTAATCAATTTACAGATTTATCATTTTATTTCAAAAATATTTATACTATAAATTTATTAGTACATTTGTCGATATGATTTTTCGACAATTGTCAAGCACAGTTAAAACTAAATTGACTAGGGAACGAATGATGAACGTACGATAATCCTACCGAAGGAAGTATACGTCATCTTTTTGATTTTGTAGTAACTGACCACTACTTTTTTAAATGGCAATGTAACTTTTCTCTAGGAAAACACATTTCACTATTTTAAGAAAAATTAACAGCTTTATTGGGATAAAAAGTTACTTACGGATGAAAAGAAATATTTTTTGTCTTGCCGCTATAAATTTTACACAAAAATTCGGCACATTTACCCATTTTTCTCGACAATGTTTCTCACCGAGCTCTGAAACCGTACTGACAAAACGTCACATGTAAGTGAGGCTAAAAAGCCCGCTTCGTTGCCAAGGGGGCACAAGCGAAATTGCCTGTCATTGCGCGTCCAGTGGTTTATTCGTTCAAGCCCTTTGGGTACGGAAGCCTAAAAAACACTGTCAAATACATAGTGGTTACATGACGTGGGCTTCGTTTGTCATGAGGTTTTGGGGTGGTGGGTTCTACCTCCTAGTGGTCCACCCTGAGCAACGGCATCTTTGGTTTTCTAACCAATGATGGCGGGTAACAGATTCCTCTGCGGTGGTAGGCTTCGTGAGAGGCCGCCTGGATGCTACCACCCTCCTGCCGGAGTCCAGCGCCAAACAGTTTTTCTGTGTTCCGCTGGTGTGTGGGAGAACCAGTACCTCTGGGTAAGCTCGCTTCACCTTAGGCTTCTTCTTAACCGTATAGTTAAGTATGTAGTCAAGAGCAAGCCCATTATTTATAAAAAAAGGGTTTCAAAATGGTGTATAACTGGAGTGTCGTGCTCAAAAAACATCTGACATGTCAAAAATATTTTTTCTTAAAAGGAATTACATGTTTTATAATTGTCGACGAAACTTACGAATTAGTTACACTCCCATACTAAGATTTCATTTCGGCCCATGTTTAAATAATATAATCAAAGTCATGCATCATACCTACCGTATAATGCAATATCAACGTTAACGTTAATAGGTATTAGGGTACAATTTTACTTTAATAAACAGTAGTTTATTATGGTAAAATTGTTTTTGCTCCTAATTTTGCATTATAAACAAGCGAGATAGTTGTGCTTGATCCTCTAGAGCGTCACCAAAACCGTTACCGTCACCTCGTGGTGATTATCAAAACATATCGTTATGAATAAAGTCAAACACTTCAGTACTTGGCGAAATCAGCAAATAAAAATGGATGTACACTTAAAAAACAACAAATAAAACCGTGTAAAGTTTTCAACCGCCAACAACGCTGTTTATTTTGCCAGTAAAATTGCTAAGCACTGACTGTGCGTGTACACAGTGAACGTATGCAAATGATACTTTCAATAAAGTAGATGTACATAGACGAGTATATACAAGGCGAGGCCAACTGGCCGGGTGCCAGCCACCAATTCAATAACAAATTATTAACACCCATTATTGTAGACTACGGCCGGGAGCAATCTGTTAGCGAGCCGTATCAGTGTAATGTACGCCGACTTAAGGGTTATGGAGTAAACACAGCAGCAGGAGATAAGCGTGTGTTGTTCAGTACAGCAGACACCACTAGATGCAATTCATTCTATAGGAAATTTGTACGTACTTTTCCTGGTTCATCTACACGTGAAATAAACATCCGTATAGCTGACAAGCATAACACTAAATCGAAATCTGAAATAACATAAAAAATTAAATGTATATGACTTAGACTAATATTATAAATGCTCAAGTAACTCTGTCTGTCTGTGTGTTACGCTTTCACACCTAAACCACTGAACCGATTTCGATGAAATTTTGTCGATTAGACCATGGGGAAGGACATAGGCCTGTTTCCATGTTTACCTATGAATGTTAAAAGTGAAATATTGTAATAAAACAAATTGAAGTAAACACGACGCGATAAACAAGATTTGTGAAGTGTTGCAGAAAGTTTTATTTCAAGGTATCTGATGAACCGGAAGACCCACAGTTACCCGCTCCAGCATCCCCAGCGACGACATACATACACACTTGTCATCGTGTTGATACATATACAAATCACAGTTTTCTATTACAAAAAGTCTCATCAAAACCGCAGACAGACGGCACGGTTAAACTACAGGGGTTTTTTGTTTACGACAGAACCCTGTAAAAGGGGATGGCTTGTTATTCTTGGTTTTGCTTTTGAAGGAGTCGAAATCATTCTAGTATGATGGCACCTCTAACCACGAAGGTATAGTGGTTTTGCAAACACATAGGTACATAATATATGAAGTCTGTTTTCATGAAAAACTAAGAGTCAAGGTTTGACAACAGATAATTTTAATGACATATACGTAAAAGTCGGTTTGTAGAAAGATTTTTGTTCCCACTCTTCTGAATTGTGATCGATGTTTTTTCGGAATGTACTTTCGTTTATAAAACATCAGATACTCTCGTAGAGGGCTGTTCTATTTATAAAGTTTATTTTCATCTGCAACAATAGTAAGAAAAGGCCCAGTCAAGCAAAAAGGAAGACTTATACGACTTTCAAAGTCGAAACGTTAACTTAAATTCTAATCTACTTATAATAAAGTTGAAATTTGTACAGAATTTATTTGTAATATTGATTGTATAGCGTTAGATATTCAGCAGACGTGGAGAAATAACACTTATATAAGCAAGACACGTGAGAAATCTTACGGTATTCAATCTAGAGGGAATTAAGAGAGGAATACTCTACGTGAACTATTTATTAAGATTAGGCCAAAGAATTGGCGGATAGCGGCATCAATGCTTTGGATGATAACTACTCCTTCTGCATTTAAATTATCGCCTTCTTAGTGCGTATTTAGTCATCATTAATTTTAAAATCTTTCTATGTAGGTACCTTAGTTATGTAAATAAAACAACGTTGAACAAAGTAGCTTCCGAATTGTTGTGTTAATTTCAAAAGTCATTGTTTGTTCTCTTGACTCTAGAAGAGCTACAGAACTTTAAAACTTTAGTTTCACGAACTACGATTTACATTCTTGGCCTTTTGATATCTGCCGTCTCCACTTAAATTTTGTAGTGAGCCCCATGATTTAATTAGCAAACAACAGGTTTCGTGAACCACACTTTGAATAGTTATTTGGACAAATATTTGACAGTTAATCTATAAGTATCGATGTACGTTCTAGTCACTAGATGTAGGCAGGGGACTACCTAATGTTAGTTGGAGCGGTAATCTAATACTAAATACTACTGACGTATAATTTATTGCTATTTTTGATTATCAAAAAAAACCTTTTTATTATACTTAAACATAATACTGGTAACCTACAAGAGGATGAATTACAATATTCTTCCTGCCGAGAGCTAATAGATACAGGATCGACCGACACTATGGTAAGACCTGGAAAGAGGCGCCTAATGGTTTTGGTCGGTTCGTTAGTACGTTGTCTGTGTATGTACGGGTGTATATTTCGCTGTGTCTGAAAAAAGTCCTCCGTTCTAAGGGCCCAACATTCGAGGTAATATTACGAGTATAGAAGAAGGCCGCCAGTAAGGGATAACTGTAATTAATCACAAACTCTTCAGGGCACTGCATTTATTCTAACCTTTATAAGATGAACAAACAAATAGTGGGCTCTTTGTATTTATTGTGATAATTTGAAGATAGATAGGCTATAAAATTGGTTATCATTTACAAAAAGTTACTATCGCAACATCGCCTGAAAACATCGTCTAAAAATATATTATTTTGTAGTTGTGTCGTATTTTAAATATATTTTTAGGGTTGACACGGTGCTATCGTTTTAGCAGTATAATATGGTTAATTGCACGCAAATTCGTAAATTTGTTATATTCCATTTATTCACTGCAAAAAATATCTAAGTAAATTGCATAGTTAATAGCTAACGAAAGCTTTCTTGTGCCGCTAAGAGCAGAAAACCACTGTGCTGACCTACAGGCTTACTCTTGACAAGTTTGAGTTACGATCAAAATCGAATCGACGTCGAGAATCAGTGATTTGGTACTCTGAAAAGTGAACCTAAACCTTTGAGTCGATGGTGATTACGTTATTAACCGAAAATGTTTAACGGATCGCCATTTTAGATCGATCTTGACTTGATTTTGATTTCGATTTGATTTTGTTCAGATTTTGGCTAGTTCGAATCAAGATCGAACTTAAATCAAATTCAAGAGTAAGGGGGCTGATTTAAAAACAAATTCAACTACGACACTTTAAAATGAAAAAACTTCTATAGAAAAGTTTTTATACCTAATTGGTTAAGGGATACAATCATATATCTTTATAAAAAGTTCGTTAAAAATAAGTCCATTACAGGCAGCGGTTTTTTTTATTTTAGACAACCCATCTGAGACTTAGAATACTTAGAAAACAGCGTTTTAAAATCAGAAAAAAAAGTATGTCAACTATTTTGATAATGGGTGGTATTTTGTAATTATGTGTCAATAATAAGCTAAATTAAATAAAATGTAATGAAAGAGGCCAATCTTTTGTTCCTTAAGTTTTTTCTTACTGTATCTTTCGATGTATGGATTCAACCGAAGCCGTTAATGTTATAATGAATAAATGGGTCGAGTGTCAAAGTTCTCCGTATTTTAGATTACTTGTTCATTGGTGGCTTTTGATAATTCTTTAATATTTTACATGTATTTTGTATCATACAATAATAATTTAATTTTTGTTAGTTAACAAAAATATTATTTAATTCATAATTACAATGTATGCTTAAATAATATGTGTACGCCTATAATCGGTATTTATACGAATAAGTGCTAGTTTCAAGATAGATATTTATGAATGTTAACGTGTAATACATTGTTAGTGCATCTTTATAAAATAAGATACCCAATGTTTTCTCGCCGACTAATAAGATAAGAACTTCTCTTAACTAACGAACAGAACCAATCAACGAGCGTGTTATTTTATATAATACTTTTGAGAAAGGACGATAGTATGCGAGGAGATGCGGTTTCGAATCGCGCCTGAGACATAATTTTTCAAGTTTATATACTGACTAGCGACCCGCCCCGGCTTCGCACGGGTGCAATGCTGATACTAAATACACTACCGAAAAACTGTGAACGTTGTATATAAAAACATAGCGGCCCGCTCCGGCTTCGCACGGGTATAAAATATATAGCCTATGTGATTAAAATCGATTCAGTAGTTTTGATTTATTCATTACTGCCCGTGGCCCGCACGCGTTAAATTTGGAGTAAAACAATCCCTCTTTCCCTATACCATGAAGATTTCCTGCTATCTAATCATACGGTGTAAAGGGCCATATAGATCTATATTAAATGAACAATGTATTCAAGCTATTTAATTGGTTAAGGATTAATGCTGTATTGGTTAAAATCGCTTCGAAAATTAGCCATTATTTGTCGTAAAAAGTAAATGACAAAAAAAAGTTATTGTGGGTTATCCATAAGAGATAGACATATACCATCACGGACTTTTCTGTAGACCTTTTCAATGTGTACAATACTTAGTACATTATTTTGATAAAACTCGTAGGGTTCAGCCTGCGTTTGCAATGTAAGCGGAAAAATTTTAATTATTTACGACATTACATTAGAAACCTCAAAAATAACAGTACTTCTCCACTATTTAATGGATGTTATTATACATATAAACCTTCCTCTTGAATCACTCTATCTATTAAAAAAAACCGCATCAAAATCCGTTGCGTAGTTTCAAAGATTTAAGCATACAAAGGGACATAGGGACAGAGAAAGCGACTTTGTTTTATACTATGTAGTGATGTTATAATTAAACAATATAAATATTAAAAAATATAAAAAAAACATAAATAAAAAATACTATTCATTGGGTAATTTAATTAATTTCAACTCTTTATATACCCGATTCTGCCTTTTATTGTGTATGGGTTTATGTAACAGCAAAACAAACTGTTGTGCACTGAGATTAAATGGACACACTAAGAACGTATAGTTCAATAACACCCAAATATCAATAAAGTTTTACTAGAAGTGAAGGTAAAAGGAAAAAAAGTGTAAGTGAGTCACAATGGACTCAATCCTGGATTATCTTTTGTAAACATAGTATAAAACGACATTATATGTTTACAAAAGATAATCCAGTCCGAGCTCGGACAAATTGAAGCCATACTTAATTACGTTCCTATCATTTATATTACCATTAATAGGATAGTAGGAGTAGTCCTTTTCTATTTAAAATACTTTGAGAAACGATTTAAGTTTATGTACAGGGAGCATAAGTTAAGCATTATTCTTCATTCAGAATGGAATACGGTTACCTATCTGCATTCGATTATTTTATACGTTACCTACTTATAAAAACGAATTAGAAAAGTAATATTCTTTATAAAAAATTAGAAAATTTTACGCTTATGAAAAATATTATTTTAATATAAAGAAAATTACTTTACAATAAATATTACATACAACAATTCACAAAAGTCTTGCATTTCATAGCTTTATTAAAATAGCTGGAAGTATAAAACAGCATACCTTCTGCATTCAAATAACTACTATTTAAATCACCAAAAAGATTTTCTATTCTCACAAAATATGTAAAGAGGCCAAACGTGTTCAACATGAACAAAAGCGGCATTCTCAAAGATTTTCAAGCGCATCTTCGACGTAAAATGTTCCCAAACCTACGAGTCATACAAGACAACGATTCATTTAGCAAAGCTCATAAGAAGGCCAGCGGAGCTCAGAACAACCACAAATAAGGCCGCCTGCACGCTAGTCCGCCGCGTCCGGGGCCGGGCATCTATACGCGTCTGGTGGAGCCCCTGACTGATGCGCAGACACCCTAAAAGTTGGCTAGAGTTTGAGGAACGATATTAAAACGACATCAAATCAAAAACATATAAAATGAAACGGAATCAATCTGGGTACTTAGATTTTGAAATGTGATATGCACTTATACACTTATAAGGTGTATCATGTATCATGGAAATACTCATTTTACTTCAAGATATGGCAAACACATTATTATTGAAGAACTGAGCATATCATTATAATTATGCACCTGAAGCCAACTAGATACCATTAACTCTATCTATTACAGGACAGGGACATGTTTAACTTTGATTGTTGCAGTTTTGTAAATTGAGTTTGTAATCACTATTGGTATCTTTTTAGTGTACCTACCCTAAACAAATGTTATTAGTTTTAACAATTGTTAATATAATTATGTCTCGACATATGATGCGTGACAAACAAGGAAAGTGGTACAAGGTAGTTTCAGAATGGTACCCAAGAGATGGGAAAAGAAGCCGTGGTAGAAAGTGTCTAAGATGGAAAGATGACAACAAAATGACTGCTGGCCCAAAGTGGAGATGAGTAACTCAGAACAGAGCCCATTGGAAACAGTTGGATGAGGCCTATGCCAAGAGGCACACTGATATTAGAGACATTTTATAAGTTACAAATCTAAAAAATGTATCTGTTATCTCTAGTCCCAGAATAAAAGGCTTTATTTAATACACGACACGCAAATGATCTTACAAAAGTACCACGATAATTAATAAGGTACTTTTACTTAACAAACAGTACAAAGTGTTAGGTTGTTTTGCTGGTTTTGGCGAATGCATTTAGCCTACGGATAAAATGTGCAAATGCTATAAAATACAAATCTTAGAATGCTTATTCTTGTCTTATTTTATTCTTATTAAGTTTTCCGTAACTTCAAAAAATTTTATTAATATATAATTATAAAATAGACGTGTGGCACTCGGAGACTGCCGCGGTAAAGCTATTGTATAGCATTTTTTATCAACTTATGCAATTATAAAACTAAAAATTTTATAATTTTTGGTATTTTCTTATTTTGACTTTTGTAATTAAAATTTTCTGTTATTTTGGCAGATATGGTTACCATAGGCAACCATACTGTCTAAATCCTTATTTTCTTCTAAATTCTTTTAAATTTCGGAAATTCAAAATTGTTCGATCGAGCCTCGCCCCGAGTGTGTGGGTGTGGGTGTTAGATTATTTTCGTTACGGAATTTCTGGATTCGGTCTATGCAGTAGCTTAATAAAAATGCTAACCAGTCACATTATCAGCACCTTTTACTTATTTTGTTTCACTATCTAAATAAATGTTGGTAACTTTTTTGCAGCAATATGCTCATATTGAGAATTTGTTTTATAAAAATATTCTCTGTGGAGACGTCCAATGTCCATATTCATTAATCGATCATACCGTCACCGTACTTCTTTATAATTTCTAAATGTAACTTTAGAAGACAAACAGTTTTAAAATAATAAAATTTAGTCTCGTTTTGTTCTCTTTTATCCACATCGTCCTTTGCTGCGATATGGCGCGATCACCAGATACGATCCAGCGATATCTCAGTGAAAAGTGGCGCCGTTTGTCGCCGCCCTTAATCACGTTACGCGTTTAGATATTTCTCCCCGGACAAATGTTGTGGATCGAGTGGACTTTTATGGGGGGCACAAATGCCTTTTGTATCTAGGACATCGGTAGGTGAAAATAAAGAGATATTTCTTGCTTTTCTTTCGGATCTACGTTTGGAACCGATAGACACAGTTGAATAGGTAAATCTGTCAATCAGATAGCACGAGATGTGTAGGCATTTTGTTGAACTCAATGATATTTAAAAAGTAATAGATATGTCACATGCGCTCTCAATATGCGTCCCTAAAACGTCACAATTGTGACGTCTTTTCAAATCCATGAAAGAGAAAGTAATTGTTCTTTTCACGAGTATGACAAGGACAAAATAAGAATTACGCATGTGTGCAGTTGTTCGCAAGCGGCACATATATTTCGATAGTTTTGTAAGGGCATAACCTATCTATACTTTTTAAATATCATTGGTTGAACTGTATTTTTTCCTTATTTAAAGTTTAAAGCTTAACTGTTTTAGATGTCACTAGAGTAGCCATGTTTAGGATCATGGTTAAATGTCCCCAACTAACTGAGAATTTTATGAACAGAAGTAAACTACAACTTCACCAACTGTGAAAAGAAAAAGCTGCCGTCTACGATCGGGACAAGAATTGGTAAAACTATTCAAATATAGGCCAGTACTACCGGGTTATCATTTGTAATAATATTCCCAATGTAATACTAGGTATATTAACATTTTCCTGTACAGGAGCCATTAAAGCTAGTTAAAAATTGGATAAGGAAATTGCCGATTTGTGTAAGGCCGATTTACTTGTTGGCTGTATATTCTTTAACTTTTACAAACAATTTGCTACATACCTTATGTATATTGGCCCCCATGCAAAATAATACGAGCCTTAACTTAATTGATGTAGTCTGTCTGGCCGTCAATCTATATCGTCTTGGGAGACCTTTTTGCGCTTCACAAATAAATCTTTACTATATTCAAAACATCCCACTGCAGGGAAAAAACCTCTATCATTGAATTCAAGTTACCACAGCAATAATGGGTACTGGCATAATCACCATGCTTCCTAAATGCGGGGTGGTAATCACAAACCCGAGCAATGTTCGAAAATTCTAAACTTTTCGTTGCGTTTCTCGGGGTCCCGGTTTCGATCCTTGGATCGGCCCAAGGATCGAAACCGGGACCCCGAGAAATTGGCCCGGTATATAAACCACTAGACGAACGGGGCGTTATTACTAGAATATTGCTATCTAACTACGTTTAAATACTGATAATATAATAATTGCAATTAAATTACTACAATATCATATAAAGTATATAAATTAGCTGTTTCATCTTAACTGACTGTCAAAAATCTGTAAAGATGTTTTTTTCGGGTGTTAAGAGTGCAAAACTCCTAACATTTGATGAAAGCTTACAACGATAAAAATATGCTTGAAAAATTGACGCCTGTGACGTAGTGTCTCGGTGGCGCTTTACCATTTAGGTAAAGCGCCGCGTCCGGTATGCGAGGAGATGCGGGTTCGAGTCCCGTCTGAGACATAATTTTTCAAATTTAAATATTACCCACGTGAATTTCGCTATAATGTGTCCCGCTCAAAAGGCGATCCTGTTACATCGCGCTTCTAGTTACCAGTTTTTTTTGTAAAGGTCGTACTACCTCCATAACAAATTTTAGCTAAATCATAGCTACTGAAATTTTTAGAACCTTAGTATTATCCAAAACAGTAAGAAAAATGTGTCGACAGATCATACAAACTAATCAATTAAGTTCTATTTAAGTATATCAAAGACAATATCGCATGGATCAATACAGGTATTGTTAGTTGGATCTAATGCTCTAGAGACTTGTATCCTGGGAGTTTCCATGCTCAATACAGAGCTGCAGCTATCATTTCCAGCCTTTAAGAACGATTTCAATCAAATTATTTTCTAGTAGCACATTGATAGTATTTTTATGAGGTGCATTAGGCCGTGGGCCTGATGAGGCAAAACTTTTGGCCCACTTCAGAACTTATATTCGGCGCCATTAATCTTTTTGCGAGCTACAAAGCATTCGCTTGTTTTGTCCCGGCCGGGAAACGTGGCGATAGATATTTGGGAAGCGGCTTGTGCGTTTAAAATGAAATAATTACTCATATAATTTTGGGTTTAAATCAATTCAATGTCAGCTATGTTTTAAAGAGTGACGGTTTTTTTTTACTCTGTGTAACTTTTGTAAAAGTCCTAGTTTTCGTCTTCTTTCCTTCCTTTGAAATCAGTATTGTTTTTAATGGTGTCTCAATACTCACCTTGACTAATGGTTTGAACCCCAATACGAGTACCCATAACGAAAAACGTTAAGTAATTCCATGGTAAGGTAATTTGCCTCTTAAATTGTGACAATCATAGGAATCCTTGTTATTTACAAGTTTGTTGAAATTATTAGATTAAAATTTTTATGTGCAGACTAAAATATGTCGATTAAAAAAGTGAAACAGTAGTTGCAACATAAAATTAGAATAGTTACTAATTCTATAGTTACAACAGCAAATTGAAGCAGATTGAATTAAAGGATATCAAATGTAATCGACGAGATGGAAAGAGATAGCAAAACAGCGTGAGAAATAGGTCAGATGTTGCTATAGAACATCTAGTAAAACTAAGCAGCTGTTGAGCAGGACGCATCCCCTACGTCCCCACACGGCGTCTGCTTGAAGATAAATCGCTCCAAACGCTGCCTTCCTTCCGGGCGCGGCTTTCGAGTTAGCGAGACCGTAAAATAGGTAAATAGAGACTTTATTTAGCCCCCGCCATTGTCCGGATTATATACGGGTCTGGCAGTAAAAGAAAATCGGCTCGGCTCAAGACGGACCCGATGAGCCGTGAGATATAAGTGGAAACGAGATTTGCCAGATGTTCTAGATCCATACACAATCTAGTTCTGCTTTTATGATCGTGCCTGTAGGTACTATGTCTTTACATTTTGTCATGACTTTTTTGCAAAGTGGCGCCTGAACTCCATGACGTTGAACACTGAAACCTTTTTTTTTTAATAAAGAAATTTGTATAGTGCCGGCTGAATAAAAGAATAGCAGCATCCCTTCTTTTGGTTGTCGTAAGAACGACAAAATGAGAACTACCAGAAAGTAACCGGCAGCAACTCCGACCCTCGCTTTGGAGAGACCTGTGGACTGACAAAGGCTGGTGATGATAAAGATGATGAAGGAATCGTAACTAGTTAATAGATCATTATAAGTAATAAGGTCAAGAAAAGTGCCAGGCTAGAGGTGTGATGAGTATAAAATGTGAATAACGGACAAAATTACGTTAGCATATCAGATTATTGGATTAAGATTATCAAAGACGATGACATATTATATTTACTGCAAGTATCATTCATATTGCACATGTCTGATACTACCTCCATTGTACCTAATGTAACGAGAACTATATAGTATAGTTTCAGAACCAAACATACTAGTACTAATGACGCACATGCCACTAAACCTTATCAATATCAAAGGTCCTTTGTCAAATATCCTGGACGAAACAGAACACATGTACATAGGAATATAATATTTACGCAGGTACCTACTTTGGTCAACGTGCCTTACAAAGCACACATTTACCTATATAGACAGAATCAAATTTAAAAGAACGCTTCCTTAATTGGTCCGACCGGAATCTTAGCTGGGGCCATTTTATTATTTGCGAGCTACCCTACCACTATACCAACTGGGCCGTCGGTTCTTTGATGATAAAAAAACAATCAAACCAACGCAATAAAAAACATTTATGTGACAATTTCTTAATGCTCGCTTTTAAATTAAAAGCAATAAGAAACTTCCCGATGCATGGTCCGAAATAAGGGGATAATAAGAAAATCGTTTACTCATAATTTTATATCCCATTTTTTTTTTATTTTTACAATTATTAGTTTTAGTTCGGCCGCACCAGTGAATGAACGAAGAATTATTTGCAAATACAAAGCTAAGTATGTACTTAACTATTTCGGTGTTATATCATTCATTTTACAGAACCACCGCTAAATAAGTTAGAACAAGATATTGTACATCAAACTCGACCGTCCTGTTGAAATGAAACGGTATTTGCCGCGTGTATTGTAATCTGCGAGGATGGGCAAATCAAGTTTTCTATCAGAGCGAACATGTAATCACTTAGTGGAATGTACGGATTGTGTAAAGGCTTATGCACAATACACGGAGATAATTAAATTAGGAACATTATCTGTTTACACTTTAAAATATTTGTCACTAAATATTTTTATTATACTGGCTACTTAGGATTCCATGCTAGTAAGTACCTACATAAGTAGTTTAGGAATCGAGTCACGCAGGTAATTTCGAATTTTTCCCGAAAAGTATAATTTTCATATTTTTCCCTAAACTTGTAATATAAGAAGGTATTTAACCTACTTGGATAATTTTTATTGTTTTCGGTTCAAAGAAAATTCCCTTTTTTGGATTCTCTTGAGAGTGTCTAAACATACTTTGCGTCGTAAATGGCCTTATGTCACTTTTACTCAGAAGTTTGAGATTTTTCACAGTTTCAAGAGACTGAAGACTGAAGATCACTGAAATACTTAATTTGGCTCATAACTACAAATTTAGAGATAGGTTAGATGTAAAATTTCAAACTAGAAACACTTTGGTTGGGACGTGACGGCTCATTTTATCGTTAGAGTGCTCATTTAAATTCTCGCCACTTTCCTAAATTTAACTAAGTCATGAACAAAGCAAGACAGATTATCTTATCTGTAATATAAAATTATAATTATCTACGTATGAGTATATTCAACTGCAGTCAGTTCGAAGTATCTATTTTTATTGGATCTCTCCTATTTTGGAATTCAATATGACAAACACTGACTAACACTATCTAACAAAAAAACAATGGTAGGAACCCTTCATAACGCTTCTCTTGTTATACCAACGTGAAAAATAGGTTTGGATAGCAAGTTTATCACTCTATCTTCTAATTGAGAAACTCTTCTCTCTCGTCTCTTCAAAAGTAGCCAGTCATCTGTGTAAACACTTGCCTTATCTAAACATTAAGGCCCAAATCCCGACAAGCAAAAAGGAGAATCAAGAACGGCGAATACCCGGGTTCGTTTCTACGAATTTCTTTAGGGGATTTTCCCCTCTTGCGAGTATTAGGCAGGCCTAAAAAATTTAGGGAACTGTAATCTTCGAACAATTTGTCACGACTGAAAAGTATTTTACAACGTCCCTGTTCCCGGATAATAGAAATTTAACGTCTATTTATTATTTATGTGGAATATGAGGTTGTGTTTTTGGGAACAAAAATGAAAATTTCATGTTATTGTATAGATATCACAAGATATGATCTTTAATTATTTTACTGGCACAAAAAGGAAGCGAAAATATTAATTAAATATCTGTATTTTTTTGGTATCATGACTTTACCCAATATCAAATAACAAAATCTTATAAGGGCTCCGTTTTCAATGATGAACCCATAAGGTAGAGCCATGTTCTGTCTGTATATTCAGCTCAGAAACTCTAAGCAGATGCTATTTCGCATAGTTACCTATATTATTTCGCGAAAAAATCTTTTGTAAAAACAGTTTTTGTACTTTCCCTAATATGTTAAAAGGGGAGGGTTTATTTCTCGTCTTTTTTATGAAACCATAAACCATGAACCCAATAAAACCATGAACCCACAATATGTGTATCCAACGACACTCCAAAGAGAGTGTTATTGGATGAATACACTACACATACAATTTTTAGATTTTGGGATAATTTGTGAAGTATTAAGTTTTATAAACATACGAGTATTATTATAATCACGTAAAACACCCAAGTCTGGCATCGCAGGATGGCTACTTTCCTTAGCTAAGTGTTAAAACCATCAAAACTACATAAATAGTAATTGTCCTTGAATTTAAGTATCGATTTAGTATATCTCCACCGAGATTTCCTGAAAATCGCCACAACAATCCATTGTGGCCGCTCGAATCTAATTGTCAATTTTCAAGGAGATAAATTATGTGTGGGCTAATACATAGACTACTTGATATCCCCGAAAAATACAGTTTCCGTAGAATAGACGCGCTTATACGAAGTCACGCACCAGCTATCATCATCATCATCAGCCTATCGCAGTCCATTGCTGGACATAGGCCTCTCCACTTGCCCGCCATTTAGGTCGATCTTTGGCTTCTCGCATCCAGCTCCTGCAAGCTATCTTGCGCAAATCATCAGTCCACCTGGTCTTAGGGCGTCCTACACTACGTTTGCGGAAACGCGGTCTTCACTCAAGAACTCGTTTACCCCATGCAGCGGTTGTCGGATCTGCAGCTAATAGAGCCAACCCACTGCCACTTCAGCTTGCTAATCCAGTGGGCTTTGTCGGTAACTTTAGTTCTCTGTTGGATCACCTCATTTCTGATTTTATCCCTAAGAGAAACTTCGAGCATAGTTCTTTCCATAGCCCGCTGAGCGACTTTGAACTTGTGGAGTAGCCGTACTGTCAGTGTCCACGTATCGGCTCCGTATGTCATAAATTAAAAAAAACTCAAATCATAATATGGTTGTATTGTGTGTTTGTATGTCTGGTAAAAATCTTGGCGTATACATACGCTTAGTGTTTTGATATTTTAACAACATACAGATAAATTTTTAATCAATTATTTTGAAGATTAGTCCTATCAGACATGCTCCGCTGGAAACACGTGAACCAGTGTACAATTTAAAAAATAAGTTGTAGATAACAAAACAGCAAACGGAAAGTGGAGGTATGTTAATGTTTTTCAAGTTTTAGAAGCAATAAAAAATACATGTCGTATGTTTATCAGCTTATGTAACTGCTAAAAAGTGTCATATTCCCTTACAATTTCCCTTAACCAATCTACAAAGGTACCAAAGTACTTAATTTACAATTTTCATTGCATTAGGTGAGAATTTTTCTAACTTCTAATACGTTTTATGAGTCGGTACACTACTGCTCTAAAACTTCTAAACCCTACATAAGTCTAATAATTTTCATATATCTAGTTTTTAGTTTAGCTAGACTCAAATAAATATTATATTCCCCGTAAAATTCAATACGTCACAGTTGGATCCCTGACAGATCACAGTTGGACAGATCTAGTCTTTCTAGACTGCTATACGTAAGAGACACATAAATATTATATTATACTGGCACCTTACCAGTAAGGCTTCTTCTATGCTAATGTGTATTTACAAAAATGCGATTGATAAGCGAACAAAAGTTTATATCTCTGCCTATCTAAGGCCCCAATAGTGCCCTAGTGGCTTAAATACCCGGGCAAAATCTTGAGATCCCAGGTTGGATCCCCGGGTCGGGCAATAAAAGTTTGATTGGGTTTATATATCACCAACCCGCATTTGGTAAGAGTGGTGATTATGCCTGTACCCATCATTGCTATTTTAGCTTGAATTCAATAATGGAGGCTTTTGCCCTGCAGTGGGAGGATTATTGACCGTTACTTTACAGTTTTAATTGATGCAAAAAACTTAGGTATATATTATATATGTCACATTGCTCGGATTTGTGATCACCAACCCGCATTTGGCAAGCGTTCTGGGTATGCCTGTACCCATCATTGCTATTTTAACTTTAATTTAATGATGGAGGCGTTACTTTACTGCTTTAATTAATGTTAAAAAACTTAAGTATATTTCGACCCCTTCTTGACGTAAAGTCATAAACATGACACGCAAACTCTCACAAAATCAGTTAAAAATCAGTTAAAATCAGTTAAAATCAGTTAAAATCAGTTTTATTTCTGCAAATAGGCCCCAGGAGGCGCTTTTACACGTCCCAATTTAAACCTACCACTGCTTCGGGACAAGTCTGGGCTAGTGCCGAGAAGAAGCAGCGCAAGAAACTCGGTCACTATTGTCACTGGAGGCGCTTTTACACGTCCCAATATTTGAACCTACTGCTGCTTCGGGACAATTGTGGGCTAGTGTAGTGTGGGCTAGGGCCGACAAGAACTAGCGTAAGAAACTCGGTCACTATTGTCAGCCTCCTTCATACGATGAGAATACGCCTTTTTTTCCACCGGCCGATATCTAAGGTTCTTCATTAAATGTTTGTCATCAGTAGACATGTGGCTGTTAGTAAGCATCCTCTTTGCGCTTGCCCTGGTCTGGGTCTACAGGCGGTGGACAAGAGTTAAGCGCTTTTGGGCAGACCGCGCCGTGCACCATGACTCTATACACCCTTTATATGGCAGCCTTGACTTTTTGACGAAAGAAAATCCGGTAAGAAGTACATCCGTATTTAAAAACTAATATTTTTAAACATTCTTGTATCTTATTGTATCAAGTGATTATTATATTTCCCTAGCTATTTTAATTTAATGAGACAACCGGTTGCAATACAAGGCTAGAGTTTGAGCAATGATCAGAAGAATCAGAACAAGTGTAGTCACATCATACTAACTGGAAATCGGACTCGATACTAACTGTAGTCTGATTAAGTAAGTTCAAAGTTTATCAAAACCTTATCAAAGACAAGTTCCATTAAAATAGCTACTAAGCACATAATAATAAGCGAGATACCTAATTAATAAGTACGACACGGAGCAGATTGACACATTTGTTAAAATGCTTTAAAAACCATACAACTTCTTAGGTAATATACTGTACTTTTTTCTTTTATTGTTACGTGTTTGAATACATTCCTAGTATTCGTAACTTTAATGTAGCTACTGTTTTAAGGCAGGTAAAATACTAAAGCCTTAAAATTAATAATAGATATCGTTGTAAACATCAATTACCATAAGATTCTTAACTGGATCAAAATATTTAATCGACTGCTTTAGGACATGTAATTAACCGTTCAAAGCAATTATAAAAGTAGGTATTATACTTGCAATTTTCTCGACGCATGAAATTTGTATAATCATTTGAAGAGCAGTCACCTAGAAAGTCGTTAATTCAAGTTCCACCTCAGCACATCGAAATTATTTTGATTAATGAAAACTATTTTTTTTACTATTTGTTTGTACACACAACAGCCGATCACCACTTTCAACAGTCCACAATCTCAAGTAAAGTTCCAACACTAATAATAATATAAAAAAGCCTTTTACTTCTTGCAATTAGGTTTGTTACTTAGCTTTTAAAGAAGTTACAAAAAGGTATAATTTAAATAATAATATAAAAAAGCCTTTTACTTCTTGCAATTAGGTTTGTTACTGAGCTTTTAAAGAAGTTACAAAAAGGTATAATTTTGCCCCGTTGGTCGAGTGTTTTAAGTAGGTACCGGACTAAGAACTCGGGGTCCTTGCTTCGATCCCTGGGTAAGATAGCAAAAATTTAAAATTTTAATACATTGTTCGGGTTTGTGATCACGTGGCACATGTGAAAGGCGTGGTGATTATGCGTATAGCCATTTGCTTATGCAAAATCCCTTTTCTTAGACAAACATTAAGGTCTCCTCCTATGAATTCCACTTATTTCTATCTTGTGCTATTTGCAGCCAGATGGGGCCAGCAGTTATTGTTTTAGTTTACCCATCTTGAATTATGTCTGTCTTTGATACGCTCACTGTATAGAAGTTAATTTTTTACTCATACTAGGACACTCTCATTTAAAATATTTATTCGATGCATAATATGAAAAAACTGCTGTAAATGATGCTGATAATATCCTATATCCATATGTGAGTTATCGGAAAATGTAATTAATTGATAGTTAGTGTTTATTACTCCTCGAAATTATTAAAATAAGTGTATTAATTTGGAATTCAGATTAACATGGGCAAATCAAAATCAATTATTTCCATCATGCAATTAATAGATTTAATACAATTATTGGAAAGTTCGTCGATTAACTTAAAACCTTGTTCATGTTCATGGCTTAATAATGAAGTCAAATATACGTTTGAATTTATGCTGATTGATGAATAAAATATGCCGAAAGATGAGTGTGTTCTAGGCATTGAAATTCTGTTATTTATACTTTATTTAGTAATCGTAACGGGGTTGCAAAATGTAATAGCTTTGGCCGTTTTTATATACGATAAAGTCACCATACTCTACCTTGGCCAGAAAAATGTATTTAAGTATATTTGTTTAAAGTTTTTACTACTTACTCCTAATTTTATTTAGTTATTGTAAACCAGTCACACAAAAACAAGACAACTAAAGAGTTTCATTGTAACTTATTTACAGAAAAATGTGATAATATATTCTCTCCGAGCAATTATTTTTGCCATTTTAAATCACTCCGCCGTAACTTTAATTGTATTTTATTCTAGGCACTCTATATGCGACGTCTTTATGAGCGTCGCAAGGGTCCCTACACCGGTATATGGTTATTTTGGAGACCATCCCTTGTCATCCACTCACCGGAGATTGCAAGGAGGGTCTTGGTCAAAGACTCAGACGCCTTCAGAAACCGACTCGTTGGAACGGGAATTTCGAACGCAGACCCTCTGGGAGGACTTAACCTGTTTTGTGTCAATGTACGTACATTCATAAAAATTACTTTAAGCAGCTTATTAGTAAACTGGTTAATATAAAAACTAAACTTTAAGGACACTATATAAAATAATATGATGATGACTGTCTGTATTTTTGATAGCTGAAATTAAGCACTGAAATATTTTTCGCTTTCTAATTTGAAACGTGCTTGCTTTTCGTAATAGATATTTTATCTGTTCCAGGACCCAATCTGGTCATCGGTACGACGCCGCCTCACGCCGGTGTTTACGGCGGCCAAACTGCGAGCCTTGCACGGCCTAAACACAGTCAAATCCAAAGAGTTGGTGCAAAGAATTGATGACGATATTTCTAAAAACAAAACCGTGGAGATAAGAGTGAGCGTCAAATAATGCTGTCCAATATTGAATGAAAACAACACTCACGCTATAAATTTTCGTCATATTTTTCTCGGATTTTTTCTCCCCAACTTTGGTTTCTGTCTAAACTTGATTCGCAGTGCACCTACAGTTTCCACATACAGTTTTTTAAGTTATTTAATCATAACGAGGCCCTTTTAGTTCACCATGTCCGTCCGACTTTTTGTCTGTCTGTTTGTCAAACGGTAATCTCAGAAAACATTTCAATTCAGGGTTCTATTGTGTAACTTATTAAATTCTAAAGGACCAATTTATATAAAGCCATATGCTTAATAATAATCTAACTATAGCTACAGTGACTTCGCAAACCAAAGTATTCACGCTAGCTAAATTTTTTTTGCTGGATTTCCGTCTCTATTAATTGATCTTTGTAACCACCGCAGTTACAGATAATTACTATAATGGCTCTTAATAATTTAGGTAACTTATCTTTTGGGGCATGGGAAAATCATTCACAAAATTATGCTTATATATCCGTGCCAATACACATTTATCCAAATCACATCGTTGTTTTTTTGTAATGTTTCTCTTTTCAGTCTCTCTACGCAGACTTTACGACAGATGTGATAGGCATAACCTCATTTGGGGTGGAAAGCAATGCCACGCTTACTAGCGACAGCCCCATGAGGACTGTTACCAGGAACTTAATGAAATTCGACTTCTACAGAGCTGTAGGCTGGTGCAGCATTTTCTTCTTCCCTGAACTTGTTAACTTCTTTAGGTAAATTGATTATTTTATTAAAGTATTAAAGTCGTTATTTTTTTTTAATTGTGTTGCATACTAAAACATTTATTTCTGTAGGTTCTCGTTCTTCCCAAAGGTATCAACTGACTACTTTCGAAAGGCATTCCGAAGTATGTTAACACAACGCGGCGGGTATTCAGGCAAGCGCGAACACAACGATCTCCTAGACGCGTTACTGAAGATGAAGCACGAGGCTGACTTAACCGGAGAAGGTACACAAATCCACCTAGTTCAGATTAGCACTTCATTAAACCTAGCATACATTTTTCTCATATTATGCTCTTGAAATTATGTTCTTATTACTATCAGTACCCGATAATTGACTGATGACCCATTTAGTGATGCGGCACATACTACGCAAGGGTGCTTGGTTTGCTACTGAACAGGTTTCTACATTGACTTGGGTCTGGGCGGGGCAGATGGTTTATGTTCGTGCTTTGGAAGGCACGTTAAGTTTAGTTCCGTCCTCTGTCGAAATATGTATATATATATATACATAGAAAACTTTAATACCAGACTATGCTTGAATGATAGTCAAGCAGAAGATTAACCATCAGTATCAAATCATAGAGTTCCAACTTGTGAATTCAATCATGGTTCCTAACGAACACTACTTACATCTTTATCAAACTATTGTAAGGTGGCTGCTACCTTATTTTTCACAGAAATTAAACTTATTCTATAAAAACTAATAAAATTCATACAATTCTTGAACAGTCTAAATCTTTGCAAGTTGTGACCTGCCTATTTTCCAGATATGGATGAAGATCTAGTAATAGCACAAGCAGTGGTATTTCTTCAAGCTGGTTACGACACTACTGCCGTAACTCTCTCCTACATCACCTATGAACTAGCTTTCCTTCCAGAAATACAGGTAAACAGTAATAAATTATTATCATATATTAAAACTCAAAAAACAGTATGGATAGTAAAGTATTTTTGCAATCTGCTTATAACAAAATTAAGAATACATGTTATGTCAGTGTATATGTTTTTGTTTTTCATACACAGATAATGCATGATGTGTTCCCTTGTAATTAGATATGCACCTAGTATAAGATATGTTGGAAATTGTTATTTATGTAAATGTTTTGTGTAATAACTGTAAGGAAACCCAATAAAGAAAATGAAAATTAAATTATAAACTTGAAAAATTTGTCTCTGGTGGTAAACTTGTAATGTGTTCAGAATTTATCATAAAGTTTTCCTTTGTGTAGTGTACAAGTTAGATTCTACATTCCTAAAACAAACAAAACAAATTTTAAGCAATGCCGTCAAACAAGAGTGTATTTACATGTTGGATGATTGTTTAATAACGAGAATGGTTTGTTATTGCCAGGACAAATTATACAACGAGCTGTTAGAAGTAAAGCAAAGAAATGGCGATAAAGAGCTGGATGGGAATATGCTCTCTGAACTAACCTACTTAAATTGTATAATCAAAGGTAAATAAATGTAGACTTCTGTATATTTTTTTGTAAGCTTTGTTAGTATATAAGCGCTGTGGCCTTATTAATAACCAGATATGCTAGATAATTATTAATTTATCAACGCGAATCAAAATTCGACCGAGACCTTAATTTGTACTATTTACAGAAGCTTTGAGGAAATATCCGGCCCAAGGTTGGTTAGACCGAACTGCTGACAAAGATTACCAAGTCGATGAGAAGCTGACCATTCCAGCTGGAACCTCAATATACGTAAACGCCATAGGGATGCACTTCGACCCAAACTATTTTCCGAACCCAAGGAAGTTCGACCCAGATAGATTCTTGCCCGAAAACGAAAAGGATATCCAGCCTTTTACTTATATGCCTTTTGGGGAAGGACCTAGAAGTTGCATTGGTAAGGATCATTTATAGTTATTGGTTGTCAAAGCCACGTGGCAAAAAAAATGGCAAATATCAGGAGCAGCTTAGAAGGCCTTCCGCCAACAGCATATTTAAGGAGTTGTAATCCACGAACTCATAAAATGTACTCGGAGAAAGCCAAATGTTTTATGATTCCATTGAAAATTGACAAACATAGTAGTTAGTTACGTAAAACAGGTAGCAAATATGTACGTTAACAATGTCATAAAATATTCAAAAATTTGGTGCACACAAGAATTAAATAAGAGGGTACAGAAAAGAAGCGATCACAGAAACATCAGTCAGTCTAAGACAACTAAGGGTAGCTCGATTAAGCATTATTTCACTGTGAACGTATGGACTCTAGTGCATGATTAAATTAGACCATAAATATAATTAGTAGACTAATTAATTATACAGGCGCTGATGAGAATAGTTTAAAAGTGGACTCATTCACAAAGACGATATTATATGACGTATTTTAAGATTAGAAATAATTTTCTTTTCAGGAATGCGATTCGCCTACAGGACTCTATGGTATTCATTGGCTTATGTATTCCTTAAATTTAAAGTCAAACCCAAACCCAACGCGAAAATGCCAAACGACATCAAGGTGGAGAATAATGCACTGTTCTTCATGCCTGGAGAACCATTGTACGTGGACTTTGTACCGAGGCAATAATAGATAAACATGATCACACAATCGTTAACGCATAAAAATTATAAAATTTTGTTTTTTGTTTCATTTGCCGTTTAACCGCTCGCAAAATATGTTTGAAGTATATAATGTTTTATGACAAAAATGATTTTCAGAAATTAATATTTCGTATTTGTAAAGTTATTAATTATAATAACAAGTTGGTAGTTATTCTATTATAGCCTTGCAGTACACACTAATACCCATGGACAAGCCAAGTCTATCTATTTACTAAATAACGAGGAACCGCCCCGAACCGGCCACAAACACACTAAACACAATGACAGATTACTTTTTAAAAGATATTCTTCAGATTTTTATTTGGAAAAACCTTCTCGAAGAAAAATAATGATATTAAAGCAACAACATCATGCCACTTTTTAACCGACTTCCAAAAAAGGAGGAGGTTCTCAATTCGACTGTTTTTTTTTATGTTTGTTACCTCAGAACTTTGGACTGATTGACGGATTTTAAAAATTCGTGTGGTCCCATATTAACTAAGTCATGATCTGATGGTGGAATCCGGGAAAATCGAGGGAAACCCTCAAATTTTATAAGCATAGATTACGTTTTTGCATATCTTTCTTAAGGTTTTTCAGTATTTGTGTCTGGTACTCATCATTTTATGTTGATGAACTGATGATGGAAGGCACAACTCCTTAACAGTTATGAGTAGGAGGATTATTTTTTTAATATCATATGCGCGTATAGTCAGATAGTTGTCTTTCTTCAAGTTATTCACGTGAGCTGATGATGGAAGGTTAAACTTCTAAGCAGTTAGGAGTTGGAGAATGATTCTAAAGATTCTATAGTTTCTCAAATAATTCATACATTTTTATCTAGAAGTCGTCATCACTATTTATATAGGTACTGTTACTGGTCAACAGAGGATTAATAATTGTGTAATTTATTTAACACTAAAAAGAGAAAAATAAAATTAATTTTAAATAAAAAATTAAACAGACTTCAAAAAAAAACTCACTAAAAAGTACAAAATAACACAAGAACAATGTTTTATTTTTAAACCTATTTACCTACTTACAATATTATTTTAACTACTAACAACTAAACAGATTGAAGTCGGTGCCGAGCCCAAACAATACAAAATAATTCTACAAACGAAACAAATCAAATATGGAATTTAAACAAAAATTGCTATGTTGGCGAGCGGCAATCAAATCAGTAGTAATCATACTCCTATACTCGGCTCGGCAACGACTTCGATCTGTTTAGTTGTTAGTAGTAAAAAAAATTTTGTAAGTAGGTAACTAGGTTTAAAAATAAAACAGTGTTCTTGTGTTATTTTGTACTTTTTAGTGAGTTTTTTTTTAAGTCGGTTTTATTTTTTATTTATTTATGTTCCGTACGTTGGTTTTTAAGTTGTCAAGGTGACGTACAGACAACAGACAACCGAACATCAGGCAGCTGTGGCATTTTTATACTGTGTGGTTGAAACAGCTGCGAGTTTGCAACAAAACTTCAAAATTTAATATGATTGAATGAAAATCCCATAATCGCCACGCTGGGCAGACGGGTTGGCGATCGCAGGGCGTAGCTTCTTGCACCGATGACGCTGCTGCCCGTCACCGGCCCGGTACACTTAACTACGCCTTCCGTTCGATGGTTATACCGCCATCGGTCGGTCAATCGCCAGAGCCTCGTTCGTCGTCCAGCAGGATGCACCGCGTGCAGGTGAGGTTGGCTTGGGGCGGAAGATGGTGGTTCGCCCCTCTACATCATAACCAACATATGGGCATAACCTCCTATGCAGACGCACAAAAAGCCACGGCCCCCAGTTCCCGGCGGTCCCGCTATTCCTGGTCATGGTGGCGACCACGGTTACGGCAGGACGGGGGGTGCGAAGAATCTCCGGGTTACGGGAGGCCACCAAAAACAACTGACCCTGGTGACGTACAACGGACGCACGCTACGGCTAGACTCGCATCTGGCTCAACTTGAGGTGGAACTTGGGAAGATTAGGTGGCATATCCGAGGGCTATGTGAAGTCCGAAGAGAGGGGGAGGACACCATAACCCTCGAGTCGGGCCACCTAATGTACTTTCGTGAGGGAGACCAACAATCCCAAGGTGGCGTTGGGTTTCTGGTAAATAAATCCCTTTCTGACAACGTTGTGGAAGTGTCCAGTGTGTCGAACAGGGTAGCGTACCTTATTGTTAAGCTCACTGAGAGGTATAGCCTCAAGGTGGTTCAAGCGTACGCACCAACCTCGAAACACTCGGACGAAGAGGTGGAGGATATGTTTGATGACATATCAAAGGCCCTCCACTTCACCACTAAGACTCACTACAGCGTTGTTATGGGAGACTTCAACGCTAAAGTGGGAGTACAGAATTGCAACGAATCGGTAGTAGGATCCCATGGATTTGGATGCAGAAACCATAGGGGGCAAATGCTTGTCAACTTCCTCGAACGGGAGGGGCTCTTCTTGATGAACTCCTTCTACAAGAAACAGCCCCAAAGGAAGTGGACGTGGCAAAGCCCCGACACTATGACGAAAAATGAGATTGACTTCATCATGACCAACAAGAAGCATATATTCAGAGACGTCTCCGTGATTAACAGGTTTAATACCGGTAGCAATCACCGACTCGTTCGAGGCTCTCTGAATATTGATTTAAAGGCTGAACGTGTCCGTCTGATGAAGTCAAGGCTCCGACCTACTTTGCTCCAAACCATGATAGGATCTGAAACGTTCCAGTCAAACCTGGAAAACCGACTCGCTGCCGTGGAAACCACAACAGACGTAAACCAGAACCTCGAAAATGTGGTTCGGATCCTCAGGGAAGAAGGTACGAGATTTTGTGAAATGCAGCGTAAGGGCAGGAAGTCAAAGCTTTCGGAAGGAACTTTAGGGATTGGTTTGGAACTGATTAAGGAACGACGTGAAAACCCACCCGTCACTTCGTCAGGAAAGCGCGCTCTAAACCGAGAGATCAGTAAGCTCGTACGACACGACCTCCGTTGCTCCAATACTCATGAGATTGAAAGAGCGATCGAGCAAAATCGGGGGTCGAAAGTGTTCGTACAATCTCTTGGAAGAAGCCACCTGACGAAACTGACCACAGCAAGTGGAGAAGTCGTTGCTTCGAAGCCAGCAGTCCTTTCCGAAGTAGAACGCTTCTATGGCCGGTTATACGCTTCGCATGCATGTCGACCTGATCCCGAAAATGAGGACCCTAGAGCCGCGTTAACACGCCACTACACTCAAGACCTGCCAGAAGTCAGCATTGACGAAATCAGGATGGCTCTTAAACAGTTGAAAAATGGAAAAGCCCCTGGAGAGGATGGCGTTACAACAGAGTTGCTAAAGGCTGGAGGTAAACCCGTACTGAGGGAGCTTCAAAAGCTTTTTAACGCTGTCTTGTTTGAAGGGAGAACTCCGGAGGCGTGGAGTAGGAGCGTTGTCGTCCTGTTCTTCAAAAAAGGAGATAAGACCCTGCTGAAGAACTATCGACCCATTTCCCTTCTAAGCCACGTCTATAAGCTGTTTTTAAGAGTCGTCATGAACCGCCTTGCGCGAAGACTTGACGAATTCCAACCACCGGAACAGGCTAGATTTCGGAGCGGATACGGCACCATAGACCACATCCACACATTGCGGCAGATTATACAGAAGACCGAAGAGTACAATCAGCCCTTGTGTCTAGCATTCGTGGACTATGAGAAAGCCTTCGACTCGATAGAGATCTGGTCCGTTCTGGAGTCCCTGCAGCGTTGCCAAGTAGATTGGCGGTACGTGCAAGTGATGAGATGTCTCTACGAAGCCGCCACCATGTCCGTCCAAGTACAGAATCAGCAAACAAAACCTATACCATTGCATCGAGGAGTGAGACAAGGGGACGTCATTTCCCCGAAATTGTTCACAAATGCAATGGAGGATATGTTCAAGACGCTGCACTGGAAAGGACGAGGCATCAACATCAATGGCGAATACATCTCTCACTTGCGATTTGCAGACGACATCGTCATTATGGCAGAAACGCTGCAGGACCTACAACAGATGCTGAATGACCTGGCTGACTCTTCTGTGCGTATCGGCTTGCGAATGAACCTGGATAAAACCAAGGTTATGTTCAATGAACATGTACTACCGCTACCGATTGCGATGCACGGCGCCGTCCTCGAAGTTGTTCAGAAATACGTGTACCTCGGGCAGACATTGCAGTTAGGTAGAAACAACTTTGAGGATGAGGTGAACAGAAGAATTCAGTTGGGTTGGGCAGCATTTGGGAAACTACGTCGAGTCTTCTCATCGTCGATCCCACAATGCCTAAAGACGAAAGTCTTCAATCAGTGCGTCCTACCCGTCATGACATACGGAGCCGAAACGTGGACACTGACGGTACGGCTAGTCCACAAGTTCAAAGTCGCTCAGCGGGCTATGGAAAGAGCTATGCTCGGAGTTTCTCTTAGGGATAAAATCAGAAATGAGGTGATCCGGCAGAGAACTAAAGTTACCGACATAGCCCACCAGATTAGCAATCTGAAGTGGCAGTGGGCTGGCCATATTAGCCGCAGAACCGACAACCGCTGGGGTAAACGAGTTCTTGAGTGGAGACCGCGTCTCGGCAAACGTAGTGTAGGACGCCCTCAGGCTAGGTGGAGTGATGATTTGCGCAAGGTGGCTGGCAGGAGCTGGATGCGAGAAGCCGAGGATCGACCTAAGTGGCGTGCAATTGGAGAGGCCTATGTCCAGCAGTGGACTGTGATAGGCTGATGATGATGAATGAAAATCCGATTAGAATATATTCTTTATAGATTCTGTATTCCACCTCCCCTTTCTAGAGAAAGAGGAGAAGAGGACACGTAGAGGTGTCGTAAGAGGTGACTACAGGAGTACTACCAGATGAAGACGGGCAGCAGCGTCTTCTCTTTACGATTGGTTAACTCTTAGCTCTAGTAGCCCCCCTAGAGCTAATTGCTGCTTTTTGCTAAACTGATACTGTTCTAGTTTTTTGAGTATTGATTTTGTTTGGAAGTAATAAAATTAAATAAATTGGGGGTAGCACTTAGCTCTAGTGGTCGCCATAAACAGTAATTGCCAACCCGCCTATTGGCTGAGGCGATTATGGCAAAATCCTCGGGCCTTATTCAGCTATTTCAATCGCAGTTCGATCATGATTGAATTGGACGATTTTGACATTTAGCCCATACAAGAACTGTCAAAAACCTGCTATTCAATTACGATTGTGTTACGATATGGTTACGCGAATTAGACTCGTTTTGTAGACGCAAACGTGTCTTATCAGTGGACTGATGTAGGCTGGTGATGATAACTAGATAAGGTTCTTTATAAAATTTTTAGTACGGCCAAATATTTATTTATAGTTACATACTATAATAAATAAATAAATATTTAAGACATGCCTCACTGGGCCACACTGAGCATCTAGTCCCAAATTAAGGTACTATTAAGTACCCTGTCGTATGGGGTACTAGACAACCGATAAACTTACTTATATACTTTTTTTTTTTTGTAAATACATACTTATAATACATAGAAAACACCCAGACCAGTACAAACAGACATGTTCATGCACACAAATATTTGTACTGTGCGGGGATCGAACCCGCGACCCATGGCTCAGAAGCAGCGTTAACTACCGCTGATCCAAATGGTCGTCAATACTAGATCCTTAGTACGAGTGTTAATATCAAAGTGGGTCTTGCAGTAAATGTCAACACAATCAAGCCCCAAGTGCGGCAATGGCCAACAAACTCTACAGTTCGATTCGATTCCAGTTTCAATATATTTATTATAGTATCTACATGTTTGTGACCATCTTTGTTTCTAATTATTACAAAAATAAGTGTTTTCCTACTTATTTTACGATTTTAGATATCTACATATATTCATATTCCTGTTTTAAAAACATTACAGTGAAAAAACTTGCTCCAATATACTCAGAACATAAAAACAGAATATATTTAATAGTACAAGTGCTACAAATAAACCGCATCCTTCTTTTATGCATTCATGTTAGCAGTAATATTAACTTTATAACAAGTCATGTACATAATGTAAACAAATTAACAATTTAAGTAGAGCTATTCATACATACATCAATTTAATATAATTACTCTTACAAATAGCGTTTTATACTGTAAGTATGTATGATGACATTGATGACAAAATAAAATCTGCCATAATATTCTCACGGTTCAATTTTTGTCGTAATTATTTAGGAGAAGTGCGTGTTCAAGATTGTAATGTCTTGTGTAACTTGCTCGCTAGCTGGAGAAACGATAAGGTGTCTTTACTGGAACAAAATATAATTCTTTATATAAGGTAAGTCAGTACTAAGATATTTATTTTTTTAGAGTAAAAGCTAATCTATCTTTGTGCCAAACTTCATCTAGATCCGGTCAAATAAACATTTTATTGGCATTATTGAGTAACAAATATCCATCTAAACATTGTTTTGCTTATAACATTAAATTTGATTTATTTAAGAATTAATGCTGAATGATTATTTAACATTATTTCTTAAATAAATTAAATTAAATAGCCAAGTATTTTAGATTTACTTGAAACAGTTAAGTTCCCTGTAAAATAATATGCTGTTGTCAATTATCATTCCTATTTATATTATCTACCTCATGTTGTTACAACTTTGGCCGATCCTAAATAAATAAATAAACCTCAGTCATCCGGATTTCCAGTAATTTTTGAGTAATCGAAATAGAACATCGTATAAGGACATGAGTGCAACTTGACTCAGTAGACAGTATTAAGATTGTA
Source organism: Anania crocealis (assembly GCA_949315895.1). Classification (NCBI taxonomy): domain Eukaryota; kingdom Metazoa; phylum Arthropoda; class Insecta; order Lepidoptera; family Crambidae; genus Anania; species Anania crocealis. The sequence continues at coordinate 21,122,495 of OX438879.1, read as the reverse complement.
TGATGTGTTATTTTTTTATTTCATTTATCACTCTTTATTAGTCTACGTATTTTGATCGTCGAGTTCAAGAACCCGCTTATCATATTTGTTTACAGTATCTACACTAGACACAGACGAATAATAAAGGGGACTCTCAAATAAAATAGGTATTTTTTTTGTTATTGACCGTTTTCTCAATTATTGTTTAGTTTACATATTAGCTTTCGCCTATTATTACACATGAATTACTAACAGGAAAAACAAATTACTATTATCAGAACTTTAGAGTTTGACCACAAACACCGACACGAGATTTTTATAAATTAGATTTGTACAGGCAACAGGTTATATACTTGAGTTGATAAGCTACTAATATGCTATAATAAATGATATTTTAATCGATAAATAACAAATTTTCCGTGTTCAGTAAGCACTAATCAGCAATCATCATGCACCGACATATATTTTTTTAGTTCAGATGCCTATGAATTTCATCGTAGGCCATAGGTAGTCAATAACTGTTTACAATTTGTTGGACGGACGCTGAAGACTTTGCAGGACGGTTTTGATCGGCTAAACGCCTCGCTCGAGGGTGCCGTTTGCCAGCTTAAAAAAGGACTGCAGTAGTGTTGAGTTTATTCTCGCGCATCGTTTACTAGAGAGTGTGGAAAAGATTTTTCCGAGTAAACGATTCGCCGTTCGATGCCCGCTTTTTAAGAATGCTACAGAGAGGAACTGCAGATTATTGCCCGGCATAAAAACGAGCGGGGTGCTTACCTTACCTTTACTTCCACCGTACTGAATAGCATCAGAGGACATGGATTGTGGTTAATTGGGTAGAGTCCGCTAATACTGAACGAGTCCCACATGACTTTACGTCAGTCCTGGCTTTGCAGGGTATGCGTAAAAGCAGGTCCAAGTTACGCTAGAGCGGCTACATTTAGTACCATTTAGTCTAATAAGTGTTGAATAATAACAATTTATTATGAAAATTTGTTTATTATTTTACAAATGTTTCAGAATTCATGTGGCAGTTAATTGTTACCTTAACAGCGCTTGCGCTGTTCTCCTGGGCTTACACTCGATGGAGAAAAGTAAAACATTTTTGGGTCAAACGTGGAGTAGATCATCTCGCCATACATCCCATATATGGCAGTCTCGACTTCTTGACGCAGGAAAACCCGGTAAAACATAACGAAAATTATTATATTCCGTACACTCACTCAGTAGTCCAAGAGACAGACATTTTTAAAGGAAACATAAATTTACAGGATTTTAACTCGCTTTTATAGGGCTTTACATTAATTTTTCAGTTTGTCTCGAAGTTTAGAGCACTTAACAGCGTTCAGTAAGTCAGTAAGTCCAAAGGAAAATCCGTAAATTTATGTTCCATTTTAATTTTAATGTTCACTTAGTGTTCGTGCAAGTCCTAGAAAATATTACTATGAAAATAACTGTAATAAATGTAACGCAGATAACATTTATGTTTTTATTTTGATAATAAAGTGATACACAAAAAAATATGATTAATGTGTAATCATTGTATAAGTTTTACAAGGTTGAATTACAATTCTGGCGATTGCGAATAATATTTTCTCAGAATATGCAGTTAACTCACAACGTACTAACTCTTAGTCGCTTATCTTTGTTATTTTACTTATGTTACTAGCAAAATTCGGCATGTTTTCCAAAAGAAAATTATTACTTTAATACCTGTTAATAATAAAAAAGGAAGTTAACACGATATCCATTGCGTCACTTGTACTAATACCACTTACTTCCTTGACGATTCAATAGCGTTACAGTGGCCGTGGTCACTAGTTAAGATAATCGCTTTGTGACCTCGAAGTAAGCGGTAGTAGTACCTACTAAAAAATTAGAAAAAGCTTGTTACCATTGAATTAAGTTAGCACAGCAATGGTGCGTAAAGACATAATTGACATGCCTCACAAATGCGGGTTGGTGATCACAATCTCGAGCAATGTTCGAAAATTCTTGTCTCTTGTTGCCCGATCCGGGGATCGAACCTAGGACCACAGATCTTGGCCCGGTACTTAAACCACTAGACCAATGGGGCGTAGTAGTACCAATTAAGCAATTAATGTTGTGCTAATTCCCTTTTTATTAACAGTTTAATATCTGAGTTAGTTTATGTTACGATTGATTTGTAGCATTAAAAAGATATGGCATAATTGTTTTTAGGCCTTATGTAACCACTTGCCTAGGTGGCCTAGTATATTTTGTCTACTGAACTACTTATTCTAAATAAATATAATGTTAAATTGTTGTTCCGTTTAAATAGAATAACAATCTATATGTATTTAAACTAATATTAAAAGGAAATAATAGGGGTTAAAGTATGAAATTGCCGATTATTTTCCCACTTTTTATTTTGTTTATAGCTCTTAAGCATAGTCGTATTATTGCGTAATTCTTTTTGTATTGTATCAAAAACTAAATAAAATAACTTTTGACTAAAAAAGAAATGCAGTACTAGTGCCTATTACTTCAAAGGAATCGTTGAAAACACCCCTTACAATGTGTCAGCTGACCTTCTTGCTTCAATTAAGTATATTTGTATTATATACTTTGATTTTCAGAAATTTTAATACTATAATGCGTAGCTTTATAACCATCTAACTTTCACCTTTAATTGCATCGAACACGGTTCAGGCGTTTTTAAAAAAACTAAAAAATTGTTAGTATGGAAAAATGACTTTTCTCGATTTCGTCCATACAAAACGGCAATTTCATACTTTAACCCCTAATATTAAACTTATTTAAACTTTCATGGTATAAATCCCGGATCAAATAACTCTAATATTTCACTTTTTGATTGTTTGCGTTTGCGGCAAAGAAACTACTAGAGCGATTAAAAAAATACTCATAGAACTCTAACATCATACCTGATGAACATAATAGAATAAAGAATTTCCAAAAAGTAATGGGTCCGTATGTAAACTTCGAAAGTGTAGCTCAAGGTGTATTATAAAACAATTCCCATAACGCGTACGCCGTGGAAACTATTGGCAGTAGAGCAAAGTGATGTACTACAGTTATGTAACAACAACTGCAACTTTATTTTTTTTTTAAATACCTATATCTAGCCGTACGAAGTCAGGCCAGGCCGCTACTGTAAAATACTTTTGTATTTTTCCGTATTCGGTCATACTTAACAAGTCATAAATGTTTAACACTGCATTAATTCTTTCCAATTCAATAAAAACTATTTTTTAGGCTGTTTGGATGCGCAGACTGTACAACTTGAATAAAGCACCATACTTAGGAATCTGGCTATTCTGGAGACCAGGTCTGGTTATCAATTCTCCGGATATTGCAAGGAATGTCCTGGTCAAAGATTCCGAGTTCTTTAGAAATAGACTGCTGGGCACTGGAATCGCGAAGGTAGATCCTATTGGCGGTCTCAACTTATTCACAGTCAACGTGAGTATTAAAAAATAGTATATCATCACTGGGCTCTATGTTTTTTTTGTCCGTCATCATTACCAACGTATTTTAATTTTCGCATTCATAATCATTTAATAACCCAGCGTTTAACGTTCATATTAGCATCAACGTCATTCGAAATTGTATCTTTAGGAATATGATCACTAAAAAACACTTTATTATCCATAAAGGCTATAAAACCCTCCCTGGTGACTTTAGTCAGAAACACCTCAAAGACTTAAATAACATTCCACGATTTCTATCAGTTATATTTACGTTTAAAAAAGTGCCCATCCTATTTAATTATGTTATTGCATCGTTATGATCGTATGGTCGTATCAATGACGTTTTGTTAACAGGACCCAATCTGGTCATCCATGAGACGCCGTTTGACACCAGTTTTTACATCCGCTAAACTGAGAGCAATGCACAATCTCAACCTTACCAAATCCAAAGAGATAGTTCAAAGAATCGGCAACGATTTGGCACAAAAGAAGGATATTGAAATAAGGGTAAGAATTATTTTGGTTATTTTATCCTCTCTATTTTATTTTAAAGCCACTTTAACAAAGGATAAGATTGTAAACGAATGTACTGAGTGAACGGTCTCAGTTGCCTGTAGCATGTGGCCGGTGCGGTGATGACGGCATGCAAAGAAAATAAAACTGTACCTACGTGCCTTAACTCTATTCTTATTTGATAGAGAGAAAAATTAACCCTACGATTGAAGCTGTTTATTAAGCTCCATCCATTAAATGTATTCTCAGTACCAGCGTTTGTGGTAGATTTAAAAGCAGCAGAATCCACACATCGAAAGTTACGAGTAATGTCGCGGCAAAGACCGCACCTGAAACGCCAGTTATAAGGCTGCGTTTAGCAGTAGACCCATCGCCGCTTACAGACTGCAAACAGATAAAAATATTCAATAATCTTTACATGAAGATTTCTTTAAATATAATTTTGAGAATTTAGTTATTAAATTAACAAATCTTTGTTCAGACTCTATTTGCAGACTACACGACAGACCTCATAGGCATAGCCGCGCTTGGAGTTGACAGCAATGCTACACTATCCGGTGAGAGCGCAATAAGAACTGTCACTAAAGAATTTATGGAGTACGATTTCTTTAGAAGCTGCGGAATATGCAGCATTTTTTTCTTCCCTGAACTGGTCAATTTCTTTAGGTACTTATTTACTCATTTAATACGTATTTTAGTTACTGATAGTTATTTCGTATGTCAAGGTATGCTTGTGAGTATGGTCCTTAATACAGCATGACTGAACTGAGTACTACGAGAATAACCATTTTTATCCACCAGTTTGTTTAGACTACAATGAAAATTTTGGAAAAAAAACTCCTTAATAGCGCCCCGCTGATTTTGTGGTTTAAGTACCGGGTGAAGATCACAGGGTCCAGGGTTCGATATCCGCGTCAAGCTACATAAGTTTCGATTTGTTAACATTGCTCGGGTTTGTGATCAGCAACCAGCATTTTGCAAGTATGGTGATTATGCTTGTACCGATCTTGTAATAACTTTAAATTATTATTTTAACAAAGATTTGGATATTATTCCGTTGTCTAAGCTAATCGGCACTAAGGTGGCTTTCAGAGGTCTTTGCTTAGCGGAGACCGATATAAATCAATTTACTGCAGGACATATTTATTAATCATATTATGGTCGGTTTTATACAGTTAAATGGAATTATAAGATATAATTATATTTCTGAATTTCTTCTCAGATTCTCATTCTTCCCGAGGCATTCTATTGATTACTTTCGAAAGGTGTACCGAAGTATTTTAAACCAACGCGGTGGCTATTCCGGCAAGCGTGAGCATAACGATCTTCTCGACGCTCTTCTGAAGATTAAACACGAAGCTGACTTAAACGGAGAAGGTACGTAAAATGCGATGTACCAAAGTAAACATAAACCACAAAAAAACTTAATTCAAAATCATTTTAGCGTATGTTAGAGAAGGAGGAATGTGTTTTCGCATACTTTGCGAAAGCGGTGGCTGTTCCCTAATTATGTGGGATACGTCAGGTTAGCGGACTATACCCACTAAAATACCCTCCGTGGTCGCTGGGTATATGTATATAATTAAACCTATTAAAAACGTGACATAAATTAAGTTTTTTTTTAAAGTTAATTATTGTAACCTAGTGCTCCAGTCGCGATTGTGATAGGGATGATTTTTAGGATCAGTTCAAAGGCTTAAACGTTAAGAGGTAACAGACAAACGTTCGCATATATAGTTTTAGCACATGTTTGTATTTTTACGTACATGGTACCTACCCAATTCTCTATTTGCATGTATCAGTTTTAACTAACGCCACGAGTTAAAATTGGTTAAAACCGCCTATTAGCTCTGACTTTATCATAATGATAAATCAATTCGAGCAGTACATGATTTCGTGCTTTTTTATGGTTTACTTTAACAAACGCTTTTTTTGTAATTTGAAATACTGTATTTATTATGAAACTGTTCCAGCTACGCCGCCGCAGTCTCTCTGCTGAGGGTACTTTACATATGTTTTTAAAAACTTCAGAATATCGGTGATTTGCGAGCAACGTGGTATTAATCCTAAACCAAATAAATTTAAGTTACGATTGGAATTTTTTATGGATTAATTTAGCTTGTTACAGCATACCATTATAATTAATATCTCAGAAGCTTTCATAGATTTTAAATTACGCGCTGTAAAAAACGAGACTTGCAAAGCTTATTGCATCTCTGCAAAGCCGAGAGGGAGCTGACTGATTAACTTCATTGGAGATCCCGTCATATTTTACCTTTTTTATCCAACTACGGCGAAGCCAAAGGAGAAATTTTAATTTTGACAGGAAATGTATGTGTTTAAGTTCCATCATAGCTCCTAAACAGTGATAATGTGTAGTATATTATCGTATCGTATAACAATTGATATATAACAATTTCAACATAAAACGAAGGCATCAGGTAGTCTGGATCGATTTACTTGTTTCTTTAGTAACTTTGTATAAGTCAGTGTCCTGAAAAACTGGTTTTATACTTTTTCAGTGTCAATTTATATCGTAGTAGTGATTTAGATTACTACTTTATTTTTCATTTACCTGATTTTTACCACGCTTTTATTAGCCTGGGTTGTATCTATGTCTGAATGTATGTATGTAATGGAATCTTTGAGCATATTTTTACCAATTTCTAGAAGTTTGTATAATTTGAAACTTTGCACACGTATCAAGGACCGATGACAATGCAATAATTTAATAACAGTTTCCCAGTTTTCCTCTGTAAGAGGGAGTAAAAGAGATAGATCTAGCGCGCGATCTGTATTATTTACGATTCCTGCATAGCTTTGGACTTACAGTCGATAAAGAAGGAATCAAATCTTATAAACGAAACTAAAAAGTAAAAAATAAATTATAGTTTAAAAAACTTAAAAAACCAGGCTTTTAAAACAGATTGAACTAAAAAAATAAAAATAAAACTGTAATCAATTGAAAAATTCATATTATTGTACAAAAAGCGTGGGGGGCTTGATTTAGATTGTTGTAAATATTTTATCAATAATTTACTATATCTGTGGATATCATAACAAGTTTTTTAAACTATAATTTTACTACCGTAAAACGGGTCTAATTTGCATATATTTTGAAAGATGTTTTAAATCATCCATGACGACCCGGTTGGTGTAATGGTACCGCTTACCAAGGGTATCAGGTTTGATACCAGATTTCCACGATAGGAAAAGAGAGGTAATACCTAAATATTGTAGTGCTTCGGAAGGCATGTTTAGCGTTGGTCTAGTCTCTTTCGCAACACAGAAGTCGTAAAAACAAGCTAAAATCTGTTAAAATAAGTCAAAATCATGATTAAATAAAAACAGACACCAGAATAGTGTCCTTTAAGAATAGTCACATCGCTGTTCCAGTCAGTCTGTGACCACAATCGGTGATACGTAAACCTATGCAACGCGAAAGTTTAAAAGTAGGAATAGTAACATATCAAAAACTAGGTCATCAATTTATTTTCTTATTTCCTATGTTTTTAGAAATGGATGAGGATCTAGTAATAGCGCAAGCAGTGATATTCCTTCAGGGTGGTTTTGACACCTCAGCCGTGTCTATGTCGTTTATTACATATGAGCTGGCCTTTCAACCAGAAATACAGGTACGGTAGATAACCCACTCTTTAACAAATTATCTTCATGCTCCTTAATTTGTTTTCTCAATTTGTAGTTATGAGTGTATAGCTGTAGAGGGGTTGGGTTCACTTGATTACCCACATTTAAAAAATCGACCTTATCAAGAATATCTTAAGTTTACTTAATAACTGAACGACTAAGGTCTATGTACCTGATTGCTAAGACAAGGCTAATACTTGCGGTTTTGTTTACAGGACAAAATGTACAACGAGCTTTTAGAAGCCAAGCAAAGGAATAGTGGCAAAGATTTTGATGGAAATATTCTTTCTGAACTCACATACATGAATTGTATCATTAAGGGTGAGTGCTTAACACAAAACAACGTAGTATGCTTGCTCCTGCATGTTTTTTTTTTTTATCAACATGTCAGTGATTGAATTATTGACTATAACTTATTCATTATAATAATAATATGCTCACCAGAGTGGTACTTTTTCAGTTACATATTTTTGGAAGTATAATGTTAACTGTAGTAACTTTTTAGAAAATACAATACTTTGGATAGACATCCGACCATTACGCATTAAGTGAGTTCATGTCTCACTTAGGGCAGTTAAAATTATTATTCAAAAATTCATGTCTAACTTAGGACAGTTGAATTATTATTCAAAAAATTGTATCTTCAATTAGCACCAGCAAATTGATTGTTTAAATGCAGTTTAAAAACATAACTTAATAGATTTAATCCCAACATTTTCATTTAAAAACTTCTGATTATATTTGTGTAATAGTGTTAAAGAACCATATACTCCTACGCGACCTTTCATAGTAAACTTCAAAAATGTTTTTATATACTCGTAACATTAGCCGTAAAGAAATTATACCCATTTCTGGCCGCGTTCGTAGCCTGTAGTGATTCTCCTTGCTTTGCAGAAGCACTTAGAAAATATCCAGCGATGGGCTGGATAGATAGGATAGCCGATAGAGATTACAAAATTGACGAGAAATTAACGATTCCTGCCGGTACACCCGTTTACGTTAACGCAGTGGGCATGCATTATGATCCAGAATATTTCCCAAACCCTGAAGAGTTTAATCCAGATAGATTTATGCCTGGGCGTGAAAAAGAAATTAAGCCATTCACATACATGCCGTTTGGAGAGGGGCCAAGAAATTGTATCGGTATGTATTATGTACGAAATTATAAGAACACTGGGTTAAGCGATGGCTTATTATCAGGAACTTTAAAATAAGCTCAGAAAACATTGTAATCCTTTTTTTTCGGTCGCTCCTATTGCTTGCTGTCGGTCTATAGGCGAATATTGGCAAGCGGACTAGTGGAATACAAAAGACGCCTTATCAAAATAAAGTCGAAATTTGATGAATGCAGCAAGATGAAAAACGAAAATCAATTGGTTTTACATTGTCTCGATCTAAGTGTTTGTTTTACCATTGTAATTTATTTTATTTCTACGAAAACGAGTTTATTTTTACATTCACTTACATTTTGATAATAGTAATATTTGTAATTTATGTGATGTTGTCCAGATTTACTTATTTAATATTTTTCAGGTATACGGTTTGCTCAGAGAACAATGTGGTATGCGTTGTCATCGATCTTTTTAAAATACAAGGTCAGACCAAAAAATAACGCGAAGAGACCTAACGACATCGGACTAGAGAAGAAAGCTCTATTCCTCATGCCCGGAGAAGAGATGTACGTCGAATTCATACCTCGTGATTAAGTACTGTAAAAGGCTTTTGAATCCGATTAAAGTTGCATTATTGCAGTGGCAAGAAAGTGTTTTGTTTACAAACTTCATAGTTTTCATACAAAGTTACTGCAACAGAAGCAAAGTCAGCAGATTACCCTACAACATTAACAAAACATACTATAAAGGAACACGAGCCCATATCAGTCTACTGCTCCCAAAGAGGATGTTGCCCTAGCCCCTAAATGCCATACTTGGCAGGTTGTCATTTTCAGTTTGCCCTATTATGTAGAGAAGATGCTGCTACCAGTCTTTATTTTTAAATGAAAATACTGTAAACTTAATACTACCATTACAGTGATTAAACGAAGCAGTTGCAGTACTTCGTCATATCGAACATCCCATAGGACGAGCAGGGACTGAGCTAATATATTTTTGCCCAGCAGCACACGACAAATGAATACGTATCAGTAACAAGCTAAAAGTAAAACTATGTATATAAAATCGGGGTTCAAATAAAAGGTTTATTTCAAGCTTTTTTGGTTAGATACTCCTAAAACATAGATATTTCAAGAGTTTGACATAAAAACTATACGGTTTACTACTGTTGATAAAGGAAAAAAGCCCCAGAAACTTTTCATAATAGAGCATAAGATCTGGTGCTCAGGGTAACGACAGGCTAGTCAAAGATATAAAGAGATTAGCATTTAAAAGAGGCAACAAAACAGTCTAGAACTCCGTCCCCACCGAAGCGGCCGCAAAAACTGGTACATCCCTTACATAAAGCTACGAAGACAGAATGTAGTAATCAGTCTAGTGTAATGATTGTATGGGGCCACTAAAAAAACGTATTCAAAACAATTACATACTCGTAGATACATGAAGCCCGAACTAAACCAGCATTGTTGTTAATAACGTTAATAGCATATATCTGTTTGGTTCACGTGAGGATAACGTTAAAATTTTTTTGAATGACTGGTTTAAAGACCGGTAACTTTCGTCAGTCAGGACGACAAAACTACGCTATCACGGGCTCAATATGTATCTTGAAAAAATATTATCTGAGAGATAACCACAATTAGCATGTGCTATGTGTTGCCGGCACAAGAAAAGAAAAGCAAGCCAATTTCTCTTTCTATGGGTATTGTAAGCGACGATTAAAGGAGTGCTGTCAGAAAAAGACAGGTAGCAGCGTTTTCTCTTTTCTTTTGGCTAAATTGCGAATGATAACCGCCAGCCAAGCGTGGCAATTAATGCAAAAATCCATGCTTTATAGAGGCCTGTTTCTAGCAAAGACTCATATACCTAAGCTGATGGTGACGATGAACCACAAGAATTTGTACCTGTGACGTGGGTAGCAATCGCCATGGAACTAGGTCTGCTTAATTTACAACTAGATAATTAATGTTATATTTGCAAGTATGATAAGTAGTTATTTTAAAAATCAAAATCAATTCCTCTGTCGTCAATCAAATCTAGTTGAAAAATAAAATTTTACAAAGTTAAATAATCCATTGTCCCTGTGTATCATAATAAGTGCAATGAAACGGTTGTGTTGAAGAGAAACGGTCAAACCGACAAACCAAAGCACTGCACACAAGTGTTGGCTGAATAATGGAATTGGAAGGTTGGTAAACCGCAGCCTTTCCACTACAACCAAGCTAACATGCAACATACACAACTCGGAATAAATGCTGGTATTTTTAAATTTTTAATTATAATCTATATACAAACTGTGATTATCGTTATAGCCATTTCTGAGATACATGATATAGATCATAATACATATCGACATGTATTTATACCTATAGAGGTATAAATACATGTCGTTATATTCAAAATTTGCTGACTTAAATATTTCTAATGAGTAAAAATAAATGTAACCAAATATAATTTGTTAAGAATAATGTTTTTACCTAAGTAAAACTTTCACGGGCACGAAGTTCAAACGATTTATTTAAAAATCCCAGACCTGTAACTTCTATAATATATATAATTCTGACTAAGGATCTAGTTCTTTTTTTTCTTATTTGGTTTAGTACCTTGGGAGATGAACTACTTTTAATCGCTTGCGTGAGGCAAAAAATTAAAAACCATGCAATTGGTTAGTTATCTCAAGCATTAATTTTGTATAAGAATCTCTGCTTTACTGGCTCCACAGTGGGACCTCATGAAAGTCAATGCGGGCGTGCGGCCGTAAAAATGGCGGCGACCCGCTCGCGCTTGACCCCGGCTGATTTAATCCACCGTGATTAACCGTGTACCCTGAAATGTTTAAAACAGGAGAGGAAAAGGATTCTCCAAGTTCAGGTAGGTAATTTTGATGACGCTGAAAAGGTTAAATTTGATTAGAACGTGATAGGTACGTAAATGTGCTCGAATATGTATATGATACTGATCTAGAGAAATCTCCAATCTGTATTTTATTATTATATTTATTTCTTTGTTTAATATAATTTTTATTCATAAGTAGTTGTTTACTTCCTTTTTTCGTTTACTTTTTGTTTTAAAATTAGGTCATGGGCTCCCGCCGAATGTCAGCGTCGTGGCATTTCGTAATATGCCACAACAAATGCTGAGCGTGAGACCTTTTTGGCATCATAATTTAAATGTATTGATATTTTGTTTTTGATTTTTAAAATTTTCATTGTTTTATTATAAGTATTGTAAATTATTGTATATGTTGCCAAATAAATGATTTTTATATCTCTCTTTCTCACAAAACATGATGCCCGTCATGACTGATACAACACAGATTTTCTGATGAGTCTTAAAAAGGGATGACGGAAAAAACAAAAAATAAGCCATCAATGTCATTTCCATACTTTATTTAAGCAACGTGATGTACAATATGTATAATATTAAGAAAACAAAACAGGGTAGCAATATTCGTAAATAGGTCATGGCAAACATAATCATGCAAATAGTTAGAAAATTCAATCGCGGAATTCTACCTTTTAATAACAGCAGCCGGCTCCGACACATGAATTCATGATCCCACCCTTGCTGAAGGCGAGGGGTTCGTTATAAAAACTTTTCACGTACATCATAGCCGAACGCTGAATTACATCCGAAGATACATGTCATAAATCGTGTTTTATAGTGACGTCATAATATAGCTACATATCGATAGTCAACAAATAACTGACAGCAAGAGACTAGTTTCATTAATACTTAGTTAGAAAGGGCAAGCTACGTTTATCTTACCGCAGTGCATCATATATTACAAATGTATCTTTGATGTAGCTTGATTTTTAAAATTTATTTTACCCCTCCGAAATTAATTGTTTAGCTTTATTAAATGATAAATTTATTTATTTTTATACGTATAACCAGTATAACGTAAAGCTTTTGAATATTTTTTATGGTAATACGTATTACATAAAGCTTTTGAGTATTTTAGAAACTTAACCAAGAACACAAAAAATATAGCGTAAACAAGACATAGGTCTACGTATTCCAAATTAATAAAACATTTATAGATGTTTCGATATTGCTTACTTGAACTAAAAGCATCACTATTATTATGCCGGTGTGGCGCAAAACATGGGCGTAGGGTACATAGTACATAGAATTTTATTCACTTTGCTATTTTTAACCGATGAAAAAAGGTGAGGTAATGTTTAAAGTTTTTGGTTATTTTTCTGTTTATATGGGAAGTCTTACATTTAAGATATAATAGAACCTATGTAGATGTCTGATTAAATTAAACTACAATATTTACAATCAGGTCTTCATAATTTTTCAACCACGGCCAAAACTAGATTGTATGCGTGGATTAGTGATACGCGTAACGGACTTCAAAACCAGGTGCTACCATCACAAACTACGTAAGTGTGATTGTAGGCGTTTGTATTAATCTACCTAAAACATACATTATATATTATATACATGTATACTAGTAAGTATTTTAAAGAGCCAGTAAGTAGCCTAAAGAATATATTTTTTCCTTGAAATCATCTCTTAATTTGGTTTAAAGGTTTAAATCGCCTTAATATTTTCATTTTGATTATGTTTTTGCAATCGCTATCTGTTATTATCTATTATAATACCAGATTAAGAAAATATTGATTCACCATACAAACTTGCACCCTCTTTTAAATTTTTATGTTCGTGACGTGTTTACTTCATGAGTTTTTCTACATTTTCTCGGGTCTGGGTGTTTGTGGTACCTTCGTTGTTTCTGGTTTCCAAAATACGAATGCTTTAAATAGTTAATCAAATTGGGATCAGAACAATGTATGTGATGTTTTGTCCACATTTATTATTATTATTATTTATTAATCTCACGCGTTGTTTTGTAAACTGACAGATCTCACAATTTTACGGTGACATAAATAAGTCAATTAAGCTTTTATTAAAATGTTCAGAGAAATTAGCTTCTTTATTTAATAGTTAAAAATAAATACACCGTGCATTTTGAACCGCCTGACAAACAAAGCCTACGTCATGTAAACATTATGTATAACATCTTGGCAGCATTATTTTTGTTTTTTATCCGTGCATTTCACAGCGTGTTTTAAAATAAATATCTGAATCAATATTTCATATTTTTCTAAGTTTATATTGATTTGAATAATACGACTATACTTAAGAGCTATAAACAAAATAAAAAGTGGGAAAATAATCGGCAATTTTATACTTTAACCCCTATTACTATTCTGAGGCGATACGAAGTTCGCGGGGTCCGCTAGTAATATTTAAATAACTCTGCCAAAATTTTACACAATAGTTTATTAACGTGAGCTTCGTTTGTCAGTATACTTCCATTTACTATTCTTAGAACTAAATATTGGGTGGCAATCGTCGATCAACAATAGTGGCTTAATTAGTGCTTTTTGTCGTAAATTTATGTCTTAATTATTTATTTAGCTTAAATAAAAGTTGTTTAAGTAACAAGTTTGTAAGTATATCAACACAAGCTAGTAGTGGCACCCTCTCAAAGTCTCAACTCTAGCGGAAATTAAACAGGGAACGATACCTTTTACGGGCTAACGCGATCAAAATGTACAAAGTAACAGTATACCTATAATATTTTCTCCGCTTACTTTTAATACGTGTAGGTGTAGACGACACCACGTCAAGCCAAGCATGGGGCGTCTTATAGAGTTAAAATAGGTACGATTTTGCAATAGTCCGATGTGCAGGTATATGTACTTTTCAACCGATCTCAATGAAAAATTTCTACACGTGTATTTGTGTTCTGTAGCAAAAGAAAATCTCACGAATTCTCCATTCTCCATCTGAGTTTTAGTAGATACTCTTAGTGCGAGAAAGCCATAAAAGTCAAAACGTTAGAAGGAAGTCTCTTAATATATTATTAGGGGTTAAAGTATGAAATTGCCGTTTTGTATGGACGAAATCGAGAAAAGTCATTTTTCCATACTAACAATTTTTTAGTTTTTTTAAAAACGCCTGATCCGTTTTCGATGCAATTAAAGGTGAAAGTTAGATGGTTATAAAGCTACGCATTATAGTATTTCAATTTCTGAAAATCAAAGTATATAATACAAATATACTTAATTGAAGCAAGAAGGACAGCTGACACATTGTAAGGGGTCTTTTCAACGACTTCCTTTGAAGTAATAGGCTAGCTAGTATTGCATTTTTTTTTAGTCAAAAGTTACTTTATTTAGTTTTTGATACAATACAAAAAGAATTACGCAATAATATGACTATACTTAAGAGCTATAAAGAAAATAAAAAGTGGGAAAATAATCGGCAATTTCATACTTTAACCCCTATTATTAAGTAAGATTTTTTTCTAGTTTGTCCCATAGCTTGGCATTGGATCATAGAACAAAGTTCGCTGTAAGTAAATGTTATTGTAGGTAATTAAAGATTTGTAGTTATGGCATTGCTTACATTTTATAAATACTAACGCCCCGTTGGTCTAGTGGTTTGAATACCGGGCCAAGATCTCGTGGTTGCGGGGTACAACCAACAGTTCCAAATTTTCGAGCATTGCTCGGGTTTGTGATCACGAAATCACGTTTGGCAAGCGTGGTGATTATGCCGCCATGGCCGTAGTAACTTGAATTTAATAAATTCTTTACCTGTAGTGGCATCCTTATAGGCTGTTACTATTTATATCTATTTATAGCTTATATAAAGCTCTAGCTTACTTATAACCTAATGCCCTTTTTGTAAATACTGAAGTGAAAGCATTTTGTGTTACCGTTATACATAATAAATAAAAATGGGAGTTAAAGTTAGTAGACGAAAGGAACAAATAACACGCCTGTCTCTTGTCAGCCTAAAGAAGCCTTGTTCATGATTGCCTATCTATTCCCAAGCCAATAAAATACTAAAAAGGCTCTCACAGGCAATGTTGGAAAAATGTGACGTGTAACATGCCGACTTAAACATCGTCTATATTTTCGGGTCTTTTACCACATTTCCGCGCACAATACTTACGACTGTCGAGGTAATAACAATAATACTTCTCTTTATTAAAAATATCTCCACCTCTTTTATTTCACAAATGAATAAGTATAACATACTAGTAAAACACACTTTATTCTAACATATTTATCACATATTTACAACTCATCTTATATGTACTAGGAACGTGTAATGTGTGCAAATGTGCATCTCTAAATTCACACAACTCATTTCTTTTCAAAAAGACATCAAGAATGTTCTGAATTTGTCGACCTTTCGGCATAACTTTTTAGTGACACTAAGCTGTCTTGAGCGAATTTGGTTATGCCTGCTTTATCGACCTTATAAACATATTTTACCTAAAGATTACATTTCAAATCAGCTTTGTCGGTTGATAGAGATTTTGAACTGATATTTCCGTATAGACAATTACAAATAGGTATGTTCTTAGATGAACGAATTTTATTATTCCACTCAATGCGTATCCGTAAAAATATTGCTCAATCCACTTAAAATCCTAATCCAATTGAGGATCTCATTGAAAAGTTCTTTTAACATTGAATGGCGCCCCAGACCGAGGCCGTTCCGCCCAAGTCCTGAAACACAAAATATAAAAGCTCCCGGAGCTTATTTGCGCGATGTAATCGGGGGATGTCGTTGTATGGAGATATATACCCTAAGTGATTTCGCAAAGCGCCCCTTAGATATATCCGAAATCTCGTTAAAGAGTTTTGTGGAGTTTGGCCCGATATACGACTTATGGCTGGGTGTAGTCATAACGGTGAACTACTAGGGAATATATTGCGTTATAGGAAAACTAAACTAAAGACTGTTTGGTCTTATACAAGAAGTAATAACCATTTATCAAGGAATTCGGTCTAACCTATGTGATTATGTAAAAAAGAGTAAGTATTTACTAGCATAAATCTATCTGAATTAATATTTAATCTCAATTTAAATTCTATAATAGATCAATATTCAAAAATCAATCAATCAATTAGAAACCGATAATAATAGTTAAATTCAAAATACAGTCACATACTTACAATGACAATTTATTTCGTCAGAAGGAACTGGATACAAAAACATTGATCCCAAAAAAAATTACTGATAAAAGCTTAAAATTATCCAGTAATTTTGAGTCGTGGTGATTTTGTTTGGCACCGACTCAAAATTGGTGGCAAATTACACGATTTCGCCGGCTCATTTTAATGAAAATAAAAACATTTATATTCATATATTTTGATTGTTAACCTTTTTTTCGACCTTTTAGGATTAATTAGACAACGGGAGGGTAGTCGCTTATAAGTCTTAAGGATAGTGGCAGAAGTCAAGTTTTTAAATAAAACTGATAAATGAAGAAGTCTAAAAGTAAAAACTGTTTCAGTAAAAAAGGTATCCAGCATGACTCAGCGACGCGGTTTAAAGATCTGCAGACTTAGTCAAAGCTTGTCTTCCCTATTTTATTAGTTCCTCGCGACAAGCGTCTTGGCCCAGATGTTTTATGTCCCCGCTAAATTCATATTGCATTTGCTAGCGGCTCAAAGTTTATACCCACAAGTAGGGTATTAGAAAAATTTGTATAATAAAGAGAAGCGAGAGAGCAAATTCAAAACCATTTTTATCACACAATAATAACATAAATAAATAGACGAGCAATTTAGCGTTCCGTCATCAACTAGACATGTCATGCTGTGCCATGTCCGACTGTCTGTTTATCTGTTTGCAATTAAACACAGATACTCTTTATACTAAAACTTTGTTAATTGGCATGGACATTTATTATATAATATTAACCCATCAGCGGGCAGTATTCTAGAGGTAATTGAAGTTTTTATTGTCACATATAGTTGTATACTGTCCTTTTATGTGTTATTCACGCTGACAAAGAGTTAAACAAATCTGTATAAATATTTTATCTGCATATTACCCTCACGTGTAAAGTGGGGGATGATTGTATGGGTTTTCGTTAGATGGGTCCTAAAAAAATACGAGCATTGTGGTTATTTGAAGCCTACTTGCGATAAAATTCTTTCTTATGTGAAATAGAAGTAATTTTGAAAGTGTTAAAATAGTCGTTAGCTTAAACTCTAATTGTAGATAAAAACGTATAAATAAAACATTACTAATATCACAATTTAAAACATCGAGTTACATCTCTGCCGTCGTCGTCCTTTACTTACTTACATAGTTTTGATTTAACACTTGTCTATCTTTAAGGTAAGTATACTTCGTTATGCACGACATATAATAAAAAACACTTTAATGAGCTAATACCATGAAATATCTATATATATATATAATATTTAAAAATAATCAAAAACATATAGTATATACTGAATAAGATAAAGATGTTTGATATCTAAGTATTTATCAAACATCTTTATGATACATGATACATAAAATATGTATTTATACATATATATGACATATGTATTTTTTATATTGATACATATAGTATTTTGATTTGCTTCATTGTCAATATAGACCTTATATAGACAGATAAGAACATAAATCAACCCTGATCAAACATCTTTATCTTATTCAATTTGGAATTTGTAAAGGCCTTTTAGATTTCACTCTTATTACAGGATTAATAGATCCACAGACACAATTGCTAACTTATTGAAGTATTTGCAATAAGAGAGGCCAGTGAATCTTCTAAAATGTGTAGTAATAAATTGAGCGTTGCCGCCCTCCCATAAAAGAGGTAAGCCCCTTTTAGTGGCCTCTGCGGTTGTAAGCTATTCCTTACGTATAGTCTTGATAAGACCAGATTGATCCGGTTTCTGACTTTTACTACCTTTGAGACATCAAAACTTCTTTTTTTCATTGTAATAACACTAGAGTCATCAAATTGGAATTCTTAAGAGCACTTTTATTATATGATGCTGAAAATTCAATTTAAGCGCGTTGGAATATGTGCCTGCTATATTTTGTGAGGAGATTATTTTATTAAAAAATAAGATACATTCAAAACACAATATACTCGTTTTAAACCTAGTATAAATAAATAAATTAATAAATACCTCGTTAGTCATATTTTATTTTAGCTCCCTATAAATAATTTTCTTTTTTCCTTCTACCGGGGGTTGACAACATAGGTGACTTATACTCGTAATAATTTGTGTTTTAGATTTTTGTAAATATAGGTCTTGTTTTGTCAACATAATTCTAACATTTTGAAACCTGTCTAAGACCGTTTGTTTCTAAATAAATAAATAAAAATATTAAAAATGTAGGCACTAGTTTTGTGGAAATAAGATACAATAAAGATGCCACGTTTACCAAACCACAGAAAGTATAGAAACATATTTTTATCTACATCAACCCGTCTGGGAATCGAAGCTGGGACCTCGCAGCAAGCGGCACCTTGACAACCGGTGTGTAACTACGCCACTCCACCACAGACAGGTCATCATAAATACGTTGTTGAAGGCTGTTGTAATATTTGAATCTTTTAGCGTGGCACTACTATTTCACTAACTTATTTGACGTTTTACCAGTATACTCATGACATCATAAACTATAATATAATTAGTTGCCGAGAGACTGAATATTATACATTTTTAATATTTTTTATTGGAAACAGTATCGAAATAAATAAATGTCGAACCGCTAAGGCTCGATAAACATAATATTAAACTTACAGAAGCTTAGGAACATTCTTGGAGTGATGCGAAGTTTTCAGACGGACAGGCAGATAGTACATACCTATATAAAGAAACAATCGCGTGAAACCCAAATCTAAATTTGTCATCGGTAGCCTTTAACTGCAAATTTCGCGAAACTGTAATGAAATATTTATAAGGCTGTCGAATCAGTGTGCTGTGCAGTGTAGGCTACACGCTTTGCAATATTACCTACAATTAGGGACTATGTTGGACGGTTTTACCACATGAATTTTACATCCTTTAAAACTAACCTATCTTCAGATAGAGATAAGACTACCAGATATTAGTCGCCTAGATATTCTACTAATGACAACAATTGCTAAGCAACAAATCCAAGCCTATATCTTATTGAGAATAGGTTATTAGAATCAGTGTGGCGTGTTTCTAAGCAGTACCATTTTATTTTTATCTAGTGACATAAATCCTAGTCCTTTTAGTCATGGTTTTTATTGATGCATAACAATAAAAATAAACATTTATAAACATAACACAATGTACAGAATGACTTGTTTATCATCTTCAAAAAATTTTTTAGGCGTTCAGTATCGTATTTATATATGAAACTAGCGGACCCGACAGACGTTATCCTGTCTTAACTATGAATTTTGATTACAAACGAATTTATTTATCGACATTAAAAAAGTTTAAATTGTCAAAAGCGCTAAGGTTACATGACAAATAATTTGCTATGGTGATTAAGTTTTCTTAAATTTTCTAATTTTCTGCGCAATTTTCTATTTTTTTTCTTTCATAATAACATTCTTCTGCCAATAACTAACAAAACAAAAAAAGAATCAGCGAAATCGGTCCAGCCGTTCACGTGTGATGCGATGACCAAGGGAAATAGGGATTAATTTTTATATAAGAACTAGCTGACCCGGCAAACGTTGTTTTGCCATAAAAATGATTAAATTACTAAAATGGCTAACAAAAAATAGGGGTTGGTGGTAAAAGGGTAAAAATTTAGGGTTGTATATATTTTATAAAATTTTAATATTTTACTACCCTACCCCTACCCTACTCCTACCCTACCCCTACCCTACCCCTACCCTACCCCTACCCTACCCCTACACTACCCCTTTTTTTTTTTTTTTTAATGATTCCACATGGAGGATTCATTGTATCCACGGAGCTATCGGATTACTCCGTGGTCACACTGAGTGTTCTTGTTTTGGGGTTTTATGTTAGAGAAAGTGGCTATATTGCTGTTGTTTGACATATTTTTTTTCTATTATTGTTTTCCTTATTAATGGTTTTATTTGTTAAATTGTTTTAGGTTTGAGACTATGTATGTTACTAAGTTGTTGAAGGATTTAAGGGTTTGTTCTTTTCTTATGAGTTCAGTTATTATATATGGGTCAATATTTAGTGTCTGGCAGGTCATTTCATGGTGAAAGCGTTTGGTTGTGAAACGGGGGCACTGCTGTAGCAGATGCTTCCATGATTGTTTAGAGATATCATCACAGGGGCAAGTGTCCACTGCGGATATTTTGAAGCGTGCAGGTACTCTCTGTGTTATCAATGGTTTGTGAGCAGCTGAGTTAAGGCGAAGGTCGGTTTTGCCATTGAGAGAAACTCTTTCATATTGTCATAATTTGGGAGTAATGTTTTGGTGTAGAGGCAGCTGTTCACATTAGAGTAAAGATCCTGGGTCGCTCACATGTTTCTATATTTGTTTCTGAGTTTTATGTAGCTGATGGGTATGCTGATGTAATCTGGGGTTTTGTGGAGCGTTGCTGCGTGTTTGGCTGCGGAGTCAGCTGCCTCGTTGCCGTTTAGTCCAGAATGGGCCTTTACCCAAGCAAAGTCTATATTAATACCTGTTTCGCTCGCTTGCTTAATAAGTTTGTGTATTTGTACTGCAAGGCGGTATTTAGTGTTGCCGTTTTGAAGCTCAGTTAGTCCAGATTTGCTGTCGGATAGTATCAGTGCCGGTGTGATATGACGGTCAAGGATGTAATGACACGCCTTTTCAATGGCTAGAAGCTCTGCCTGGAAGACGGAGCAGCAGTCATGAAGCTTGAGCTTGACGACAGCCGCTCGATCCCCTCCAGGTTTATAAGCGACAAAGGCCGCCCCAACTTTGTCGTCGTGTTTGCTACCATCCGTGAAGATTTGCCAGCTGTTATTGGCGCCCATCTGAGAGAGTTCCTGGGCCGAGTTTAGTTCTACGAACCCTACCCCTACCCTACCCCTACCCTACCCCTACCCTACCCCTACACTACCCCTACCCTACCCCTACCCTACCTCTACCCTACCCCTACCCTACCCCTACCCTACCCCTACCCTACCCCTACCCCTACCCTACCCCTACCCTACCCCTACCCCTACCCTACCCTACCCCTACCCTACCTCTACCCTACCCCTACCCTACCCCTACCCTACCCCTACCCTACCCCTAACCTACCCCTACCCTACCTCTACCCTACCCCTACCCTACCCCTACCCTACCCCTACCCTACCCCTAACCTACCCCTACCCCTACCCTACCCCTACCCCTACCCTACCCCTACCCCTACCCTAACATTATCCCCGACAAAATTGTGAATCTAAACCATTCCCAGATCCCCTTGAACACACACAATAAATTTCATCAAAATCGGTCCAGTCGTTTGAGAGAAGTTCAGTGACATACACACTCACAGAAGAATTATATATATAAAGACTAGCGGACCCGACAGACGTTGTCCTGTCTTATCTATAATATTGATATGAATAGTTTTGTTGGTATTACGACATGGGAACAGGCCACATTACTGGCCATGTGCAAAATTCAGTTTTTTTTACCCCCGATTTGACGATTTTTGCAGCTCGCCTTCTGTCAATGTTATGTCGAACGCCATTCGCTAAAAAAGTTTAAATTGTCAAAAGCGATAAGGTTACATTACAAATAATTTAGTATGGTGAGTAAGTTTTCTTGAATTTTCTAATTTTCTGCGCAATTTTCTTATTTTTTTCTTTCATAAGAACATTCTCCGGACAATAACAAACAGAACAAAAAAAGAATTATCGGAATCGGTCCAGCCGCTCACACGTGATGCGATGACCAAGGGAAATAGGGATTCATTTTTATATATATAGATAGATAGATATAGATGTAAATCAAGTTTACACCCGAAAATATCTTTCTTATCATAGTTTTCAATTTTTACGGTCCTAAGCCTGTTAAGGTATGAAGAGAAAATCATAAACTTATGATTAGTATCGTAATGAATAAATGTGAAGCCCGCCGTATCAAAATTTTAGATTTTTCTCGGACATTTTCTTAGTGCTTTGTCTTGACATTTTTGTACAGGGCTATACCAAAAGAAAAAATACGTCATTGGGTTTTTGGCTCATAGATTGCTATATTATAATTTGGAATGTGGATAAAATTTATTTCTGTATATCTATTATATATTTATCTTAAATAGCTATTTATTTTTTAAAACCCTGTGAGTGCTGTGAAGCCCAAGGACGCATCTGTTTAATGGCCTGCGCAGACGACGGACTTTTCTCCGCGAGCGCGGAGAAAAAAGTACGCTACGCGAATAAAAAGTCCGTCGCGAATTTACCGCGTACTCAACGCACACGGTGTGTGATCATTTTCTAGTATATCTTCGTGCATACGTACACCATCCTCGAGCGCATAACGCGGGCTAAAGGCCGCCATGTGCGTTGCTTGTCCTAGTCACACGAGTTCTATTTATTTCGGGGACTCCCTCGTACTTTTTTCCGGTCCGCTCTCTGCATATCCTCGGTAGTTCGGGGGACTTTTTGTACGCGGTACTTTTAATCTATTTTAGCGGACAAAAAAGTCTGCGGACAAAAATCGTTTGACGACCTCCGTGGCGGAGTGGCGTACACACCGATTTTCAAGGTGTTGCCTACTCCGAGGTCCCGGGTTCGATTCCCGGAAGGGTCAATGTAGAAAAAAGTGTTTTTCTAAATTTTTTCGGGACTGGGTGTGTGTGGTACCTTCGTTGTTTCTGGTTTACAAAATACGAATGCTTTAAATAGTTATTCAAATTGGGATCAGAACAATGTACTATGTGATGTTATCCAAATTTAAAAAAATAAAAATAAAGAAAATCCCTCGTCTGCGCAGGCCATAAGTTTCATTCATCAAGGCCCCGGCCAAAGCAAAATAATACGCCCGTGCGCGACACAGCATGATTCAATATTTATGATCAGTCTTATATTTTAACATTTTTATATTTTAATTAATCAAAAATTAAAAATAACACTACCAAGGTGTTATCCATAATATTACATAACGTGGGCTTGTCAGGTAGTCTAAAATGCACGATTATTTATAGAACTTTTGTTTTTTTTCTTCAAAACATTTACTAATCAAATTGATAAACAACGAAATAACTGGAATATTTAAATTCCGGTACACAAGAACAAAATTAACGATGCACTACCTGCATTATTAATTAATGGCAAAGAAATAGCAACAATTTGCCAAGTGACGCGAGGGAGTTTGCGATAATGTTCCAAGTTGTTTGAGGAATGGCGATGGAGACTGTGTAGGTCAGCAGATAGAACTGGTTTATCTAACTACGAAAGAATAACACAAGGTTATTTCTAAAATTCAAAACACTTCCCAAAAATAGAGTAATGTTACCGCTGACAGGTTATTTAGTATTGAGAAAATTCATGATTGAGAAGTAGGTACCTACTTACCTAAATATTTTCTTAAGGCGACTATTAGTATAGCTAAGTGCTGCCCCCAATTGATTTAATTTTATTACTTCTAAACAAAATAATTCTCTAAAAACTAGAACAGTATCATTTTAGCAAATTACCTCTAATACCTATTTATTGAAAATGAAATCCGGGATCCTTGCGTAGTAGACGGACTACCTAACTACTACACACAGGGTACACTATATACACACTACAGGCTACTTGCATAAAGATTTCTCTTAGGTAGATGTAGGTGGGTATACTTCCTAAAATTGGTAATGAAAAGGTCGACGTTACATCGTCGTCCGTATATCTATTGTTTATTTACTCCCAATAACCAAAAAGGTCCACGAATCGGCCCAAAGGAATTGCCTCCCTATTTGCAATAAAGTAATACAAAAGGCAAAAACGAGTAAAAATCTTACCGAAACAAAGCAGGTTTATACTCGTAGGCGAAACGAAACCGAGTCAGTGGCTCAGCGAGCGATCAAAGAGACGATTAAGCAATTAATACAATACGTACCTACGTCAGTATTTCTTTCATGTTTCTTTATAAGAGTATGAACAGTCAACTGAGTTTTTACTTTCACTTATTATGCTGATGTTCATATTGCTAGTTACGAAACGAAGGGCCAACTTATTTTTTTCTTTATCGATAAGTAAGTTTGATTTGCATATATTTCTAATTAGAAATGCTCGTATTGATTTCTAAGTATAACAAATAAATAACGCAGTCGTAAGTTAATTCTTTGTTCCATAAACCGTGGCGGAGTGGCGTTCAAGGTGTCGCCTGCTTCGAGGTCCCGGGTTCGATTCCTGGACGGGTCAATGTAGAAAAAATGTTTTTTTCAACATTTTCTCGGGTCTGGGTGTTTGTGGTACCTTCGTATTATTTATTATAATTTATTATAAACATATATTTGTGTTTATTTTTGCTATGAATTAATAATTACTTACTTAGGGTTTTAAATTTAGATGGGACGAACTTTAT
This sequence comes from Anania crocealis, assembly GCA_949315895.1. NCBI lineage: Eukaryota > Metazoa > Arthropoda > Insecta > Lepidoptera > Crambidae > Anania > Anania crocealis. The sequence goes on along the minus strand of OX438879.1, from coordinate 21,097,510 downwards.
GAGTTCTATGGTTCTTATCTATATATGTATCTTGAAAATATACATAGATTAGAACTCTTAGGTTTATAGGACTACTGCGTAAAAAGTTATGCGTGAACATGAGGTACATTCATTTATCTACTTCGACTAGAATCGTCTCATCTTACGTCGATTGATAGAAGGTTCTGTTAAGAGGATACATCTTCAAATAAGTTATTCATAGTTTTCGTACGCTGAAGAAAGGGATAGGTAGAAAAAAGATTTCTCTATACAAAGAAAGTATGAACAGGAAGCATACCTCATGAAATAACATGTCGTAAGTGACTATTGAAAATTGATAGTGATCACGTGGAGTCTTAGAAATAGGGCCCCATTTTTACTCTTTAAAACATCTTTAGTTTTTTTTTTATGCAGACACTTACTTACAGATTGAAACATGTGAAACTGTTTTGGCTTTATGTAAAATAGTTAAAATGTAGGTCAACTCTACTTATATAAATCTATGGGTTACACGATCTGTTCAAAATGATGGCAGATTGATGGATGTAGGCTAGGCGGCCTATTATAATGCAAAATCATCTACAAATAGGATTCATCATCAGTTGATGACTATAGGGGTCTTCCCAATTTCCGTCCGTATTGAATGTTTAAATTTTTCAATTTCCATTCAAAACAAAGTAAATGTGTAGTTCTCATCATTCCGGATGATCAGTCCGTCATTGGATGGGTTACAAGATGAGTCTGTCACCATCGGTTCTGAAGTTAGTCTCACTTATCTATTGTCACTTCAGCTTACTTTTCAAGTCACATTGAACTTGAAATTTAGATTTCAGGTAGTGACAGTTAAGGCCCCTAATTCGCGTAACCGAATCGTATCACAATCATAATTGAACGACAGGTTTTTGACAGTTCTAGTATGGGCTAAATTCAATCACGATCGAACTGCGATTCGGTTACGCGAATTAGGCCCCAGCTCTCACAGCTGACGCGCGAAAAGCCCTTCTAAACCCACACCTAGGTCCTAAGTTCTAGGCACTGTTACGATATATTAGAGAACTAGCTGTTGCCCGCGACTTCATCCGCGTCAATTTATGTTATTATGATCGCGATTATTTTTGCAACATTTTTCACACTTGCTATTGGTCGCAGCGTGATATTATATAGCCTAAAGCCTTCCTCAATTAATGGACTATTCAACACAAAAATAATTTTCAATTCGAACCAGTACTACCTGAGATTAGCGCGTTCAAACAAACAAACTCTTCAGCTTTATAATATTAGTATAGATTTAAAATGAAAAAAACTGAGGGTCTTTGGGGAATTTCTGTCAACATTATCAATACAATTATAAGTTCATTAGCCCCTCAACTCGCTTTTATTTTTAACAAATGTATTGATGATAGTCTAGAGTTTCCAACTTTAATGAAGTTTAGCAAAACCATTCCTTTATTTAAGTCTGGCGAAAAATGGGACCCCTCCAATTTTCGACCTTTTGCCAGTGCTAAGTAAAATCTTCGAGAAAATAATGTTCAATCAGCTTTTATCACACTTTAGTGTAAATAAATTATTAAATAACAACCAATATGGCTTTAGAAAAGGTAGAAATACTACCGATGCTGGATTTGCTCTCCTACAACATGTGTGTAGAAAGCTAGATGCCATAGGTGTATTTTGTGACCTTTCAAAGGCCTTCGATTGTGTAGACCATGAAACATTACTTAAAAAACTTAAACATTATGGTGCATCGAATGATTCCTTGAATATAATGAGTTCTTACCTTAAAGGCAGAATACAAAAGGTTTGCATAAATGGAGCTGAGTCTTCAGGGTCTTTATTATGGGTGTCCCACAGGGATCAGTATTAAGACCCCTGCTATTTTTAATTTATATTAATGACCTTCCCTGTTATTTACATAATCTTTGTGAGATGGTATTGTTTGCAGATGACACATCAATGATTTTTAAACTAAGAGAGCCAAATCTTCAATTGACGATATTAACAATACCCTCTCAAAAATTTTGCATTGGTTTACAACAAATAATCTTTTACTAAATGCAAACAAAACAAAATGTGTTAAATTTACCATGTCCAACGTAAGGTTTGCTGCCACTCATATAATTGTAAAAGATGAACCACTAAACTCTGTAGATTCTACTACCTTTTTAGGTTTAACTGTAGACTCTCATTTGCAATGGGGTTCTTATATTAGGGGGCTGTCTGGAAGACTTAGTTCTGCTGCATATGCTGTGAGAAAGATAAGGCAATGGACTGATGTTGGAACGGCAAGATTAGTATATTTTAGCTACTTTCACAGCATAATGTCATACGGAATTCTGTTGTGGGGCTCAGTGGCAGATATTGAGTCAATTTTTGTATTACAAAGACATGCTGTACGGGCTATTTACGGCCTTCGATCCCGTGACTCGCTGAAGGAGCTCTTCAAAGAGATTAATATACTTACAGTGGCTTCTCAATACATTTTCGAGAATATTATTTACGTTCGTAAGAACATACATTTATTTCTTAAGAAAAGTAACGTACACAATTTCAATACCAGAAATAAAGATAAACTTGCCGTTTCAGACTTCAGACTGCGAAAAGTAGGAAAATCGTTTATGGGAAATTGTATTCGTATTTTCAACAAATTACCACAGGGTATTGCTTAACTCTCTGTACAAAAATTTAAATCGTATGTCAAAGTAATTTTAATGAAAAAGGGCTATTACACTGTTAATGATTACTCGTATTTTAATGATAGAAATGTCACAGCTCGTACTTGCTTCAACCTTTTGTAAAAAAATATTCAAAAAGAGGCTGACAATTATAGTGACCCCCTCTGTCGCTATATTATTATATCATATTCTCAAGATCACATTCGTAAAACACCACATTCGCAAAACATGATATTCGCAAAACATCATATTCTCATAACATCATATTCGCAAAATATCATAATCTTATAAGATCATATTCGTAAAATACAACATTCTTGTTATACCACATTAAAAGTACAGTCAGTCTGGGTTTTTTTTTAATACAATCGGATTATCAAACATAAATAAAAACAAAATCCTACCCTGAAATATTTTACTTTAAAATCTTGTTATTTCTACATACCTTAGTCCTTATTATTGAGATATTGCGTAATAAGCATCGACGATGAAAAGACTACGTAAGCTTTGTAACTGCTTTGAAAATGCCGAAAGTCGATTTTTTGTGTTGTCTCCAGCACTGCAACTGAGCCGCTCCACTTCTGTCATGACTTTGGTGTGTTCAGCCTTTTTAAAAGTCACTCACAAATAAATATACAAACAACCCATAGGTAGTAAGGACTATAAAAACTGTCAACATATTCCATTAGTAATTTTAATATGTCCACCAATAGTTTGTAAATACTGAAATATCCACCTAATCTATCTTTTTAATGCTTAAGTTAGTAAATGCCTTTTTATATCAACCGTTTGTTAATACCAACAAAAGTAATTATTACTCAACATGAATAGTACCTAAATTTAATATACGGAGTTCAAGTTCCTAGTACAAAGCAAAAATAAATTCAATTGTCATATTACAAGACTGGTTGTTTAAAAAAATGCTTTCCGATCCGATTTCTTGTTGCTTTATTCAAAACTAACAGAGTTTAATGATACGAACGCTAGAAGGTTAAACGCTTACAAGAGTAGATGCCAGACAGGGCCATTAATCTAAGTCCACAGGACGTCGAATCCGTAATTAAGAAGTTTATCATAAAGCAAAAAATTTTAACATCGGGAGCGCCACGACCTAAATAACGTGGTAGAGTCGAGTCTTGCTTGATCAACTAGCGGGTTCCTATCGCTTTAAAAATCATAACGCAATGTCTATGATCGTGGATAGCTTTAACCACAGATAATTATTTTAAACTAGCTGCTTCCCGCAACTTTATACGCGTGGAAATTCATAGTATCTCCGGGAACAAAACTTTTTACCCGACTACGGCAAAGCCAATAGGAAGGGTTATGATTTCAGCAGTCTATTTATGTATGTAGGTACTTATGTGGGTTCTACAGTTAAGGCTGAACTACTGGTTAATGAGATTACTGGTTTTGTTAAGAAAAAAGCTACATGGCGAATGCTACAACAATAGGTCTATATTAGGGTACTTTAAAAATATCTGTCAACATATTTTATCAAATGAAAGAAGACAAAATTCTGACTACAAAAAGGTTTAAACAATATAGCAAATATACAGGATGAAATTTTAATTACCTTCCAAATTTAAATACAACAATCTACGAGACAAAAAGAAATGACGTATTTTTTCTTTTGGTATAGCCCAGTACAAAAATGTCAAGATAAAGCACTTAGAAAATGTCCGCCAATGATCAAAAAGTTTTAATACAGCTTCCTGGCAACACTTTTTTACGCGATGCGCATCTGCTTCATGCCCTAAAAGGCTTAAAACCGTAAAAACTTAAAACTATGTCGCGAAAAATATTATCGGGTGAAAACTTGACCTACATTTTTGACCTTATAAATGGGCTCTAAATACGATACTGAACGTCTACAAAAAAATTTAAAGGTGATGAAAAAGTCACCTGTACATGGTGAATTTCAAATCATTGGATTCTTATAATCGGGTAACAGTTTTTAAACTATTTATACTTGTTCCTCTAATAATGCCATGCCAAAATGCTATTCCAGTCTATAACCTATCTATTAGCCAAAAATCTAGAACCATCCAGCCGTTAATAAGTAAAAACAATCATTCGAACTTTCACATTTTATAATATTACTTATGTTAGATAAAGACTGATATTATTTTTTTACTTAAGTCAAGACTATTCTGCCTGGTTATGTCAAATGCAATGTTAAGAGGTAAAGTGTTGTGTTCTGTTATTATATTATTTGGTTATACGAGGGCGGGACAATAAGTCCGTGACTTTTTGAATTTCTGACCTCTTTACTGAAAAAGCAACACTACTCCTGTCAACAGGTATCTGTCAGTTGATTCCTATCAAAATTTGAACTTGCTGCGTCAGTTAGTTTGTGTTTGACAGCTATTTTTATCAGACTACCCAGTAACTTGAGGAAAAAATGGAAAAAGGTGAATTTCGTGTGCTTATTAAGCATTATTTTTTGCGAAAAAAAACCATTACCGAGACCAAGGCCAAGCTTGATAAATACTATGGGGACTCTGCACCATCGATTTCAATGGTAAAAAAGTGGTTTACTGAATTTCGTTGTGGCCGTAAAAGCACTGAAGATGCCGAACGTCCTGGACGCCCAGTTGAGGTCTCTACACCCGAAACAATCGAAAAAATTCACGATATGGTGTTGGCCGACCGAAGATTGAACGTGCAAGAGATTGTGGAAGCCGTAGGGATCTCGCATGGCTCAGTGGTTTCAATTTTAAAAGATCAATTGGGCATGAGAAAGCTTTCCGCAAGATGGGTGCCGCGTTTGCTCACAGTCGACCACAAACGCAATCGTGTAACAACTTCACAGGAAGGTTTGGCGTTGTTTAATCGCAATATGGAGGAGTTTTTGCGCCGTTTTGTAACCGTGGACGAAACATGGATCCATCACAACACACCAGAGACCAAACAACAGTCAAAACAGTGGGTTTCTAAGGGTGAATCGGCGCCAAAGAAGGCCAAGGTGGGTTTGTCAGCCAATAAAGTTATGGCGACTGTTTTTTGGGATGCACGTGGGATAATCCACATTGACTACCTTCAAAAGGGAAGAACAATCAATGGGGAATATTATGCCAACTTATTGGACCGCTTCAATGACGATTTGAAAAAAAACCGACCTCATTTGGCCAAGAAAAAAGTTCTTTTCCACCAAGACAATGCAAGGGTGCACACATGTGCAGTTGCCATGGCAAAAATCCATGAATTGGGCTATGAATTGCTCCCTCATCCCTCACCCTATTCTCCAGATTTGGCTCCGAGTGACTACTTTTTGTTCCCAAACCTGAAGAAATGGCTTGGTGGAAAAAGATTTGACTCCAATGATGAAGTCATCTCGCAAACAAAGGCCTATTTTGAGGACCTCGACAAATCATATTTTTTGGAAGGGATAAAAAAATTGGAGTAGCGTTGGACAAAGTGTATAGAGCTCAAGGGAGACTACGTTGAAAAATAAAATGATTTGTTTATCAAAAAATCTGTGTTTTATTCCAACAGTCACGGACTTATTGACCCGCCCTCGTAATAAGATTTACAATTTTCTAATTTTCTGTTCTTTTCCTGTCGGTGCAAACAGGTGCAATAATCTAGGTATCAAAATAGTAACTGATCTAATGATGGATTTATGGAGATTGAGAAAATGTACCTATATATTTACAAAAGGTCAAGGGTTAATAAATCAAGCTGCCTATTTCGTAACACACACAAGTTTGCCTTTACACAGAATTATTGAAATTTTGTATAGAGATAGTTTGATTTCCGGAAAAAGACATATGATAGTTTATATCCCAGTAATCAATCCAACCTTTATGAGTGTAAAAACTGGTCGATACTAGCGATTGCAAAAATGATAAGTTATCTCTAAGGAAAGCGATATACTCGGGAACGCGATTTAACTGGGAGCGATAAGGTGGTCTGTGGAGCGATATAACCGAGTAGCCAGCCGAGCAAGATCACTATACCAACATTAAAATAGTACCTAGTTTCATTTAAACAAGACAGACCTGCTTTCAGACAAGCCCCGTCCTTCTTAATGCTATTTTAATTTGAGCACTTCTGTCCATGATGAATGCGGTGAAATTATTTTTTTAATGTAATGCCTATTTGAACAGCAGCTACCTACCCAGTATGTACTGCGGGGTCTTAATCTCGACTTGTAATTGAGGAAAATCATAAAAAAATGGAAATTAGTTGTCTGTTTTCTTGCCTGTGTATATTGAACGGCGAAGAAAGTTTACAGTTAAATATTTATTGTTGGAGACGACATTGCGTATGTATTCATATATAGTATGCAATTCATCTGACTTGGTTGTTTTCTAAGTACATATTTAGTGAAGTAAAGTACCTAAAGTAACAGCCTATAATCATCCCACAGCAGGGAAAAAACCTCCATCATTGAATTCAAATTACCACAGCAATGATGGGTGTACTGTCATAATCACCACGCTTGCCAAATGCGACAAACGTTCGAAAATTTGAAACTTTTTGATGCCCGACCCGGGATTCGAACCTGGGACCCCGAGATCATGGCCCGGTATTTAAACCACTAGACTAACGGGGCGTTACAAGTACATATTTAATGTGTAGGTAAACATTAAATGTATTTTCCGCGAATTGGGCTCAGTCTTATTTTTTTTTATTTAATGCAGTATATTTCTAAAGATTATACATATCAAAAATACCTTCACAAATCTATATCAATTCCTTATTTTTCCCTGACGCATTAACTAAGTTGTTTAAAAAACGGTAACCCGTCTACAAAAATGTAAAGATTTCAAAGTCAGCCTGTATATCTCAGAATTTTGTCATCTTACGTAACCGTTACAGATGAGTAAAATATTTATTCATGTGACCGTTATGACTGCAATCTTTTTTTTTTAGTTTCCCAATATATTGTTTTATAGCATTCGCGATGTAGCTTTTGTTTTAACAAAAATAAGTCTGTGTCACCCGGACTATATTAAGGAATCAATGATACCTTATTCAACAAAATCGTCTCAGTAGTTAAGCCATAAATATGTAACCCACATATGTACTTACTTTTGACGACCTCCGTGGCAAAGTGGCGTACACACCGGTTTTCAAGGTGTCGCCTGCTCCGAGGTCCCGGGTTCGATTCCCGGACGGGTCAATGTAGAAAAATGTTTTTCTATATTTTCTCGGGTCTGGGTGTTTATGGTACCTTCATTTTTTTTGGTTTCCAAAATACGAGTGCTTTAAGTAGTAATTATCCAAATTGGGATTAGCACAATGATTGTGATGTTGTCCACATTTATTTATTTATACATAGACAGCTAAATTCATAACCCTTCCCACAGAACGCAATTTACACCCTTTGCCGTAGTCGGGTAAAAAGAGGGTCATTATAAGTTTGACGAGTCTATCGGTTTGTATGTGGCATCGTGGATTTTAAAAGAATGGACCGATTTGATGCGTTTCATTTTTATTTAAAAGCTGACGCAGTCGAGATGGTTCTTGGCTACAATTTAAGATAATCAGCTCGTTTGACAGCTGTGATAGAAATCTTAGACGCATTGGGTAGGTATTGACTTTACTTTCAAACATGTGGGACCTAACATTTGAAACACTACCTATTTTCGAACCTCTTATTTCTGCTAATAGGCCCCAAGAGGCGCTTTCACACGTCCCAATATTTAAACATACCACTGCTTCGGGACAAGTCTGGGCTAGAGCTGATAAGAAGCAGCGCAAGATCCGCGGTCACTAATATTGTCAGCATCTTTTTTATAAGCGAGCTAGGACAAAATAATGATATACCATCATTACCTTCCTATCCTATCATTTATATAATCATTGATAGTGTAATAGCCCTTTTTCATTAAAATTACCTTCACATACTGGAAAAGGGAGTTCAGTAATGGACTGACTGGAGCTGGTCTATGGATGGAGCTCGAAGGTAGAAGACGTAACCCTGGATTGCCTATTAACCCATCGCGTTTGAGTTCATTAGATTCGGGTAAACTAGTTCTGTTCATGTGACTTTACGATGAGAACCATAAATGCTGATGCTGGAAGTAACTAAACGAAAATTCAAAAAAACAAGACAGAAAGCAGTGGAAAGAGTTGGAGGAGGCCTTTGTTGTAAGGCATGCCGAAATATAAGTGTAGCACAGTGTAACGTAACTATTTCTAAAATAAAGGCTTTATTATTAATTATTATTGTACAAGATATGTATAACAATTAAGTATTCATTAATACTTATTGTTCATACATATCTTGTAAAGATTGTACAAATAGAGAAGTCCGACGGCAGTGACCATCGGGCAGTTAATTAAATTGCTTCTGGCTATGACAGTGATTTCTGCTTTTTCTTGTCTACAAAGATTTCATACATATATTTATTGGCGACCTTGACAGGACGAAGAAGCAAAGTAGATTGTGAAGATTAAATTGCATCGGTCAGACGAATACCGACATAAATGAATATTCAATTGTAACGGTTCGTAAAAGTGAAAGTAGCAGCCACTGTGGAAACCGCCGGAATTCAGGGGAGTAGCTCTGTCCTTTATCCTTTATAATAACCTTTAACAACTACCTACTTTTAATTTGTGTAACGAGTGCGACTTCAATTCTTAAATACTTTCATTAAATTTCATCATCATTATTAAATCTAGCCCTTAATATTCAATGCAATTCGTTATTTTAAATTAACTGTTTTCACACCCATTTTTTAATGTTTTCTTATACATAACTACAATATCGCAATTCGCAAAACCGCTTTCTTAACTACCTACTTCTTTATTCTTCTTCGTCTTACTGTATTAAATATAAAACTTGTTGCTAAATTTACGTAATAATAATTGCTGTTTGCGTGTATGCAATTTGAATTCATTTAGGTATTTTATATCTGCTTAAATAAATAGGATTCAATTCAATTCAATTGAACATTGCGAAAATACCTATATGCACTTTAGTTTTTGCTTCCTTTACTATTATTTATGCCCTAGTTTTATTTCTTGCTCTTTATCATCGCAAGCTTAAAGTATCTTCTTACAAATAAACAAATTTCTTCTTAAATTTAAAATAATATCCTTTAGAACACAACTTAAAGACAACTTAAGTTCCCTTTTGTGGTGAATAGTGTGTAAGGAATCGCGAATTAATTCTGGACGCCGATAATATTCCAGAAAAATCATCAAGCACGAGTCGATCGCGTGACCTTCAGTGACCGCTGAGCTGTGCCGTCGTGGATTTTCGTCGCGTCTACCGACATCGACGTGATATTCGTCGGTTAACCGCTGATCCCATCCATTTAATGCTGGTTTGGTGCACATTTTATTTTACCTAATTTATTGATCTGCTGCAACAAAATGCCTGTTGAAGGTTTGACGTCTAGTGGTAATTCGGAGATTAACAAAATTAAATTAATCCTTTGACGATCGGATATTCCAGACACAATTAAAATCAATTGTTATCGCGACAACCGGTTGTCGCTTGGGGGTTGAGGGATTAAAGGAATTAATAAAAAGCCGTGGCGTAATTAAAGGTCGTTTAACAAGATTTAAAGATTATGTGGCTTCAATAAATAAATTTAAGGATAGTCAAATTGATGCAATCACTATAAAAGAATTACAAATACGCCAAAGTAAAATTGAAAACTTAATATTTGAATTTAGCCAGTTACAGACAGAGATCGAAATATTACTGTCTTCATCAGACGATGATTTTGAAGTGGAAGTTTTTGAAAATACATTTTATAGTACGGTGGCACTTGCGCAGCATATAATTGATTCCTATGAATAAGAGTCACATAAAGACGCTTCTCTTCATTCAGCCAAATTAATTTGTTCAAATTCTAACGGATGCAGTCATGGTAATCAAAATAATATAAAACTACCCACAATAAAACTACCTACATTTGACGGCATCGACTGCCAGGGCATAGCATACGCGCATACAACTTTTCTTGACTTCATAAATATTTTTCGTAATAATTATTGTAACGACCTAAAAGCAGTAAACTAATATTAACTTAGAACCTGTGTTCGTTATTTTACTTGTCCAAGCCTGGACATTTATTGGTACACATACAGTTCATATAAAAAAAAAACCGGCCAAGTGCGAGTCGGACTCGCGCACTGAGGGTTCCGTACCAAGTTTAACTAAAATACCACAATATTTTGATGACTGCAAAAATAACTTCGTTTTTCATAATGTTTGTATGAAGGACAAAGTTATATTTGCTGTTGTTGAAAATGTGCTAGAATTTCAAAACTACCAGTTCGATCTCGTTCGAACCAATTTTCGTTGAAAGTACGTATTTTTCCAAAATTTTCACTGGCTTATTTTAAAAGTTAGAGTACACACATTTTACAACTTTGTAAGCGTCTATCTTCCAAATGTTAGACTTTTGGAAAAAATGGTTTTAGAAACCTCTATGTCATTTTAGAAGACCTATCCATAGATACCCCATATGTACAGATTTGAGTAAAAAAAAAATTTTTTAGTTCTATGTATGGGAAGCCCGCCTTAAATATAATTATTTTTTATTTTTTGTATGAGAATCGTTAAGCGGTCAACAGGATACACCTACCTATCAAGTTTTAACTGTGTCATGCTAATACTTTCAGAATAAAGTGGCTGTGACATACAGACGGACAGACAGACAGACAGACAGACAGACTTGACGAATCTATAAGGGTTCCGTTTTTTGCCCTTTGGCAATGGAACCCTAAAAAACATGACAGCAAATACTTTTCCATTAGCTTATTTATATGAAGAACTGTTACTCTACATCTCACATTTTTATAATTTAGTATACTAAATGAAGATGTATTATTCTTTATTGATTTATTATTAATCTGTCCCGTCCGGGGATCGTACCATGGAAATCAGAGCTTGTGTCTCCTTGTTATAAAAATAAATAACTTATGTAAGTACATTCATAAACCCATGGTGTCCACCGTTTTATTAAGTGCAATTGAACTCATTTCACGTCCATTCAAATCCCATTTAATATCGTAGAAAATAATGGCGATAATAATATTAACACATATAGTATATTATTTTGAATGTTACAGGCACAAAAGGAAACTATCAAGAATTTGTAAAGATTCCATAACATAAAGTTTATCTATAATAAAATAATTATTCCGAAATAAACAAAACAATACTAAACCAAATAAAACAATTATGTTTATTTATAACTCTATATTTCCTTTCTACAGTTACCGATTTCTACTTTTATAATGACTAAAGTTACTGATAATGTGCCATAAAAATAACGCAAACAGAGCACTACTTACATAATGTAAATGATGTTCAAACAATACATAACCAAACTATATGGACCATTGACATTATGATGAAAGGAAATCATTTTTGCACACATTCGCTATATTGGGGCAGTACATAAATCAAACTATGTTTAGTGTTGAAGTAGATTACGTAAGTAAGCTACATAAATGCAAATAAGTAACAAAATAAGGACCACAATGACTACGCTCAAAGGTAAAGCCTTTGTGCAAAAACGACATTCTTTACTCATTCATTCTGTGCTAACATTTCATGCATGCTGAAAAGCTTCATTGCAATTAGCTTTATTTCGCAGCATGGTAGTAGTATTAATTTGTCACAAATAACTTATTCTCAGATAGGCAAGGCTTACAAAGACAGTATTGTCAAAACAATAACCAATAACTCTAGTATAAGAAGTTTACATCAATAACTTTAGCCATAGAAAAAATTATGCCTTATAAGTGTCTGTATGTTTGTAATTGATTTTCTTGTCTATACCCAAAAGTTGTCTGATGATGAACTCAGGCAGGCGCTTGTGCCGCCACCTGGTGGGCAACGGGGTGTGGTTCGCCTTTTGGAGTTTCCCAGCTACATACTTCTCAGCAGAGAACTCGTTTGCCTCATTAACCAAAGCTAGGAGCTGGTTCTGGAAGATTTTTTCTTTAATTTGACGCCTCCGCTGCTTAACCTGCAATACAAATTAGAATAACAAGTTACAAACCATTTTATTCATAGATCAATAGAAAGGTATTACAATTACTAAGTGGTTTTTATAATGAAAAGATTGTAAGGGTCTTAGGTTGTTTTATTATGTATTGCAGCCTTGACAAACTAAAAATACTTTGATTTAGCTGCAATTTAAGATTGCAATAACAGCTTACGAAAAAAATAACAGTCTCTTAGGTAAAATGTTTTTAAATGTACATATCAACTTGACACATGATTAACCAATATATTACATAAATTAAAATATTGTTAACTATTAACTTGTACTGATTTTGATGGTAAAATCAGAAGTCCACTCATCAAACATAAGTCCCATATAAAAACTTAAAATTAAATCCAGCCAAAATTGACCATGATGTGCTGACTGAAGGGTTATAATGAAAGAAAGTTTTAACATGTTTTAGTAGCTTTTTTTTATAATTTTTTTTATTTTGCTGTTTTCAGATTTTAAAAAAATAAAATAATAAATAAATACTAATGACATAAGATAATATGGTATTGACATTTGTCACAATCAAAACATACAACTGGAAAAGCAGTAATAAGATTTAAACTAGCGTACTTGTGCCAAGAGTAGAGTTGTAAATTGACGATCATATTATGCTATAGGCATCCGTCATTTATAATAAATGCTCTGTCACATTGGACATTTATTGCCATGGTCACATACAAAAATTTGCTAACAATTAACAAAAAGAAGAAATTATATGAAATAATAAAAACAAAATTGCATGCATTTGTAGAGGCCTATGTCTAGCAGTGCACTACATTAGGCTGATGATGATAATAAAAATAAAATAAAATTATAGCAAACAAAAATATAAATTTAAACTATTATGCTATTTATTATTAAGCCTTTCAACAACTCTGCATTTTTATGTTGATGCATACTACAAAGTTATAATTTATTATGCTTTTTGATTTGTATGCCATTTAATTAATTAATTATGATGCATGTTGAAAGTATGACAATGAACATCATGTGTATATACACAATACGAAATATTATTATACAAACATTCTTTCGACTATCATTACAGGTTGAGTACCTAATGCGATAGAGTATCATTAAAAGAGTATATTTTAAAGTGTTTATTATTGTATTCTAGTTTTTGCACTAGTAGTCTAGTACTATTTGCACTTTTTGGAATTTAATTTTGTTTTATGCAATTTCGAATAAATCCTGTCTCGTTATAATGCATTACAAATAAAATTTTACCTACTTTACCAATAGAATTGGATGTGACGTTAGTGACAATAAATGTCCAAAATGTCCGGTCACATTGGTCAGACATTTATAAAATGACAGACACTTTACAACTCTAGCTATGAAAAATAAAATAAAAATTTATGAAACAAGATGCATGCTATAGAAACACAGATGAACTGCAATACCTGGAGACAATCAATTCTGTGATTCGCTTAAGCACACCAGTTTAGCAAAGGTATAAAGAGTGTTCAGACTGTATGTATACATTCACTGCAATATTTTTATCGGCCTTAACAGTTAGAGGGTAAACACGCATTCAAGTTTTAATGGTGTACCTAAATATAAACAGACTAAGACTGCATGATGACTAGCAAGTTAACACATTGCAGACTTTGCAACAAAATGTTTCAGGGAACATGAATTTTAATCAAAGTATATAATACTTTTAAAAACTTATAAAACAAAACTTGACATGCAAAATAATCGCCCCAGCTTGTATGAGATACTTCAAATACAATAAATTAAAAAATTACCATTAATATTAAGTATTCACAAAAACTTTTAATGGCTAAATGATTTGATGTCAGTTTGAGGTTATTTTACATTAGTTCTTATTGTGATAAATTTTAATGTTAAGTTTTTGTTGATCTTATTTCCAGTTTCATATATTGTGTTCAATCATATCAAATCTTTCGTCACAAGTTTTAAATACACTATGATATGTTGTGGGAATCAAAACATTGTAGTTTTTAAAATAACTATGATATGATCTGATATATGTGAATCCATTCCAACTAACCAGCAAAGTTTGAACAGAAGCATAAGGGTTAACATTCAGGGATAAAAAATGCACAAGCCAATTTAAGTTGTACATAAAATGTAAAAATCCAATGGTGGTTGATACTTTTGTGCTACAATTAAGAAGATAATTGAGTAAACACCACAAATTTTAGGACGAAACCTGGTAGATCAAATAAATGATGGGCAGACATCAGCCAGGTCGCAGGACTAACATTGTATAATTGTTTTTATGTGCAAGGCTTGGCAATATAAGATAATAATAAAAACTAAAAAACATAATAAAGAACAGAACTAAATAGACCATAAACAAGTAAAGCTATGTACATAGCCATGCCAATTATTTCTACAAAATATAAAATCTAAAATTTAAGGTTTGAAAGTCGCTATAGCAAATTTTTCAATGTTGAGCTAGTATCTTGCTAGCAATATTAATAAACAAGCTTACCCTGGCCCAGCGATGCCGCATTCTTTTCCACAGCTTCCTACGCTGGTGCTTCTTCATCTTCTTTCTTCTAATAACAATTAGCCTAACTGCTTGTTTCTCTTCAATATTCAAAGCCGGCAAGCCAATCTCCTCATTCCTCCAATTAGTATCAATTAACGGTAAGATTGACCGCGGGTTTATAATAGGTATATATGGAATAGGATCCTGCTTAGTTCTATCTTCAATACGTTTATCACCGATCTCCACTCCAATAGTCCGAGGTGAAAATGATACTGTCTTCACTTTGGACATCATGCAAGATTTCTCTACCGGTAAATGTCGCGGGTGGCATTCTTTCGCTGCATTAAGAGCTGTCTTTATGTTTATTAGTCGTAGATCTGAAATCAGTCAAAGAATAATGTTGTAAAATAAGAAATAGAAGACACACAAGTGACATAACCTCAATGAAAACTTACATTTAACCGTGTTGTGAATTGAGTTCATCATGATGAATCTCGTTTACGTAGAATAAATCAAGACATGACAGGGTTTAATTCACAGCGATTGTATCAGGTCTTTACGAAAAATCTGAGAAAAGTTTTCAATTTTCTTTAGGATCAACACGAACGAAAACGAAAAAGGAAAGACGACAATTTGTGACATTATTTTTTTATTTTTAGTTACATTGTTTCATATCTTTTTTATTTTGTCACTTTCGGAGCCGGCTAAAGTCTAAGACTATACTGCCATGTCGAATGCGAATTAAATAATTCATAAATAATACTCGTACATAAAATATCAGTATTACTTACTTACACACTTAGAGCCCTTCCACACTAACGATTTTAATCGGCGATTCCTCGGCAGATATCGCCGCGATTTTTTATCGTTATCGCGGTTGTAAGAGCACTGAACCAATTTTTTCAATGCTCTACCAGTGATTTCCAAAGTGGACCAGGTGGACCCCCAGGGGTCCACGGGAGACTTGCTGGGGGTCTACATAGGCGTGAATAAAAAATGGGGGTCCATAAGATGTTAATGGGGGTCCACGAAAATTTTTTATATTATGTACGAAGTAAAGAGCAAAAATGTAAGCATAGTTTTTATAAGGGCCTACCTACATTGTTTTAAGTACCTAGCTAAGCAGATAATATTTTAAGCAAGCGACTGTTACTCGTTTTTTTTTTAGATACTGCGCAGTTCAGCTTATGTGTAGGTTCATGCATAGATATAGGATTATACTACGTTTAAGGGTTCATGGAATAGTTAGACTTGTTTTATCTTTTTTTTTTCAGAACCGGCTAAGATCACAGGCAGGTTATACTGCCAAGTCATTAGGTAATTCCATGATAAATTAGTCATTACATGACTAATAAATACATAAAATATCATAAACTTAAGTACTTAAGTATTTATGATATTTTAAACATAAACATAACCTAATCTAACCATTTAAATCACCAATTAAATCATTCAAACTTAGAATAATAACTCTTAGTAGAAGTAGTAGGACCTAGTAGGTCCTAGTAGGCCCTAGCGTATTGATGCATTTTCAAGTCGGCCTTTTTAGGCTTAGTACGTTTGACGTCGCGTCAGTCGTCAATTCGTCATTATAAAGTCTCACTATCAACAGCTCTCGTAATTAAAAAGTGCATACTGCACAGTGAAAGGATGTCACAACGCGTCTCACAATAACTTTATGGATACGAAGATCACATTTCACCCGTAACTACTGTTTTGCAACTTATAATTCTGAGTTAAACATTCGTCAAAACTAGAAAGTAAAATGTAAACAAAACAGCCGCCATTGCAATGAAAATGTTGCCAGGTATAGGAAAAATTTCCCAGATTTTTCATTTTGTTTTCTTTACATTTTTGTGTGGCATTAATTATGTACGATTTAATAAGTAAGTAGGTAATATTACGTACTGATAGTTTCAGTTCTGTTATTAAATATTTCTAATTTAATTTCTCCTTATTGCAAGAAGGGCTCGGCCAGAGGGCTGTCGCACGTAAGCCAGGTCCTGTGATTCGAAAGTTTATAAACGCTTTCGGGAGACTGGTGGCTTTTATCCCGAGACCAAGATTTGGACGGCGTCGGTGCACATCGGAGAGGGATGACCGTTTCATCGTGTCAACTTCTCTCCGAAATCGGCATTTGACTGGTGTGGACGTCCAACAGGAGCTCCGAAATGTTTGTGGGGTAGCTGCCAGCGAGTAGAAAGTTTGTCGAAGACTTAAGACTTAAAGCAAGCTAATATGACTTCAAAAATGCCTGCCACGGGCCCAAAACTGACGGCAGGTCACCGACAAGCTCGCCTTCAATTTGCTCGATTGGGAGGTTGAGCAATGGAGGCGAGTCAAGTTCTCCGACGAGTGGAGTGACCGAAGGAGTCGGGTCTACAGGCAGCCTGGGTAGCGATTTGCGCAATGCTGTTTCGCTGAGGCGGTGGTTTATGGGGGTGGTTCTTGTATGATGTGGGCTGGCATTTCCTTCGACGGTAAAACGGAGCTTGTACTTGTTTCTACTTAAATATACCATCCATGAAAACCTCTACCTATTGGCAGGTGATATAGTGTAGTGAAATATTATAAGAAAAGGAGCTGTCCCGTCGTGGCTACGCCCACTGCACTTTTTCGTCGTGGGATAAAAAAAACAGGAATAAAAGATAAATCATTAACGATTCTTAGACCTACCCGATAGGCACACAAAATTTCATGAAAACCGGTCCAGCCGTTTCGGAGTAGTTTGGTGACAAACACTGCGACACGAGAATTTTATATATTAGATTTTGAATCAGTCGATCGTATTTTTTTTACTAACTAAATGAATATTGATAATTAATGTACACACGGCGGCACATCAGACTATACATGTTGACCTTGAGACCGCCTTTATGCCCTACGTAATAAAAGCTGTTATCGCAGTTCAACTGTATAACTTGATGTGCTGTCGAGTGTACAATGCTATTTTTGTCAATTTATTTCAGGACACATTTTGAAATTTTGCAAGTTAAAGTTGACACAGATATAAAATCAAAGCCAATCATTGTAATGAGGACATAATTTTTATTCTCCGTATATCCGAGTCATTACTTTCCTCCATGCACGTAGGGTTCCTCCATGCTCCCCCCGCGTATACCAGCGATACAGCGGTGTCAGCGGTTATAGTCAGATTGTATTTATTAGTTCAAGCGAAATTCCAAGACCAAGCTGGGCACACTGGCAAAAAGGACTTTTTTATAAAAATAACAAACGCCATTGATTGTATAAAACTTTTAAATTTGAAAAAAATATATTTTAATAATAAATTAAAACCCGCATAAGAGCTCTCGACCTTCAGGTACTGCTCCTATATCCCCCACCACTGCCACTGACATGCATCCACCTGAAAAATATTTGATAATATTATAATACCTAGTACTTACGTACTGACTGGACGCGGTTGAACCTTATTATTGGGATATTTATGGGCCATCACGTCAATTAGCGTGATCGCGTGATTTATAGTCAAATTTCGATCGTTAATGTGAAATCTATTTGGCGTGATTGTACCTACCTAAATAACTGGAACAAAAGAATTCGCGGACATCAACCTAAATGAGACTAATGTAGCTCTCAAATAACTTTTACTAAACAATGCGCGGCGGGCGATAAGTAAATCACACTGTATCCATAGTTTTCATAATATAATTAGGTATATTACATCTATGACTGTATCTGAGAGCGTGTGCTAAGCCAGTATTTAGGTACAATTGAATTTTTAGAAAAGAAGTGGAGCCACAGCAGAGGTTGGTTGATCTTTTAAAAATGGTGACAAAACAAAACACCCTTGTAGAACTATCGACCGATATCGATCTGAGTCATACACAAGTTCTTTTGAAGAGTTATCGGGAATCGTCTCACTTCCAGGTTGATGACTTTCACATTATGGAACACGTCGGTTTTTAAAAAGGTTTTAGCACCATAGACCACTTAAGACCGAAATGTTTCGACGACCTCCGTGGCGGAGTGGCGTACATACCGGTTTTCAAGGTGTCGCCTGCTCCGAGGTCCCGGGTTCGATTCCCGGACGGGTCAATGTAGAAAAAATTAGTTTTTCTACATTTTCTCGGGTCTGGGTGTTTGTGGTACCTTCGTTGTCTCTGATTTCCAAAATACGAATGCTTTAAATAGTTATTGGGGTTGGGGTAAGAACAATGTATGTGATGCTGTCCACATTTATTTATTTATTTAACCAGTCACTTTGATTCGCGTTTTTGGACTATAAGCAAGCCTTTGATTCGATTGAGCCCTGGGCAGTACTGTACTATCTCCAAAGATTTCCAATATTTTGCAGGTTTATCGAGGTCTCAGATCATATAAAGGAATAGATATGAAATGAGGGCGTGGCGCGTGCGAAACCAATATGGGCAAACAGAACTATTGCTAACCGCGGCGGATTAGTTGCACTTCGCCGGCGCCGACGCAACGATTTAAATAAAATGCCGTGATTACTTGTAAAAATAGAAGTGTAACAAAAGACTACATTAAGGATGGAGACATATACCATATATAGGTATTAAAATTTCATCATTTATTTGCTTATAAATCCATTAAACGTAATAAATAATGAAAATATCCATGTAATGATAATTGTATCGGCACAATATACATTGAAGGTTTAATACTAACTAGCTGTGTTATGAGTACTATGCGACTGCGCAATGTATCGAGGTTTAATCGAAGCGGTCACTGCCCGACATTTGCGTCGCGACCACACTTTGTAGGCAGTTAATTAGGTATGTAGTCCGATCCGAGTATTATCGATAGTTTTCTTAGTTCTATACGTAACGAAGTTCAAAATATTTTAAACCCCCACATAAAGGGGTACCTTTTTGCCGTTATTATAAACCTGATAATTAATTAAATAGAGGTAATATCGAACGTAACGTGGTAAACATGTAGTTGAAATAGATAGTCACTATTTGATATTACTTTACTTTGTTTCAGCTTTCCAAATAATTCTCATATAAAGTAAAAATGGAAAAATGCCACTGGCAGAAGGCCTGCTTGGTTTCCAGTGATTTTTTATAATTTTTCATTGAGGTTAAAAGTTTTTAAAAGTTGTTTTCATGTTTATATTTTTTTTATCATGCTGCCTTAATTAATAGAGTGCTTTGGTGTTATTTGAGGAGCTGGGAGACACCTTGTATAAGAAGAGAATTCTACTAGAAAAGTTTTACATTGTAGGTGCAGAAATATTGAGCCCAAAAAATAACATCTCCTTTTCTTCCTTAAACCTAAATAAGTTTTCTTTTTACGAATGCTTTACATAAATGTGCAACTGATTTCGGCAAACTTATTGGCAATGTCACCCAAGATTATCGATAGTCTCATTGACAGTCATTGTCGCTGCACTAATTTGCACACACCAAATAACGCATTGTGTAAGGGAGTAAGTGGTAGCCGCTGTGATTGGGTCCATGTTTGTGTGCGCACCAATGAGCGTTGTAAATTTATTTAGTGAGATCCTTATGCTTACGACAGTGTTATTGTAGTTGCGTTGCACACATAAATAATTTGGAGACACGGGTTCTCTAAGGATTTACGAGTAATTTCATATCTCCTTCTTTATATGATCTGAGATCGAGGTGTTAAGATAGGTACCTATAATAATATGAAAACGCCACCATGTCAGTCCGCTTACAGAACCAGAGCTCTAATCTTATATAACTGCAGCAAGGTATAGGTTATTACCTATTCCCTGTATTCAGGGACATGTTATATCTTGGTATTTCCCTTTCCCTACGTAAAGCTCTTGAAAACCGGGTCGATGTGTCACAAAACCCCGTAGTAACCACCTAAAAAAATCTAGTAGGTATGGTATGTATATTATGGTAGGTATGTATAATATGTATACCTACTTGTATACAGGGTGAAATTTTAACCACATTTCAAAATGTTTAGAGGCGTTCGGTATCGTATTTAGAGCCCATTTATGAAGTGAAAAATTAAAATCAAGCTTTCACCCGAAAATATTTTTCGCAATATAGTTTTCAATTTTTACGGTCCTAAGCCTGATAAGGTATAAAGGGATAACCAAAAACGTATGAATAGTATCGTAATGAATAAATGAGATGTGAGTGTTGCTAGGCGGCCGTATCAAAAATTTTAGATTTTGTGCGGACATTTTCTAAGTGCTTTATCTTGAAATTTTTGTACTGGGCTATACTCGTACCAAAAGAAAAAATACGTCATTTGTTTTTGTCTCGTTGATTGATATATTAAAATTTGGAAGGTGGTTAAAATTTCACCTGTATTATGATATTTTTTTTTACCACATTAAAGTTACTCTTACTTTTAGCTGACAGCATTTTCGCGGTGGCACAGACTTCATCCGCCGGGATGAGGTCGACCATGCACATGGAATTCTTGGCGCTGTCTATCTGCATATTATTTGCGATCTGCAGCGCTAAACCCTCGCTCACCTTCACGCAATCTTCGTCATGAAGAGCCAAGCTCACCTCTAAAGGATAAAGTCGTCTAAATCTAAATCGACTTCTATTCTTTTCACATAGCTTTACCTACATAAGTATATTTAAAGAACAGAAGTCGACTTAGAACACAAAATTTTCTCCGACTTGAATTTTCTATGATCGATTACGCAATACATTTTCTTAACAACTACGGAACGGAAAATGTACCTACATAATATTAATATTGATAATATTAATATTTTTAATACATGCCACGCTGGGCCACACAGAGCCAAATCCCAAATTAAGCTACTATTTTAAGTAACTTGGCGTGGGGGGTACACACAACCAATAAAGTTATCTATATACTTTTTTGTAAATACATACTTAATATACATAGAAACGCCGCGTTGATCTAGTGGTTTAAATAATATCGGGCCAAGATCTCGGGGTCCCGGGTTCGATCCCCGAGTCGGGCAACCAAAAAAGTTTCGAATTTTCGAACATTGCTCGGGTTTGTGATCACCAACCCGCATTTCACAAGCGTGGTGATTATGCCAGTACCCATCGTTGCTTTGGTAACTTGAATTCAATGATGGAGGCCTTTTCCCTGCAGTGAGATGTTTATGGGCTGTTACTTAAATTTTTTTATACATAGAAAAACACCCGGACCAGTACAAATTTAAAAGACATGTTCATGCACATAAATATTTGTACTGTGCAGAGATCGAACCCGAGACCCAGGGCTCCGAAGCAGCGTTTACTACCACTGATCCAAACCAAATGGTCGTCAAATATATACAAATGTATAGAAAATACATTTTTATATTTTTTTTACGTTGTCTTTCCATTGTTTTTATTATTAATTATCCTATTCCTGAAAAAGACAAATTCAAAAATATCAAAATCATAAAAATCGGTACAGCCGTTCTCTAGTTATATGTGGTGTAACTAATACGACTTTCTTTTTTACCTGACTACCGCAAAGCCAACGTGAAGGGTAATCAATTCAGCAGTCTATATGTATACGTTTATCTTTGTATGTGGGTATAGTGATTACCGCATTTTCGGCTACTTATAATTATCTTATCTGTGCTTATAATAATGTACTAAGAAGCAGAATAAAAGTTATTTTCAAATAGCAGGCCCACACGTTGAGCATGTCCTGGGGGTGCTCTTTGAATTGCGATACCTATATCAGAAAGGAGTCAGAGAGACTGTTATTCATATTTTTATGGTGGATAGTATTATAATAAAACTAAACACTTTTTTACGTCTCGTATTAAAATACACTTCACTTCATTAAACATTGCTGTCTTATCTGATCTCATGCGTATGTAATGTCCCTGCTAAAGCTTCGTTACTTAGGGAATTGCGGAAATAACAAACCGATCAAAATATTTGCCTTGTTTTATGATTCATTACTACTGTTGGCTTTAGGTTTACAGAGGCAATATATACCACGATAAGAACAGCTAAATATACCTCACATCTATTAATTAACTGTAGATGTAACTATTACACAATAAACGAAAAATCATACATTTCAGAAACTTTGTTTACGCTACATTGGCTTCTGTAACAGTAAATATTCTTCATTTATTCACTTACTGAGTCTTCTCTTTCCCACATCTATCTGTTTGAAGTCCAAATCACCAACGTTCATTAGAAACTCCGCGGCACACAGAGCTACTTGTTTTGCCGTCGATGCTCGTGTCCTTGCTAAGACCCCTTTAATGGATAAAAACATTATGTCAACTAGGAAAGTATGGCCTGTAAGAAGGGCACGTTGTCAATATATTAGTTTCGTTCAGTATTGAACGGCAGAAAGATGCTGCAATTGATGATGACGACACGTCTTAAGGACATGCAATGATTTTAAAAAAAAATATGGTTTTTACCTTTTTTTTATTTAAAGATGTGCTACTAACTAAATTGCTTGCGCCTATAAACAGTTTGTCAAAGAAGCCTAGCAAGCTGCGAAACATAAGAGAAATTTTGACTATCCTATCCATTTTATGATGACAATTAAATATATGTATCAAATACAATGTATGTACCAAAAATCCCATGATCGAAGTAAGATATGTTGAAGGCCTTATACTCTGTGTAGATGTCGTTACCAGCCATTAGTCCCAGTGGAGGCTGAAGTGTGCGGTCAAGGTCATGCTGGCCGACCTGGATGTGGCCAGTGCCGCATGCTGCAGCTACTATGCAATGTTTCAGCAGGCATCTGGCAAGAGTAACACGTAAATCCTTAGTTAGTTGACGCATACATCAGGTCTCAACGTGGTAGTTTGTCAAGGTTATAATATTCCAAAAGATAAGAATGCATTCCGAGGTTCATCTGTATTATTGGTTTAAGAAAAGATACTTTTAAGAGAACGTCTTTATAAAATGTCCGCATTTCGACCAGTGACCAGTTGACCAGTGAGACTTCGGATGGCAGTTAATATGGCAATGCTAGAACTTCTTACACTTCTAGCTTAACATCAGTTAAAAAAGTTTCCGGTTCCTACTGACACTGACGGTAAAGAAACCGATAATAATTTTTGTTAAAACATACCGTCATCATTAGGTGAAATGAGTAAAGAAAAGTTAAATTAATTTTGAAATTATCTTTTAAATATTCAAATGGTAGGTACTGTTTATAATTAATAAATATATTCTAAAACAAGTTTAATATCCGAACCGTCGGACAAACATTACCAAGACAATAATTGAATACGGATAATGCCATTTCATTGTAAAACATTTCACTTTTTACCATTCAACGGACGAAAAAAAAAATGTTCTTAATTCTACACGTGCCTATACAAAATATGTAATAACATCGCATGACTTTTCACATAGTCGACTGATATCGGTATTTTTTATATCTACAATGATCGTTTGTCAAAAAAAAGTATAAAAACTATATGATAGTTATGATACCTAACCATTTAAATAAAAAATACCAAGGCGCAAACTTGTATGAACATAATCTTAGTTTGGCACCGAAAAGTTTAACCTTATTTTTACATCTATATTCTGCAAACGCTTTTATTAAAGCTAATGTAAATTTTCAAGTATCAAAATGATAATCTACAGGACGGGCGTAGGCCGAGCCTATTGTAGAAATCATTGCAACTGTAAAATATCTTAACTTGAAGTGAGCGCATAAGATATCAAGGGACGATTTCACCTCCCTCCACTGATCGTAACATCGGACAGGAAATCTACTTCCTTGTGTTATTAGTGAGGGTACATGCCAAATACTACAATGGATGATTTTTAACATAAATACTCGTCTTACGAGATATCGCAACTGTTGCATCCAGGTACAGCAAGAGCTATCCAGGTATCACTGCCAGCGCCGAGGTCGTAATACTCATATCCGCTCTTGGGGAAAGATGGTGCGGTGCAGGGTTCTTGTGGCCTTTCCTACAAAAGAACACTTAATATTTGACACATTTGTAGCATCTGAACATTATTAAACAAGTAGCAACCAAGCAGTGCTCGTTTTATAATAAATTAGCACTTCGCCCGCGGCTATATCCGCGTGAACTCCGCGTATGACGCGCGGTCGTAATTCTGTGTCTAGCGGTGGCATATAGAAAGATAGATTAGGTAGGCTTAATATACATTCGTGTCTCGGAAACGATGGAAATACACATACAAAATTTCAACACAATCAGTCTAGGCATTTAGAAGATGTCACACCACCAGCAGCGCCACCAACCAGATTTCGCGGTAAAAAGTGCCATAGGCCATAGGCACTTTTTTCATCAGGGATAGTAGATATCGGCTTCCAATGGTGAGATATTTTTTGAAATCGGAGCCTATTCAATACAAACAAACAATGAAATGTTTTCTTTTTATATTATTAGAGTATAAACACGGATATAATGAAATTTTGTAAATATAATCCTAGCTCGATAG
The DNA here is from genome assembly GCA_949315895.1 of Anania crocealis. Classification (NCBI taxonomy): domain Eukaryota; kingdom Metazoa; phylum Arthropoda; class Insecta; order Lepidoptera; family Crambidae; genus Anania; species Anania crocealis. Next base: position 21,072,060 of record OX438879.1, on the reverse strand, counting down.
ATTTATCGCCACCGAAACCCGCTGCATACAAAATTTCATGAAAATTATTGGATCCGTTTCCGAGACTCAGATCATATTATAGTTTGTTCATTCGTCGATATGTATTTGATTTTGGGCTAGCGATTATCGATGGGTTGCCGATTATTTTAAGCCCGATAAATAGTTTAGCTTGAAAACATAAAACCAATTTAACTTTAAAATACCAACTCTTCTTAGCTCGATTCGCTCAGCCATCCTGAGAGTCTCCTCAAATGGCACGCCAACACTGCCTACTGTGCACCGCGTCGTCTTAAAGTTATTCTGGACGAAGCATATTAGAGAGTCTTGCGTCATGCTACCTATCCTATCTTCTTCGCAAAATACGGAATTGGCGAGAGCACCTCCAAAGGCTGCGCGTTGGATAAGGTCCATAACGATTTGCTCTGGGGATCGTCTTACTAAGTCGTCCCGAATTAACGGTTTTCGGTCATCCATTTCCCATTGGTGATAGCAACACCTACAAAAGAAAGTTTTGTAAACATGACTATTTTCATCAAATTATGTTTTTTATAAATTAAGTATGCTAAAGATACGTTATGCAATTTAGTAAAAAAATGTAGTTACCATGGCAACTGAAGAATATTTATAAATAATCAGATGTGTGCATCTGATGATAACAATTAGGTAAGTATATGCTAAGGTCAAATCCTCATCAAACCGAATCCAATACAACCATATACCTGTTTAATTAGGAAACCTAACATAACTTTCGCATTTGAAGTATTGGCATATAATGTGCATCACTTACCTGGCAGCAGCATCCAGTAACATATTTTTTAGATCTGGAAAAACCGAAATAGGGCAGCGAAGCGTGTAGGCTATGGACTGGCGATCAGAGGTACAGGTGAGGGCTGCGCCATTCTGCTGTAGTAATCGCGCCTTTAGGAATGAGGTATACCCGCAGCCAGAACCCGAAGATGCCGCGCGGAGAAAGTGGCTAGCGCCGAGCTGATCGTCACACTCGTAGCGTGATCCAGCCTTGTAAGGGACAGGAAGTGATGGAAGGTTCTGAACTATACCTATGGGCTAGCCTGTTACCCTCTGCCTCAATAACATCCGGCTTCAGGGTATAACATATTAAGTAATTTAGTACTCGTACTTGCCGTTTTATTATGTTTATCGCATTTTAGATTTACCTAAAACCTAACACAATGTATACTGATACAAATTACCTTAAAACTTAACATAATGTATACTGTTTTAGGTACCCTTAAGCCGGGAGTTATTGAGGCAGAAGGTAACAGGCTAGCCCATAGGTAGATGCTCGAGTACCTACCGCCTCGTAACGAAAGTAGCTGGTACGAAGCTGTTCATTGTATTCTAGATCAAACAAAATAATGGAAATAGGAAGGCAAATAAAATTAGCAATGTTTTACGAGCATTAAAAAATATTTTTTTAAAGATAAAATAGAAAGAACTGGTCTAACCCTTGCCACCATTCAGTCACATGAATAAATTTACTCATGTGATTCAGTTGCAGTAGTATAAACTGTTAGCAACAACTATATGTACTAATGTCCTGTTAGTGGTTTGGTAATATCTATTCCGATTCATTGTATACTATTGTAAAATCTTAGATAAGGTACCTGATACATGATAGTGCAGGCTCCAATTTGCGCACCCAAAGGCTTCGCAGCGGCTACTTTGATGCCGTTCATAAGATCAGATCGCATCACCTCCATCGGTCCGTAGTCGGGTTTGGGCCAGCAAAAATTCCAGTCATTTTTACCTACAGATAATTGTCTGGAAACAAATATTTTAAAAATTGAACTGGTTTGTTTGTGCATCATTTATTTGACACAGTTTGGCAGGTAATAGAAAAAATCTTTAATGACATTTTGTCTAGGTACGACACCTTAATTTAAAAGCAAATATACCTCCTTCGTTGTTAAGTCGTTATCATAATTCCAAAAACTGTTGTAGATTTTTTGGTATTTTGCAATAAGATACGCCCCCCGGATTGATAGATAGATACTCTTTATCACACACCAAAACAAATTAAAAATAAAACATGAAGAGACACAGAATTGTCCAATGTAGGCAGTCTTATCGCTTGAAGCGATCTCTACCAGACAACCTTTAGGCAGAGGAGAGTTGAAAAGGGAAGGCGGCGCGGAGTTTAAATGTGAACATTACTAAATAATAACAATTAAAAAAAAAACAATTAATTACCTACATAACATTAAATAATCAACTACATGATATAAAAATGAATCCCTTTTTCCCTTGGTCATCGCATCACGCGTGAACGGCTGGACAGATTTCGCTAATTATTTTTTGTTTTGTTTGTTATTGTCAGGAGAATGTTTTATGACAGAAAAAAATTAGAAAATTTAAGAATACTTAATCACAATACAAAATTATTTGTAATGTAACATTAGCACTTTGACAATTTAATCTTTTTAAATATAACATTACGGCGTTTGACATAACTTTAACAGAATGCGTGCTGCAAACTGCTGTAAACGGTTACAATTTCCAGTGCGGTTAACATTTGCAATGTCTATCGACATTGCAAATGTTAACCGCACTGGAAATAAATTGGTATCTGAAATATTTTTTTAATGAATTATATCAATTTGAAATCAATATTCATAGTTAAGACAGGACAACGTCTGTTGGGTCCGCTAGTAATCAATAAATATAAATACAAGTACAGGTAGGTATACCCAAACATATTAATAAACGAAAGAGGATCAAGTGACCAAAAAGTGTCAAGAATAGGAAAGTGCTATAATTAAAAATACATACGATAGAAATTAAAGTGAACGAAGATAGGTTTTTGAAAATAGGAAGTAATTCAGACTGCCGAATTAACACAGGAAGAGAGTTCCATAGGTGTATAGATTAAACAGTAAATAACTGCTTATAAGAATGGGAAGAATGAAGAGGAGTTACTAGATGAAGTTTATTGTAAGACCGTATATCATGACCTAGAGCAGACTGAAAGAATTTAAAACGCTCCTTTAGATAAAATGGTGATTTTGGATAAAATAATATTGAGAAAAAGGAAATCACGTGAAAGTCACGGCTGGGACGAATAGGTAACCATTTTAGCAGAGCTCGGTACTCTGAGATATGGTCGTACTATCGTAGACCAGAAATGATACGAACGCAGAAATTCTGAAGGCGCTCGAGCTTGCTTAGGAGATTTTCATTGATATCTAAGTAGCAACAGTCTACTAAATTATGAATGAGAAAAAGTAGGACTTGAACAAGAGCAATTTTAGTGGGTATGGTGCCAATAAGCGAAACCCAACTAAGTACTACTGCTATCACACTAAAAGTAGGTACCTAGGTATGTATCATAATAATACTTACAAAAAGTTATAAACACGAACCTAGATCAAACAAAATAAAAAGTTTTTTTAAGTTAATCATACTATGGTTTTATAACTGCTCTTTTCAAATATTATATGAAGGATTACAATGAAGGTTTGTCGGTGGTGACGTGATTATAATTACATTTAAGGTTACAGGATGTGTCCCGTCGTCATAACGGAGATAAATTTTATCATATATTTAATTTTATATAACGTGCTAGCACACTTATTTATATATTATTCTATATATTTTGAAGTTTGCCGACTAAGGTTTTTGTAATTGCATTAATTATAGTCATTGTTATACCTACGTTACTATTATTTATTTTGTCTTTTAAATTTAAGTCTACCTAATTTCAATCAACCAATACATAAATTAAATTGCAGTTCAATGTAGAATGGATATTTGATGTTAACTTTGATGACGTAGGTACCCAACGCGTGCAAAAGCAGGAAGAAAATATATTTCATTGGTATCAAATATCTCTTGTTGCGAGAATCGTATGTGCTCCCCAGACATTATAGGGAAAGGTTGTAATCAATTTCCTAGCTCGGCAATTGGAGTCTGCAGTTATTCCCATACCATCTCTATTCCCAAATTTACCAGTCATCAGTTTGCGCGATAAGTCCAACATTATTTACTCCTACTGGTACCTACTTGTTGCGATCGGAATTCCTTTGAATGAAAAACGGATCAACCTATCACTTTTATGACTCTGTATCATGTGACAATTAGTTACTACCGCAAATAGTATTTTTATAGTTTTATTACTTCAGAGTTAGGGTTACTATGAAGTTCTTTGAAATTAGGACATAATCCAATTCAATTCAATTCAATTCAATTCAAATATTTTATTGCGTTCTATAATGTTACAAGGATGTTATAAAGTATGATGTAGACAGTTCATTATAGACCCTGTTCGGGCACAACAATACAATTTGTAGTAGACGGACAGAGAGGATGACGCCATAATTACATAATATTTCAATACAAAAGAACAAATAAACACCTATTATTACTACATACATAATTTACTTACTTTCTAAAATTTACTGTATATTCAATTTATAGATATCGACTAATTTGGTGATAGTTATTAATTTATTTTATATAAAATAACAGCTAATTACATATTTTTATAAGATTATATTATTAAACATTTATATAAATTTGAATTTGAGAAATAAAATAAATTGTAATATTTGTTGTCATTGTATTAATTAATTTGGTTATATATTTTTTAATTTTATTAGATTTTTGTCATTTAGGTATTCATTTATTGTATAGTACTTAGCAATTTTTTAAAAGAATAGATTTTATTGATTTTCCATATTTTATTTTATTTGATTCTTCTTTTATAAATTCCGGTAGTTTATTGTAAAGTTTTATAGACATGATTAGTGGGCTTGATGAATGAAGCTTTAGATGGACAGGCGGTAACATTAATTTGTTCTTACGAACACTTCTCAAAGAGTGGTTCGAGGGTAAATTCGATCGCTTTGTATAAAATTCGGGATGTTTTCGGACGAATTTACATATTTCCAAGATATACATACATGGAAGGGGAAGTTAGTTAAATTTTCTAAAATATGGTTTGCAACTTTCAGTCTGTTTAGTGTTGGCGAGAATTCTAATTAGCTTTTTTTTGCAAGATAAAAAGGCTGGATGCGTCGATGCTATTTCCCCATAGAATAATGCCATAGTTAAGCCACGCGTTTGCATAGGCATAGTAGGTAGTTAGTGCCGCTTCAAGGTCAGTAGTTTTTTTCACCTCGTAAAGTGCATACGCGTAGCTCGATAATTTTGATTTTATTTTTTGGATGTGCGTTTTCCAATTTAGATGTGTATCTATTTCTAAACCGAGTAGTAGAGAGAGTGTAGAGTGCCTACATGTTCTAATTTAGTGCTATTGTGAGTGAAATTTATCCTTCGCACTTGTGCAGATTTTAATTCAAATAAAAGAGATTACGCAGTTTTATTTATTTTTTCTATATTATCATCAGAGATCGTATCGTTAAGATTTAAATACAAGTAAAAGCAATAGTTTTTTTTCACCGAAGCGTATCAAAGGTACTTAAAGCCGGTGTTTCTCTACGATCATCCGTAAATCAGATTGCCACACCTACTTACGAACTCACAAAACATGTTGCGTCAGTGCTGCAGGTCCTGGTGGGAAAAACACCGTCCTTTGTAAAAGATTTACTTACGTCATTATGTTCAGATAGAAAGTCTAAGTGAAATTATGGTCAGTTTTGACTTGGAGTCTTTTCACCAACGTTACAATCAGAGAGTGTTTAGACATGGTGAGACACAAACTATGTGACAAACGAAATGGCTTTTAACTAGGTATATTGATTTATTAAAAAACTGCTTAGATGGCAACTATTTCCTTTTCCAAGGTCAATATTACCTCCAGATTGATGGCGTCGTAATGAGAAGTCCTGTAGCCCCTGTACTAGCTAATCTCTAGATGGAACATTTTGAAGAAAAAGCTTTACACCTCGGCCCGAAGACTATCAGACTTTGGAAACGATACGTTCATGACGTAATTTGTAACTTTAAAGGAAACAAGCAGGATGTAGATCAATATATGCATGCAACACCTTAATGCCATTCATCCTAGGATGAAATTCACATATAAATTAGAGGAAGACCCATCGTTATAATTTTTGGATGTCCTGGTGAGAGTAAGATCGGTCGGGATCACACTGTGTTTACAGAAACCCTACACACACCGATAGATACTTACATGCGTCTTCACACCACCACCTCCGTCATTTACAATCCGTTATGACATACCTATCTTATGAACAGAGCATAATACAATCTGTGTGACCCTGAACATCTGAATCGAGAGCTAGAACATATACAGGAGGTACTTATTAGAAACGGTTTTGTAATGCCGTCACTTAAATGGAAGTCACGGTCAAGAGTTTGTAAAAGTCCGACTTTGAGTAGACATCCCGCATATTTTCCCTATGTGAAAGGATTGACCAATAAAATTGGATCCTTGCTTAAGAAGTACTACATCTCAACGGTGTTTACACCAGGGTCAAAAGTTAGCACCATTCTGGGTTCAATTTAATTATAGGATATATTATCGCTACAAACTCCTGGTGTTAACAAAATCGACTAAAGCTGCGGTAGTTCGTACTCGTATATAGGTATAGGGCAAACGAAGCGGACCATTGCGGAAAGGCTGAAGGAGTACATTGCCGCTGTGAAAAATCGCCAGACAGCAAAATTCCGGTGATTGAAAATACGAAGCCTCCTTCAAAGCAATCGAGTAAGCATTCATAATACGAGTGCGGCGGCTGTCTCGCGAAATAAGGACACGGTTAGTGTAGTATGTGACTTTGCTTGGAGAAATAAACATTTGTATGTAGATTTATATGAATCTACCTTCCCCACGGAGTGACTGCATGCATCGCTTTCTCCAGTCAGCCTGTGTGACCATGGTCGGTGCAACCCGATCGAAACGTCAGGCAAAATAAAAAGAGAGACAGAGACAAACTTCTAAGCGTTCCATGTCGGGTCCATCGTGTGGCAGAAAGAGAAACTCCTCTAGGGACTTGTTAGACGGGTGTAGGTTTAAGAAGCCCCTTTCGGACGTACATCAACACACACCTTCACTAATCGTGTTTCTCTCCCTGCCCAGCCAAATCTGGTACGAACCTGATAATGCAGCCTTAGATACTCGCTCTAGTATAGAACTTACTGCAGTTCTGGCTAAGCCAAAGTCTTTCAACGTGTTATAGAGAGATTTTGCTGGTATACCTCTCGCTCCTACTTCTCCAGCATAGAGACTAACTACATAACCGTTTTTTGTTAATTCATTCAGGAGACCATAATATTTGTTTTCTTTCAGTGCGTGGTCTTTAAGTATGTAAGTTTCCTACGGCATGGTAAGCTCTACAAGTACTATCCGTTTTGTAGCTCTAGAAAAAAGAAAAGACTGACTACATAACCATTCTTCGTTAATTCATTCAGGAGACCATAATATTTGTTTTCTTTCACTGCGTGGTCTTTAGGTATGTAAGTTTCCTACGGCATGGTAAGCTCTACAAGTAGGTACTATCCGTTTAGTAGATCTAGTTAAAAGAAAAATGACCGGTCTGGATGATGAAACACCCACATCCTCTGGAATTTTACAGTGATTTTTATACATGTCCATTAAAAAAAGCGTGGTAAAAAGTCCAGTCAGGTGCTGTACCCAGGATTCAGTAAGGCTTGTTTTTTGTAGTGGAGCCTTCTTTAATAAAGCCAATTTGTATTTTGTTTGTGGTCAATCCTTTTTGGGCACTAGCCACTGAAAGGCTTATAGCTTCTCGTATTATTTGAAGTACCTTCTCTGTCATGGCGATGTGAGTAGTGACCCCTATTCAAGAGCACCTTGCATCCCTCCAATAGATGTCTTGCGTTCGCATTAATTGCGCATAATGATCGCGTTTTATTTTTTCGTAAACATTTACATTATTTTAGTTTTTAAATTTTCTAACTATGTATACTAAAAAAATTGTGAAAACATGAATTAATTTCATGATTTCACAATTGTTTTGAAGTGTTTAGATAGAAAATCTAAATTCATTCATTTTTTTCACAAATTGTTTTAGATAAACATAAAAAGTTACTTAAAAGTTGATTATTTCCTAATCTATCATTCTTATTATTTTCCTACTTTATTCCGTTTTTACTTTCATGCTGTCATGATGTTTTGGTATTTTTGTAATTATAAAAATAACAATGGCCAGGCTTGCTGTAGTTCGTTTTATGAAAATTTAGCAGATAGTCTACCACAATTCATAATTTTAATTTCTATTTGTAGAATATTACAGAGTGTTATTTTTACAGTTGTTTTTGGGCCCTTATTATTTTTTCGAAGGGTTACGGTGAAGCTATAAGATAAGCTCCAAGTGATTTAATTGATGATATATAAGCTTATGTCGTTATTCAGGAAAAAACAACTAAATGACCTCCCTGAAGATAGTGTTTGGCATTTTTTCAAGCATTATCAATAAAGTAATTATATTTTTATGATTTACAAACATACTTTATTAATTTTTCATTATAATTACATGATTGCAGGTAAGATATATGTAATTGAAATACATAATTTTTCTGTCAAACTTTAAAATCATGATTGCCACAAGTTTAGTTTTTGGTAGATAATCGGTTTTACCAATAAAGGGACGATATGATTCTTATTTAAAAACATCCTAAAAAATTACTAAATGGTAGTGCTATTAGTAGAGAATATTTATTATGACACTACTGAAAGACACTGCAATAATAGAAAAAGATTAAGCAGGTTAAAGATAACACTCATGTTGATAATTTCCGCAAGTATTTATTATAGCAAAAAACAATCCGCTTCATTCAGACTGCGCGTATCGATTAAGTCACACCACCATGAAAAACCAATTTAAAGATGGCATCGACTATGCGAAGGAGCTGGACAACAATGACAAACTTGGGCACTTCAGGCAACGGTTCCACATAAACAAAGATATCAATTACATGTGCGGGAACTCCTTAGGTCTTGCTTCCAAGGATGCCGAGGAATCAGTCCTAAACATGCTGGAGAAATGGAAGGTTCACGGAGTGAAGATATGGAACATCGAAGATGGAAAATACTACCTGTACTCCGGCTATCTCGCTGAACTTATGGCACCACTGGTAGGCGCTGAAAAGGACGAAATCGCTTTCGCCGGAAGCACTACGATCAACATTCACCAAGCTATTAGCACGCTTTACCAGCCTACCAAAGACAAATACAAAATATTAGTGGACGACATCAACTTCCCAACCGACCGATATGCTGTTGACAGCCAGGTCAGGCTTAAAGGTTACGATCCTAAAGATGCTGTAAAGGTCGTTAAAAGTATTAAAGGTAAATTTTTAAACGAAGAAGATGTCATCAATGCAATGACAGAAGAAGTGGCTTTGATACTGCTGCCGACAGTATTTTACCGATCAGCACAAATACTGGACATGAAGAAGATTACAGGCGCCGCGAAGGAACGAGGTATAATCATTGGATGGGACTTATGTCATGCCGTGGGTGCTCTTGAGATAGACCTAAAGACTTTAGATGCAGATTTTGCTGTATGGTGTACGTATAAATATTTAAATGGAGGTCCTGGAGCGAATGCCGCTTTGTATGTCAACCGGCGACATTTCCAGAAGATTCCCGGATTAGCTGGCTGGTTCGGCAACAAGCATGAGACTCAATTTCTACTGCGACAGGAGTTTGAGCACCAACCAGGAGCTAGTGGCTGGCAAATTGGTTCACCATCGTTGTTAGCCATGGCTAGCCTAGAGGGTTCTTTAAAGATATTCAACGAGGCTGGTATGAGTAACATTCGACGTAAATCTTTACATATTACGGGTTATTTTATGTACCTTATTGAAATGAAACTTGTGCAGTACGGTTTTTCAATAGGAAACTTTAAAGAAGATAGCAAAAGAGGTGGGCACATTTGCTTGGAGCACGATGAGGGGTACAGAATCAGTCTGGCCTTGAAGGCTCGTGGAGTGGTACCCGACTTTAGGGACCCTAACGCGATTCGCCTGACTCCAACGGCTTTATATACAAGCTACGTGCAAGTGTACAACGTTGTCGAAATTTTATTAGACATCGTCAAAGCTGAAAGTTACAAACAATTTAGTACTAAGAGAAACTTAGTTGTATGATGTATACGAGAGATGAACTGTGCGTACATATAAAAACAAGTTTGTACTAAACCGTTGTATCAATTGTCCTTAAAAGATTTAAAATAAATGATATTAAAATTATAACAACTAGGCGTTTTAATTAGTTAATCACATCTCCGAAGGAAAGCTTTATGTTTTTAAGAACTTAATAAATACTTTTATAAATATAAATATTGAGAAATTATTAAATACGAATTACCTTGAAAAATTCTGTCTACGATTCCCGGATCTGATGTAAAAGATATGAAGGTGTAATTCCGTAGTGATGACTAGACTTGTTCTATGGTACTTGTTTACAACTTTTATGTGCAGTACAAATATTATGTCATTATGCCTGATATAGGTACACCTTTTATTATGTAGGTACAGTAAAAAGTATCTTGCGTCTTCAGCAGTAAAAGCGAGCTATGATGTAAGTTGTTCTTAAGTTGAATACTTAGATCGCGATCCTTTTTTCAGACTGTGTAGGCTGTAACCGACTCCCTGGCGTCTAGCAGAGTGAGTTTGGTTCAGTCCATAGACTAATCTTCTTCTCGGAACGGCAACATAAGATTACTTCTACTACTACAAGTTAACAAAAAAAACCGGACAAATTCATAAATAAATCCCGTGAAGTTAAGAAGTGTAGAAAATGAAAGAAGGAAATTAAAAATCCTATACCTATACTTATAAAACTTAGAATATACTTAATAAGAAATATAATATTCACTTTGTAGCACACCAAAAAAGTTATAAATTTTCTAGTTTACGAATAAATTCTATCTTTCATTTAAATTCGCTTTTAATTTAACAATTTAAGTATTTAACATGTAAGAGCTGGATTTCCTGAAAGAGGCGTTAAAGATGCTAAAACTGGGTGGTTGTAAATGCACACATCAAAAAAAATACGTGTGGCACTCGAAGACTGCCGCGGTAAAGCTATTGCATACTTAGAATAATAACGCGTTATTATTCTAAGATTGCATAGCATTTTTTATCAACTTATGCAATTATAAAACTAAAAAGTATCACCGCTGTGCCGGTCGGAGTGGGGGTGTTAGGTTATTCTCGTTACGGAATTTCTGGATTCGGTTTCCACGCTCAAGGCCCGCGATAGAAGCTATGCAATATCTTAATTTTATAATTTTATGTATTTTCTAATTTGACTTTTGTAATTAAATTTTTCTGTTATTTTGGCAGATATGGTTACCATAGGCAACCATACTGTCAAAATCCTTATTTTCTTCTAAATTATTTTAAATTTCGGAAATTCAAAATTGTTCGATCGTGCCTCGCCCCGAGTGTTAGGTTAGGTTATTTTCGTTACGGAATTTCTGGATTCGGTCGCCACGCTCAAGGCCCGCGATAGAAGCTATGCAATAGCTTAAAATCAAAGCAACACTCATCATCAGTTACAAACGGCATGTTTTATTAATTGATAGGTACTTTATGTGGTCTTAACATAAGAAATTGGGGAACCCATCACTTAATCGCAATTTTCTTCAACGATTTTCATTCCCCATAAAACAATTCGCAGATGTTTCTAAACGATATTCAACATATTCTAGAATCATGTTACATGACCTACAAACTTACTTCATCGTTACTTCTTTTCATATATTATGTATTTTATCGAAGTAATGTTAGTTGACTATTTTGTTACCCATAATTTTATTTCCACGTAAATTTCAATACTACCTACTATTCACTAAAGTCCGTATTGCCAAACAATTTTTGTTGCTAATATTAAATTGCATACTTTATTAATAGACAATTCAAAGCATAACTGATATAAATATGTTATAAATATTGATATAATAAATAAACTGCTTTAATCCCGACTCGCCGTGGTACTAGTCTGCCCGATACTAGAGTGTAATTCAAAAGCCGGAGGCGCGGAGGTAGAGCAGCCTCCGCCCGCTGTAACAAGGTGCAGGCACCCGCGCGAGTCAGAGCGGCTGAGGCTGGACCATCAAGCCGAAGCTGCGTAGGCGAGCTTGGGTGACTGCGCCTTGTAACGCAAGGGCGACGAGGCTGCTATTCCCGCAGCGCCGAAGACGAGGAAATCCTAATGCATGCTGCTTGTTTGCATGCCTACTTGCTTGCTTGCATGCATTAATGCATGCATGCTTGCATGCATTAATGCATGCATGCATGCATGCCTTCTTACTTGTATGCGTATGTGAATGTAAAAGTTATTTGAGGAAAAAATGCTATGGGAACCGTTACACATTGAAACATGTTTTTATGAATAGTTTTATCGATACGTTAATAATTCTATAAAACATTAGTTTGATATATCGTTATTCTGCTTAACAAAACAATTGCGAAACATTTTTTTGTGAAATATTATTCGATGTTATGAAACGGCGATTATTAACTATTCGATAAATCAAGAAAAAAAGATATTAACATTCATAGAATAGTTTTCTGTGAAATGAATTTCGGTATCAAATAAGTATGTGTCTTGATAGATACCCAGGAAATTGGTAAGTATACAATATTTTTTCTCTCGGAAACATAAATACTTACTGGCTGATTTTAAAAGAACAAATATTCTTAGATTGTTTTGTTTTCATTAAATTAGAAGCTTAGTCGCTTCATAACAATATTAAATTAAACAGGATGAAATTTTCACCACCTTCCAAATTTTAATACATCAATCTACGAGCCAAAAAACAAATGACGAATTTTTCCTTTTGGTATAGCACAGTACAAAAATGTCAAGATAAAGTACGTAGAAAAGGTTCGCCAAAAATTTATAATTTTTGATATGGTCGCGTAGCAACACTTTTTTTACGCGTTGCGCATCTCATTGATTCATTACGATACTATTCATAAGTTTTTGATTTTCCCTTTATACCTTAACAGGTCTAGGACCGTAAAATTGAAAACTATATTGCGAAAAATATATTAGGGTGATAACTTGATTTACATTTTTTACTTCATAAATAGGCTCTAAATACGATACTGAACGCCTATAAAAATTTTGGAAAGTGGTTAAAATTTCATCTTGTATCGCACTTTGATCATTTAGACATATACGGTTTCTATAAAAAAAAAAAAAATGCATTGATGAGCTGTAGGAATGCTAGAAGCGGGAAGACCCCAGTCCCGGTTGATTTTTCCTCTTTGCCAGCGTTATGTTAATACAAGGGACCCTGCCGAGCAGCACACAGGACGTGGAAAGCAAATCTATGGTGGAAAGAGTACAACTGCTCTACAGAACCGATATACATATACAACACTGAGCAAGTAATCACTACGTATTATTATACAACTGACTCTAACGGCCGGTCCCAATAATCTATCTATCTTCAGTTTTGGCATATCGGAGATAGAAAACAACTTCTGTCTTTGTTTCTCTGGACGGCAAAAACAGAGTTAGAAACTGTTTCCTATCTCCGATATGTCAAAACTGGCGATAGATAGATTATTGGGACCGGCCGTAAGACGTCAGCACATGTTAACCGGCCAGTATGTAGGTCAAAGCTACAAATTCAAAAGCGGTGTTGTTGTTAGCACCCGAACCATGAGAAATAGGCTGCATAAATACGGCCAACGAGCACGAAACCCAATTAGATGCCCACCGCAGCCCACCTATACCTACTATAAGTAGGTACGTCATGAGAATCAGGCCCGTCGAAACGAAGAGTCTGAACGTGTAGAGTTGACATTGGCCTACGCTCTGGGATTAAATTTAGTTAGCGATGAGTCCCGGTTTGGTTTTAGGCAAATGAGAAGAGTAGATACATCGTGGTCCTGGAAATGCTGTACGGCTGAAATGCGTCCAGAAACTGCACCCTTACTCTTACACCCTTGGGCGGGTATTATAAAGATGAACTGAACTGAGTAAATGGCAATATGCACGCTGAAAGTTACGATAAAGGTGTCCTTGGGACTTATGTTCACCCATATGTACTAACTTGGCCCAGATTTTACTTTAATGCATAACCATTCGCGTTTGCACATTGCACAGCTCGGAAAAACAGAGAGTACTTGATGATAGAAAACATCCGGGTTTTGCCGTGGCCTGCACAATCGCCAGACCTCAATACTATCGATTACGTATAAGACATGCTCTAGAGACGTGTTGTTAAAATTCTATTGGGAGCGATTGCTACAGGATCATATAAACAGAGACACAGACGGTCACATTTTGTATTGATATACCAAATAATTAAAAAAATGTCTTTATTATCTTTTTGTAAAAATATGAAAATTGTAATTTCGGTTAAAGTTTATTTTATAAATGAACAATTTAATGAAGGATTTTGTTGATTTTGTTGACACCCTTTTTTATAGTAACGCAAACAGTCTAATAAACCTATTTTAGCTATTACACTGTTTTGTCTCGTTCTTTCTAAGCGCTGTCATCATTTGAAAGAAAGTGACTAAACAAAGCTTAAATCATAAACGTAGTATATAAAAGACGGACAAAGCCTGCGAGATAGAAGAAAACCTCTTATGAAAATCTAGCAAGATAGAAAAAGAAAACTAATCTTTTCGTTTTGTGTCCTTTTTTGATTGACGCAGTGACACCCGGTGACAACTGCGGTATAAGCTTCAACATTTTATAGGATTATTTCTTACATCGTTGATTATTTAAAGTAAATACAATTTTATTTACCAATGGTCACATGTTCTGTGAGTGCCTGTGGAGTCAACCACAAAAATAATACCGAAAATTGCTCATGTTGTGTATCTTAAAGCATAATAATAATAATCAATTGGTAACATTTTTTTCATTATATTAGGTATTTCGTAATAAATATTCATAGTTAAGACAGCACAACTTCTGTCGGGTGCGCTAGTATACAATAGTATAAAAAAGGATATGATTTTCTTTTTATTATAAATTATAGTTACTAGCGGACCCCGCGAACTTTTAGATAGTATTAAAATTTGATTTTGACGTCTTCAATGTCATTGTCAACAATATTATGTCGGGGTTGGAAATTTGCATGAAGAAATTTTGTTAAGTTATTTTTACATTTACTTTCCAATGTTTTTTACACTTATTATCCTATACCCGACGAAAACAAATCCAATAACACTAAAATCATAACAATCGGTCCAGCCGTTCTCGACTTATAAGTGGTGTAACTAACACGACTTTCTTTTATATATTAGAGAGAAGATGATAAGATGTAATTTTAAATAGTCTCAATTGCTTGACACCATAGATTATGTATAATTGCTTACACTGACAGCGCTAAGAAACCTGGTAATGTGTCATTCATAGTCGTGAGAAACAAATAAAACAACTAGTATTTTGGTTTTCGTTATATTTTTATTTGAAAATAGGCTTACACTATTCAACTCCAGCTGCAATGTGATTATAACTTCATTGAAATTTTTTAACTATCCAAACGCAACTATTTTGATAGATTGTTGATTTTGCTTTCACTCACCCAGCGCTTAGGTTATTTTTTCTCTGAGTGATATACTAATTATGTATATCACCAGAACTACTTTAACATCCAATATCTCTTCACATACTTCCATATCATCTTATGTTTTACCAACCTTGGCCTTTAGAACAGTTTAATGGGAGATATCAAACTGGATGCGCATATCACAAAATACTTTTCTAATTCAGACACATTACTCTACTATAATCACACTACAACTTTACATTTATAAATAAAAAAATAATTATTATATAATAATTGTAACAAATGTCAAAACGTCAATTTCAGTGTTGACCGACTGAAATATAAAATTCTGCTATTAAAAAAGAATCTAACAATGTTTTTTTTTGTGTAATTTTTCGTACTTACAACTTAGCTGGACATAGCAAGGAAACCTTATTTATTTAGACCTTATATATTAAACATATTCTCTTCTATTTATTATTTACAGTAATTTACATCACAAGAGTAATGTTGTATGGTGGTCACAGCGATACAACATTGTATTTTTGATTTTATGTTATTGGCATTATTCTAACATAAGGAACTACAAGTAAGATCACCTCAAGTATGAATAAAACTTTCCTACACGATAATACATAATATAAGATAACATATCTATTGAATTTCAGAGTTACTATTCATATATTTTAAAGGTTTTCTTTTACTGTTTAAGCCGCTGAAATTCAATACATTGCAGTTGTATAGTGCTTGTTTGAAATGCACATTAGCACATGTTAACCCTCTAAAGTCACAGAAATAAAATGGTTATTAGTTTTCGACCCTAAAGTCAAGGGATCAAAGATGAATTCTGGTATACACTATATCTCTGCGTCATAAAAGGTTAAAAATGTTATCTGAGCAAGATAGTTGCATAAGATGGTAAATCTATTATTTAGATTGATGAAAACGATTTACAAATTATTTTTAAGTTTATTTTCTAGAGCTAAATAGTAATCTACATCAAAGTGAGTAGGTTTCCAGATATTTGACGAAAGATTTAGAATGAACATTATCGACAACTAGGAATGCATCTACATGCAAAATTTGATATTGCACAAAGTCAGGCTTAAACGTCATGTCGTACAACAAGCCGTTAGTCCGGGAACCTATATTGCACACGATCACAACGCACTCGACTTCGAGACGTTAAGTCTATCGAATAGTACAGGCAAAGAACAAATAGGGAAAATAATACCCAGAGGCATTAAAGAGGATACAGCAACCCTTCAAAATTAAATGTAGAAGAGAATTTACTTTCGTCAAAACGTGTTTCAAACTACAATTACAATTGTGAATTGAAAAAAGTTCATGTATTTGTTTTCGAATGTGCTTAATTTAAACATCGTACAGTCAACAGCTTACTAAACCACAACTCAAAAATTTTCTCAATTAAACTATAGTTTTTCGATACTATGTTTAAATCCGATTAGGTACATTAGAAGCTTTGTGACAGTTTTATAATTGGAGAACAGAGAGTTGATATAATATGGAAATCGCTCGAATTCCGTGCTCAAATTAATATCAATTTTAAACGATAAAAGTTTTTTAAACTAACGGGAATCAAAGATGAAACGAAGAAGAACAAGGTTGTCATACACATTTTTCTTAATGTTTTTTGTGATTTTTCAAGATTACATTATTTTTATATAAGATCCTCTTGACAAGCCCGGTTTGACAAGAAAATCTATTTCATTGCTTTCTAGGCTATGTAATATGTAAGTAAAACTTTTACATAATTTTGATTCGTTACCGTCACAACTTTCGAGTGCAAGCTTCTAAACAATGTGACGTAAGTACTAAACGACTGAAATCGTTGATGTTAAGACTTTAGTAGCCGTCAAATCATTAAGACACAACTGTTCTATGATTTTAGTAAGATCGTCAGACTAACTTAGATTGTATGTATCAAGTTGAGCACAGAAATGTGTTTTTGTGTTTACGTTTGGCTTCGCAGGCGCCGGTCGTTCGTTCCCGCAGGCCACCATACTTGTACTCGCTCACAGCGCACACTGAGTGACAGATGGTACTGTTGTGACACTGCACTGGTGTCGACAGTTTCTGCGAAAAAAAAAACACATTCATTTATTCAAGTAATAATTGTGAATTAATACATTCCTGGATAATATCCGAGACAACAAAAGTCTTATTGTTATGACGTCTATACATACATATTATCCGCATATTGTTTTTAACAAAACGTGTTAATCTTAAGGTAAACCCAAAAGAGTAATCTAGATTTTTTTGCGATGGAATTTTCACGAGTTTTAACTTAATGCTTGTAATAAATCAGATTCGCAACTAGGAGAATCTGCACCTGCTGATAATATTTCTTTATTTTCAAAGCTACACTTGCTGACTTTAATATAAGCTGTGACTCTACCCCTTTAAAAAATATTTAAAGGACAAAGAGATGTAATAGTCATGAACAGATAATGACTAATTTGACTACAAGCACAAAACGTTTTTGTTAATGGTATGATGACCCCAATTTATCAATGTCACAAATGTATTATAAATACAGGAGTATAAAAAGAACATAAACAAACAATTTATGTCACCTCGCCAGCAGTAGAACGAGCAAGTGAAACCTATATTTTTATTAAGACGATTGCTACGGCTAATAACCACAAGTTTTTAATAACGTTAGTTACCTAATATAAAAACGATAGATTCCTAGCTAGAAGACTATCGGTTCTTTATTGTACATCACAAAACGTAATTTAAACGTAGTTAATGTTTACTGACAGAAATATCTTATATTTATTACTAGTAAAAGTATTATAATTTATCCTTCTACATGATGTGTTTATAGCCACTTTTATCTTACATGTATTTAGCAACAATCACATTTTGAACACAAATATTTTGACAACTACCTTTATTTTATTAAAAACATTATAGCGTTATTTTTTTAGACGATAAGATAAAATGAACTATCATTTATCTAGACAGAGAACCTTAAGAGGAAACACTAAGGGCGAGAGAATTGAAAAATTGGTATTTGTAAAATCTAATGCTGTCGCGCAGTGCCCGAACGCCTCCCCGCAGAGCGTAATAGAGACAACTGCATCTTGGATCTACTGCATTTCCTTTTTTTTCTAAAATTTTGCCAAATTTGTTTTCTGGATGTTTCAACACAGCGAAAAATCTGGCGAATTTTTTAGATTTCTGAAGGCTCTTATCTCTTTTATTAAATTAATTTATGAATAAAAGGAAAACATAGAAACATGCCATAGATTTTTGTAATAAAAATTATTGCTCTACGGGCATTGTCCAGGGAGGAAACAGGGGACTACGTTTGTATGGAAAAACGGCCCTTGCGTTTCCTCTTAATATTCCGACTATTTAGGATTCCGTAGTTATTAGTTAGTTTATAAGAAAATCTTTATAGTTTCTCCTTGTCTTGTCTATCTGGGCCCCAATTCCGCTTATTTACATTTTTTTATTTTATTTTATTTATTCATAGCACACAAAACAGATTACAACCAAAGTGAATATCCTATTATATCATGCATATAGTACAGATCTAGATCATAATCCAAAGATATGTGCCTAGAAGCTTACAAATTGATTTTATTTGTTTATTTATGCGCTAAAGAGCGCTACACTTAAGAAACAATGCCAAACTTAGAAAAAATTACACAAGTTAAAATTTTTAAAATTTAGTTAAGAATTAGTATGAAAACCAGAAAAATAAAATGAGAGAACTAATTAATAAGATACTTATTTATAAACAAATCTTACTTAAATGTGTGTTTAATTGTCTCCGAAACGGAGGCAGCGTGAGGTAGAATATATCTATTTCTCTGTTTATTGCAAGAATTTCATTGTATTGGCGGCACATCCGAACTATGGGGTTGTAGTAAGAGGTGTTATTAGAGAAGACTTCAAGAGAGAAAATATTATAATTACGATTGCGGACTCTAAATCTGGTGTTGAAATTCTCAATAGGCTGAAATTCTGAAATGGCTTAATTGAATCGTTATTAGATCGAAATCGTATATTTATTATTCACATTTATTATGGTAGTAATGTCAAAATATACGATTGAGATCCAATTACGATTCAAATGAGCCATTTGTAAATTAGCGGAATTGGGGGGCTGTTCTTTCGCGGCTAATCACATAGACTACTAGATTGGAAGCTGTAATTTTGAATTATACATTTATGTTATTGTTTTTAACCGAACAAAAAGGGGAGACTCAATAAACGGCGTCATATTCTTCTAATTATAAAGTGCTATCATTTGAACTAACGAAAAGCTTGAGTAAAACTACTAATTTTTTGTGCCAAATAAGAAATTACCGCCATTTATTAAGCATTCACTCGTCATTGGTGGTTTATTTCGAGGTTTTCGTTAGTATAATTTTATTACATTACCAAATAATAAAACTACCTACGTTTTAATACTCCCATTCTGCTACACTACAGTAAATATACGAGCGGTGTTTAATAGAAAATGAGAATGAGTGTTGCCGCAAATTTTAATTTAATGTTATTTTATTTTTAACTAGCGGATCCGACAGACGTTATCCTGTCTTAACTATGAATATTGATTTCAAATTGGTATAATATAAAAAAAATATTTCAAATACAAATTTATGTATCGACATTGCAAATGCTAACCCCGGACTGGAAATTTCAACCGTTTGCAGCACGCATTCTTTCAATGTTATGTCAAACGCCATAATTTACATTAAAAAAGTTTGAATTGTCAAAAGCGCTAAGGTTACATTACAAATAATTTAGTATGGTGATTAAGTTTTCTTAAATTTTATAATATTCCGCGCAATTTTCTTATTCTCCTGACAATAACAAAAAAACAAAAAAAAATAATTAGCAAAATCGGTCCAGCCGTTCATGCGTGATGCGATGACCAAGGGAAATAGGGATTCATTTTTATATACATAGATTAAGGCGCCTTTTAGCTTTTTCTTTAAACATAACATTCCCTTCTTTCTTAAAAACTCACTTTCCTGCGCGCCAAAAATTTATGTATTGCAGCGACTACTGCTTTATCATCTGCGAATATTTGAAAAATAGGGTACACTCACTAGGGATCTAGTGATAGACCTAGAGTCTGGTCAAGTGTTCCGAAGCCAGGATTTTGGATTGCAGTCATCGCAACGGCGGACCTAATGGAAGAAAACAGTTTTTGCTAGTTTGCCGCGTCGTTTCAGGCGGATTTCATAACACATTTTTTTTATTTGTTGCACATTCAACGAACCCGTAATAGTAGCTCCATAGGTGAAGAAGATATTCCATCATGAGCCAATTTCATCAAACCCATTCACTATCCCAAAAATTGAGTCCACATTTTTACCTCATTCTCACTTTATAATAAAAGCCCCTCGTATTTATAGCATGCTACTAGATTGGTAATAATTATGTTTGTAAATGTTTGAAGGACATTTTTCATTTCCGGCTAGGACGATTCAAACTAATAGTTAAAAATATGGTAGTCATATAAAACCTTAAAACTCTCATTATCTTTACGGATAAACGGTATAAAAATAAACTCTTATTAAAATAACAACGCCGGTCACACTGGAAACCATATTTATATCACGTTCGGACACATTGATTAAAAAAATAAGTTAGAAATGTTTCGGACTATCTCCTTAGCCTGTGTATCGGACTGATTTTTGGTTTTAGATTAAGATTATTCGTGCATGATTTTTTTATGTTTCGAGATGTATGCCTAAAACATTTTCAACATTTACTTGTTTCACATGTACATTTTTTTTACCAGTGACCTTTACATGTTTCTAAACGAAAAACGATAAAAAAACTTACGTCTAAATCTGTCAATCTCAAATATCAAAGTCAAAGCAGACAGAAACAGTTAATTTTTTAGGGTTCCGAACCCAAAGGGTAAAAACGGGACCCTATGACTAAGACTTCGCTGTATGTCCGTCTGTTCATCGCTCTGTCACCAGGCTGTATCACAAGAGCCGCGATAGCTAGACTGTTGAAATTTTCACAAATTATGTATTTCTGTTGCCGCAATAACAACAAATACTAAAAACAAAATAAATAAATATTTAAGGGGGGCTCCCATACAACAAACCCGTTTTTTTGGCCTTTTTGGTACGGAACCGTTCGTGCGCGAGTCCGACTCGCACTTGGCCGGTTATTTTTAATGGTTCTGATGTTTTGCCATGTAATCGGGGTTGCATAATTATTACTAGAAAATAGTTTTGTGCCATATGATAAAACGCGTTAGCTTATTGCAATATGATTTGTTTTTAGTTATTATATTTATCTTTTGCTTGCTGATGGTATAGTGTACAAGTCCTAGCCGGGGCTCCATATAAAACCGAAAAATGACCTTTAATTGGAAATGATATTTGTCACAGGAGTTTTAGTAAAAATGAAACATCTAGATGTTTCATGATTATTTTAACTAGACACACGTAACTTAATACTTATAGAGCTCTAATAAACTAGAATATTGGTCTATTGAAAAACTAAAGTGACTAACAATACAACTTTATACAAGGGCGTAACTAGGTCCGAAAAGCAGACCCCTTCCCCTTTATTTTATTCAAAATTATAAATTTAAATGTAAAGGATGACCGTCAATTTCGTTTAATTATTCATCCGCAAAATGAAGCTAATACCTCGGTAGCACTGAAAATGTTTAGAAAATTAAAATCGGCTTTATGTACGAAGTTGCCAATACTTTATTGTTTTAAGAAGGAATCTCCGTTCCTCTCTACACATTGTCGCATATGATGGAACCATTGAGAAAAGCAGTGGGCCCATTCTTCCTTAGGGGTCATTTTCGTACGCTTTCACCGCATCTTTAGGGCTCGTAAAGCGAATACCTCGAATTTTATCTTTAGTTCTTGGTAATAAATGAAAGTCGCAGGGCGCCAGGTCAGGACTGTATGGCGGATGACTCATTATCTCGACACCTGCCATAGTCAAATATTGAACAGCCCGTTTTGCGGAGTGCGCTGAAGCATTGTCGTTGGTGAAGGACGATCCTGCTTCGAGGGCGCTGCTGTCGAATTTTTTCCAAGACAACAGGCAAACAGCGATTGACATACCAGTCTGCAGTAACTGTCCTTCCATCTTCTAGCATAACTGTCGCGAAATAACTTTTCCGACCAAAGTAACAGCCTATAATCATCCCACTGCAGGGCAAAGGCCTCCATCATTGAATTCAAGTTACCACAGCAATGATGGGTACTGGCATAAACCAATGCCTAGGCTTGCCCGTATCTGCTGATAGGTCACTCTTTTATCTTCCTCTATCATGCGTCGCACAGCACTGATGTTATCTTCAGTAGTCGCTGTTAAAGGACGTCCCTCACGCGGATCATCATTGAGATTGCTACGTCCACGCTTAAACTCGTTAAACCAATTGTAAATAGTGGCTCGAGATGGGGATTCATTAAGAAATGCTAATCGCAGCCTATCATAGCTCTGTTGTTGAGTAAGCCCACAACAAAAGTCATAATAAATCAAACGAAAATTTTCTCGATAAGTTCATTTTCACGTGTTACAAGAGTTTAAGATTTGCCGCCAATTCACAAAAACAAATAACAAATGAATGCAATATGCTACATTAGGTTACCAAAGAGTTCTAAAATTGAAATTCAAAAAAGTTTTCATTAGCAATGTTTCTAACTGGACAGTTCTAAACATTTTCAGTGTTACCCACGTAGTGCCTAAAAATAATCGTAGCAAATTATTTGTTTTTTAATATTTTTCTCGACAATATACAATACAATCTTGACTTTTTTTTTCTGAATTAACAGAACCTAACTACGCCCTTGACTACATAACAAAATATTTTAAATATCTTACTGACATGGGATTACATATTGTATCCATTATGAGACCTCGGCCCAAATGTAGTGCTAACGCAAGCACTCTGCAAGGGACGAAATAAGTAAACGTGAAACACCCTTCTTATATTTATATTTGTACATAAATTCGTTTATTATTGTAGTTATGGCTGAGCTATACCAATCGTTTAGAAAAAAAAATGCTGCGACTTAAGTACTTATTTAAAATAGCAATTTAAACAGATCTCTTTTAAATAAATTGCACCTTGATTTAGATTTCATATAGCTGCATTTAGCGCATGATTAATGCTGATCATGATCGATTCCTAATCATTTTAATATTATAAATGTCATTGGGATGGATGCTATTACTCATTTACGAAAGTACGGCTAAACGGATCTGAATAAAAATTTGGCACATTTTTGGGATAGATTTTAGGCTAAGTATAGCAAAACCATTGTCAACTTATCACAGAAAAATACCGATATCCGCATCCACAATCGTTTACTTACTAGACAAATTTCAATGGTTGTAGGTAGGTACATTTTTTTTTATAAAAAAAAAATAGCGTTAAAATTCAATCCCATTTTACCAAGATTTAGCTATATTTAACTGTTGTTATGCTACGGTGCTACGAGCTACAAACTACGTCAATATCGTAGAGAACAAGTCGACCAAAATGGCGGCGTTATCCCGTTGTTATGCTACAGTGCTACGAGCTACAGGCTACGTACAGTTGTGGACGCGCACCGAGGGCCAGTCGTCCAGGTCAGCAGCATGTTCACGTTCCGCTTCGCGACGTCTCTGTAC
This sequence comes from Anania crocealis, assembly GCA_949315895.1. Taxonomy (NCBI): domain Eukaryota; kingdom Metazoa; phylum Arthropoda; class Insecta; order Lepidoptera; family Crambidae; genus Anania; species Anania crocealis. The sequence continues at coordinate 21,047,977 of OX438879.1, read as the reverse complement.
CCGTGGCGCCTCGTTTCTGTTCACGCAGCCATCGTGGATGTGCACTGATGTAATGTCCGAGCCGGGAATCTCAAACATTACTTCCAGGAGCAGGTTTTCCTACATTAGAAACAAGTTATAATTTTGATAATTAAGTTGGTTAAACACTTAAATGAGGACGCATTACTATTTTATAAGAATGTAGGTAACATTATGGTATTTAAGTTTGCAATAGAAAGCCAAGTTAGAAGCCCAGTTTTTATTTGATTAAAAGGTTTGAAGCTTGTATAATAAATCTAAATTTTAGTAAATATTGATGTCCTGAGGGCGGTCTGTACCTTAACTAATCAGTTAATATGTATGGTACAGCTATAGCTTTTTCAAATACGGACTGATGATGATACCTTTCGAACTTGAAAAAAATCGTTGATTTTGACTTGTTTTCTGTAAACACATTTCTAACTTTACGTTCACCCTGTACCAAACATCAGTACACACCAATATATGTATACTGCTGGTGACATGACTCTCTAATTGTTGATTTTGACTTGTTTTCTGTAAACACATTTTTAACTTTACGTTCACCCTGTACCAAACATCAGTACACACCAATATATGTATACTGCTGGTGACATGACTCTCTTGGCAGGCGGATATGCGATCGCTGGCCAATCAAAACTCGACTTTCTTCTTTTGGTAGTAATCATTTAGTTGCTTCTTACGACACCCATAGGACAGGTAGGTGATATTTTTTATATTAGTACCGCCACGAAACAGAACCTACTTACGAAATATACTCGTATCATCAGCATTGTGGAAAACAACAAAATGCAGTATGTTAACACCAGAGTTGACGGTGACCCAGCTAGCAGTATGTAGCGGATATAAGCGTTTTGTCAGAATAATGCTTACTGATTTAGGGTTTAACACGAAGGGATTAGCAATACTCACCATGATGGCGCGCAAGCCACGCGCTCCGGTCTTTCGTTCCATAGCGAGTGCGGCGACGGCGCGCAACGCCTCCGAACTAAACGACAACTCGCACTTGTCCATTGCGAACAGCAGCTTGTATTGGGCCACCTGCGTTTAAAAAAAGAACGAATATTATTAAAAATATGTTTTTTATAATATCCTTTACATTTAGTTTGCTTCATTCGTAAAAAACTAATATGTAGTAATACTGTAATATTTTTGTTATAATATTAAATTATGTCGTAACGAGTTAACGTTCATAAATATTGAAATAATTAAGCAATTCTTGATTAAAAGCAATTAAAATCGTATTAAACAAAAGATTGAAATAAATCCAGATTTTTTTAACTAAAATAAGGAGTTTTTTTAAAGGAATTGTGTTTTCAAATTATTTTTGTATGTGTTATGGAATGTAATCAGCTAAAGCTGTAATTTCGGTAAGAAAAAGAAACAGCTTTGGCAGTAGGAAATGGAAAGTTTTGAAAATGTCTTTAGGTAAAAATAAATCGTTAGATGCAACGTATTCATTTCATCATGATATTGTAAGAATAGAGAAAATAAAACGGTGTGACTCATATACTTTATTGTCGACTAAAAACCTTGTGTGCGAATAAGAATGATATCTCACCATGGCGTTTTTCGGTTCTGTAAGTATCCTCACTAGCAAGTCCTGGTTTAGACTGTGGAAGGGCACTAGCACCGGGAATCTGCCAACAAACTCCTGCAAATGGAAAAATACAATTTATACTTCTCTTTTTATAGAGAGAATAAGTAAATACTTCTACATATTCACTAATGTTGTTTTCGACGTAGGACGGGAAGTACTCGCATGGAGTTGTAAAAACTCTTTTTATTGCGATAGTGTAGAGGCCAAGATTTAATATACGTAAGTTACAAAATGTATTATTATAGTACTGAAACAATACTGTGTTTAAATTGCGCCATCACTAGTTTCGGACTATTTATTGAGTTACAGTGATTTGTATTAATGCTGCTAAGGTCGCGACTTTGTGAGGTCATCATTAACCTTAGTAAAAAAGTATAATACGAATACAGCTATTGATAAAGTAGACTTTCGTTCTGACTTTGTTTATTGTTGACCAGGAATAGCTTAATAATTAACTTAGTATCCTCTTTTTAAACAAAAATAAGTATAGCCTGTGCGCACACTTAAAAAATATCCAAAGGCTGCCTATTAAGCTCTGGGTTATAATATTTTTCTAAGGATTGCGTATCAGTTGCGTGAATGCTACTTTACGGTACTGTAATTAGTATACTAACTGGTTTTTAGTGTAGTTTACAGTTCTTCGTAAGAAAGCGTGATAATCCACTCCGTCACGCATTTGCGTGAGTCGAAGAGACTGTTTTTTTGAACGCGTAGGATAGGTAACGACTGTGCTTTCTTACACAATGCTTATATTTGTTGAAACGGATGCCTAGAACTCATTTTTTTATAAACATACTATTCTAATCCTTCAATCTAAATGACGAATGCATTCTACGTACACAGTTTTTTTATTTAGTTGGTAATCATCATCATCATCATCATCATCAGCCTGCTGCTGGACATAGGCCTCTCTAAATGTACGCCATTTAGGTCCTCTCGGCATCCTCGGTTTCACGCATCCAGCTCCTGCCAGCCACCTTGCGCAAATCATCACTCCACCTGGCCTGAGGGCGTCCTACATTACGTTTGCCGAGACGCGGTCTCCACTCAAGAACTCGTTTACCCCAGCGGTTGTCGGTTCCGCGGCTAATATGGCCAGCCCACTGCCACTTCAGCTGACTAATCCGGTGGGCTATGACGGTATCTTTAGTTCTCTGCGGGATCACCTCATTTCTGATTTTATCCCTAAGAGAAACTCCGAGCATAGCTCTTTCCATAGCCCGCTGACCAACTTTGAACTTGTGGACTAGCCGTACCGTCAGTGTCCACGTTTCGGCTCCGTATGTCATGACGGGTAGGACGCACTGATTGAAGACTTTCGTCTTGAGGCATTGTGGGATCGACGATGAGAAGACTCGACGTAATTTCCCAAATGCTGCCCAACTCAACTGAATTCTTCTGTTAACCTCATCCTCAAAGTTGTTTCTACCTAACTGCAATGTCTGCCCAAGGTAAACGTATTTTTGAACTACTTCGAGGACGACGCCGTGCACCGCAATCGGTTGCGGTAGTACATGTTCATTGAAAATAACCTTGGTTTTATCCAGGTTCATCCGCAAGCCGATGCGTACAGAATAGTCAGCCAGGTGATTTAGCATCTGTTGTAGGTCCTGCAGCGTTTCGGCTATAATGACGATGTCGTCTGCAAATCGCAAGTGAGAGATGTATTCACCATTGATGTTGATGCCTCGTCCTTTCCAGTGCAGCGTCTTGAACATATCCTCCACTGCATTTGTGAACAATTTCGGGGAAAAGACGTCCTCTTGTCCCACTCCTTGATGCAACGGTATAGGTTTTGTTTGCTTATTCTGTACTTGGACGGACATGGTGGCGGCTTCCTAGAGACATCTCATCACTTGGACGTACCGCCAATCTACTTGGCAACGCTGCAGTGACTCTAAAACGGACCAGATCACGATCGAGTCGAAGGCTGTCTCATAGTCCACGAATGCTAAACACAAGGGCTGATTATACTCTTCGGTCTTCTGTATAATCTGCCGCACTGTGTAGATGTGGTCTATGGTGCCGTATCCGCTCCGAAATCCAGCCTGTTCTGGTGGTTGGCATTCGTCGAGACTTCGCGCAAGGCATATAGTTGGTAATACACTGGTTTAATCTTATCATCCACCGAACTATCTAAATGATTAATATTTGAAATTTGTGTCAGTCTTGTTTTTTTAAATTCTACTGCCCAACACAGACCTATATTCCATACAAGCCAATAACACTGCATACCCTGCCAACTTTGTTTAACTCAAATAAAAAACCTAACCTAGCCCTAGTAGTTTAAAGTAACATAATTAAAATAATTATATAATTAATCTCTGTCTAAAGCCACGCTGCCTCCACTGACAGACAGGGCCTACCAACATATCTACTAGCTCGCGTATCCTCGGCCACTTACCGGTATCATGCCGAAGTCGATGAGGTCGCGCGCCTGAACCTTGCGCAGCCAGGCGTCGCGCTCGTCGTTCTCGGCGGCGGCGTCGGCGTGCGGCGAGGCGTCGGCGGCGGCGGCCTGCAACGCGGCACGACGCCCCGACCGCGAGTCCCACGCACCGAAGCCGAGGTACTTCTCGTTGTTGCGCCGCTGTACGAGCCTTATAAACAAATTAATGGATTAAAATATGTCAAAAAATCTCTTAATTTTTCAACAAAATGGTGCTTCCTGCCATACTGCAAGTATCCCTACAATCGAATAGCTATCAAACAGCCCGGACTTGTCACCCATCGTGGCCTTACGGTAGAAAATGAAAACATTTCTCCACAAAAATTATCCACAAATTGGCTGTGCTGGAGTCAATTACGACTAACGAGTGTGTAGCGTTAGTTGCAATAATGCCTCTTCGCATTAAAGCTGTCATTGATAGTAAAGCTGACAAAACTAAGTAGTGGACGAACTATTTTGCGTTTAAGTCGGGGGTAGACGAAAACTTTTGCGATATGTTTTTCAGAATATATTTTAAATTTATTTATGTGTCGTGTAAGGTCTTAAGAGAATTTGAGTTATGTTAAAATAAACTTTAAAATGTTGCTCGAAGTGTGGTTTATCTTTTATTAAACTTTCTTATTGCTTAACACAAAATTACTTCATATTATTTTACCTTGCGCCTTATTATTCACACTAGACGAACTATTTTGCATCGGGGCTCGTAGTACTTATGTCCCAAATATCATTACGTCTGCTAGCATTTTCAAATAATTATGTACCCTGCTAAAAGATACCCTTCTATAATGCAGAAGTAACGAGCCAAAAAAAAATTCAATTCAGAAACGTGTTTATAAGAATATTTCTGAGTTACGTCTTATCTATCACAGTTTATAAGAACCGAGCATATAATCATAATTCAATAGTAAATATGTATTGATTGTTGCCAAAAAATTTTTTTCGACATAGAACAATGAATCATAAGGGTCCATGAAGAAACTCTGTGTAAGATTCTTTAAATCAGATGTAGGTATTTCACCTGTCCAGCCCGTTGTAGGCGCCGCTGGCCACGAACAAGATGTTAGTGGTGTCGACTTGAACGGCATCCCCGCGAAGCTTGCGCGAGTTGCGCTCGGGTACTGACACCACTGCGCCCTCCAGCATCTTTAGCATGCCTTGCTGCACGCCTTCGCCTATAAAAAAAAGTATTATTGAGTGTATAATCACTTGCAATCAGTTTGTGATGTGTTGCTTTCAAACAGATCACAAACTGATTTGATGATCTTTATGTATAAAACTTGTTATTGTATTGAAATGTATTAATCTTTATTCCGCTAAAAGATTTATTCTGCGTATGTCTCTGACAGTGAAGACGTAGTGGTTCATATACACACTTTGTTTGTAAAGTAAGTCTTTATAGTCTACATTCCATAAAATATAGCTTGATTAGAATGACACCTGTCAAACTGAGGAGACTAGTGCGGGGACGTAGCTTAGGAAACAAAGATAAAACTTCAATCAACAAAACAATTTAAAAGTTATTATGTTAAAATTTACAAGGGAAAGCTCTGATACTTACCCCCCACATCCCTGAGCTGGTGTATCCCAGGCACGGCGCCTATTTTGTCCACTTCATCAAGGAACACGATGCCGGTCTGTGCACGTTCCACACTGTAATGCAAACATGTACATACATATTATTGTACCATATTTTAAAAAACTGTTTTCACACTTGTGTTAGATAAACAAGAAGTATTATGGTTCTGAAAAAGCTATCTCACAAGAGGCGCCATCAAAAAAATAACTCGTTTAGCTAGTTATGAAAACGCCTAAAACACAAACACTTAAAAATCACACCACACTGTTAAGAGGTCCTGACTTAAGAGAGAACCATACTTAAATATAAAACACACATTGGCAAGCGCAGCATGATGCCTTCGCCTGTTTGAACTAATCGACAAGGTGGATGCAGTTATGTATTTGTATATAGCTTCTTAACTGAAAATAAATTCGCTCGAGTGGATGTTTATTTATACATAATACTCCAAATATATAATATTTTCGCAAAGAGCAAATTCTTCAAAAGATTTTTAAAGAAACCTCTTGATTCCTCTTTTGAGTCGATAACTGGCATGTTTAGCTAAAAGATACAAATATATTTCCCATAAAGATTGCAGTTGGGGTTTAGATAATTTGATCGGTAAAGATGGGGGAAAAATAAAGTAGCGTCATTGCCATTAGATCGGCGGACTACCAAATAATAGAAGCCTTGTCTTGCATGCATGCAAGAATGCATTCAGAATTAAGTGAAAAACTACTTTAGCTTACTTCATACTGCTACTTCTTATAACAATTAGGACTGATTCGATAAAAAAAAACATTAAAACAACTTAATTCGCATTGAAAGATCTATCACAATAATATCAAGCTGTCTGATTAAGACGATAATGATTTCATAACCGTTTTTTAATTAATATCTCATTGGGCATTATTTTATCGGAAAAGATGGGAAAATAATAAACAACAATTTTACATTCGCTTTTAAAATAGTCAGATTTGCGCGCTGCCAAATTATTTTAAAATTGATTCACTTCAATTAAGGCCGAAATAACGTTACCATTTAGGTTATTTTCCAGAAAAAGTAAGAAATGCAATCAATCAAATACTGTAAATTGACGAAAAACCTGCGCACAGCCAAGTATCATACTGTCCGAAATGAGTCGAAATCGATTTGCAGCTAGCTTGACTTGTTCCGAATTTATTTCATATCATATTACGATTTGGACTCAATTGGGAAAAAAAATTAAATAATAAATATTTCGCATGTGATTGCCAGATAAGGTCGTTTATATTACCAAGCTGATTTATTTATAATTAAAATAAAATCGATTTGAGTTTGCTTTCGCATGTTTTTGATTCGTTATTAGATTTGGGCTTTAATCAGAAAAGTAGGATTAATTCGCTTATGGCATTGACAAAAATAAGCTTTTTCATTAAAACAAAACTAACTTATAATGTGTTTTTTAAATAATGCTTTTCGAATGACTTTTCTTTACAGAAGTAATTTTGCTTTGGCTGTCCCAAGGGAGTCAAACCAAATATATTTTGCTCAACTTTTAACTTGCATAGGTAGTGGGTCCAACGAGAAGGATCCTGAAGCTATCGCAGAGAGATTTAGCTAACGCTAGCATAATATGTTGTTGTTGATTCTAGCTATCGAATACTAACTTGAAGTTGGCGTCCTGAAGCAGCTTGGCAATGACGCTCTCGATGTCCTCGCCCACGTACCCCGCCTGAGTAAGCGTCGTGCAGTCGCAGATCGCGAACGGAACGTCCAGGCACTGCGCTATCGTCTGCGCCAGCAAGGTCTTGCCTGGAAACAAAGTATTAACTATGAGGAAGTGTTGCTTTGAGTCTTGTTACAACCTATAATTTTAAGTAACGTAAAACGTGTTATTTGTCTTAGCAACCTTGACGTAAAGTACTCTAACAAGAAAAAAAGACATTATTTTAACTTTCTAAAGACAAGATGACCTCCGTGGATGATTGGCATAATATGCACCGGTTTTCAAGATAGCGCTTGCTGCGAGGTCAAGGGTTTCATTCTCTGACGGGTCAATATAGTTAAAAGTAGTTTAAAAAAGTATTTTTCGTAATTTTCTTGGGTTTGGGAGTTTATTGTACCAACGTGGTTTCTGGTCTCCACAAAACAAGTGCTTAAAATAGTTACTCACTTTGGGATCAGATAAATATAATAAGAAAAAGTTAGCTATATTAGTGGCAATGTGCAGGGCTGATTTAGAGTGCAGGAAACTTTTCTTATGATGACGAACGGTTATGAATTCTAATCTCACTTGAAGAAGTCTAAAGATGTATTTAGGTAAAATATCATCGTTGGAAAACCCTTGAACTTGAACAGCTTAAAACATCTAACAATGTCCCTACATTTTATTGTTCAGTCAGTGGCTTTACAATCATGAGTGTTGGATCTTCACTAACATAAGTCGAAGATAAAGAAGGTCACATTTAAAAAGCGCAAATGCACTATGAATGAATATGCAAAATAAAAGATCGCATAAATTTGCCTGGCGCCAATGAGGGTAAACTGGATAGACCAGTACTTCGGTCTGAGGAAGATATCGTTGTTGTTTTACGTTTTCTGTATCACTTCATAAATAGGATTGATGCCGTTTAAACTTAAAAGAAAGTAAATAATGTCAAAACAAATTACCATAGGATTTAATGACCATTATTATAGAGAAGTTAAATAGCCTATATATAATAGTAACTATAAAAACCTGACACAAAAAAATCTCTTAGTTACATAGTGTGAGCTCATGGTTTGGCTCTAGTGACTAGTCACAGCAATTAAACGTAACGCTTTTAGCCAAAGCGTTACATTTGACCAGGTACAATTTAATAATCATATATTTATTGAATTTACTTATTTATGTGGAGTTTCTAATAGGTTCAAATTTGTATTGTAAATTTATTAACAGATGGCCTTTAATTGAAAACCGAAAAAATTCCTACTCAAGTTGTAATGCCTTGATTTAAATAAGTCCATTCGCTTTAACTCTGTACAAATTAATAATTGTTAGATTGCTTAGTTTCAATTTTAAACAGACAAAACAACTCGCCAACTTCCTAATGTCAATCACGCAAATATAAAATTAGATTTTTTTATATTAATCTAAATATCGTGATAGTTACGGATAAACCGATTTTTGATATTTTTGTGTTTTTTAGATTAGCCTCCGTCCGGAATTAGAGCTAGATTTTAAACTGGAATAGCACGTAGGCTATACATTTAATTCCAAAAAAGTTTGGTTCGTGGTCTAGTTTCATAATCAAAATTTTCTAAGAAAGGCCTCTGGATTGTATAACATGATGTAGTATGATTGGTGAAAATTATTGAGATCTCTAAAATGTTTGTTATTATATTACACACATACACATTTTTCCGATTACTTGCGGTGAACGTTACACGTGTCATGCAGTTTATGCAACGTTATCAAGCCGCGTATAAGGCAACGTTCACTTCCTCGAGCGATTCGACCCGTAGGAAGTGTTACATCTGGTTTTATTATCCAATAATATACAACGCGTTGTAACGATCATATTGTTAGACCGGCTAATTGGCTTGGATTATCTGATGTTTTATTATTATAGAGTTACCTTGGTACCGTCCATACCGCATTAACCTATAAGAAAATTTGACGGACAGATATTTTGAAGTTTTGAATTTCAAGTTTTCATTTTGTTAAGTTGGTTATTGTGGGTAAATTACAGGTACAGCTAGATTCCATTGGGTATTTATTCATTGAATGATCAATGGTGTTTTAGTGTAGACTTTAAATTATTTTAAAATTAAAAAGCAACAGCTCACAATAACATGATAGCGATAAAACTTTGTTAAAAAATATGGTATAACTTTCATTATCAAAAGTAACTACAGTAGTAAGTAGGTAAGCATGAGTTTATATTTATTTTTATACATATAAATATATCCACTCGTCACGTCGGAAATGGTTGTAATGATTTAAAAGTTGGATTTTTTTATTGCTCAAGATTATATTTAACGGTCCAATAAAAAAGGGATAAAAAAAACTATCAATACGTTAAATGGTATATAACCTATATATTTATACTTTATTTAATATTTTAGCAACTTAATTGCACTTATATACTGAATCTATATATTTTTCAAATCAGTTCATGTTTTTGTCATTTCTGAAAATCTACGATTACAAAATTGAAAAGTCCGGTAACTGGAAAATGCCAAGGCCCGTGACTTCATAAAATAGATAACAGGTACGTTATATTAATTCCTCAGGTATTATAACTGTTAATTGGAAAAAGTATTTCTATCAACTATTAAGAATTTTAAATTATATTACGGTACACGCAACTTCGATCATTTTATTAGTGTATAGTCTTTCAATCTAACTTTTACTCGTAACAAGTTATTTATAATATAAATAAATATGGTATACGCAAGTTTTGTTATTGACCGTACTATTGAGGAAGTTATGAATCTAAGGTTACTTAAAGTAAGTATAGCTAATTGGTTGAAAACTAAGTTCCTACAAGCTTTAATAAAATTGCTATACATTTTATGGCCATAATTGCTCTTCTCGAGGAGTTTGACTTACACAGACAGCAAATACAATAAACATATTTTTTTATCACGGCTAATTACATGAAGAACTTTTTACTCGCTTTAAAAGTGTTATTAATTTAAATTTAATGCACAGAAACTTGTGTTCCATTTACCTATGGACAAAGATAGTAAAATTGATATCAAACTTGTTATATCACAGTTAGGCGCCATAAGGGAAAGTGGCAATTAGACGTGCCAGCAGCAACAGTCTCAATCTTGAGTAAAAGTCCACTTTATGGTCGTATTACATTGTAAAAAAAAAGTACAAACTCGTAAAACGATATTTGACAAATTGGCCAAGTTAGAGTCGGTATACGCGCCTGCGCTAACGCAATTACTTATAATTAATGGAATTCCATCGACTTAAATTGATATGTTAACATAGCTAATCTACATTGCATTTAAGATAGGTAATTGTTACAACATATAAGTAAGCAATTAATTTTTACTTAGCATTTAAAGCGGAAACAAACGTTTTGATTGGTATAACTGTTTAAAATTGTTGGTAAAATTATTTTAACTACAAATTATTTTCAGGCTAAATAGTATTGCACGCCATAAAAGCTGAGTATATATGTATATTAAAAAATAACTGGCCAAGTGCGAGTCGGACTCGCGCACGAAGGGTTCCGTATCAAAAAGGCAACAAAAACAGGTTTGTTGTAAGGGAGCCCCCCTTAAATATTTATTTTAAATTGTTTTTAGTATTTGTTGTTATTGCGGCAATAAAAATACATAATTTGTGAAAATTTCAACAGTCTAGCTATCGCGGCTCTTGAGATACTGCCTGGTGACAGAGCGACGGATAGACGGAAAGACGGACAGACAGCGAAGTCTTAGCAATAGGGTCCCGTTTTTACCCTTTGGGTACGAAAAATACCATGTTTTATACCAGGCATTGTTAAAATCCATAGAATAATGAAGATGAACGCTGTTTTTTCTTGTTCTTGCTATAAAAGCGATTGCGCAGAGCATTGGCTCTGGAGGCCATTGTACTTTTCAATGTCTAAAAACAACGTCAATGTGCGTTGTTTTTCGACTCTACTAGTATGCGATAATTATTTTGTACATTTTTAATATTTCATATTCATAATAATATATATTTATTGTGATTATGTTTTCCACGATCTCTGACCAATAGATTGACTGATGAACGAATGACTGTGCATAAAACAATACCTCACACTACTAGGTAATGATGACCGTATTAACCCCCTACATATACAATAGGCTAAAATTTGCGTAAAAATGATATTTTTAAGTTTCTTTTTACATAAAATTATTTAATATATTTCAGGCCTCTTCTATAAAATCTGGCAACCCTTGATATCAACAAAAAAGATTACTAACTTCCCATCAAGTATTTATACCGTGACAACATTTTTTTACAGATCTTATTTTTCACTTTGAAAGCGTGATTGACACAGGTAGGTATTCATACCAAAGTTTAGCTTGACTATATAATAGTGGCGCCATACTCATCAATATATTCAAAACAAGTCCAGTGTTGTTTAAAAAACATTTGAAAAATTATCGCTATATGCAATGAAATGATGTTCGTTCACATGTAACAATTTGTACAAATTATTGAACTACCTAAAAAATCAATGCATTCAGTCAAAAAAAGCAGTTACGATTATAAATAACAACCATTTGGAATATTTGCATCTGGAACATAATATACCTATTACAAAATTCAACGTTATCGACATTGAAAACGGATGTGACCTTGGCTTTTGACATCATAATTATTCAAGCGTTTCGAGTTATGGTAAATACATTTTTGGGTTAAAGTCATGCATGAGCAATGATGAGTCGCTTATGATTATTAGCGGTAACCATTTTCAATTGGTACTTTTAACTAGTTATACATAATGAAAGATTGGATTTAGTAAAACCACAAAACACTAAGAATTAAACAAGAATGAGCATTACAAATACCAAACATTTCATTGTGGCAGAATATAATGTGAAAACCCATTAAAATAACTAAATATGAACAAAAAATATCAACTAAATTGTTAAACTTCAAAGTAACATCATTAGATCAATGTCTGTTTTTAAATAGATGCATGCACTTACCTACCTACTTGTAGTAACATGATACTTGTTTGATCAGTTCACAATTATTATATAAGTACATATAACTAACCTAACGTAAATGGATTAATGATAAATGTAACTAAGGTATAAGAATAACAACCATATGGTTAGTGGGTGTTCATTTGGTTAGAAAGTCCTTTTGTCACTGATCGTGTGTCTAGTTTTTTTTTATACATAACAGAGTGCATAAAGTGCTGTCGTGTCTTAATAAAATAAACAAGTCTACTTCCAACAGAATTTCTATTTATATTTGATACCATTAGTCCAAAAATTGCCCAACTGGTTCTAAAACCGACATTCTTAAGCTAACACGAGGTGCGCGCGCGCATGCGAACTGCCTAATACTGCGTAATTAAGTAATGACATTCTAATGCTGAACTCGAGCTGGCATGCCGAATGGTCTGAAGCTAGTAGCCGCAACTTGTTTGTTTATTAAAATATGTTCTATATATTTTTTCAGTATCCAATGTATATCAAACCCTCTTGCTTATGTTTGAATTTATGTCTAAAAATTTTCATTAATTAAAGGTAAAAATCACATTACTAAACGAGACCAGGAAAATGACCTACAATTAGATTTACAATTAAAACACACACGCTTGTTCGTAGAGTATACTATAAATGTTTATGTAAAATTTATAGGACAAGAACGAAAGTCAATCAATCAATCTTCTGTCTAAATATAAAACTTGTGAGCGTGACAGACGTTCTATGTTAATAAAGCAGGCGAGTCTGTCAGGCACAGGCCGAAAGTGGACTGTTTTAACTAAATTATTATAATCAAACTTGCATAACATAATGGACATAAGCCAAATCGTGGACAAAACAATGACCTAACGTCGGAAATAAAACATACATAATTTGAGTTTTAAACATCTTTCATAACTTTTGAATGGTCAAAGCTTTCGAATGCCGATGATGTAAAAAGGATGCAGTAAAACTGTGAAGTCACTGTCACAAATCGTTCAATTGAAAAACTTAAATAAAAATGGTCGTAAAAGTACTCGTAATAAAATATTGATATGTAGTATAGCGAAAGAAACGAAAACTGCTTAAAGCATTATATTTTTTCATAAATATAAGCTTTTAGGGTTCATCTCATTTTATTTTTAGCTGTTCTTTTGCGTAGTGCATACTGCATCGGCGTTTCTAAACACACACATGTGATATCTATGTATATGTACGAGGGCGGGTCAATAAGTCCGTGACTTTTTGAATTTCTGACCACTTTACTGAAAAAGCAACACTACTCCTGTAAACAGGTATCTGTTAGTTGATTCCTATCAAAATTTGAACTTGCTGCGTCAGTTAGTTTGTGTTTGACAGCTATTTTTATCAGACTACCCAGTAATTTGAGGAAAAAATGGAAAAAGGTGAATTTCGTGTGCTTATTAAGCATTATTTTTTGGGAAAAAAACCATTACCGAGACCAACGCTAAGCTTGATAAATACTATGGGGACTCTGCACCATCGATTTTAATGGTAAAAAAGTGGTTTACTGAATTTCGTTGTGGCCGTAAAAGCACTGAAGATGCCGAACGTCCTGGACGCCCAGTTGAGGTCTCTACACCCGAAACAATCGAAAAAATTCACGATATGGTGTTGGCCGACCGAAGATTGAAAGTGCAAGAGATTGTGGAAGCCGTAGGGATCTCGCATGGCTCAGTGGTTTCAATTTTAAAAGATCAATTGGGCATGAGAAAGCTTTCCGCAAGATGGGTGCCGCGTTTGCTCACAGTCGACCACAAACGCAATCGTGTAACAACTTCACAGGAAGGTTTGGCGTTGTTTAATCGCAATATGGAGGAGTTTTTGCGCCGTTTTGTAAACGTGGACGAAACATGGATCCATCACAACACACCAGAGACCAAACAACAGTCAAAACAGTGGGTTTCGAAGGGTGAATCGGCGCCAAAGAAGGCCAAGGTGGGTTTGTCAGCCAATAAAGTTATGGCGACTGTTTTTTGGGATGCACGTGGGATAATCCACATTGACTACCTTCAAAAGGGAAGAACAATCAATGGGGAATATTATGCCAACTTATTGGACCGCTTCAATGACGATTTGAAAAAAAACCGACCTCATTTGGCCAAGAAAAAAGTTCTTTTCCACCAAGACAATGCAAGGGTGCACACATGTGCAGTTGCCATGGCAAAAATCCATGAATTGGGCTATGAATTGCTCCCTCATCCACCCTATTCTCCAGATTTGGCTCCGAGTGACTACTTTTTGTTCCCAAACCTGAAGAAATGACTTGGTGGAAAAAGATTTGACTCCAATGATGAAGTCATCTCGCAAACAAAGGCCTATTATGAAGACCTCGACAAATAATATTTTTTGGAAGGGATAAAAAAATTGGAGAAGCGTTGGACAAAGTGTATAGAGCTCAAGGGAGACTACGTTGAAAAATAAAATGATTTGTTTATCAAAAAATCTGTGTTTTATTCCAAAAGTCACGGACTTATTGACCCGCCCTCGTATATTGCTACGATTGTTGACCACTGTGAGTACCGACGTCCATTGGGATTACTATGTAGTTGACCAGACTCCAGTAACCAGTCAGAATATCATCATGTCCATTAAATCTGAACAATCATATAATGCCATCTGATTTAAACATTTAGACATAAGTATTAAAATCAAATTAAGCTCACTCAAAGATGCCTTCAGAATTATACTTATAAAATCCCATTAAAAAGCCATAAAACAACTACGAAGTGCTTTGTTTGAGACAACTGTGACGAAATGCATTACGAATTCTTTTCACGTTACCTACAAACGAACTAGGCCCCAATTCCGCTAACTACAAACGGCTCAATAGAATTGCATCTCAATTGTATATTTTGAAACATTTATTATGGTAGTAATGTCAAAATATACGATTGAGATGCAATTTGTAAATAAGCGGAATTGGGGCCCTGTTAGAAAATTCGAGAAATAAATCACGGAACAAGATTGTCGAAGCTTAGAATGAACAAAATTTAATTTTCTATATAGGTAAATGTCAGTGTGAACCGCAGTCAACTTTAAAAAAAATATTGGACTAGCCACTTAAATGAAGTGATATTTTGTACGGGTGTAGAGCGTCAAGTAGAAAGCATGATACATGTTTTATGGACTATTATATTTCGGTCAACCTGTATAACACACATATTACAACGCAATGAATCGAATGTCAGAATCATAAAAAACAACTTAAAAAATAATCGTTTTTTAGGGAACGCATCCAAAGCTCAACACTTATTTAAAGCACCTGCCATTACAGTTAAAAGTCAGCTTATAATGGAAGTATAGGTATTAATTGACATGCAATTTTACGCACAAGTAGAAAAATGATAATATTTGTATATGATATAACCATTATTAAATAGAAGTAACTAATTGTAATCGCTTTATGATATTGAAGTACTAATTAAACATTAAACTATTGAACAATTAATATCCAACATTTTGAGAACCCCACGCCTCATCTAACAACAATATTTAATTGGTATTTAATCCCCTAATCGGTGTAGTATTTAATCTCCTAAACAACTTCCTTAGAAAGGCTTTAATGATTCTTACTATGTAATTGCAATTAATTTATAATAAAGTCACTAATTAAATCTACATTAAATGTTGTAACATTTTAAAAACCGGACGCCTTATTCAAAAACAAATTATGATTAGTATTGGACCTACAAATCGTTCAGTGCTATAATAAATGTAATTGTAATTAGTTATCATATCGCACACCTAAACCAATACAGATGTAACTCAAAAATATGCTTGACAGTCATATTTATAATTCAGATATTTAAAATTTACCTGAAAAACCATATAGATTTCAAAAATACATATGTTTTCTTATTTTATTTACTTATAATGTTGTTCAATTTAGAATAAATAAATAAATGTGGACAACATCACATACATTGTTCTGATCCCAATTTGAATAACTATTTAATTAAAGCATTCGTATTTTGGAAACCAGAAACAACGAAGGTACCACAAACACCCAGACCCGAGAAAATGTAGAAAAACACATTTTTTCTACATTGATCCGTCCGGGAATCGAACCCGGGACCTCGGAGCAGGCGACACCTTGAAAACCGGTGTGTACGCCACTCCGCCACGGACGTCGCCAAGCCAATATAAGCGGAAACTAATTTTTTTTTTTGTTTGTCTATTAATACAATTTCTAGTCACATCCTTATCATCGAGCGATATCATGATGGTCGTAATTGTGAGTAATAGAAATAATTTGACCAATCTATATACAGAATGAAATTTTAACCACCTTCCAAATTTTAATATATCAATCTACGTAACAAAAAACAAATGACGTATTTTTTCTTTTGGTATAGCCCAGTACAAAAATGTCAAGATAAAGTACTTAGAAAATGTCCGCAAAAAATCTAAAAGTTGTGATACGGCCGCCTAGCAACACTTTTTTTAAGCGATTCGCATCTCATTCATACATTACGATACTATTCATACGTTTTTGATTTTCCTATATACCTTATCAGGCCTAGGACCGTAAAAATTGAAAACTATATTGCGAAAAATATTTTCGGGTGAAAACTTAATTTACATTTTTTACTTCATAAATGGGCTCTAAATACGATACCGAACGCCTATACAGATTTTGAAAAGTGGTTAAAATTTCACCCTGTATATAAATATGTACTGTAGGTTTGTGTACGCTTGAAAAACTCAAAAAGTTCTGCACCGATCGAGCTGAAATTTTAGCATGATATATAATCCGCATCAATGATTGTTTTTATCTATTTATCCGCGACCGCGAAAAAAAAAACAAAAAACAAAAACCATTCAATCACAACGTGCCACAGCGAAGCGTGGCAGGGAACAGCTTGTATAATATAAATAATTAGCCAAATTAATTTATTTAAGATCTTTTTCAAAACAACTCGCATACTAAAACAAATAAATTTATATAACAATATCACTTGTGAGAGAGAGCCAGTTGTAAACATTTTTTCTAAAGTTTCACGGTTTTGCATTATTCTTTGTAGTTCTGCTTTTGTTCAATGTTGCACGCATACATTCAATATTTGCGTGCGTGATCAGAATCATTATGTATTGCACATGTAATTTTTATCCAATTTGGTTAACCTTTGAAGGTAATGGGCATGTAAAACTCATTTCTGTTAATTTAATATTACTTGTAAAAGTACAATTATTTTGAACAAAAGTGTATGTATAACTGAATATTAAATTATAAGTACTGAATACTAAATTATATGTATTTTTGTATAATCGATTGTATTGTTTTTACTTAAAAATATTTCAACAATTATTATACATATTAAAACTAGCAGAGCATGATTGTACTTTCTAGTATTTATACAGAATGACTTTTACATCATCTTCAATATTTATCAAAATATTTTTCGCCACTTAGTTTTCAATTTCTCCTCAGTCTCTTAAGGTATGAAGGGAAAATTAAAAACATATGAAAACTCGTAGTACTCGTATCATAATGAATAAAAGAGATGAGCATCGCGTGAAAAAAGTAGGAGGCCGAAATTTTAGATTTTTGGCGGATATTTTTTAAGTGTTATATAAATTGTCATTTTTGTACTGGGCTATGTCATTTGTTTTTTTTGTCTTGTAGATTGTTATATCAAAATTTGGAAGGTGGTTAAAATTTCATCCTGTATATTTATACGAGATAACTCACATAGACATAGATATATGTAGTTATATAAATTACTTGCTTTTGCCCGAGAACTAATTTTGATTTAATACTATTCAACGGGGTAGGCCACCCTTATTAAAATAGTTTACTCTAAGACCTATCGAATGGTTTGGTTCTGTGAATTCCATCCATCCATGACATACGTATTTAAAATGCTTGAGCTGGAGCTGATCACACATCACACGGCCCTATGCGGATTTACACCCGTGTGTCTGCTAGGTTTTAGCGCAAAACGTTAGGTCAAAACGGCCGATAAAAGGTAATCAGATTGGCTTACGACTGACTGGTTCTGAGTGCACGTTACTCTCTCCTCGTCCTCATAATCTTTATGTCGCGCCATTTTATAAAAGCTTGCTTGCTATAAAGGTTCTAGTATAGTATAGCACAGTTTCGAGATACACGTCAATAAAAATTGCAGTTACCTATCTGGAGAATATTGATTACTAGCTGACCCAACAGACGTTGTCCTGTCTTAAATATGAATATTGATTACGAAATGGTTTAATAAAAAAATGTTACCAATTATTTATTAACAATATGATAATATACAACATTCTATGTTTTTTTTCTGGCATATAAAGTTTTGTAGGTATTCCGACTCGGTAACAGGCGATATACTGGCCATGTGCCTAATTCCGTTTTTTTAACCCCTATTTGACGATATCTGCAGCACGCATTTTGTCAATGTTAAATGTCAAACGCCATGCATTTAAAGTTTAAATTGTCAAAAGCGATAAGGTTATATGTATATCAAATAAATTAGTATGGTGATGAAGTTTTCTTAAATTTTCTAATTTTCTGCACAATTTTCTTAATTTTTTCTTTCATAAGAACTTTCTCCTGACAATAACAAACAAAACAAAAAAGAATTAGCGAAATCGGTCCAGCCGTTCACGCCTGATGCGATGACCAAGGGAAACAGGGATTCATCTTAATATATAGATTAGTAAAAACTTTAAAATGACTGAACTAGACTAGTACTACTACTTTTGCAAGACAGGGACAGAGAAAAATTTTCTGGCGACGACGGGAACTTCAGCTACTGACACGTATCGCAGACTTGCGGAATATATTATCCTCTAAGTATGTAAAGAATACGAGACTTTTAGTTCTTCTTCTTGCCGTGTTCATGGCTATCGGCTATACAGTACAGTTTTTCAGTAGTCGAATCGCAATCACTTGCAAATTAAATATAGATAACACTGTTTTAAGTCTAAAGTCTTAGTCTAAGTCGCAAGCCTTGAACGCTTGCCTGTTTGACCACGCCCGACTTTTGCATGGACCTCTACTTCACACTCACAAATCAATAAGAATTCAGCAAAAACAACTAACATACATACACACACCACTTTTTTGGTAGGAGTGTAAAAATCTTATCCACTTACTTACAAATTTTAATGATGACTTAAACGAACATTTCAGTTGACTCATCGCTGATGTTTCGCATGACGATTAAAGAATTTTAACACCCTATTTACATTAAATGTAAAAAAAAATTATACACAGACGATTATGCATTTATATAAAAGGGCATACAAAGTTATGAAATTGGCATTTTGTCCAAATCGTAACCTCCTTAATTATACGCAAACCTCTTTAAACTCCTCTAAAAGTTGCGGGCATAGAAATCTACTCCATATATAGCATACCTGTAGGTACTGTTAATAAGTAGTTTCTTAACAATTGATTGAAGCACCAAAACTGTTACGTCTGTCTGCATAATACAGTACCTACTCATATTCATTACCACACGGTGTTTGTTTAAGAAGTGGGCTAATAACGTATGAAGCAATTTGAAGAAATTAATACCATTATCATAAACTAAGTATAATTTATTAACTAGTCCATGAAAGCAAAATAAATTAGTGTAAGGAGCCCTGCCCGAAATGAAGCACTCTTATTATAACAATGTGTATAAATTGTAATTACATGCCACTGCTCGGCATTTTAATGTCTATGATGTTGATCAATTAGCTCATCAAGAGTCTGAAAGCATAAAGCGCCCCATTACATAATGATGATAAAAGCTGTATGGGTAAAGTAAATTTTGATAAAGGCACCTAAATAACCGACACGTAATCAAACTTATTAAATTGAAATTGGGGAGTTTCCATGCATGTCTACTTTCGCGTGCGTGCTTAAATGAATATGTAATTGCACATTATATTGATATAAATTAACGATTTCGTTAAATGCATTTTAAAAACTAAATACACTCAATTACTACACTGTTGTGTCATTGATTTTTCTTTACGGTATGTTATTATTATACGTCTTTTTCGGCGTGTTAAATATGTGTACTCTTACTTGTCTACTTAACCCTTTGAAATGCTTAATGTTCGGTAGTAAATCTGAGTTCTGTAAAAGTCTGCTATGATGATGATGTTGACTCACCGCATCCAGTAGGGCCGAGTAGCAGCACGTTGCTCTTGTCCAGCCTGAGCTCGTGCTGCTGCCGCTCGAGCACCTCCGTGCCTCCTCCGCCGCCAGTGCTAGTGCCGTGACTAATATGCAGGAGATCTGAAAACGTATTCTTCTTCAGACATTTTTAGGCAGGATTGCCACCAGAGATGTGGAGGCAATGTTTTTCAGTGCAAAAGACAACCTGAACGGGATCCTTTCGCAATATAAATATGTAATATTTCGACATGAGCGTAGATAAAATTAAATTACAATATCCTTTCCTACTTCAATATCTCAGAGTGTATAGTACCGTCGAGCATTAGGGAGGCAAACAACAATCATAAATAAAGCATTGAAATAAGAAAAGGCTGAACACATCAACCGTAAAGGTCGAATTAAAACCAGTGAAGCCTGTCACTGTCACTGATCGTTCGGTCACGCTTTCACAGAATTGCTCTAGAGAATTGACTATACCCTTTTTTTTCTTGAAACTTTTACTACGGAAATTCAGTTCGGACTAGGCACGGCACGTCTTTTAATATTACAAGATTCACATTCGCCTACAGTTGTTGTTACTGAATTTTTACAATAGAATCCATTTAAGGCTGAAAACATTTGGTCTTTTAATAATAAATTTTAAAGCCTTGCTTTAGTGTAAGGGTTTTTGAAGTGAAATGGAATAAGTAAATAAATCATCGATCACCACAATCACAATATTAGTATGTAAATGTAGCGTTTTAAATCTGACCTTTCATAAACCTTGGACAGAAGAATCAGATCATTTAGATCATGGGTGCATTATACATAAAGTTTTATCATAATATGCACACTTCCTCTCACAATTATTCATAACTAGCGGACCCGATAGACGTTGTCCTGTCTTATATTGATTAAAAATGGTTTTGTAAAAAGATTATACCAATTGTTTAATATTAATAAGCTTTATGATACATACAAAACAATTTTTGTTTTATTCTGGAGGGTATATAAATAGTTTTGTTAATATTCTGACACGGTAACAGGCGAAATAATAGGGGTTAAAGTATGAAATTGCCGATTATTTTCTCACTTTTTATTTTGTTTATAGCTCTTAAGTATAGTCATATTATTGCGTAATTCTTTTTGTATTGTATCACAAACTAAATAAAGTAACTTTTACCAAAAA
Organism: Anania crocealis; assembly: GCA_949315895.1. NCBI lineage: Eukaryota > Metazoa > Arthropoda > Insecta > Lepidoptera > Crambidae > Anania > Anania crocealis. The sequence continues at coordinate 21,026,396 of OX438879.1, read as the reverse complement.
AAAAATGCAATACTAGTGCCTATTACTTCAAAGGAAGTCGTTGAAAAGACCCCTTACAACTGTCAGCTGACCTTCTTGCTTCAATTAAGTATATTTGTATTATATACTTTGATTTTCAGAAATTTAAATACTATAATGCGTAGCTTTATAACCATCTAATTTTCACCTTTAATTGCATCGAAAACGGTTCAGGCGTTTTTAAAAAAACTAAAAAATTGTTAGTATGGAAAAATGACTTTTCTCGATTTCGTCCATACAAAACGGCAATTTCATACTTTAACCCCTAATATTACTGGCCATGTACGAAATTCAGTTACCCCCTATTTGACGATATTAGCAGCCGTCAATGTTATGTCAAACGCCATACATTAAAAAAGGTTGAATTGTCAAAAAAGGGTTATTTAAAAAATAATTTAGTATGGTGATTAAGTTTTCTTAAATTTTCTAATCTTCCTAATTTTCTATTTTCTTATTTTTTTCTTTCATAAAAACATTCTCCTGACAATAACAAACAAACAAAAAAAAGAATTAGCGAAATCGGTCCAGCCAACAAGGGAATTTTTAACCACTTTCCAAAATTTTTATATGTGTTCAGTATCGTACTTAGAGTCTATTTATGAAGTAAAAAATGTAAATCAAGTTGTCACCCGAAAATATTTTTGCGATATAGTTTTCAATTTTTACGGTCCTAGACCTGTTAAGGTATAAAGGGAAAATCAAAAACTTATGAATAGTATCGTAATGAATGAATGAGATGCGCATCACGTAAAAAAAGTGTTACTAGGATGCCGAATCAAAAATTTTAGATTTTTGGCGGACATTTTCTAAGTGCCTTATCTTGCCATTTTTGTACTGGACTGTACCAAAAGAAAAAATACTTCATTTGATTTTTGCCTCGTACATTGCTAAATTAAAATTTGGAAAGTGGTTAAAATTTCACCCACCCATATATATATTTTACAGCCAAACCAAACAGATCTATATATATATATATATTTATTTATATTTATATCTCTGTATGGTTTGGCTGTAAAAAAACTCAGTTTATTTTCAATAGATAAGCCTATTGAAAATAAACTGAGTTATTTTGCTGTTGTCAATTCTACTAAAGTTGCTATACACACGTTACGAAATCACTACTTAATACATACAACAAAAAGCACTAGATACACTTACTGCAACTAAGTAGGTACCTGTTTTAAGTAGTGCACCTGATTCCATGCAAACTAGGTGGAATGGCCTACCTCCCATTATTAAAATGTAGTTTTACCTCTGTGTGTGTGGTGTAGCGGGTGGTGAGCGTCGGTGGGCGCCCCACTAGTAACGTTATTGTAGATCCTCTTGTAGTGGTTGTACACTGCCACCGATAGTACTTTCTTGGCATACTCCTGCCCGACCACATGCTTATTCAGGTATTCGAATATTTTCTTGGGAGGTGGAGGGGGTTTCCTGTAAGGATACAATTAGTTAGTCCAAAATGTAGGATTTTGTGATTCGCACGATGCATTCGTAAATAACGTTTATCAAATAAAAGAAGAAACCGTTGAAATTATATAAGTTAAAGTAATGGATAATTAAAGAAAAAAATATATAACCTTTTGAGAACAAGTAAGGGCGGGTATTGTATTATCATGTCAAAATTGACGGTTTTATGACGTTATTGTAGATATCATGCATAATTTTTAAGTGTTCAGGCGTTGCAGTTACAACACTAACAAAAAACCTAACTATTACAATAAAACAAAAAACCGACTGATAAACCAACCACTTACATAACTGAAAAGAAAAGATACAAGTTCTATGATTCCTTCCAGAATTTAATTCGCAGGCCCCACCCCACCATTCACCAACCAAAGAAACACATACTCTCGAAAAACATAACCCTCTTTCTGACGCAGTCGGGTAAAAAAAAATCAATGACGCTTATCATTTAAGGGATCAGCAAAGATGTCATAAAATTACTTGAGAATTTTTCATTTATATTTCTTGTAAAAATGATAACTTCAGATAACGCAAATTCTATTCCAATATTTCGTGAACAAATACCTGTCCAGATAGTTGGCAGCTTCGAGCAAAACGTGTACAGAATTGAGAGAAGACGTCTTTAAGTAATGCATGTAGGGTTTACACAATAGTTTTTCAATTTGTGCAATTGTGCACCTTCGCCTTCAATTCGAGCGAGTCAATCCGAAGACATTATATTTAAAGAATTTGAAGAAGAACTAAAACATTTTGAAGATTCCAACAAATTAACTTCTATATAATACCAGCGAACCCCGCGAACTTCGTATCGCCGCAGAGTACTATTTGATTTTGACTTCCTTGATTAGTCTTGAATGTCATTCAAAAACACAAAAATCTTTATTTGATATTTTAGCAACTTAATTGCACTTATAATATCAGTATATAAACTTGAAAAATTTTGTCTCAGGCGGGACTCGAACCCGCATCTCCTCGCATGCCGGGCGGGTTCGAGTCCCGCCTGAGACAAAATTTTTCAAGTTTATATACTGATATTATAAGTGCAATTAAGTTGCTAAAATATCAAATAAAGTATATAAATAGCTGTTTCATCTTAACTGACTGTCAAACATCTGCAAAGATGTTTCTTTCGGGTGTTAAGGGTGCAAACTCCTAACATTTGATGAAACAACGCTGGCTCACAGCGTAAGAATAAGCTTGAAAAATCGCGCCGTGTCGCAGTGTCTCGGTGGCCTAATGGTATGGCGCCCGCCCGGCATGCGAGGAGATGCGGGTTCGAGTCCCGCCTGAGACAAAATTTTTCAAGTTTATATACTGATAACACAAAAATCATAAAAATCGGTCTAGCCGTTCTCGACTCATAATAAGTGGTGTAACTAACACGACTATTTTTTATATATATAAAAATTAAATATTTACTTGACCGCTAGCCAAGTCAAGGCAATTTAATAGTCGTCGTTTAAAAGTCGAATAAATTTGAGTAGGTACATGGAAAATATTTGCAAAAGGTTTCAATAATTTCAAATTTCCTGTTAAAGGGTTAACTGAGGAGAGACCTTAGTATCATTATATTAGTTTTTCAGCGGGAAATATTGCTTCTTACGTCTGAGGAAAATATGAATATATAATTTTTTAAATATGTCCTATTGAGTTTGTGCACTTTAATAGATTGGTTCAAAAGCTAGTATATAACCTTTTACAAGATATAAGGAAAAAAGTTAGTTCATTATTACGTCGACTACAGCCAAACGTAAATTAGTCTTGATCTTAACAATTCTACAATGATATTAAAAAAGAAGGGTTAAAAGAAAAAATAAGTAACTTTTGACTCGGACTTGCACTTTATAAACCTTTTTCAAATAACAATAGATAGTTCCACAGTTAGCACGATGGATGACTAAAGCAAAAGCCCGCCTCATCGTGTAACCACATAAGAAGTTGTTATGCAACAACAAACGAGAGCCATAGTCGCACAACACAACTCTCTTTACACAGATGGGAGGCAATCAAGCGGATTTAGGTTATCTGCAGAATTGCGTAAATTATTATTTATCAAATTTGTTTAATGCAGCAAGTGGCTGGTCATATTTTATAAATATTCCAACTAGTAACGAGGCAAACATCTGGGGGACTAAAAAGGCTACATTGGCAGAATCATATTGTGAATTTGTGATCTTAATATGAATTCTATTAGGAATTACAAAATGGCCACTTAGAGGCAATTCCTCAGATGAATCAAATTTAAGATTCATATCCACAATTCATCGTTTTCTAGGAAGATTCGTAAAATGGCCTAATATTATGAATTGCTTTTGTGATAAATAGCAGATTCATGAGAAGTTACTCTTGAGTAACTTTTTACAATTCATATTCACTAATTCCAGACTAAAAATTATGAAATATTGTTAAAATTTAAGAATTTTGTTAAATGAAAGTTTCTAGAGCATACGCGAGTTCGTAGAGCGTCTTTTAAAGTTAGCAAAGTGTAAATAACCTTTTAAATGGTAGACTGAATTTTTCCAATTACTTACACCAAACAAAACAAAGGTGTGTGCAGTCCTATTTGCTTACACATCGTGGAAACGGAATATATAGGTATTACTTACATCTATGGTGAGCTACTTACTTAGAGCGTCGTGTTCTATCTATAATACGTAACGATTTGATTAACTTATCACATTTTTTTCAGTTGGCATGCCTGGCGTTTTTGGGTTGTACGAGGGCGGGTCAATAAGTCCGTGACTTTTTGAATTTCTGACCTCTTTACTGAAAAAGCAACACTACTCCTGTCAACAGGTATCTGTCAGTTGATTCCTATCAAAATTTGAACTTGCTGCGTCAGTTAGTTTGTGTTAGACAGCTATTTTTATCAGACTACCCAGTAATTTGAGGAAAAAATGGAAAAAGGTGAATTTCGTGTGCTTATTAAGCATTATTTTTTGCGAAAAAAAACCATTACCGAGACCAAGGCTAAGCTTGATAAATACTATGGGGACTCTGCACCATCGATTTCAATGGTAAAAAAGTGGTTTACTGAATTTCGTTGTGGCCGTAAAAGCACTGAAGATGCCGAACGTCCTGGACGCCCAGTTGAGGTCTCTACACCCGAAACAATCGAAAAAATTCACGATATGGTGTTGGCCGACCGAAGATTGAAAGTGCAAGAGATTGTGGAAGCCGTAGGGATCTCGCATGGCTCAGTGGTTTCAATTTTGAAAGATCAATTAGGCATGAGAAAGCTTTCCGCAAGATGGGTGCCGCGTTTGCTCACAGTCGACCACAAACGCAATCGTGTAACAACTTCACAGGAAGGTTTGGCGTTGTTTAATCGCAATATGGAGGAGTTTTTGCGCCGTTTTGTAACCGTGGACGAAACATGGATCCATCACAACACACCAGAGACCAAACAACAGTCAAAACAGTGGGTTTCTAAGGGTGAATCGGCGCCAAAGAAGGCCAAGGTGGGTTTGTCAGACAATAAAGTTATGGCGACTGTTTTTTGGGATGCACGTGGGATAATCCACATTGACTACCTTCAAAAGGGAAGAACAATCAATGGGAAATATTATGCCAACTTATTGGACCGCTTCAATGACGATCTGAAAAAAAACCGACCTCATTTGGCCAAGAAAAAAGTTCTTTTCCACCAAGACAATGCAAGGGTGCACACATGTGCAGTTGCCATGGCAAAAATCCATGAATTGGGCTATGAATTGCTCCCTCATCCACCCTATTCTCCAGATTTGGCTCCGAGTGACTACTTTTTGTTCCCAAACCTGAAGAAATGGCTTGGTGGAAAAAGATTTGACTCCAATGATGAAGTTATCTCGCAAACAAAGGCCTATTTTGAGGACCTCGACAAATCATATTTTTTGGAAGGGATAAAAAAATTGGAGAAGCGTTGGACAAAGTGTATAGAGCTCAAGGGAGACTACGTTGAAAAATAAAATGAATTGTTTATCAAAAAATCTGTGTTTTATTCCAAAAGTCACGGACTTATTGACCCGCCCTCGTAATAATTGAACTCACATTGCCGTTGCAAAATCTGCAGAATATGAAGAAAGATTCTTCAATAGGAAACTATATCATGCACTAAATTGCAAATAGTAAATCCCTAGTGTATATAAAACAGTAACTTCAAACAAGGTTAGCCTTATGAATATCTAACCTCATACAAAAGTACTTTAGTAAGAAGGGCGAGAAGAGTTGGCGCTATTCTACAGGTGCAATGTGCATAGCACAAAAAAATTATAAACAATTGTAATAACAAAAGGAAAACTTACAAATTATTTATTATTTTAAACTTTAGTTTAACTCCATGTAGACATAGTAGGAACAGCCATTAAGGATATAAATAAGCGGCCAAGTGCGAGTCGGGACTCGCGCACAAAGGGTTCCGTACCAAAAAGGCCAAAAAATCGGGTTTGTTGTATGGGAGCCCCCTTTAAATATTTTATTTTGTTTTTAGTATTTGTTGTTATTGCGGCAACAGAAATACATAATTTGTGAAAATTTCAACAGTCTAGCTATCGCGGCTCTTGAGATACAGCCTGGTGACAGAGCGACGGATAGACGGACAGACGGACAGACAGCGAAGTCTTAGTAATAGGGTCCCGTTTTTTCCCTTTGGGTACGGAACCCTAAAAAGTGTTTCTTTTAACTCATTTAATATACTAATACTTATTTTACATATGTACATAATTTTGTTTCAGGTTTGAGACCCCAACTCCCAATATTTTAATGATACTTAGATGCCAGCCGTGGTTCAGCGAACCATAATTCATTTGTTTGGGGAATCCATACAGTAAAATTCCATCTGAAACAGCTCCACTATCCTCAAAATGAACCAAAAAACAAATTTTTTAGGTATTACTGTTAAAATATTCATGTATGAGTGATGTTAAAGTGATACAAATTACAAACATACATGCTAGTACTTCTCTTAATGTATTTGTATGTATTACATTATTCTAAAATTAAATTTTAATATTTAGGCACATGAACAGACAACCCGGACTACCATGAAGCCGAAGGTGAAGCAGTCAGAAATATCTCTTTACAGATAAAATCTTAGTCAGCTTCACATAAAAGCCTATTGTTCATGGATTGTGTTTAAAGTGGTTAGAGTAAATTAGGTTATCTTTTTATTTAAAACACACTTAATCGTAGAGATCCTTCTATACTCTAACTTAGTTTTACCATGGTAAATTTTATGTAAAAATTGGTACTGAAATAAAGCTTTTTTCATTTTTCATTTTACTTTATTAAAAAATAATAATAATACGTACTCTTGTAATTTTAAAAATAGTTTATATTTTACTTACTGGGTGCGGTGCGAGTCAAATAAATTTTAGCTGCCTAGTTTTGCCTAGTATTAATATAATAAATGAAATATAAAATAATGACAGTTTCTATGTTTAATTTTAATTACTGCATTATCAAGTATAACACTGTTGACTAGTTTGTAAGGAAAATGTGGTGCAGCTATGTCTGTCTCACTATTATGGATTAGTGGTTTAATAAATTATATATAATGATAAGAGAATTACTTACTTTTAACAAAATGCAAGTCTTGATTGAAATTACCTAAAACATTATTATTATCCATAGACTCCATTTAAGTCACAATGCAGCTCCATCATAAGGACTAAGTCTTTTCATATTCGTATGTTATGCATACGAGAGCAGATTCGACGAAAAAGGCGAGATTTGTAGAAAGTAAATTCTTGGATTTTGCACCACGATAATGCGCCTTCGCACAAGGCCATCATTGTGAACGAATTTTTGACTAAACACTCAACAAATACCATCGAGAAACCACCATATTCACAAGATATGGCTCTAAACGACTTCTTTCTTTTTCCTTAACTCAAATTTTCCCGTTTTCTATCGGTAGAACTGTAAAAGACAGAAAGGCGAATTCGCGGCAAGAACTGAACTCAATTCCGGAAACAGCATTTAAAAAATGTTTTGATGATTGGATTATTATTCGTTGGCGTAAGTGTATCGTTTCTGAAGGAGCACACCTACTTTGAAGGTGATAAAATAAATTTGTATAAATAACAAACATTCTGTGTATTGTTGATATTTTCCCGGTACTTTCTTGGCAGAGTAGTAGACTAAAGAATTGATTACCACTGTTGGCCACATATTGGCTTTGCGGTAGTCGGGTAAAAAAGAAATTCGTATTAGTTACACAGGATGAGTTTTACAATATCATCTTCAAAAAATGTTATAGGCGTTCAGTATCGTATTCAGAGCCTATTTATGAAGTAAAAAATGTAAATCAAGTTTTCACCCGAAAAGGTTTTCGCAACACAGTTTTAAATTTTCACATATTTTTTCCCCTATGAATTTTACGGTCCTAAGCCAGTGAAGGTATGAAGGGAAAAACAAAAACTTATAAATACCAAGATATAACATGTCTGTGTATTACATGCCTATAGCTGTAGTTGTTTATGATTAGAGCTCTGGTTTTGTTAGCGGACTGACATGGTGGCGTTTTCATATAGTTATAAGTAACTATCTTGACACCTCGATAAACCTGCAAAATATTGTTCATACGCTAACCAAGTCTATAATGTGTTATCAGACCAACTAAATACAATTTATATTCATCACTATCAGTATAATTTTTAACGCTTCGAAACAGATTTATAATCAGAGGTGGTTGCACCTTGTAGTCTTTGTTCAAAATAGTGCGTCAAAGATAGCAATATTCTAATATTATAAAGCCGAAGAATTTGTTTGTTTATTTGAACGCGATAATCTCAGGAAGTACTGGTTCGAATTAAAAAATATTTTTATGTCGGATAGTCTATTTATCGATAAAGGCTTTAGGCTATATAACATCACGCTGCGACCAATAGGAGCGAAGCTCAGTGAAAAATTGTGCAAAAGTAATCGCGTTCATAATAACAGAAATTTACGCGGACGAAGTCGCGGGCAACAGCTAGTATCATATATTCAGACCAGACTTATAGATTACATTAGGAACTCCCATTTTTTTGTACCAGGTTTGCTATTTGTAATGTCTTCCTTTATGAAGCTCTTATAAATTTAAAATAACAAATTATCTTATTTCAGCAACATCAATCTACAGGGTGTTACTTAAATGGTTAACATAGGCTAGTTTTGCCTTGTTATGGCATTTACCTTCACCATGTATGAATAAAAAAAGACGTGTGGCACTCGGAGACTGCCGCGGTAAAGCTATTTGCATAGCATTTTTTATCAACTTATGCAATTGTAAAACTGAAAAGTATCACTGCTATGCTGGTCGGAGTGGGGGTGTTAGGTTATTTTCGTTACGGAATTTCCGAATTCGGTCTCCACGCTCAAGGACCGCGATAGAAGCTATGCAATAGCTTAAAAGTATCACCGCTGTGCCGGTCGGTAAAAAAATTCGCTTCCCGATTTTTTTACAGTCAACTCATCTTGTAGCAGGGTAATTTTTAGGGTTCCGTACCCAAAGGGTAAAAACGGGACCCTATTACTAAGACTTCGCTGTCTGTCCGTCGCTCTGTCACCAGGCTGTATCTCAAGAGCCGCGATAGCTAGACTGTTGAAAGTTGACAGGGGGGCCCCTTAAATATTTATTTAATTTTGTTTTTAGTATTTGTTGTTATTGCGGTAACAGAAGTATATAATATGTGAAAATTTCAACTGTCTAGCTATCGCGGCTCTTGAGATACAGCCTGGTGACAGAGCGACGGACAGACGGACAGAGGGACAGACAGCGAAGTCTTAGTAATAGGGTCCCGTTTTTACCCTTTGGGTACGGAACCCTGAAAATTACCCTGCTACAAGATGAGTTGACTGTAAAAAAATGGGGAAGCGAATTTTTTACCGACCGGCACAGCGGTGATACTTTTAAGCTATTGCATAGCTTCTATCGCGGGCCTTGAGCGTGGAGACCGAATCCAGAAATTCCGTAACGAAAATAACCTAACAACCCCCACTCCGACCGGCACAGCGGTGATACTTTTTAGTTTTATAATTGCATAAGTTGATAAAAAATGCTATGCAATAGCTTAACCGCGGCAGTCTCCGAGTGCCACACGTCTTTTTTTTTGTTATTTGAGTATTTCTCAAAATAAATGTACGTAACGAAAATGTAACGAAATATTGTAATGAAACTTTAACATAAAGCTTGATATTCAATGGCGATTTTTTTTTTCTGGGATAAAAAGTATCCTATATGTCCAGGTAATAAACTATCCGTGTGCAAAAATTCATACAAATCCGTGCAGCCGTTTTTGCGTGATTGAGTTACAATCCATCCAAACATAAAATATACGAAACTTGCACATTTATTTAAAATACTTACGTTAATACCTATTACCTATAAATGTGAATACTACTTATGCAGGACATCATTATGTGTTTTAGGCTGATTTCTTTTTCCTGTGAATATTGTTACTTTAGTCTATGCATATAAAATAAATAAATTCTATAAACCTAGAATTTATTGATACAACTCATTGTAGACTGAGCTCTATGACGTACTTTTTCGTAACGTAACGAAATTTAAATAAAACGTTACGAAATAATAATATAAAATAAACTAAACAATATTCCTTAATGCTAATAGCTTATTAAAACCTAAAATACAGAATAAATATGCCTTTCCTTTATGCTTAGCAAATTATCACAATAAGATGGATGCATTTTAAGTTAATGTATTGTAAAAAAAACCGGCCAAGTGCGAGTCGGACTCGCGCACGAAGGGTTCCGGGTTGCGGTAAAAAGCTATCATAGCTAGCTGCTAAACAACCGAGACTGGTCAAACGTTCTACGCGACTACTGCTTCACGACAACGCTAGACCACACACTGCACAACAGACGGCTACCAAATTAGAGGAGCTCCAATTGGAATGCCTAAGACATCCACAGTACTCCCCGGACCTTGCTCCAACTGATAACCATTTTTTTTTGAAATTTGGATGTCTAATTTCTTGCAAGGGAAAAAATTACACTCCGATAAGGCAGTTCAAACCGCCTTCAAAGATTTTATTGATTGCCGTCCGAATGGTCTTTTTTGTAAAGGGATCAATGAACTACCCATGAGATAGCAAAATTGCATTGATAACAATGGTATACACTTGGGTAAAATAAATATATTATACTTATTAAAAAATATTTGACTTTATGTGCCTTCCACACCTACTAAACGCCAATTTCATATGTAAGGTTCTAATAAAAATAATGTTTTGCAAAAATTTATTTTTAGTACTTTCCTAAATAATAACATTATTATTTTTCTTTTGAGACATTTATAGTTTTCCTTCACAGAAAAGGTATTTGTTTTTGTATGATAGGATTTAAACATATGGAACTTGTTAATTGTTACAAGGCACGCTTTTTTTTACAGATGTAGGTACAAATATTTTGAGAAATACTCATTCCAGAGTTGGTCTATTAAGAAAAGTTGTTCTATTTATACGTCTTTTCCCCTTTCCTCAAAGGAATGTATCGAATTTAAAATAATTAATCATTGTATGTGTCATGGTGTTTTTAGTTTTTATATTAAGAACAATTACTATTATTTAATAAGATATATTTCGGTCTTTTCACCCTAAGATGGACATAAGGGTGATTTTAATCCTGTACATCATACCTTCGAGGTGGTAAAAGGGGCTTTTTGAAGGAACAATCATGTCTTAAATTGGTTTTGTGATAGCGATTCCGATAGACAGGAACGTGATATACCCTAACTGGGAACAAGTTTTAGTAACCGGATTCCACGCAGACGAAATCGCAAGCGAAGCGCTGCAGCGCTGGTCGAAACACCATATCGCCGAGACGTGGGACAACAAATACGTCCTCTTACAGGCAATGTACGAATGTTGTGGATAACCTGTTGTCACTGCTAATAATAGGGGTTAAAGTATGAAATTGCCGATTATTTTCCCACTTTTTATTTTGTTTATAGCTCTTAAGTATAGTCATATTATTGCGTAATTCTTTTTGTATTGTATCAAAAACTAAATAAAGTAACATTTGACTAAAAAAATTGCAATACTAGTGCCTATTACTTCAAAGGAAGTCGTTGAAAAGACCCCTTACAATGTGTCAGCTGACCTTCTTGCTTCAATTAAGTATATTTGTATTATATACTTTGATTTTCAGAAATTTTAATACTATAATGCGTAGCTTTATAACCATTTGACGACCTCCGTGGCGGAGTGGCGTACACACCGGTTTTCAAGGTGTCGTCTGCTCCGAGGTCCCGGGTTCGATTCCCGGACGGGTCAATGTAGAAAAAAAGTGTTTTTCTACATTTTCTCGGGTCTGGGTGTTTGTGGTACCTTCGTTGTTTCTGGTTTCCAAAATACGAATGCTTTGAATAGTTATTCAAATTGGGATCAGAACAATGTATGTGATGTTGTCCACATTTATTTATTTATTTATTATCTAATTTTCTCCTTTAATTGCATCGAAAACGGTTCAAGCTGTTTTAAAAAAAACAAAAAAATTGTTAGTATGGAAAAATGACTTTTCTCCATTTCGTCCATACAAAAGGGCAATTTCATACTTTAACCCCTAATATAAACTTAGGATTATATAAAAAATTTAAAGAATACGTACTAAGGCTGAGATTCTATGAACAACAGACAATTGTTGACCATGAAGATTTGCATAAAGTTGCCAATAAGTATTTTTGAATCTCGTGTCACTTTTGATATTTATATATCGAGCAAAAATAAATGGAGCAGCTGATGCTGAATGGTATTCCATTCATTCATCAATATCCACGTGTTGGCAGATTTTACATTACACAAGCCAGACTACTACTTTAGAAGAGCATTTAGGTAATAAATAAAGATTCTTATTTTTAAGGTTTTGTTGTGTTGATGAATATAAAAGCAAACAGCTCCCACACGCGAAAACAACATGTTTACGATAATAATCTCATCTCGGCGTCAGCGCGTCCGTCCGAGATCGTGACGTCACAATGTTATGACACCAATGTCAAAGGTTTGTTGACCCCCACATTGATGTAATGGTTAAGAGTAAGGCATTTAGATGACCACCTTTTAGAGGTCATGTGTAACAATATAAATTAAAATTTAAAAACTAGAGGCGATGGTTGCCGTCTAGTCAGATTTTCAAAAACCAAATAGGTAAGTACCAGCTACAGTCTGTTCCAATAAACTTGTCTTATTTAGTATACAATAGCGGCCGCTGGGCGACTATAGACAATCAATAGTGTTGGGATTGAAGTAGCGAATGTAATCCAAAATAATAACAAACGAATAATTAAATATTCGTGATGATAAAACGATCAATATCTTAATTTTTAAAATTATTTGTTTCTTTTTTGTTGTTTAGTAAAATTATTCTATTGTGTTTTATAGATGATCTCACTGTCATACAACGATTTTTTTTTTTAATCCAAAGCCATAATATTTTTCTTTTTGGTATACAAATTATTAAGCAAACTTAACGACCTTTCTAACTAAAGAGGAGATGGATATAGAGGAGAATGGAAAATAAAAATTGGATTTCTATCGTACCTTCATATTAAAGATTTCAAATTATACTTAATAAATTAACTGGATTTAAAACTATTTAGATATAACCCAAAAAGTACCTACTTGTACCATTTGACCTTACCGAGTAGTGACTGTAACGTCTTTAGTGTGATCATAACCATCTGTTTTGGCAGATTCTAATATCAGCGCGAAGGTTGGTGAGTTTTTTTGTATGATTTAACCAATATTAATATCAATCTGACTTCTTCATGATCACTAGGTTTTGTTTTAATTAATACATATCCGACTGTGACTGAATCTGAAGTTACATTACTAGTCGCAAAACCAATTGCTGGCCCTAAACAAAGAATACCATGACGGTACCTGCAATGGCAACTAATGAAAGACATAACTTCATTATTTTATTTGTAACATCCATGTCTCTTAGGCAAATGCTTATGTTCATGACAGTAATATTTGCGGGATTTCAAACCGCAACACCTGGGTTTGTGAGCTAAAACGTTAATCATAAATGTCGTAGGCAATGCAAATCCTTTGCGCATTGTCTAAATCTGAAGGACATCAGTACATAGTTTAGGAAATCGAAGCAAAGAGATAGCATACATTCATGGTGATCACGTTTCACATAACCAAATGAGTAAATCGAGGCGTGTATCCTCGGGCACAGCAATCGACGCGTGCGGCCTATCGATTATCTTGATTCTGACTTTATACGTGACTTGACAGTGAGAAAATTAGGCGCGATGCTTTTACGACCGTTACAACATGCGAGCTTGCGAAGCATATTCCTTTTGTCCGCAAATGTAGGATGTTTTACGAGCGTGAACCATCCGTTTCGGCGAAATGTTTGCGCTTGGCATTTTGATGTTGAAATTGTTGTTTATGAAACGAGTATGATGTGGCCGAGTGTTCTACTTGGTTAGAATATCTCCCCTAATAGTAAAAAACGCCAAGGGGGGATTCCAAGGTTTACTAAAGAGCGACAAATTAACATACAGGGAGATATCTTGTACCTGGTTAAGAAAATCCACCAATTATGAGCCCTATATCAAAAATAAAAGATTAGATTAGTACAAAAAATATCAGAATTTTTTGAGCGTGTCAGATTAAGATAGGGAGAGTGAATTACTTGCTAAAAGGTGTAAATTACACTTAATCTGTCAATTTTAAGTGAAGTTAAGAAGTAGGAGGGTTACCAACTTAACCAAGCCTAACTGAAAAAACTCTGTGATAAAATTTAAATATTTACTATTAATAGTAAAATATGTAAATAGGGTAAACCTATTATATTATTATATAAAGAGTGTTTTTTTTTTGTAACACTACTTGGTAAAAAAAGACATGAAATTTACGTTACATACACTACACGAATGTATTAATTAATAACTTAAAACATCGTCGGAGTAAACCCGTTCTCCTAAAATCACGAACAAAATACGATAATAGTGAACTTTCGACAGAATCTTTTAACAAATGAAGTTTAGTCTACTCGCCGGTTTACTCATATACCTATGTATACATTAATTAACTATCAACTTCACTTTGTATAATAGCGCAATTGCTTAGCTTGCTTGCACAACTTACGTGGGTGCGCGAACGAATTATCCACACTAGACAATCCACGCATACAGGGCATTTGCCATATCTCTCTCTATGCATGCACCCTTAAGACACTATCCTCTAGTAATTGGTATCCCATCAAAAACATTCTGTAAAAAACTAGCCAAGTCTCGATGGAGCTGCTTGTTTATCTCTAAAAAGTAATAAAATCTAGACAAAGTCGAGCCAAGTCTAAGGTTCCTCACTGCGATTTCTTTATTATTGTAGTTAATGTTGTGTGACTTGGCCGTTGAAGGGTACACAAGGGTACAAAACCAGGTGTTCCATGACACCTTTGCACCATGTGCATAACAGTGGAAAAGATTTGATTGTGCACTGAATTTAATATTTACATGGCAGATCTAAGCATTAAAACCGTACAGTTTTTGATAGAAACGTCGACAAAAATAATGGATATCAGCAACGCTATTTATTATAATAGAGTTAGAATAGAATAGTTAGAATAGAATTTCCTCTATTAACAAAAGTTAGTAGAGGAAATGTTTTACTGATTGAAATAATAACCAATAATAACATTATGTAGCCTAGTATACATAACTATTAACATACTAACATAGAGTTACGACACACGATTATCACCCTCAATAAAATTTTGTAAGAGCACAGAATGCTACTGAGATAAATAATGCGGCTCGGCGTTTAAACGTCTTGAGAACGTTCACTTTCTTCTTACGTAACCGCTATTTTGAGAAATAATCACTTTTCGGATTTTACACTATCGCATAGCTTTATTCAAATTATTGTAAAGGTGTGAAAAATATGAAGTGAGTAAAAAGAGAGACCTGACGTATAAACTTTTTTTTTAAATTACGTCGTTGTATTGCCAACGTACAATTCTATGCATAAGGATAGTCACGGGTAGAAAAGAGGTTATCTCTAAAAGATATAGAAGGAAACCCTAAAAATAATAAGTAGAAACTTTTCTACTTACGACCCTTTATGGAAAATATTCCAGCACTGGAAGGTAAGGTTTCATAGATTGATAAGAAAATCAGTATATAAACTTGAAAAATTTTGAGAAAAACAAGCCCGCATCTCCTCGCATGCGAGGGTTCGAGTCCCGCCTGAGACAAAATTTTTCAAGTTTATATACTGATATTATAAGTGCAATTAAGTTGCTAAAATATCAAATAAAGTGATAAGAAAATGTTATGGTTTTTGGGTTTTTTAAGGCAGTAGTACAAACATTGAAAACTACTAGAGAAGTATGCAGGTATTTATATACGAGCCTACATCTACTAACTAACATTTTATCTAGGCACTGTTATGAATAGTTTGTTAATATTTTCAAGTAAGTATATGCAACGGAAGCTGTTCCAATATTATTATAGTAGGACATATGTAGGACGTAAGAAAACAATCAATCATAGTGTTTTAACTTAATTCAAGGGCTTGTCTTAGTTAGTATTGTTACGAACGTGGGGTTCGGGATTTGGATAAAACACCGTTGACTTATTAGAAGATTTTATTAGGCGATGTACAGGCCTCGCAAACACTATCACAAAAGCCAAATCACAAGAATAGTAGTCCGGTAGCTCGCTGAGGTCGTTGGTTCCAATACACTATTAGCCAATACGCAGAGTAGACCTATATCCGTTGGTATCGCTAAGGACGTCGTTACTACGCACTTGATCACTTTTCGCAGGTATCGCACCGAAAGCTCACAATGAACTGCCTGCGGCGTCACAACTCCTGTTATTTATATCTCTCGACATCGACGCCGGTCGCAGTACTAGAACATTCGTTTTCCAGAAGAAATAACACGGACGTTAAACGTAAACAACACTAATGAGTTATGCCATTTTGCGCCTTATTGCGCCTTAATCTGTAAACTTAAATTTCAATGTCGCTTGCACTAAGAGCTTGTTATTACTTTGTAGTCGAACTTAGTTAGTTATGTACATTCCTCTAGCGATATCTCGAACCTTCTAGCATGTCCGCGACAGTATGTTAAGACTAATATCACCACAGAACATAATGTTCTGTGAATATCAATGGTGTATACTCGTAATGGCAGGTGGGTTGTGGTTGAATCAAACGTGACTCTAGCCGCAACTTGGTTAACTACTCTTATTACGCGCAAATTGTAACTTAAATTTTGACAAACATTAATACGTATGGGTGTAACGACTTTGGTCAAATTTGATACTGGTCAAATCGTCAATTCGGCAAATTAGAAATAAGACAAATTGGTAATTAGTCAAATCATCTTTTCGTCAAATCATGCAATTTGCCAAATACGACATTGGTCAAGTCCATGTACAGTCGCTTAAATATAACTTTTAGTGTGCTTTTCCTGTCATTCCGCGGGTTGACCGAAATTATTTTCCTATCAAGCCGGCTAGATACACGGAGACCAGATTCGCACGCAGGCTGAAATCCGCATAACAGCAAAAGTGCACTAAGATGTTTATCTAGGCGGAAAATTCTGTCATATTCATAATATATAATATGATATTCATCAGTAATAAAAATCAGTTGACCAATGTCGTATTTGGCAAATTGCATAATTTGACGAGAAGATGATTTGACGAATTACCAATTTGTCTTATTTCTAATTTGCCAAATTGACGATTTGACCAAAGTCAAATTTGACCAAAGTCGTAACACCCATATTATTGTTCTACTAACCTGTAGAATCCAGACTTGGTTTCGGAGCTGTCCTTAATGCTTTTCTTCGTGTCCACCTCGCTGAGCACGACGAAGAAGTGGTGACACTTGTCACACTTGACGAACCGCGTCGAGCTGACAAACGTCTCCACGTGCGTGCACGGGTCACCGCATTTGGGGCACGTGAGTACTCCGTTACCAGAGCCCGATTTTTTGCCGCCCGATGTCGTGCCTGGAAAAGACCGATATAAGGCAAACAGGTACTAGTAGTGAATATTTCGTTTATAAATTTCTTATCTCTTGAAGCAGGGACAGGACGGGTAACTAGTATGATATGCTCTAACTGTGGCGAGGAAAGGTCGCAAGGAGATCACACGCTGAAGGCTTACGACACAGGTGTGTGTGTGATAACTGCCTTCACAGATTAACAATTAACGGTTTACATCGCATTCAAACTAATAATATAGATTGTTGAATATTTAAATTGGAAAAGTTTTATATTCAGCTGAGGAAGTCATTGAACTAAAATTACGATGCTTTTACCAGAGTTGACGGCATCCTTTGGCGGGGGGGCATTCGGGGGCCCAGGAGGCTGTTCCGTGGGACTCTTGCACAGTACTGCGCACGTGCTTAGCGAGCGCGGGCTGTTCCGTCGTAGAGTTCGGCATTGTTGCACTCCTGTTGGCAATATCAAAGGTAGCACCTTACAACAATGAAATCATCAAATAAGAGATAAGTACTTTGAAAACTAACAATTCGGTTTCAGATGAAACGTACTGTATTTCCTAACACAGAAGAGGTTATTCAAATGTAGTTCGTTGCATTGCAAAGAATGAAGTAAAACTATTTGAAGCCCGTTATTTTCAATTTTAGTACCTACCTACAAGATTTAGATAACTATCATAATTAAAAAGCTTTTCGCACATTACTATTATATTTATGGTAATATAATAAATCACTTTTTATTTAAATTTGTAATACTAACAACTTGCAGTACCAAGTGGGTAGGTACCTACCTACCTAGTTTAATAGACGTAGGTAATTACTATGAAAATTCAAACAATCGGTGGGTACCACGTGCATGGCTGACCTCATCTATTACTTATAGGGAGTGAATGTTATACAGATAGTAAGTATTGATTTATATGTTACATTGTAAGATAAATATAGGATACATTTAATTGTTCTTATCACTGTCCTGTTAAAACGGTCATGTGGTTAGGTTTAGGTACCGTTTATATTGTACAAAACAAACGAGTCGTAGGTGAAAGAAAAATAGAATCAGATGATTGCATCTCCTTTCACCTTAGAGTATACTTTATTACAGTTTTTAACGTGTTATGACAAGATCTAACCCAATAACCAAGTTAAATAACCCAAGCCTGCATTCACGATGTGATAGGTACCTACTACGGAACCCTACGCTGCGCGTGTCCCGACACGCAAAGGTTTTTTTATTTTAATTAAATAACAAAATTTTAGTAAAAAAGTTTATTGGTCATAATAAGTTACAGAAACTTCAATGAATAAAGAAATATTACCTACTAATTCGTGATATGTATTATGGTCTTACGAACAAAAAACATTGTAAGAGAAAAAACAGGCAGTATAATGTTTTATTAATTGTATCGGTTAGTATCGGTAAACTGTTTTAGAGAAAAATCATGTCTCAGATTTTCACCTTGGAGAGGAGTATAAAAACTGATTTTCAATAAAAACAATAAAAACAAAATTAATCGTTGACTTCGTCAGGAAAACTAAAGGCAGAAAATTAACATTTAATGTGATCCAAAAGCATTATGATTGCTTGACGCGTTAGATCAACAACAAATTGTATTACCAACTTTTCACGAAACATACATTGTACTCGACAACAATGAAACTTTCCACCGAAGTGGAATCGCGTGGCAGACAATGCCTTTGTTCAGGTGAGAACTTTCGAAAAACACTTCAGAAGATTTATTGTATGCTTGTGTCGGTTTAAACGCACTAGTTGTCGGCTCAGAGTACATAGTCGGCCCAATGCCAATCAGTCACTTAAGTAACTCTACTACCTTCGAACATGGACATCCTCATTAACGATTGTACGACTGGCCTTTTTAATCGGTGTACGTACTGTTGAAGTGATTAAGGTGATAAATCTTACATAGTTGTCTGGTTGCTGAATTGGAATCATTGTCATCAGATCATCGTAGCCATAGAAATATAATCGTAGCCCTTGTCTTTGAACCATTACATGTAGATATGTTTATCAAGTAGGTACTAACTCTTATTAATTTCTGTCTGATTGCATGGTTAGGACCACAGAACAGACTACCTAAAATGTGTCAAAAAGAAAACTTATGATTAGTCGATGATTAGTGATCCGGAACCTGCTTACGGCCATTTCCAATAACCTATCTACCTTCAGTTTTGGCATATCGGAGATAGAAAACAACTTCTGTCTTTGTTT
The DNA here is from genome assembly GCA_949315895.1 of Anania crocealis. Classification (NCBI taxonomy): domain Eukaryota; kingdom Metazoa; phylum Arthropoda; class Insecta; order Lepidoptera; family Crambidae; genus Anania; species Anania crocealis. The sequence continues at coordinate 21,006,734 of OX438879.1, read as the reverse complement.
CTCTGGACGGCAAAAACAGAGTTAGAAACTGTTTCCTATCTCCGATATGCCAAAACTGAAGATAGATAGGTTATTAGGACCGACCGTAAGAGGACAATTCTTATACAATCAATATGTACTAGATCCTAGTTAAAATATTTTTAAAAGTGGTATGAAAATAGACTACTTACCTAGTTACCTACATAATAAGGAAAATAATCCAACAAAATCGTTAAGAGTACTTTGATTAAATTCGAACTGTTATGATCAAGGAATTAAAGAAAATGTATAAAAAAAAGATATAAAGAGAGAAGGTGAGAAAAAATATTCCAAAATGTCATCTACGATGTTCGCAGATGACATCGCATTGGTGGCAAATAACGTTGATGATATGCTTTCCATGATAGAAGACCTATGGAGAAAATCAGAAAAAATTCTAAAAATCTGATCTTGAACGAGGGAAAAGGCAAATAGTTACCATCTGCCAGTTGAAAGAGTTTACCACTACATCTATTTTCGCAATAAAATAACTATGTATCTGGAAGACGAGGTGGCCGTAATGCGAAGGAGAATCGCTAAGGCTTGGGCAGCTTTCAGAGCGAATAGCCAAATTTTTCGCTCTAAAAATATCGCGCAACACCAAAAAACCAGGGTATTTAACCAATCTGTCCTACCTGTATTCACATATGGCATGGAAACTTCGACTTTGACGGAAAAGTCTACTGAGGAACTACGAGTAGCACAAAGAGCAATGGAGAGGTCGATGCTTGGCACAACTCTGATGCACAGAAAGAGAAACGAGTGGATCAGAGAAAATCCTAAAGTCGTAGATGTCGTGCAAGAAATTGAAAGCCGGAAATGTGGATGGGCGGGACACATTGCTAGACTGGACTACAGCCGGTGGACTCGAAGAGTGGTTGAGTGGAGACCCCGAGCAAACACCTGAGGAAAAGGAAGACCACCAAAACGGTGGGTCGACGATATGCGGGGATGAGTGGTAGTGAACTGGATGGCGATAGCACGGGATCGGGAGAAATGGAAATTAGGACAGAAGGCCTAGGTACGTCCAAAGGCAGACAATCTAGAATGGAAATTAGGTGAGGAGGCCTAGGTACGTCCAAAGGCAGACAATCTAGAGGCTGCGATGATAATGATGATGATGATACCAAAATAGATTATTTCTTATTAAAAGACTTTGATTTATGAAATCGTAACCTGTACTAGTCACACTCATGACCACGTTACCTATTCAATATTTAAAGAAGATGAAATAAGGTACTAGGTATTTTTGAGTCAGCCAAACAAAAAATCACCGACGATCATCATATAGACTTAAAATGGGTAGCTCCAATTAATGCTATTCGTAAGTGCAATTACCTTTTATTTTAATTAAAATCGAATGGCACGCGAAGCTTCTTAGGCATTGCCAACAGACAACAGTGTAATCCTAAGCCGACAACCGTGACAGTCGACCAAAACTGGTTGTTTACGCAATATACTCATTTCAGTTGCGCGCGAGCTGCTATTTAAGTAACTTGTTTACTTCCTAAAGTTCCATTAAGTACTCTTTACCTAAAGAGTCTTTATTTCATGTTACCTTATACTTCTTAAAATCAAAAGTTGAGAACAATGGTTTTATCCTTGATATGCTACAGTTTTGGTATATTGCCGGACATAGGTACACAAAATTAAGTAATATAATAACAATATTGTGTAAAATAAAATAAAATGACATCGACACGCCAACCTAGATTTGCATAGAAAAATAAACATCCACATTGCACAAAACCTTTCTACTTACACGGTAAAATACATATAATATGTAAAATATTGACGGCACAGTGTAGTTTGATCCCGCACCATCTTAACTCAGGAAGTGACTCTTGCGCAGAATGTGTCACCGGAATGCATGCTTGTTTAGATCAATAATATCGGATGTGATGGATGCGTTAATTTTTTTAAATTCGTAATAATAAACAACCGACTTCTTCGTCCAGTACCTATTTAGGCTTTGATTAACAAACCAACCGGATTGGACATGAGTACTAATATCCATAAAATAATTCTGCCACTTTCGGCGCGGGGAGCGACGAACGCTCACTAACAGCGATTACAAACAAATGCATTTTTGATCATGTCGTTGCGCACGCATACGAAGAAATTGTCAAACAAACACAGACTACACGCACACATGTTTAAACACACGCATGAACAGCCTATCAGTATACAAGATGACGTCATTTTTGTGTAAGGAATGCTAGAGTAAGGCTTCGTTTCTACTGACGCGGAGAGGAGCGGAGAGGAGCTTAGCGGTGCATGAATTGACCAATCACAATGATCAAAATCTCCGCTCCGCTTCAGTGGAAACAGCGAAGCGGAGCGGAGCGGATATTCATGTAAAATTAAGAGCATGCGGGGTTCTGAGCGGATTAAATGGAGGCCTCCGCTCAATCCCGGCGCGGCGGTGCGGGGACGAGCGGGGCGGGACGGTGCGGGGCGAAGTAGAGGGAAAAAATAAGGTTTAAGTAAATAATGCAATTTATGAAAAACTTTTCTTGATACACTGTATGAATTTTTAAACATTTCATAGTCACACGTTCGAAAATAAGTTGAAAATTCCCCATGCTCAGAATGGTATTATATAATTATGTTGTCGAATCCAAAACCTATGTTTTCTCTTTGAATCTAAAAAAGCCGAAATAGTTAATGCCACTTCATCTGATTCGTTGTGTTTATCTTCAAGTAGAGAAAGGTATACAAGAATTGCCCTCTTCTTTTTTAAAGACAACATGGCGTACGGTCTCTCTGAGAAATTTACTGTAACTGAAATGCACCGGTTTTCTTCACTTCTTTCACCCCGCTCCGCTCGGTTCTGCTCCACTCCACCCTTGTCCGCTCCGCTCCGCTTAAGTGAAAACACTCACCTCTTTTCACGGCTCTTTTCCTCTCCTCTCTGCGTCAGCGGAAACGCAGCTTAAGACACTATCGATGAGTTCAACCAATAATTAATAGGCTACTTGAAGGTACTAGTGTTGTTGTATCTGTTGATAGTACGATAAACGAATATACGGCTGATACCAAGCTTTTGAAGTGTCTGGAATATGACCGATGGCTCCATACCCACTTTGTGCAAGGCGATCTCTACAATCCTATTTTCTTTAACATCCCATTCCATATTATAATTTGATAATGAACACGATAAAATATGTAAAATCACGCAAATTTATAAAAAAATAAGTTGTAAAAAAAAGGTTTTATGTACGAGAGCGGGTCAATAAGTCCGTGACTTTTGGAATAAAACACAGATTTTTTGATAAACAATTCATTTTATTTTTCAACGTAGTCTCCCTTGAGCTCTATACACTTTGTCCAACGCTTCTCCAATTTTTTTATCCCTTCCAAAAAATATGATTTGTCGAGGTCCTCAAAATAGGCCTTTGTTTGCGAGATGACTTCATCATTGGAGTCAAATCTTTTTCCACCAAGCCATTTCTTCAGGTTTGGGAACAAAAAGTAGTCACTCGGAGCCAAATCTGGAGAATAGGGTGGATGAGGGAGCAATTCATAGCCCAATTCATGGATTTTTGCCATGGCAACTGCACATGTGTGCACCCTTGCATTGTCTTGGTGGAAAAGAACTTTTTTCTTGGCCAAATGAGGTCGGTTTTTATTCAAATCGTCATTGAAGCGGTCCAATAAGTTGGCATAATATTCCCCATTGATTGTTCTTCCCTTTTGAAGGTAGTCAATGTGGATTATCCCACGTGCATCCCAAAAAACAGTCGCCATAACTTTATTGGCTGACAAATCCTCCTTGGCCTTCTTTGGCGCCGATTCACCCTTAGAAACCCACTGTTTTGACTGTTGTTTGGTCTCTGGTGTGTTGTGATGGATCCATGTTTCGTACATGGTTACAAAACGGCGCAAAAACTCCTCCATATTGCAATTAAACAACGCCAAACCTTCCTGTGAAGTTGTTTCACGATTGCGTTTGTGGTCGACTGTGAGCAAACGCGGCACCCATCTTGCGGAAAGCTTTCTCATGATCAATTGATCTTTTAAAATTGAAACCACTGAGCCATGCGAGATCCCTACGGCTTCCACAATCTCTTGCACTTTCAATCTTCGGTCGGCCAACACCATATCGTGAATTTTTTCGATTGTTTCGGGTGTAGAGACCTCAACTGGGCGTCCAGGACGTTCGGCATCTTCAGTGCTTTTACGGCCACAACGAAATTCAGTAAACCACTTTTTTACCATTGAAATCGATGGTGCAGAGTCCCCATAGTATTTATCAAGCTTAGCCTTGGTCTCGGTAATGGTTTTTTTTCGCAAAAAATAATGCTTAATAAGCACACGAAATTCACCTTTTTCCATTTTTTCTTCAAGTTACTGGGTAGTCTGATAAAAATAGCTGTCAAACACAAACTAACTGACGCAGCAAGTTCAAATTTTGATAGGAATCAACTAATAGATACCTGTTGACAGGAGTAGTGTTGCTTTTTCAGTAAAGAGGTCAGAAATTCAAAAAGTCACGGACTTATTGACCCGCCCTCGTATTTATGGCCAGACTAGTTATTTACAACTTAACAAAATCTACATTATGACATATTGTATGTAGGTACCTACAAAAAGTATAAAATAAAATAAAAAATAATTATTATTAAAAAAGTCAGTCAGTCAGTCAGTCAGTCATTAAATCACTTTTAATTTTTAAGGTTCCGTACCCAAAGAGTAAAAACGGGACCCTATTACTAAGACTTCGCTGTCTGTCCGTCTGTCTGTCGCTCTGTCACCAGGCTGTATCTCAAGAGCCGTGATAGCTAGACAGTTGAAATTTTCACAAATTATGTATTTCTTTAACCGCAATAACAATAAATACTAAAAACAAAATAAAATATTTATTTATTTATACTCCTATACAACAAACCTGTTTTTTGGCCTTTTTGGTACGGAACCCTTCGTGCGGGAGTCCGACTCGCACTTGGCCGGTTTTTATTATATATTTAGATAAAACTTGCTGATTTATTTTTATGATTTGAATTGAATAATTGATTATACATTACTGATTTGACATGTTTAATTTCGGCGAAACCTAAATATGCAGTTATATGTTTTCAATAATATATAGTAATAAACAAAACGCATGTTTAATTTGATGTTTAAATCAAGTCAAGTCAAATTTTATAAACTTCATTTTTAAAAAATACCCTAAATTAGATACGATTACTATTGAGACACTTATTGATTGGGCATTTTTCATGTTATTTTGCTAATTTATTGTATTATTTGTTAATATTAAGTCAAAATAATACATAGAAATGGAAAGTAAAGTTATCCTTTTGTAAACTAGAGGATTCCGACCTCTTTTTACACGCAAAAACGCTGCAATTCGGAATTTTTAGCTCAGGTCCGTTGTGCGCTACTGACATTTGCTGAATGACGTGGAACGTGCGGCAACTAGTTTTATATAACCGGTATGACCGGCGGTCTCGTACCTTTGGCAGCGGGGTACGCCTGTCAATGGCCACTTCCCGTTGGTTAGAGATACTCAAAGCATTTAGGTAATCATCTTTTACTATAAAAAACCGGCCAAGTGCGATTCGAACTCGCGCACTGAGAGTTCCGTACCAACTTTAACTGAATTAGGGGTCCACTTACTTCCACTTAGACAAAATACCAGAATATTTAAATGACGGAACAAAAAATTGTTTTTCATTGTGTTTGAATGAAGGACAAAGTAATATACCTATGTAATATAATTTTTGCGGTTTTTTTAATGCGGCTGTTAAAAATGTGCTATTTCTCAAAAACTACCGATTTGATCTCGATCAAACCTATTTTCTTTGAAAGTATATCTACATTATGTACTTTTTCAAAATTTTCACTTGCTTGGTTTAAAAGTTAGAGGGGGACACCCATTTTACCACTTTGGAAGCGTCTATCTTCCAAATTTCAGACTTTTGGAAAAAAAGGGTTTAGGAAACTCCATGACATTTTAAAAGACCTATCCATGGACATAGGTTTGAGTAAAACATTTATTTTTTGTTTTAGTTCTATGTATGGGAAGCTTCAACAGCAAGTTTCAACTGTGTAATGCTAATACTTCCAGAATAAAGTGGCTGTGACATACGGACAGACAGACAGACTTGACGAAACTATAAGGGTTCCGTTTTGTGCCATTCGGCTACGGAACTCTAAAAACCGGTCAAGTGGGAGTTGGACTCGCGCACGAGGGTTAACGAACCATTATCTATTTACAGCCGGTCCCAATAATCTATCTATCGCCAGTTTTGACATTTCGGAGATAGGAAACCATTTCTATCTCTGATTTTGCCGTCCAGAGAAACAAAGACAGAAGTTGTTTTCTATTTCCGATATGCCAAAACTGAAGATAGATAGGTTATTAGGACCGGCCGTTAGACAACCACATAACATGGATCTTTCCATGTTCTGTGAAGACAACCAATCGGATATTTTTCCGGCAGTCTAAATTTTTTACAGCAATTACAAAACATATCAAAGTGATATTTGATAAGCTAATTCTTTATTACATTGACTACATTTTGTCACGTTTTAAAAACACGATTTGTTAGCTTTTATAACAGAGAAAGAAGCATCAAATAAACCACTTTTAAAACAGAGATTTGCATTTTACTGGCAAACCAGGCTGATTTAAGGCACTAAAATTGCTAAGTAACTACAGCTAAGCTAACATACATTTATTTCGTGAGGAAAGTGACGCACACAATTTCAATACCAGATACAAAGACAAACTTGCCGTTCCAGGCTTCAGACTGCGAAAAGTGGGAAAATGGGAAATTGTATTCGTGTTTTTAAGATATTACTGGGGTATTGCCAAACTACCTGTATAAAATCTTAAATCCTATGGCAAAGTAATTTTAATTAAACACTATTAATGATTATTTTTGAGGAATCCTCCCAATGTAATTAGGGGGGCGAAGAGTAAAAAAATTTTTTTCGAAAAAAGAGTAAAATATTTTTTTTTGTGTATTGGAGGCGCTTGGCGGTCGCTGCCGCAGCACGTTCTAACCTAACCTAACCTACACTTTTCCTAACCTACTGGACTGTATAAATAACTGTATAAAAAAAATGGCTGTAAAAAATAGAAAGGCTGTAGATATAAAATTCAATAAAAATACTTTATTATATTATTCAATAAAGGTACTCGAACCCGCATCTCCTCGCATACTAGGCGCGGCATTGAACGATTAGAAAATATTTGTGTTAAAAAGATCTTTTAATATTTTTTCCGATATCTCGTTATCACAATGCACATATGGTCATTATTAAAAAAAAATTATATGTTAAAATTTTCTGTAAATAAAAGTCAGTCTTCTATAATATTTTGTTTTTATCCTTCTTGATCCGTAGTACACCTCACAAGTTCACCTGAGAGACGACGTGCACTTGTTCTACTAAAAGTATTAAATGTGAGCCTCCTCGAATTCCTTGGTTTGGAAGTGACATAGGTAGGAAGGCAACAATTGTTATAGCCCATAGATTGCAATCTGGACATGCCCCAGAAAAAAAAAATGTTTCTTTGAATATCTGGGTACTTATAATATTTACAATAACTTGTGTTTTTAACCAATTGGTGATTAGAAAAAATATGTGCGGCCTTTGTAACTGCTGAAACTATACTAAGATTTCACTGAAATTATCCTCTAAAGGCATTAAAATAAAAAGGGCATCAATGCTTTCTCAACTATTTACACAAAATTTGTTATTAGGTAGGAAGGAAAGTAGGTAAGAAGGACATTGGATAGTATCATTGAGAAGAATATCTCAATGATACATCTCTATTTATTTACTGTCATACAACCAATAACAGGTTTTTCTATATAAACTAATAGTAACACAAGTAAAAACGGCAGTTCATTGCCATTCCCAACATGTACAATACACAATATGTCCTTCTTAAAGAGGTTAAGACAAGTACAAAATAATAATTTATTCATTTAGTATAAGGAGCTGATTTTCGTTTTTTTTTTTTAACATAATACAGTGTAATATTTTTACTTCATGTTATAGGAAGAAATAGAGGATTATTTGTCAAGACAGAAGAGACAGTACCTAATTCTAATGGATAAATCTCAAGGTGTGGGAACACCTTGATATGAAAAGATTATAATTATCAATAACTGTTTCAAGGAACTTGTTGTTAAATGGACCTTGAATGCAATAAGTAGATCAGAACCAGGTACCTATTCTGACTATTATTATAAATTAATTGGAACACTTCTGATCAAACTGTAATTTTTATGAACCCTTTCAAACAATATTGAGGGAGATTATCTGCAAGATTGTTATTCCTACATTTTGTGTTGGGTATAGGTAGACTTAGCAAGTTGACAGCTAATTAGTCACTTTATTTTCAATACAAGTGTTACCTAACAGTCTTTTTTATAACTAGCGGACCCGACAGATGTGGTCCTGTCTTGACTATGAATATTGATTTCAAATTGGTATAATTAATTTAATAAATATTTCAGATAATTTTTTTTTATCGACATTGCAAATACTAACCGCACTGGAAATTGTCACCATTTGCAGCACACATTCTGTCAATATAATGTCAAACGCCATAATGTTACATTACAAATAATTTAGTATGGTGAATAAGTTTTTATAAATTTTCTAATTTTCTGATCAATTTTCTGAATTTTTTCTTTTATAAGAACATTCTCCTGACAATAACAAATGAAACAGAAAAAGAATTAGCAAAATCGGTCCCGCCGTTCACGCATGATGCGATGACCAAGGGAAATAGGGATTCATTTTTACATATATATATAGATGGGCTTGCTCTTGACTACATACTTAACTCTACTGTTAATCCCTCAACCCCCAGGAGGCACTCTGGTGCCACGATAACAATTGATTTCAATTGTGTCTGGAATAACTCACGATCGAGGGATTAAGAAGAAGCCTAAGATAGAGCGAGCTTACCCAAAAGGTGGTTACATACAACTAGTAGTAAGCATATTACACAAGTTTATGTTTTAAAAGTATTATATTTTAAAGTAATATATAACATTAAATTGAATTGGTTCATTTTAATAGGGGTCTGTAGGTTGTTTTCAACTTGAGGTTTTCAATACAATGTCTATTGTTGCAAGTTCTAATTTCATTTAGTTCTCAAACAAGAAATTTGTAAGTTATTGGTATAGGTAGCAGGCTCCATTTTCCGCATTTAGACTACACTCCAATAAAATTGTAATGAAATTAATGTATATTTCTAACTATATGTTTTGGACCAGTCTACACTTATATTATAAAGAGGAAAGATTTGTATTTTTGTGTGTGTGTATGTTTGTAATAAATTAACTCAAAAACTACTGTGCCAATTTTAAAAATTCTTTCACCATTGGAAAGCTACATTCACCTTGAGTGACATAGGCTGTACTTATTGCTAGAAAATATTAGGGATCCTTAAAAAAAAATTTATGTCCAGCCTTGCGAAGCCGGGACGGACCGCTAATCATAAATAAATAGAATGATAGGAACAATTAACAATTGTAAAGTACATAATAAACCCTTCTCTAACAAAACACGACACATCAATTTAGTTGCTATATCAGTGCCATGGCCATTAGGCATGTTAGAATAAAATTTAAGTTCATGACCTTGCTGAGTACCATAATGTCCCCTTGAATAGGACATGCTCAACCACTGAGTAAAAAGGTGAACAATTGGCGTCATGGATGTAATAAAACCATTTTATCACGCGTAAAAGGGGCGTACATGATAAGCTTGCAAGACGCTTTGTTAACAAACAGATTGCAGCTACGAATCCACGAGTACCTACCTACGCAGAACTGCGACACAAGATGTTGGCGGAACTCCAATACAACAACATAAAAAACAAAGACGAGAATTGAAAACTACTCACCTGATGTCAAATGACAATTTCTCCTCGCGATCCTCCCCACGGAAATCAAACTTAATCGAACACTACTCATTATTATGCGCTGTTAATAAGCACAAATAACATCAGCCTTCGGCGACCGACAAATTATGATGCCCGAAGCAAATAGAAATTAAATTATGTCACCGTAATGATAGTCGCAATTTTTATTGTATTTGTTTGTCAGTGAGAGGTTTCCGTCATGACGCAACACTTTTTAGTCAACATCAACACCGCCACTATACGTTAAAGTTAAACACGATGTAAGTACGAAAACTGCACGATGCTTTTTTTGTATTTGATTTTACAAAAACAAATTTATTTTCTGGTTATTTGAGCGGCCATACTGATGTTCACAGCTGATTTTGATGTGAAAGAAGTTGAAATTTCTGTACCACGTTGTTTCGTTACTCCTGCCATCTATCAACTAAATTTAAAAGGTGGAATTTCTTAGATTTTAACAGCTCGCCTCTAGCATTCTTGCCCAAAATTAAGTAAATGTTGCACTAGGTGGCTCTGTAAAAAAGGACGATTCTGGTATTGCCATACGCCAAGCTTAGTCTGACTTATAAACAGAATTTACAGAATCAGTCCTTTCGATATTACGGTTTGTTTTGAACTAATAAAAGATTAGGTTTTCTTGAGTTTACGCGAACACTATGTCTGCCCGTGACCATGAATGCTGTAAAGTGTTCGAAACTTTGTTAAATCATAAATAAACGCGTATTATAATCCGTAAACAAATTATCTTTCATTTCATTAAAAAAATATTGCTAATTCGAAGACATATAACTCGCTTTCCTTCGTAATCACAACACAATTCAATTTTAAGTAGGTATGTGTAAATTCCGTGCAGTAAATCCATATATCAATCAACATTATTTAATAGCTTTTTATTAGTCATTCCATAGGGAAAGAAATATCTTTCCCTGTGGTCATACCTAGAAATTATTATGGTGTTGTGAATTTGCCATTAACAAGCAAGATAACTGAATTAAAAACAATAGCTGGACAATCTTACTTCATAAAATATGAAAAATTCGAATTTTCATCGAAAAACTCCCTTCGAAATATATGAAGTGAACTCAAAGAACAACAATAAAACAAATAAGTGATGCAGAGAGTTTTCATTTCATAATTAATTTAGTTTTAAAGCCTTTTTCGGATCTATTGTTATTTAAATTGTTTTGTTATTCCATGACTCGCCGAAATTTAGCGAAATTTTATTCCTTTTCATTTTTACATATATATATAGATGGGCTTGCTCTTGACTACATACTTAACTCTACTGTTAATCCCTCAACCCCCAGGAGGCACTCTGGTGCCACGATAACAATTGATTTCAATTGTGTCTGGAATAACTCACGATCGAGGGATTAAGAAGAAGCCTAAGATAGAGCGAGCTTACCCAAAAGGTGGTTACATACAACTAGTAGTAAGCATATTACACAAGTTTATGTTTTAAAAGTATTATATTTTAAAGTAATATATAACATTAAATTGAATTGGTTCATTTTAATAGGGGTCTGTAGGTTGTTTTCAACTTGAGGTTTTCAATACAATGTCTATTGTTGCAAGTTCTAATTTAATTTAGTTCTCAAACAAGAAATTTGTAAGTTATTGGTATAGGTAGCAGGCTCCATTTTCCGCATTTAGACTACACTCCAATAAAATTGTAATGAAATTAATGTATATTTCTAACTATATGTTTTGGACCAGTCTACACTTATATTATAAAGAGGAAAGATTTGTATTTTTGTGTGTGTGTATGTTTGTAATAAATTAACTCAAAAACTACTGTGCCAATTTTAAAAATTCTTTCACCATTGGAAAGCTACATTCACCTTGAGTGACATAGGCTGTACTTATTGCTAGAAAATATAAGGGATCCTTAAAAAAAAATTTATGTCCAGCCTTGCGAAGCCGGGACGGACCGCTAATCATAAATAAATAGAATGATAGGAACAATTAACAATTGTAAAGTACATAATAAACCCTTCTCTAACAAAACACGACACATCAATTTAGTTGCTATATCAGTGCCATGGCCATTAGGCATGTTAGAATAAAATTTAAGTTCATGACCTTGCTGAGTACCATAATGTCCCCTTGAATAGGACATGCTCAACCACTGAGTAAAAAGGTGAACAATTGGCGTCATGGATGTAATAAAACCATTTAATCACGCGTAAAAGGGGCGTACATGATAAGCTATTCGAATTACTTACAGTGAAAATAAAAATAACATCATCAGATGGCTTGGCTGTATAAGCATGTTCAAAGCCAAGAAACGAAAAGAGAAAGATAAACTTTGTTTTGTAATTTTGTAATAAATTATTATTGTGATAAAATAAAATAAAATAAAATAAAGTAGTACCATTGTTATAATAATGTGTCAGTGTGTAGGATAAATCAAATAAAAGTGAGAAACAAGGAAAGGCGCTTTTAGTTGACTCGTATCCACGTTCTCGAATAAAACTCCTGTGAACATTGAAATGTATAAACCGACATTTCAAAGAGTTTGGTTCGGTTAGGGTTGGGTTCCCGGGGTTTTGACCTCCGCCCGACGACGGTGTTGGCCACAGCCGGAAGAGCGGCGGTTGTGGCCAGGCCAGAATCCGGTGGTTGGGGCTGGAGGTGGCTCTCTACAAGTCCGAGGCCATCTGCTTCAACGGGACTCGGAGTGGACCACCTGCCGGCGCCAACATAGTGGTGGGTGGCACTCCCATCCCTGTCAAGAGGACGCTGAAGTAGGGCCCTCCTACACAACGCACAGAGGGTCATGGCGGTTCGACTGGGGAGGAGCTACTGCACCATCTGAAATCTCGCATGAGGTGGCGTGCGCACTCGCTGGGTCCCATGGATTTCTACGAATGTAGAATTCCAACTAATGACATGGCAGCATGGTCTTAGACCTTAGCCGGTTCCAAAAGGAACAAATTAACAAAAAAAAAAAGCAGTCGAATGGCAACACAAAACAATAGCGTTAATGAAATGTCAGATCAAATGTAGTCTGTTGTCGTAAAAAGTGTCCAAAATGGCTGAGACAGAGACTGATAATAACAGTATTGTTAGATCCGAAAGAAATAATAAGAACACTGTTGCTGCCAATGGACCGCGTCGAGTAACTATTTACAAAACCGAGACTGGTTTTGGTTTCAACGTTCGCGGGCAGGTGTCTGAAGGGGGCCAGTTGAGATCGATTAATGGGGAGTTATATGCCCCTCTGCAGCACGTTAGCGCTGTATTGGAACAGGGGGCAGCTGAGCAGGCCGGTATTAGAAAGGGGGACAGGATTCTAGAAGTGTAAGTACCTAGAGTAAGCATTTCCTGAGGCCGATTACTATGTGGCAGAAAGTGGAGCCTCCCACAGGTTTTTCCCAGAATTGTTTGTGGTCCACAGCCTAGCAACGCTTTTAGGCTAGTTTTAATGTGCTTTTAACATATTGCCGTCCCCGCTATGTTTGCAGAACCTGCCAGGTCGTTGGTTTCCACTTCCCTTCATATTCATTTACATATTATGAATCATACCAAACTTGTTTTGATAGTGAATGAAAGTTTGCGAAGTTTTGAATAATGTATGCAGTGTTTTTAAGTGATTCACAGGAATATTAAAATTTGGCCAGCTTAGGCTTTACAATTATGTTTTGTGATAAACTATCAAAAATTTGATTCAAAAAATCTGTATGTGCTCTGTTTCCCATAACAAGCCAGCTTTTAGATTTTATTTACTAGAACAAAATGGTTTCCTGGTAAAGTGTTTATACTGTTTTTATGCCATTGATAAAGTTAAGAAACCTTTCCTATAGCTTTTTTATGGCTAAGATGTTCTGATTACTTTTATTGGCACACCCTCTGTTGGTCAAGTGGGACCCGAGGATAGAACCTGGGAAGCTATGATGGATATAGTTTAGAACTTGGACCGGAGTTCTGGAATTCCACTATTTTGTGGCTAAGTGATAGTTACTTACGTAGTAATACTAGTAATTTATGCAGTTTCACTTGCAGAGTATTTCGCCTTTTGAGAAAAAATTTTTGAAAGATTTATATTTTCTATGACCATTTCACTTTTTGACAACAGATTTTCATATTTTTTACGTATGTTAAATGAAACTCGATTTATGTATGGTGCTCATACACTATCGAAAAAAAAAACATGTAATGATATTTATTTGCCTGCAAAGTCGAGTAGGTTAGGAAAAGTGTCGGTTAGGTTAGGTTAGAACAGATACAAAGACGTGAAGGCGAGAGAGCGTAGCGAACGTGCAGCGGCAGCGGCCGCCGAGCGCCTCAGAATCACAAAAAAAAAACTATTTTTGAACCCAAACCTCAAAATTCTTTCGAAGAAAATTTTTAAGCCATTGCATAGCTTCTATCGCGGGCCTTGAGCGTGGAGACCGAATCCAGAAATTCCGTAACAAAAATAACCTAACACCCCCACTCCGCCCGGCACAGCGGTGATACTTTTTAGTTTTATAATTGCATAAGTTGATAAAAAATACTATGCAATAGCTTTACCGAGTGCCACTCGTCTTTTTTTGGCATATGGCTGCATATGGCTGCTTTTATTCCCGCGCCCCCCTGACTTCACTGTGGGGTCCTCACCACCCCCCGGACCCCCTACCCCTCCCCCGCCTCTTAACTCAATGGTCCAAGTTCTAAACTTTAACTAGTATGATCTTTATTTTTTATCAGTAAAATCAGTTTTATTTCTGCAAATAGGCCCCTGGAGGCAATTTACACGTCCCAATATTTAAACCTCGGGTTTGGGATCACCAACCCGCATTTGGCAAGCATGGTGATTATGCCAGTTCCCATCATTGCTGTGGTAACTTGAATTCAATGATGGAGGCATTTTCCCTGAAGTGGGATGATTATAGGCTGTTGGCCTGTTACTTTATTGGCACAAATAAATTAGAGAAGGCAAAATATGAGATGAGTGTTGTATTAGTTCCTGGATTTTTTTCTCCAGATAGGCAGATGATGTATTTATAATTTCTTAAGTTTTGACTAGAAATAATCAATAATTTTTCCCTGAAGGCCAAAATTATTATTTATATTCTTTCTAAGTATATAAGTATTTATGTATATATGTATACTGCATACTTATGTTAATCTAGGTAATCTTACTGATGAATTTTTTTGCTTGAGTTGAATTATAAATGGCTAATTTAGGTACCGTATAAATATGATTAAAAAACTGCATATGGCTGCATACCTAATATGTCTAGTAATAGTCTGCCAGTGAACATAGACAGTTACATAGATAACCAGGCTTGTTAACAATTATCTTTAAGTCATTATGTTTTCTATGCAGATGAAATGATTAATATAATAATAATATTATTCGTACAATTATTTAAATTTATGTTCAAAACTAAAGTGCCTAACATGTGCATATTATGTACCTACATGTGTGTGCTGCCGCCTGCTACAAGAAGACAGGCAGAAGTGTCTTTTCACCACTATTAGCCAAACTGCGATTGCGACTGATGGTTAGGGCATAATCCTCCTTTTGGCGTGGCCTATGGCCAGCAGTGGAGTAAAACATTATACCAATCATACACCAAATTGATCCCTCTTAATGTTTAAAAAACTTATAGAGGCAGAAGCTGCTAACTTGCAATTATTATTTCGCCAATATTACAATTTTAAATATTTAATAATTTGTTTCATAACAACTTTATTAAAACTGACATTAAATAAATAAAAAATATATCTCAAGAACATGAATTTTCTAAGTATTAACTAAGTAATATAAGAAATGAATGTAAAAACCAAACCAATGCATTAACCATTACATAGTCGAAAACATATACACAGTATTCTTTGTAATCGTTTCATGGTACCTATTAATGACAATGAAGCCAGAGGAATACTAACTTGTGTATTATACCTTTGTGTACTTCTATGTTTGTAATACCGAGTTTAGCAATAATATGGCTTCTTACTCATGTTGTACCCGTTTTAATATTCATGAACTGAAATGGTTAATATTTGTAACACATCACTCTTCTATCTTATTCATACTACACTTCTATCTTTTAAACAAAATAGCAACCATACATATTAAAAAACAGGACAAGTGCGAGTCAAACTCGCGCACGAAGGGTTCCGTACCATTGACTAGGTAAACAACATTAGGTACATAAATTTAGTTAATGTAGTTACTATTTATACTATTGTTACGAACGTGGAGTTCGGGATTTGGATAAAACACCGTTGACTTATAAGAAGATTTTATTAGGCGATGAACAGGTCGCAAACACTATCACAAAAGCCAAATCACAAGAATCGTAGTCCGGTGGGTCGCTGAGGTCGTTGGTTCCAAAACACTGTTAGCCAATCCGTAGAGTAGTCCTTAGATCCGTTGGTATCGCTAAAGTCGTCGTTACTTCGCACTAGATCACTTTTCGCTGGTATCGCACCGAAAGCTCAGAATGAACTGACTCGGCGTCTCAAGTCCTGTTATTTATATATCTCAACATCGACGCCGGTCGTACATACTAGAATGTTCGTTTTCTAGAAGAAATTACAAGGACGTTAAACGTAAACAACTCTAGTAAGTTATGCCATTTTGTGCCTTAATCTGTAAACTTAAAGTTCAATGTCGCTTGCACTAAGGTCTTGTTATTACTTTGTGGCCGAACTTAGGTAGTTATGTACATTCCTCTAGCGATATCTCGAACCTTCTAGCATGACCGCGACACTGCCCTCCTCTTAGAGATGCTCGTCCCGAGCGTCATCGTTATTGCCGTTATAACGTGCCAAGCGATCGATGTGAACTACCTTAAGTGCTCCTCTCGGTGGCCGTTGGATCCGGTATGTAACATCGTTTATTCGCGTGACAACTTTGTACGGCCCTTCCCATCTAGTCTGTAATTTAGGTGACTTTCCTTTTTTCCGTATCGGGTTATGTAGCCAGACTAGTGCTCCTTCATCAAAACCACTGGTATTCGCTTTCCGGTCATATCTCGTCTTCATGTTTTCACTCGACTGCAAGCCGTTTTCTCGTACCATGGCATAAATGTCCCGCATCTTGTCTTGCAAATCGGAGACATAATCCTGTACGGTGACGTGATCGTCTGGCGCTCCTCCGGTTACAAGGTCTACCGGTAACCTTAGCTCTCGTCCGAAGTTAATATATGCCGGCGTCGTTTTTGTGCTCTCATGTTCCGAAGTCCTGTAGGCGAGAAGGAACGGTGCAATGTACTTGTCCCAGTCCCTTTGATGGTTGTCCACCAATTTTGCTAAATGCCTCTCTAGTGTTTGGTTAAACCTTTCTACCATGCCGTCGGACTGAGGATGATAAGCAGTGGTTCTCGTCTTGTGAATGCCCAATATTTTGCAGACTCCTTGAAACACGTTCGACTCAAAATTTCTGCCCTGATCGGAATGAATTTCCAGGGGTACACCATATCGGCATATGACTTCTTCAACCAATTTGGAGGCTACGGTCGTAGCTTCTTGATTAGGTATAGCAAAGACTTCTGGCCACTTGGTGAAGTAATCCATGACGACCATAAAGTACTTGTTCCCCGACTCTGTCACAGGGAATGGTCCGGCAACATCCACTGCTATCCGCTCCCATGGTGCACCAACGTTATAAAGTTGAAGGTGTCCTCGACTCCTGGTGGATGGACCTTTTACTGCAGCACAAGTGGTACATTTCCGACACCAATCTTGTACATCAGCTCTGCAGTTAAGCCAGTAGAATCTATCCCGTAGCTTTGTTAAGGTCCTTTTTACACCTAGATGCCCTCCTGATATGCCATCGTGTACCTCTCGGAGAACATCCTTGACCCTTTCCCTTGGGACGACCAGCTGTAGATGGAACTCTCTACCGTTAGGTTTTTCCCATTTCCGGTAAAGTATCCCGTTCTGCAAGATGAAACTGTCCCATTGAGCCCAGTACGCTTTAGTCGTAGCACTCGTAGGCGCAACTTCATGCCATCTCGGCTTATCGTTACCGCGTTTCTTCCATGCGACGATCAGTCGTATGTCTTCGTCTTTTTCCTGAGCTTCTTTCATGGACTCATCTTCCCAAGATTTTGGAGGAGCTGTTCTCGTTATTTGTACATAGTCCTCCTTAGACTCCAGCTTGATGCAGTGCTTGCACTCCTCCGGGCACGGTCTTCTTGAGAGGGCATCAGCATTTCCATGTGTCTTTCCACTACGATGATTGATGGCTTCTCTTGTTCCAACCAGCACCCGCTCCTTAGGCCTGTTTGTTTCTCGTTTCCGTTGCTCCCAAGCAGAAGATGGTGTCTCATGCTTCTTCGAAAATTCTTCGAGGCGTTGCTCCAACTTGCTAACCATTTCAGCAAGCTTAGTTGTTTGCCTATCTTTCTTGGGACAGGTGAACTGCAGGTGTCCCTTTTCTCCACATTTGTAGCACATCGGTCGGGTTGCCATTTTCCTAGGGTGAAACGACATCTTCTTCTCTTGCACTTCTCGTATTTTATAAGTTGGCCGAACATCTTTCCTCAGGGCTTCTACTTCCAGAGCGTGCGCTAAAGCTTCCTTCAGTGAGGTATGGTGTTGAAGCCCCACTGCAGCCCTTATCTCCGTATCTCTGATACCATCCATGAATGCTTGGAGTACGGTGGCATCCACCATCTTTGAGTCAGCAGATGGGTATGCTTTGCGGACTAATTTTTCAATTTCCAGAGCCCATTGCTGTAGTCCTTCTCCAGAACGCTGAACCCGGTCCCGTAGTTGAGCGCGGAAGACATGCTCCAGATGTCGTTCTCCATAACGAGCTTCTAGTGCCCCCATCAGGTCCTTGAATGTGCTACCCGAGGATGGTAGCGCCTCCAAAACAGAAAGAGCCGATCCCCGTAGAGCGACAGTGAGAGCTGTTAGGCTCTGTTCCTCCGTCCACCCGTTAGCAGAGGCAACGGTCTGAAACTGTTGGCGGTAAGCGGTCCAGGACGTAGTACCGTCGTAGGGTGGCACTTTCACTCTGGGTGCCGGGTTGGTGAATACGAAGTCACTCGAGGCGGCGGGTCCTGCGGTCTCCAGTTTTAGAACCTTTTTTTGTAATTCGGTAAGGTTCTTCTTCATACTGTCTATGGTGGCCTCCAGATTAGTGACCCTCTCTTCTACCAGGTCTACATTCTTCTGTAGGTTCTGCACCATATCACCCACTGAACCTATGGCATTCAGTACTTTTTGTTGTTCTTGACGCATTTCTTCTTGTTGTTTATCCTGTTTTCGTTGAATTTCCTCTTGCATTGTGTCCTGTTTCTGGCACATAAAGTCCATCATCTGCATTAATCTACTGAAGTCGAATGCAGATGCTCTGGCCTCTTGAGCAGATGGCGTAGTAGCCCGGTGAGCGGAGACAGTAGGTGAGGCCGGCGACGCGGATGGTAAACCTTCCATTCCGGTAGGCGAGGACTGGTCGATGGGCGATGCTTGGTGGGCGGAGCAAATAGGTGTAGTATCCCGATGGTCGGTAGCCTGTCGGGTAGTAGCCGTGGCTTCCGCAGCTTGCTGTGCCCTGGTTCTAACGCCAGCAGTATCTTCCCTCGGAGTCACTGGCATTTCCAAATCCACTTCTGACACCAAATGTTACGAACGTGGAGTTCGGGATTTGGATAAAACACCGTTGACTTATAAGAAGATTTTATTAGGCGATGAACAGGTCGCAAACACTATCACAAAAGCCAAATCACAAGAATCGTAGTCCGGTGGGTCGCTGAGGTCGTTGGTTCCAAAACACTGTTAGCCAATCCGTAGAGTAGTCCTTAGATCCGTTGGTATCGCTAAAGTCGTCGTTACTTCGCACTAGATCACTTTTCGCTGGTATCGCACCGAAAGCTCAGAATGAACTGACTCGGCGTCTCAAGTCCTGTTATTTATATATCTCAACATCGACGCCGGTCGTACATACTAGAATGTTCGTTTTCTAGAAGAAATTACAAGGACGTTAAACGTAAACAACTCTAGTAAGTTATGCCATTTTGTGCCTTAATCTGTAAACTTAAAGTTCAATGTCGCTTGCACTAAGGTCTTGTTATTACTTTGTGGCCGAACTTAGGTAGTTATGTACATTCCTCTAGCGATATCTCGAACCTTCTAGCATGACCGCGACACTATTATATTTATACCAAAAATAGGCAATAAATGGCGTTTTTTGTATGGGAGCCCCCTTAAATATTTATTTTATTTTAATTTTATTATTTATTATTAAAGTAAAAATACAACTGAGTGTTTTGGGAATATTTCAAGTGTCTGGTGCCATTATTGATATCAAGCTAAATGGAGCCATATCTGGTAAATATTTGTTGAGTGTTAGGTCAAAAATTCGTTCACAAATCTGGCCTTTATCGTCGAATCTGCTATCTTAAATGCCGCATAACGCTCAAATAATATTCTATTCAAGGAAAACAGTCAACATGACTTGGTTTTTTCAGTTTCGGTTCAGTTGGAAGGCGCCACTTCGAAGCTTGTTGACTAGTTTGCATGTCAAATTCGTAAACCCACGTCTCGTCACCAGTAATGCGTTTCATGAATGTTGGGTCGTAATTGACTCGTTCTAGCATGTCCTCATTCAGCGACTCACATGCCAATGTTTTTTTGGAGAAAATTCAGGTCTTTTGAGACTAGCCGAGCGGCAACATGTTTCATAAACAAATGTTTAGTTAAAATATTATGGTACGGATCGACTTGTGAGATACAGAAAGTTCGGCGGCTATCTATCTCAAAGTTGAATCAGGATTTTCAGTCACTACTTCCTTCTCTTTTGCGATGTGAACTTCAGTTGCAGACGTTGATGGCCTACCAGAGCGAGACAAATCTTCCATCACATCTCGACCGCTTTTGAACGGTTTTTACTACTCGTGTACCAAGCACGTGTTTTTGATAAAGTCGATTCACCGTAAGCCTTCTGTATCATTTTCAGCGACTCCGAACACTCTTTGTTCGATGTTTTTGTCCATTATGAAATTCGCAATACACACTAGATGTGGTATAGGTAACTAAAACCTAAAACAGCCATTCAATATAAATAACAGATGCAACTCAAACTCCGCGCCAAAATGGAAAACAGTTGTCACAGTTGTGCCAAAATAACAACAACAAAAATTAACAACAATTTGAATTTGGAACCATAAACAAATCATCCATTGAATGTATATTCTTTTTGGCATTTTCTAATACTTATGTGGATCCGCATATGCATATTATGTGACGTTGATACTTGCAAATGCGAATGTGAATACAAATGCGAATTTCTTATAATAGAAGATGATTTTATTAGGCCAGGAAAAGTGAAGAATTGGGTTATTTGTAAACCAAACTAATTGCAAGTTGAAGTAAATAATTTTGTTTATTTAAAAACCTTTTTATAATTTGTTGACATGTAGAACTATTTCATTTATATTCTGTGTCTCAGATACGGTTCCAACAATCTATGGTTCCAACGAACGAATTTAAATTATGTATTTTGATAATATTTACCTTATGAACTCTGGTGTATATTTATTTGTAAAAAGCAATTTAAATATAAGTATACTAACATGCGAAATTCGGTTGCCCAGGTTTAATGTATTTAAAATTCAAAGACTGCGCTAAATAACGGATCTATATTCTTCTTCTTGATGTGTTATTTATTATCTTATAAACTGTTGTCAGAGTTTTCCAAGCCGCTTAATGTAATAAGCCTTTCGTGACTTGCTTTTACGACTTATCTTACGAGCTTTGCGACAAAAACCGCTTGTGCTTTCTAAAGCACGATAAAAAACACCACCTGACCCTCCTAAACCCTAGCTAGCAAATTAAGGAAGGTTGGTTTTCTGAATTAACCCGAGCTGGAATCAAAACTGGGACCATTGCGTAGTAGGCATTGTCAGTAACAAGGATAATGTTTATATAGTTTTTTTAGTTACTTAATTTTAATGTTATTTAAACCCTTGAAAAATTTTTGGTAACTGTGATTTTCGCAAAATTATCGCATTGCATTTTGTGAATGCGAGTGCATATATGCGAATGCATATTTTGATTTAAACTTTCATGGTGGCTATCGCGAGAGTTGATTATTTCAGGATTTATACTTTGTTCCTTGTTTATTATGAGTTTCCGATATTTCGGCACGGTTGCTAGTGCAATGATCATGCAAGAAGAACTCATAAAATACAAGCTACTTACATGGTATAAACCCCTAATCAATGAACTCCAAGTTTCCAATGCAAATAGGTATTAGTTACATCATTACATCACTAATGCTTAGCCAGTTACTACGGTGTCTCACACGTTTATCATTCACGTTCATGCAATGGTGTATCATACATAGAATGTTTTTTTTTGTTGGGGTTGAAATGATTTGTGTAATTAATGGTGCCTAATGCCAAAAGCCTACGTCCTCAACTATAGTTTTCCATATTTTCACAGTTTTCGTATTTTTATAACTAATCTTCAACGGAATTTGTTAGAAAGTTTCCTACTTGCGAAATCTACTTATATCCGATAGGTTTTATGTTGACTTGGGTATACATACATATACTACTATTGCAAATCTTTTTACGTTTTTATCAATAAACGTTTAGCTGGAAGGGGGGAAAGGGAGCAAGATCAATATTTCCAACATGGCTGAGGAACTGAAAATTGACCACAAAATAGCTTTGAAAAAAGTCATGCGCTCAAAGAATTATTGTATGAATCGTGGTCTCGATTGCGATTGCGATTCTCTATTAGTAAAATAACTCGTAAGAACCTAAAACATTTTTAAAAGGTAGGTTACTAGTCATTATCAAATTTTACCGCATGAAATAAAGAAGAAAGGGCCGTAATTGATTAAAATGAAAAGGGAGAGCTCTTTCACCATGATAAGGCCAGACCACACACCTCTTTAGCGACTCAATATGTATATATCAAGGTTAAGAGGTGTTAATGCAGCCACCGCTATAGTCCTGACCTTGCACCCTTACATTTTCACCTGCCTCTTTTCAAATATTTGGGTTGAAAGGAGTGTCAACATTTTTATTCGTCGTATTTTTTTTATGAATATTCCCACGATTTCTAAAGCAATGGGACTGTATATTAACAACGAGCTACAGAGCAAAATGGCACATACATGTTTCCTATGCACAACGAAGGGTCGTTGAATAACTGAATATTCAAACCTTAAAAACAATAAAATAAATATGAAATACCTATTTCGAAATTAATTGTTATGAAAACAGATTGTACTATATGCCATTATGTGTTATTTAATCATTTTAGAATTAGATTGGGTAATTATTTAATTATCAAAGTACATACATACATTCGGTAGAAGGCACAGTTTTATCTTTCCAATGTCAAGTTTTGCTGATAATGTTGTGGACGTCGATTTTTAATATCTATGTACCTAGGTACTATTTATAACAAATTATAGTATAACACACTGCTGTAATAATTTAAAAGGCTAAAAAGAATGGTATTGTGACAATAACACTGGTTTAAGAAAGCAGTTTGATTATCAGGGCGATCGCTGATTGGTCAGTTTTCGTTTCCAACTGAGCTCCGGTGTTTTCGTTTTATCCGTTGGGTCTGTACATCTGTAGTACTTTCGTAAGTCTGTGTCAAAATCTTTTCGCACCACAATTTCACACTTGCTTCTACTTGAATTGTATGTATCTGATGATTGAAACTTTTCCAAGTGCTCACGATCTCTCATTTCGATGATATTGACTAGAATAATCAAGGACTCATAAAAACACCAAAATGTTGACCTATCAGAACATGCGGGGTAAAAACTCAACTCATAATAAACCTATATTTATAATTATATCACTATTGCGGCCTAGTGAAATTACATCACTAAAAAGAGCCCGTGCAATCATACGAACCAGTCGTCATTACTAATTAATACCTAATCAATATAATTATAATATCACGTCTTTGTCAAAATCCCTGCGACAACTATATTAACAAGACGAAATAAATAAAGCTAATCTGTTGTAAATAAATAGTAGGTAAGGAATCAATTCTATGATTTCCATGTTATCGATACCATTAATTGTAGTGTAATATTTAACCATTACTTACGTTAACAAGTATTGCATTCGTCATTAATCGTCCATAAGTTGGTATGTACAAAGATTTACTGAATGACAACAGTTTCAATTGTTCAAACAAATGTCTGAAAAATAAAATTTTATTTTATTTTAACTTAAAATGTTTTAATCGTCTCTTCCCATATAAAACCATGCCACCATTCATAACTCAAGAACGACCAGAACAATATTTATGATTTTTGTAATTTTGGTTTTGTTTTCATATGGAAAAGGATAATAAGGGGTCATCCATAAATTACGTCACACGATTTTTGAGATTTTCAGACCCCCCCCTTCCCCCCTCGTCACGCATTTTTACGAAAATTCCCATATTATTTTGCCCAATGTCACAAAAAGTAAGACCCCCTTATATTTTTATAAATTTAAATATTTTTGTCGACAGTACCTATAGGCAATAAATAAAATACTCTCTGATAAGATACTAATATAAACAAACTTTTGCACTTAAGTTTATAGTACAAGGAAAACCAAACATGCTTAATCTCAAGCTAATTGAAGAATCCTTCTAATAGTATTTCCACCCTATCGAGTCGCCCCTTATCACAAGTAGTACACACGCATCGGGGTCAACGCGACATGCACTCGGCGCGTGATCATCATAGTACGTCTAGATGCAGTATGCCCAGTGCATATAGAATAAGTCGATACCAATTGATAAAATTTGTCGTCATATTTTTGATAGGTACAATAGAGCGGGAGGAGATGACCGGGAGTCATATACTAGGGCATCGGAGAAAGAATTACACGCAGAAATTTTTTCGCCCATCACCTTTTGGTCACCGTATTAGATATTAATTCAGCGCGATGATGTGCGTCTAACTAATCAAACACAAGCTGGAGAAAGAAGCCCTCGTTAAAAGTAATTCAAAATTAGTTCACATACTAAGCTTTTTTAGTTTCCTCAACCTTTTCAGCGTCGCAAAGGGTTCGTTACTTCGTATCAGTAATTTATGGTGTAAGAATATTAAAATTATGTCTACTGTTCGCTACAAGATATAAAAAAACCGGCCAAGTGCGAGTCGGACTTGCGCACTGAGGGTTCCGTGCCAACTTTCACTGAATTAGGGGTCCACTTACTTCCACTTAGCCAAAATATTTAATTGACTGCAAAAATAACTTTGTTTTTCATATTGTGTTTGTATGAAGGGCAAAGTTATATTTGCGGCTGTTAAAAATTGTGGTATTTTGGCTAAGTGGAAGTAAGTGAAACTACCGGTTTCAACTCGTTTAAACTAATTTTCGTTGAAAGTATTTGTTAAGATCGACATTATGTATTTTTTTTGAAAATTTTCACTTGCTTAGTTTAAAAGTAGGGGGGCACCCGGGTGCCTTTCGGTTTACAAAAAATTAAAAAAATATGATATTTAAGGGTGGCTTATACATAGAAGTAAAAAAAAAATTTTTACTCAAACCTATAAACCCATCTATGGATAGGCCTTTTAAAATAGCATAGAGGTTTGTAGAACCATTTTTTCAATAGTCTAACATTTGGAAGATAGACGCTTCCAAAGTGGTAAAATGGGTGCCCCCGGGTATATATCGGAATGCCGAATTGTTTGTACTCCTAATTGTCATTGGCACACAAACTATTAACCTAAATTTTTTTCGCACATTTTTACTTTATTATAATTTCCCAAATGCGACATTTAGCCTAATATATCCACCTACCATTTACAGTACCAAATTTTTATTCGCAGAAAGTTAAAAAAATGTTGCATGCATGCTTGCTTGTTTGCATGCAAACTTGCTTGTTTGCATGCATGCTTGCAAAGAAGTAAGCATGCAAACAAGCAAGCATGCATGCAAACAAGCAAGTATGCATGCAAACAAGCAAGCATGCATGCGATCAAGCAAACATGCATGCAAACAAGCAATCATGCATGTATCCAAACAATCAGACTTCCGTGACGGCTTCGGCGCTGCGGGGCTCCTGCGGTCCCACGCGTGCTAATCGTCGCAGATGGCTCCTGCTCCTCAGCCCGCGGGCCGCCTCGCCCCTCCGCGCCTACGCGCTTTTGAATTACACTCTAGGGGTAGGGCAAACAAGACTGCTTGGGGTCGGTTTGTGTGCGATTCGCTTCTTAAACTTTTTCGGGTTAAAAAAATCAAAGATTTCAATACGAGGGCGGGTCAATAAGTCCGTGACTTTTGGAATAAAACACAGATTTTTTGATAAACAAATCATTTTATTTTTCAACGTAGTCTCCCTTGAGCTCTATACACTTTGTCCAACGCTTCTCCAATTTTTTTATCCCTTCCAAAAAATATGATTTGTCGAGGTCCTCAAAATAGGCCTTTGTTTGCGAGATGACTTCATCATTGGAGTCAAATCTTTTTCCACCAAGCCATTTCTTCAGGTTTGGGAACAAAAAGTAGTCACTCGGAGCCAAATCTGGAGAATAGGGTGGATGAGGGAGCAATTCATAGCCCAATTCATGGATTTTTGCCATGGCAACTGCACATGTGTGCACCCTTGCATTGTCTTGGTGGAAAAGAACTTTTTTCTTGGCCAAATGAGGTCGGTTTTTATTCAAATCGTCATTGAAGCGGTCCAATAAGTTGGCATAATATTCCCCATTGATTGTTCTTCCCTTTTGAAGGTAGTCAATGTGGATTATCCCACGTTCATCCCAAAAAACAGTCGCCATAACTTTATTGGCTGACAAACCCGCCTTGTCCTTCTTTGGCGCCGATTCACCCTTAGAAACCCACTGTTTTGACTGTTGTTTGGTCTCTGGTGTGTTGTGATGGATCCATGTTTCGTCCATGGTTACAAAACGGCGCAAAATCTCCTCCATATTGCAATTAAACAACGCCAAACCTTCCTGTGAAGTTGTTACACGATTGCGTTTGTGGTCGACTGTGAGCAAACGCGGCACCCATCTTGCGGAAAGCTTTCTCATGCCCAATTGATCTTTTAAAATTGAAACCACTGAGCCATGCGAGATCCCTACGGCTTCCACAATCTCTTGCACTTTCAATCTTCGGTCGGCCAACACCATATCGTGAATTTTTTCGATTGTTTCGGGTGTAGAGACCTCAACTGGGCGTCCAGGACGTTCGGCATCTTCAGTGCTTTTACGGCCACAACGAAATTCAGTAAACCACTTTTTTACCATTGAAATCGATGGTGCAGAGTCCCCATAGTATTTATCAAGCTTAGCCTTGGTCTCGGTAATGGTTTTTTTTCGCAAAAAATAATGCTTAATAAGCACACGAAATTCACCTTTTTCCATTTTTTCCTCAAATTACTGGGTAGTCTGATAAAAATAGCTGTCAAACACAAACTAACTGACGCAGCAAGTTCAAATTTTGATAGGAATCAACTGACAGATACCTGTTGACAGGAGTAGTGTTGCTTTTTCAGTAAAGAGGTCAGAAATTCAAAAAGTCACGGACTTATTGACCCGCCTTCGTACAAAGCGTAATGCCAAAAAAAAAGGTGCGAATACATTTTAGTGCATTCGATTTTAGACATTCTGAAATTAGGGTTTTCAATTTTTAGACCAAACTATAATAGTGCGAAAACAACTGTTAGACTAGACAATAATTAATTATACGTTATAAGTTTAGGCCAATACGGTTCGGCCAAATGAAATTAGGACTTGAAATTTTACAACAATACAACGGAATATTATCCATATCCATACTATATTTTAATATTATAAATGGGAATGTGTGTGTGTCTGTTTGTTTGTCCGTCTTTCACGGCAAAATGGAGCTAGGAAATGACGTGATTTTTTAAGTACAGATAGTTAAAGAGATAGAGAGTGATATAGGCAATTTTTGTTTCTTTCTAACCCCCCACTTCCCTAAAATGGGGGGTAGAGGTTTGTATGGAGCATTCCGCAATTTTCAAGGTATAAAGCTAATAATTAGTATGCGGACTATTTGTGGCTAACAAAAAACTCATGCATCATTTTTTTGGCAATTCGTCCCTAACCCCTTTAAAGAGGGGGTGAAATTTTATTGTTACCCTGGATTTAACGCGATCGAAGCCGCGGGAAAAAGCTAGTTTAAATACATATAATGGTTATACTCACAGCTTGTCGTTTATTGCACAAAGTGTACTGAACTTTTTAATATTGTAGTGTGACTGTTGTTGCACAATAATGCATTTTTTGTTGTTACCCATTATCTCTGCTCTAATTAAATCAGCACACAATGGTACTATGTACGAACAAGTCAGTAACGTTTCGTAAGTTAGATTACAATAACATTTTAGTAAAATTCTAAAAGCATGAAGGTACAAAAATGTAAGTAGCTATATGACTGTTGGTGATTTAATCGTATACTACAAACATAAGGAGCAGCCTGGACAGACTGTTGGGACTTTGCTATTTTGCGCCCACAAAATATGATATGGTAGATAGGTACTGATAACATATCACTGGATCAGCAATCTCCATCATGTCGTGTATTCCGGTTGCTTTTATATGTGGTCTATTATGGTTAAGTAGAAAAATTTAGTTTGCAGTCAAGTTGCAAATAAATTTGTTATTATTTCATTTCAGACTGACTGAAGTCATGACAAATATTACTTAAAACAAAAATAATTAATAAAAAAAGCATACTTTTTTATTATTTTAAACTACATAGTTATTTTTATAGGCAAAGCGAGAAAAATAGCGATGTTAAAGCGTTAAATTTACACGCTATGACAACAGTACGATAAATAATTTAGTATTAAATGTAAGATGTTTATCGCTTGTACTCGTACAATAATTTCAACATTAT
This sequence comes from Anania crocealis, assembly GCA_949315895.1. Classification (NCBI taxonomy): domain Eukaryota; kingdom Metazoa; phylum Arthropoda; class Insecta; order Lepidoptera; family Crambidae; genus Anania; species Anania crocealis. The sequence continues at coordinate 20,978,024 of OX438879.1, read as the reverse complement.
ACGTTTCTAATTGCGTCGGTTTTCCATTTTAACGATACTGAAATCTGAAACTTAAGACGAAAACGTGACTTACTGACTGATCGATCGACAACATGGAGCGAGCCTGAATTTGGAATCCAAGTAGATATTATCTTTGAGACGTTCGTTAAGAGACTGAGATAGTGGTTTAATCAACCTTTGAGCTTATTTTATTAGGCTGGTTTTACAGTCACGCTGATCATCGGCGCTGCTGACCGTCAAAATGTATAAACTTGAGCGCCGAGGGCGGTCAGCGCCGACAGAGATTTCCATACATTTCGACGTACGACGATACATTCGTCAGCGCGACTGTAAAACCAGCCTTAATCTAACTCAACTTGATCAAAGCTCAATATGTGGTCCAATAAAAAAACCCTGCCACCACAACGCTTCGGATACAATTTTTCCAAGCATAAACAACGCTGTTCTCGCCAGGCTGAGGGCTGTGTCTACTAGAGAATCCAGTTATTGGGTACAGGCGTATCTCTTAGCCAATGTTGGAACCCTATTAGACACAGAAACTCTCCGTGTGGCGATTGGTCTGCGTGGTGGTGCCGAGGTTTTGCACTTTGGCAGTCCACACAAATGTCCTTGTGGTGCTGATGTCAGCTCGTTGGGACACCGGGCTGTCTTGTGCGGAGAGCGCTGGGTGGTTATCGCTGCATTAACGACATACTCCGACGTTCCCTTGCCACCATCAACGTGCCGGCTATACTTGAGCCGAATGATATCGTGCGTGACGATGGCAAGAGACCTGACGGTATGTCGCTTATTCCCTGGCGAATGGGTCGGACTCTAGTGTGGGTCGCTACATGTGTCGACACACTGGCGTCCTCCCATCTGCCCGGAACGAGGTGGTGTGTAGGTGCGGCGGCGAATAAAGCCGAAAACATTAAGATAACCAAATATAGCCAAGTAAGCACCCAGCACTGTTTCGCACCTTTTGGTGTCGAAACCCTAGGTCCGTGGGGTCCTAACGCACTCTCTTTATTTAAAGAGATTGCTTAACGTTTATCTGACGTCAGCGGTGACCCAAGTTCTGGCAGCTACCTCGCACGACGACTGAGCATCGCAATCTAGCGAGGTAATGCTGCCAGTATCTTGGGCACCTTACCACGAGGACCACATTTATAGGTTTTTTTTTATCAATGGGTATTTGTTTCTCTTTCTCCACGTTATTTTTATTTATAAAATGTAAATATTGTACATAGTTTTTTTATGTATATTATTTGTATTTCAAAGTATCAAAATTAAATATTTATATAGTGATAAACATAGTATGTTAAGTTTAACTATACGATTTTTGCATGAATCTCTCCCCTTAAAGCTATTTATTATTATAAAATCAATCAAACGAACATCTAATTAAAAAAAAAAGATTTATGTTTATTTTCTTCGAGCTTATTTACCAGGCCTTTGTTTGTCTTGATGTCTAGCTCAATGACTTGTTATCGTCGGATAAAAAGTGTGCCCATTGGTGACAACGAACGCAGTTTATTGCTATTGTCTGGTTGATTAGTTAATTGCAAAGATGTTTAATAACATGCAGTCCCTGTGCGAGACTTCCGCTGTATTCAACAGGGGGTACCGTCTTCTTCCAGACAGGTACTGTAATTTTTTTGAAAGCAGCATTAGCATCCCTCGTAAAAAAAATTATTGTTCCCACAAATCTACATTGGTTTCATTACACGCTAAATATACACGCATCAACACCGTCAAGGGATATTTTGTATAAAGTTCTTAAACTCAAAATACTGGCCAGTGTTAAATTCTTTTGAAGAAAGATTATTTTGTAATCCTCTTTAGACGATTCTAAATTTGAATAAAAAAAATAAATTAAAAACAAAAGATTTACGCGGCATAATGGTAGCGAAGGGCGAAGGTTTCATTTACCTACAGTAGTTTTTGGATATATTTTTTTCTTTTTTGTGTCAGTTTTAAGTTTTATAACGAGGTATCGGTTAATTTCGAATGAATGTTATTGTGTGCATCATGCAGCGGCGCCATTTAACAAGAGAGGAAATGTTAAGGGCAGTAGGCATGCTCCAAGCTGGGGCTACTCAACGGAGTATTGCTGAGGAGATTGGAACAAGACAAAACGTGATATCAAGGTTATGGTCACGTTATCGTGCTGCTGGTGAAGTGGCTGAAAGACACCCAGGCGGGAAGCGCATAACCACTCAACGAATAGATCGACTTTTGCAAGTTGCCGCGAGAGGACAACCAAATGTTACGGCCATGCAGTTGGTTCAGAGGCTACAGTCAGAGCACCAGTTGCTTGTGAGTGACCAAACTGTGAGGAGAAGGCTGCATGAAGCTAACCTTCATGCTTCAGACAGCTTCGTACTCCAGCACTACGCCGAGGAAATCGTGGACGGCGACTAGAGTGGGCTCGAGAACATTTGCTCTGAGAAGATAACCAGTGGTTCGGTTTCTATCCCGCTACACGTATAGAGTACGTGTTTGGCGAGTTCCTGGCCGTGAAAGGCGTCTGCATCATCCTTAGGAATTCCATTCATACCACGGCGGGACAATTATGGTTTGGGCGGGAATTCGTGTTGGTGGAAGAACACAGACCTCGTTTGGATTAGAAATCCATGACAGATGAAAAATATCGTAACGAGGTGCTAGTACCAATAATCTACCCCCATCGACAACAAATAGGCCAAGAATTCACGCTCATGCACGATAACGCCCACACAGCGAGAGTGGTGACGAGCTGGTTGCAGGAGCACGACGTATGGGTCTTAGGCTGGCCCGCTCAATCGCCTGACCTAAACCCCACAGAAACACGCGTGGGACATGCTCCAAATAAGGGCTTTGAGGAATTTCCCTGCAAAAATTGCGACGGAAGAGCAACTTTTTTTGCATCTTAGTCGGACCTGGGACAATAGGTATACCGCAGCAAGATTTGGATAACTTTATCCGAAGCATGAAAAACCGTTGCAGGACCGTTATTAACGTCATGGGTGGTTTTACTGACTGCTGATTTTTCACATAACTGTTAAAAACAGATAATTTTTCCTTATTTTTCACTTTTTCTTGAGAAACACATTCATTGGTAGTTTTACAATCATTTCACGATTTTTTTCTTTATTTGAATAAAAATTTGCTGACGCAAAAAAAAGATTTCTTTTATTCTGGAGTGTAGTCTAAAAAATAGGATTTATAAAAATATATACATAATGTATATTATTTTTAATAAATTTTGAGTAGGAAACAAGGTTTTCTATTACGCACAGCTTCATTTAATATTCCCGAACGTTGAAATTTGTGGTTTTATATTCTCGTAAAAATTCAAAGTTTGTGCTAACGTGCGAATTTGTTGCGTGTGTTCAGTGTGGTTCAGTGTGTATGCCGGGATAATTCTTTTATTCATATCTGGTTACCAACTCATAAGGGCTCTGTGTCATAGGTCTAGGTTTCTGTACGATGTTTGCATTATTCGTTTGGTAGATATCTTCACAAAGTCGGTTTAAGATATGTTTGATCATAGTGAATCACAAGCTGGGAATTCAAATTTTAACAATGAATTATTTTATAAAAAGGTATACTTTACTCGTTATTTAAATAGTTTCTATTTTGTTTTTTGATCATTTTACATGTTTCCTATCGTTTTGATCTGCATGATACAAGGTGGCAGGACTGGCAGGCAACCTGTTGCAAAATCTGATCACAGGTGCATTAGTAATATATTATCTAATGACTTTAGGAGAGGTCGTCTATAATGAAGCTAAGAGGCTTAAAATGTTTGTAAGTACCAGTATAAGGTAAAATAATGCATCATTATATTAATTAGTCTTTCGATATAATTTAAATTTTAAGTAACTTATAAGTTGTATAGTCTTTATGGCGGTTTACTATTGTTCAACAAAAAACGTGTGACAAAAGATCACTTTACAAACAACGTTTGAAAAACTAATCTTTTGACAAACTTTAATTTCGCAAACATTTTGCTTTTAAAATAATCGTTTGACATAATACAGCTTTTGCAAGTGTTTACTTAGGAAATATTTCAACTGTTAAAATATTATTTTAATAATGTTCACATGACTAAATATTTCGTTTGCCAAATGGGTGATTTTACAAAAAGTTTGTAGATAAATTATTAGTTTGTAGAAATAACTATTTTCTGTCTATTATTGGACGTGTGAAATGCGAAAAAACGAAATATATCAGTGACTTTTTTTAAGCCTTTTTGTGAGCTCTGCTGCCGCTGCCGCGGCTCGTTCGCTACGCTCTCTCGCCTTCACGCCTTTGTATGGTCAATGTACTAACCTAACCGACACTTTTTTTAACCTACTGGACTTTTAAAACAATTAAATGACATGAACATACATTTTGCGTTCCGTTACGAGTTAAATCTATTTTAAAAATACCTAAAATCGTCACATTGCTTTTGTACTACATGGATTGGACAGATTGTTGCATTAACGTAGATTTTGGTAAATAAAATATTTACGAAGCAATGCATTTTGTCAAATGTTATTTATGCTTTATGTTGTTTTGCCAACTAATATTAGGTCTTTACCTATGAAATTTTATTACCGTTTTGTATGAAAAAAAATTTAACGAATTTTTTTCATGTAATTTTTATTTGCATTAATCGAAGTAATCACCCATGCAATCAATGCATCTTTGCCAACGCAGTGGCAGTTTATTGATGCCCTTCTTAAAGAATTCAGCTGGACGGGAGGCAACAAATTCTTCAAAGGCATTTTGTACTACCTCTCGGGTATTGAATTTTTTCCCGCCAAGAAGTTATCCAAATTCTGGAAAAAGTAGTAGTCTGTAGGTGCAAGGTCTGGTGAGTAGGGCGGATGACGGAGTGCTTTCAACCTCAGTTCTTGCAATTTGGAGACCGTCTGCTGTGCAGTTTGAGGTCGCACGTTGTCGTGTAGGAGCAGCGGAGACGAGCGATTGACCAATGCTGGTTGGAGATGTGCCAGCTTCTCCATCATTGTGTTCAGTTCTTCACAGTACACAACTGCAGTAATGTTCACCCGTTTGGTACGAAGCTGTGATGAATCACACCGGCGCTAGACCACCAAACAGTGACCATCACTTTTCTAGGGGTAAGTTTTCGTTTAGGGCATTGTTTAGGTGCTGAACTAGGATCCAACCAACTTGCTGAGCGCTTGCGGTTATCAAACAGAATCCCTTTTTCATCGCAGGTAACAATGCGGTTCAAAATTCCTTCATTTGTGTGTCTGTTGAGCATTGCAAGGCACGTCTCGACGCGCACTTCGCGCTGGCGATCATTGAGTTCGGGGGACTCATTTGTCAAGCTTTTTTACCTTGCCAATTTGACGCAAATGGACCAATATTGTTTTGACGCTAACGTCGAAAGCTGCTGCTAATTCAGCCGTAGATTGTGTATCATCAGCTTCCACAATCGCCTTTAATTCGTCATTGTCGACAAAAGTCTTCGGACGACCGCGAGGTTCATTTTTCAGGTCGAAATTTCCAGAACGGAAGCGAGCAAACCAATTACAGGTGGTGCGTTGGTTTGTACTGTTAGCTCCGTAAACGTCGTTAATGTTGCGTGCCGTTTGCCGCGTTGCTGCCACGACGGTACCTACTCATATTCCATAATTACTCGAATTTTAAACGTATCTATGATGATGAAAATGATTGAAATGCGATGAAAATGTAACACTAATCAATAAACAAATGACTACTTTTGGAAAAAGAATTCCATGTTTTTAAAATAAAATTAATTTGAAATTAGAATTCTTAGCCAAACAAAAAGTATTTTGATTTGAAATGGCCAGTACTGCAGAACGGCAATTTCATAGGTAAAGATCTATTATGTTTAAAAAATAATCAATTTGCGAAATAAGTTTTAGCATAAAGATTTTTTTCAGTAAATAATTATTGTCTCATGAGTAGTTTATTAAACAATAGTTTGTAATATGATAAATTTATCAAATACATATAATTTTGTCAAAAGTCGAAAGTTATTTTTCAAATGAAAATTTGTTATTTGTTTTTTGTCACCCTTTACGACATATAAGTCTCCCCAATTTTTATAATATATCTTAAATGTTATCAGAATTTCAAATAGAAGTTTGCTTATCTACTACTATGAATATGTTATGAACGTATAGCAACATGCTTATTAACATAACTTTAAAGCTCCATAGCGGGAGTATCGATTTTTGTTTTAAAACTTCGTCGCTTGGAAACCCTTGAGGTTCTTCGTCTTGTTTTCAACCATTACTGAGTTCTTAGCCAAACTTCTTTAATAGCTCTTTTTTATCCATCGCCAAAATAAATATATGCTTAGAACAAAAGCTTACTGCAAAAGTTAGGTATAAAATAGCTAAACCATAAATAATAAGATAGTTGTGTGCTACTTTGATGATGAATGTAATAAAAAGTTCATTCTTTCAGTCGCTGCAATGCATAGCATTTTTTATCAACTTATGCAATTATAAAACTAAAACGCGCTGTGCCGGTCGGAGTGGGGGTGTTAGGTTATTTTCGTTACGGAATTTCTGGATTCGGTCTCCACTCTCAAGGCCCGCGATAGAAGCTATGCAATAGCTTAATTTTATAATTTTATGTATTTTCTAATTTTGACTTTTGTAATTTAATTTTTCTGTTATTTTGGCAGATATGGTTACCATAGGCAACCATACTGTCGAAATCCTTATTTTCTTCTAAATTCTTTTAAATTCGGAAATTCAAAATTGTTCGATCGTTCCTCGCCCCGAGTGTTAGGATAGTCCCCTAATTCGCGTAACCAAATCGTATCGCAATCGTAATTGAACGACAGGTTTTTGACAGTTCTAGTATGGGCTAAATGTCAAAATCGTCCAATTCAATCACGATCGAACTGCGATTCGGTTACGCGAATTAGGCCCTAGGTTATTTTCGTTACGAAATTTATGGATTCGTTCTCCACGCTCAAGGCCCGCGATAGAAGCTATGCAATAGCTTATAGTAGTCGGTCAAAAAATTTTTTTTCATTAAGGTCTACAAATCCATGTAGATTATGACGTTGTATGTAAACACATAATCCTAATTCCTGCTTGAAATGTAGATGTCACCTGGGTTGGCATTTTATTGCGTACAAAATCTTGTTACTAATTAGTTTAGTGAACTCTATAACTCATAATCGGATTCAACATACTTCCATGATAATTATGTGAATAATAATGTGCTAGCAACATAAATGTCAAAGCGCTGACGACACAAAAACATAAAAACCCACACCTTCTCTTCCTGTGGGTGTAGTAAAAGGCGGCTGGAGTACTGCAAAAAGAAAACGAGCAGCAGCGTTCTCTCCTCTCTCTCTTGGCCAAACTGCAATCGCTGCCAAGCTTAGAGATTATGGTTAAATCTCCCTTTTTGAGAGGATGGACTGATTTGGGCTGATAATGGTTAATAAAAATTATTTAAATTTTATGAAATTTTCTGAAAAACTAAAGGACAACGCGAACTGAAGATATAATATAGGCTGGAGTACCATATAGCATAGTACTTGTTTTCCGGATAAGAGTAATGCTCCCGTACAATAGTTCCAATTTTTAAATTTTAAAATATATCGTAACTAGGGTTAGCTTAGTCGGAGTCGCCAGATGTTGTCTTGTCTTAACTATGAATAGCAATAATGTGTTAACCCTCATAAAGTAAAATGAGGGTTAACATATTATTGCTTATCAGCGTCCGAATATGGATTTAGAATTGGAATAATTAATTTTGAAAAAACCCGCCAAGTGCGAGTCGTACTCTCCTCGCACTGAGGGTTCCGTACCAACTTTAATTTCAAATAGAACGTCCACTTACTTCCACTTAGCCTAAATACCACAATATTTTGTTGACTGCAAAAGTAACTTTGTTTTTCATAGTGTTTGTATGAAGGATGAAGTTATATTTGCGGTTGTTAAAAATGTGCTACCTATATCTCATAAACTACCGGTTTGATCTCGTTCACACCAATTATCGTTGAAAGTGTTTGTTAGTACTTACATAATTTATTTTTTATTATATTCTACTTAGTTAAAAAGTTAGAGGGGTCATCCATTAGACCACTTTGGAAGCGTCCATCTTCCAAATGTTAGATTTTTAGAAAAAATGGTTCTAGGAACCTGTATGTCATTTTAAAAGACCTATCCATAGATATCCCATACGCATAGGGTTGAGTAAAAAATGTATTTGTTGTAGGTGTCGTAAAGCGGACAGGTAGCTGTTGTACCTACCAAGTTTCAACTGTGTAATGCTAATACTTTCAGAATAAAGTGGCTGTGACATACGGACCGATAGACAGACAGACAGACTTGACGAAACTATAAGGGTTCCGTTTTTTGCCCCTCGGCTACGGAACCCTAAAAATCAGATACAATTTTTTTATTATTTTAATGATTGGTTTTGCTACATTAGGTAACTGACCATGTGAAAAATTCAGTTTTTTTTAATACGAGGGCGGGTCAATAAGTTCGTGATTTTTGGAATAAAACACAGATTTTTTGATAAACAAATCATTTTATTTTTCAGCGTAGTCTCCCTTGAGCTCTATACAGTTTGTCCAACGCTTCTCCAATTTTTTTATCCCTTCCAAAAAATATGATTTGTCGAGGTCCTCAAAATAGGCCTTTGTTTGCGAGATGACTTCATCATTGGAGTCAAATCTTTTTCCACCAAGCCATTTCTTCAGGTTTGGGAACAAAAAGTAGTCACTCGGAGCCAAATCTGGAGAATAGGGTGAGGGATGAGGGAGCAATTCATAGCCCAATTCATGGATTTTTGCCATGGCAACTGCACATGTGTGCACCCTTGCATTGTCTTGGTGGAAAAGAACTTTTTTCTTGGCCAAATGAGGTCGGTTTTTATTCAAATCGTCATTGAAGCGGTCCAATAAGTTGGCATAATATTCCCCATTGATTGTTCTTCCCTTTTGAAGGTAGTCAATGTGGATTATCCCACGTGCATCCCAAAAAACAGTCGCCATAACTTTATTGGCTGACAAACCCGCCTTGGCCTTCTTTAGCGCCGATTCACCCTTAGAAACCCACTGTTTTGACTGTTGTTAGGTCTCTGGTGTGTTGTGATGGATCCATGTTTCGTCCACGGTTACAAAACTCCTCCATATTGCAATTAAACAACGCCAAACCTTCCTGTGAAGTTGTTACACGATTGCGTTTGTGGTCGACTGTGAGCAAACGCGGCACCCATCTTGCGGAAAGCTTTCTCATGCCCAATTGATCTTTTAAAATTGAAACCACTGAGCCATGCGAGATCCCTACGGCTTCCACAATCTCTTGCACTTTCAATCTTCGGTCGGCCAACACCATATCGTGAATTTTTTCGATTGTTTCGGGTGTAGAGACCTCAACTGGGCGTCCAGGACGTTCGGCATCCTCAGTGCTTTTACGGCCACAACGAAATTCAGTAAACCACTTTTTTACCATTGAAATCGATGGTGCAGAGTCCCCATAGTATTTATCAAGCTTAGCCTTGGTCTCGGTAATGGTTTTTTTTCGCAAAAAATAATGCTTAATAAGCACACGAAATTCACCTTTTTCCATTTTTTCCTCAAATTACTGGGTAGTCTGATAAAAATAGCTGTCAAACACAAACTAACTGACGCAGCAAGTTCAAATTTTGATAGGAATCAACTGACAGATACCTGTTGACAGGAGTAGTGTTGCTTTTTCAGTAAAGAGGTCAGAAATTCAAAAAGTCACGGACTTATTGACCCGCCCTCGTAGCTAGACGAATTTGCAGCACGTATTCTGTCAATGTAATGTCAAGCACCATAAGCTTAAATTGTCAGAAGCAGTGAGGTTGAGAAATAATTTAATAATAATGATAAGTATTTTTAAATTTTCTAATTTTCTGCGCAATTTTCTTAATTTTTAGAAAATTTTAAAAACACTTAATCTCCATATTATTATCTTTTGACAAGTATTTTTTTTTAATGTAACATTATGGCGTTTGACATAACATTAAAAGAATATGTGCTGCATGCAAGCTGCAAATATGCTTAAATATAGTCAAATAGGGGGTAAAAGTAAAATAAAAATAAATAAAATAAAATAAATAAAAAACTGAATTTTGCACATGGCCAGTAAATGTCTATCGCCTATTCACGTGTCGGAATACCAACGAAACTATTTATGTACCCGCCAGAAGAAAAAAAAAATGTTGTATATCATAAAGCATAACATAAACCATTGGTAACATTTATTTTTATTAAACCATTTTGGTAATCAATATTCATAGTAAAGGCAGGACAACGTCTGTCGGGTCCGCGAGTGTTCGATAAAATCCCTTATCACAAACGTATGCGTTTGAATAAATCCGGATTTAAATTCTTTGCTTGACCCAAAACCTCGTTACCCTAAATTGATGCCGAAAACCAACACAGAACTAACACACTGAAACATTTAAACTTTTTTTATAAATAGCAGTAAAAAAACTTTTTCATTATGAAATTGCCAGAATGCGGTTAAGGATGAAGACTACTTTTCTCGCATCGTACGAGTATTTTTGTATCCTTTATTTTAAAGTGAATATGTGATATCTGGACGCTATTAATAACCGTTAATCGATAGACAGTAAAAAAATAGACATTACAATTCTAAACTGCATCTAACGCCAAACATAAACCTATTGCTGTCTGCCGAAACGTCGCAATAACTTGATATCAATGTTTACATTATCATTAGCCTCGTCTAACGCATATGTCATTACCAACCCGCAATAGTTGTATTTAACTCGTGTTTTGTATATCTTTTAGTAAATTACAGAGTGTTGCTCATTCGGAATCACTTATCCTGTCGTGTTGCTCACCCATATACAGGGATGACTGCGTGCGTGAGGCTAATTCTTATCAGTGTTAATAAAAAGTAACTTAATCAGATTCCTGCTAACATAGGAAGAGTTCAATGATAATAAAAGGTTTACCATAACAGCTTTCGTTATAACTTGTTCCATGTAGCTTGGTAATGGGTGTCGTCTGAATAAAACTACCAATTGTTGTATCTGTATCTCGTGTTTGGTGATTGTGTCAATGGTCAGTGAAGTGTACGAAAAGCTGGTCCGAACATGTCAGTCCAGAGGGGCGGTGCGGGGAACTTTCGTTATTGTTTTTATTATTGCCCCAGCTCCGGTTTCGAGATATACGACCTGGAGACGCCCGAGCAAGCGGTTGCAATCACTAGGTAAGACACGACTTATCATTAATCAACCGTTCCGAATCCACTCACTTAACACGTATATAATAGTGTCATGCCACTTTAGCTACAAATATTGGTATAGTTTTTACTTTACAAGTAAACGGAATATAAAGACCTACCGTGATTATGTTATGAAAAGGGTATGAGGATTAATATTATTAAAAAACATTTTTATTATCTAGCTAACGTAACAAAAAATTTCCTTTATCTGTGCTATAGGACGTTGCTTCGTACCAAATTTATCTGAATTGATATGTATCTTTTGATTGCGTTGGCTTAGAAGTTTGAAAGGACAGTAAACCTGAGTATTTGATACAAATTCTAGCTTGATATCTCTACGCGTTCCTGAGAAAAACAGACAGACAGACGGACGGACGGACAACAAAGTGATCCTAAAATGGTTCCGTTTTTTCCTCTCGAGGTACGGAACCATAAAAGAACGTTTACTGCCTTGTCTAATTATAAGACGTCTACCTGAAAACTACTTTACTATCTACAAACAATGTTACGTACGAGTATATATTACGTAACATCAATAATATTTCACAAAACACAAACAGTTATTTTCGGCTAAAGTCTTCTTTTTTTATTATTGTACTAAATATTTTTATTTTGCATCAAGATATTACTTACAAGAAAATATATATTTAACTAGCTGTTGCCCGCGACTTCGTTCGCGTCAATTTCTATTATTATGATCGCGACGATTTTTGCCACATTTTTCACTCATGCTTCGCTCCTATTGGTCGCAGCGTGATGTTCTATAGCTTAAAGCCTTCCTCAATAAATGGACTATCCAACACAAAAAAAAAATTCAATTTGGACCAGTACCTTCTGAGATTAGCGCGTTCAAACAAACAAACAAACAAACAAACAAACTCTTCAGCTTTATATATTAGTATAGATTAATCTGTCAGTTGATATGTAATTTATATTGACTGTTAGGTTTCCAACATGAATTAATCAAACTGGTAATTTGGTTAAATGTGCTCGTAGTTAGTTATAGTTCAAGGTACTTACTCGTATTTCAAATAATTTAATCGATTTTCATCAATATTACTCCGGTTGCTAGGTCGGAACTTACTAATTGCGTTTACCTATGCTATGATATGGCGTTTACCTATGATAGTCAAGTAACAAAGCGAAATTTTATTTGTCATAAAAGGAAAAATATGCTGAGTAAAAGCACCACCCACTTATTGCGTTTAAGCAAATTGAATTGAGAAACTCTATGCGGTTACCGAGTTGTCTACAGAAATCAGATTCTTTGATTGTGTAACTAAGTCAAATTTTACCAGTGAATATAACAAAAGTTCTAATTTTAGTATTGGCTTAGTCGAATGTAGGCCAGTATCACTCTTGACCTGAATTCGTGATAATTGTGACCTAAGCTGGACTAAGTTATTCGATAAATAGGTATATAAAGACAAATACGGTTTCGGTTGATTCTGAAACACTAGATTTTAATTGGCTGAGGGAGAATAGGCGGGTAAAACATAGTAAGACCGATTTTCAATAAATACGGACGGCAATCTTAATGGCACCGAAATCTGTTGTGATGATTTTTTAATTTTTAGATAAGATTTTATGTTCTGTAGCATCCTAAATAGTTCGAAATAGCAAATTAGGAAATTATTATTAAAATCAATTTTGTAATTTGTAAAAAAAGAAAATTTACAATAAAGAGAAGTCCACTAACAGTGATTTCATGAAAAGCGTGGTTCCATAAAACATATGGATTCATTAGTTACTCTTCGATTAACTTTTATCTATTAGAAGATGTTCGTGTTATTAGAATGTTAATGAACTTACCTATAACATTTATCTAGCTCGTGTTTCGAACAGATACAATGTTGTTATCAGACAAATTGAGTTGAACTACGTATTAACTATGTTTTAACAATTGTAATCCTTGTTTTGTATAGCATAATATAGGAAATGGATTTCTATATGGTACATGGTATATTTTAAAGTATATTCATTAACATGTCAGTTGGAAATTCAACGGAATGGATATAGACTGAAATACAAATATAGGGACTAATGTAGTGTTGCCTACTATGTCACGACTGTATGTAACCAACCAAGTTTAGTACTCGTAAGGCCTTGTACTCATGCTATTTTGCTACTTTAGAAACTATACTCATGCTATTTTGCTACTTTAGAAACTAGTGCCAAACCTCATCAAAGTCCAAGCATTTAAAGTGCGAGTTGGACTCGCGCACGAAGGGTTCCGTATTAAAAAGGCCTAAAAAACGGGTTTGTTGTATGGGCCCTTAAATATTTATTTTATTTTGTTTTTAGTATTTGTTGTTATTGCGGCAACAGAAATGCATAATTTGTGAAAATTTCAACTGTCTAGCTATCGCGGCTCTAGAGATACAGCATGGTGACAGAGCGATGGACAGACGGACAGACAGTAAAGTCTTAGTAATAGGGTCCCGTTTTTACCCTTTGGGTACGGAATTTCTTAGATTGCCCTAAAATCTAAGCTTTCATAATAATAATAAAAAATTAGTACTTCATAGGTTTTTTTTCGCTGAAATCAGCCATCAAAGACATCGAGGTGGAAATTTTTAATACAATAACAATGAACGGCACTGCAATTCTTTATCACTCAATACTAGTCGGAATTCTGTGGAGCGTCGTATGAGGGGGAGGGGGGGGGGGAGTGCGACTGGCCAAGCCAACTGGAGTGCGCTGCGCACGTGCCCCGCGCAGCCCTCTAGCCCCTCTGAGCCGCAAACAAAAATCACGTCAGTCGTTTCCTACTTGTGTCACCATTATGTCTCCACTACTACACTCGCTGTGCCCACGAACTCTGCTGCTTTTGATTGATTTGACCACTGCTCGTTTATTGGACTCTATTTCGCAGACATGCATTATTTTTATGGAGTTGCACAAGGCAACGGCCATGCCGCAGCGTGACTGTATCGTGACCAACATCGACGCCGAGGTGGACCACAACCGGAGCGATATCCTGACCATCGTGTTTTTATTAATACGCATAACACCCTAATGGCAGGTCGCATTTCTGGTAGAGATGGGCCACGTAGAGGAGTCCCTAGAGTTGATCCGGATCGCAGAGAAATGGTGCTTGAAGAAATTCAACGAAATCCATCCACAAGTACAAGAAGTATGGCTCGGACTTCAAGGACGTCTATTCAAAACATACTTCACGAAGAAGGATACCACGCGTTCCACATTCAACGAGTCCAATCTTTACTGCCAGCAGATCACCAATTGCAGGTTGATTTTTGTCAAACAATGTTAAGGAGAGAGAGCAAGAGGATCCTGGATTTTTTAATAAAATCCTGTGGACTGACGAGTCATGGTTTGAACGAGGTGGAATCTTCAATATTCATTATTTTCACACGTGTGCGATCGAAAATCCACACGATGTGAGAGCTTCTACATTCCAACATCGTTTCAGTGTAAACATGTGGTCTGGGATCCTCAATGGTGAACTAATTGGTTATTGGATATTGAGAAACGTACAAAAATTTCTTAGAAAACGATCTACCATTGTTGCTCAGAGACGACAATTTGGAACTCAGGTGAACCATGGTGTTATAAAAAGACGGTGCCCCATGTCATTACACAACGCAAGTCCGACGTTATCTTAACGAAACGTACCCTAACAGATGGATCGGACGCAACGGACCAATCAGATGGCCACCACGCTCTTCTGACCTCAAACCCATCGTTTAGTGAAAAAGCCTATGAGGTACTACTTTTTAGGGTTCCGTACCCAAAGGGTAAAAACGGGACCCTATTACTAAGACTTCGCTGTCTGTCCGTCTGTCCATGTGTCCGTCTGTCCGTCTATCCGTCTGTCCGTCGCTCTGTCACCAGGCTGTATCTAAAGAGCCGCGATAGCTAGACAGTTGAAATTTTCACAAATTATGTATTTCTGTTGCGACAATAACAACAAATACTGAAAACAAAATAAAATATATATTTAAGGAGGGCAATACAACAAACCCGTTTTTTTGGGATTTTTGGTCTGGAACCCTTAGTGCGCGAGTCCGACTCGCAAATGGCCGGTTATTTATTATTATTTTGAAAGCTTAGATTCTAGTGCACTTTCTGAAGCTACATAGAAACTAAGAAATTATCAGTTGAGGTTTTTAATTTTAAGTTGAAAATTTAAATGATAACTCACTTAACATAAACTCTCAACTTTAGTTCGATTTTGTAGTAACTTTCATTAACGTTATGAGGCTGGTTATTTTATGCATAAATGCACAGTTCATAGAGATTTAGCTACAAGAAAAAAAAAAACGAAAAAACCTTCTCCTTTTTTTTTTAAATTTTTCAATCCCGTCTCAATTTTGGAAAAATTCATTAAAAAAATCGTAACTCGAAAACTATGTAAAATCGCAGAACACATAGGGGTGATTCATATATTTCTCAACACGAGGGGGCACTAAAAAAAAATTATTGGACGTCACTCCTCTGGCCACCCTGTATAGATAACTGCAACCCATTGATACTGAAAAACAAACAACATAATGCAATACAATGAGGTCGCTATCTACGGCGACATAATACTAAAACCTAGATACGGCTAACTAAATTTTCTTTGACTACAACTTATCCTAGTTTCCTTAGTTTTAGCATAATTTACATATGTGTTTATATACGGCGTAGATGGCGCACGTGTGCCATCGCTCCTTGGCCCGCGACCCGAGCGGTAGAAGCGTTATCGCGATCTGGTTGATTCGAAACTATATTTAGTCGTGATCTAGTGAGAAACCGATCCAAATAATATGCGTCGGATGTGTAGATAGATAACTAAAATATCGCCATTTGTTTGGTTATTGCGTTTATTTTGCGTTTATCGTTATGTTATCGTTATGCATATCGTTATTAGGTGTGGAAATTGAAGCCGTATTTTCTCTAAATTGGATAGATAATGACTTCCTACTAAAAAAACTAATTTTCTTAAAAACTGAATCAAAGAAAATTGTGAAATAAGACATAACAAAAATACATTTCTAACTTAAGATAAACTTTAAGAACAATTATAAAAAAATGCGGTCTACTACTTTCTCAAGGAAGTACCGGGAAAAGTATTGATCTTTTGAATACGATACTGAACGCCTATAACATTTTTTGAAGATTGTATTGAAAAACTCATTCTGTATAACTAATACGAATTTCTTTTTTACCCGACTACCGCAAAGCCAACATAACAGTAATCAATTCAGCAGTCTACTACTCTGTCAAGAAAGTACCGGGAAAAGATCAATAATACACAAAATGTTGGTTATTCATCAAAAATTATTTTATCACCTTCAAAGTATGCTCCTTCAAAAACGATACACTTACGCCAACGAATAATGCAACCATCAAAACATTTTTAAAACGCCGTTTCCGGAATTGAGTTCAGTTCTCGCCGCGAATTCCCTTTTATGTCTTCTACCGATTAAAAAATGGGTGCCACGAAGTGGTAATTTAAGTTTACGAAAAAGAAAAAAGTCGGCTGGAGCCATATCTGGTGAATATGGTGGTTGCTCGATGGTATTCGTTGAGTGTTTGGTCAAAAATTCGATCACAATGATGGCCTTGTGCGAAGGCGTATTCGTGGTGCAAAATCCAAGAATTTTCTTTCCACTTAAATGCCGCATAACGTTCAAATAATATTATGCTTTATTTTTACCGTTTGACCCTCCGGCAAAAATTCCGAGTGCACAACACCGTGATAGTTAAAGAAAACAGTCAACATGACTTTGACTTTTGATCGAATTTGGCGTGGTTTTTTCGGTTTCGGTTCAGTTGGAAGGCACCAATCCGAAGCTTGTTGACTAGTTTGCATGTCAAACTCGTAAACCCACGTCTCGTCACCAGTAACAATGCGTTTCATGAATGTTGTGTCGGAATTGACTCGTTCTAGCATGTCCTCAGCGACTCTTATGCGATTGAGTTTTTGGAGAAAATACAGGTCTTTTGGGACTAGCCGAGCGGCATCATGTTTCATACCCAAATGATTAGTTAAAATCATAGATATAGGATACAAGTAGATCCACTGACAGCCCGATAATGCATGACCAGTTTTGATTTGTCAATGTTTGTGTTAACTAGTGACGTACCTTTAACATTTTTAGACTATCGATAATAATTGCAGTTTGTCGTTTGGAAAATAATGTTTACTGTCACACTGTTTTTATCTCGAGATTATGCACCTACTTTGCGGCATACCTCACCCTCGCCCTCACTTCTTACAACTATAATAGTGGGCAGGTAAATGTGCCCGGTGAGTATATTTTTTACATATGATTAAAAAATAAATAGTTTAAATTTATAAAAAAAATAACAGCCATTGTTAATTAGTTTTCTTTTTTTATTTCTTCAAAAGATCTTCCCTTGTCATCTGCTGTGCCGTGTGAGCTTATCAATGGCAGGAAGTGAAAAAGAACAAGTAAACAAAATCTGAATAAACATTTACATTCTGATGTATCAAACACTGATTATTGACTTTTAAACAAGATTATCTTAGTTATGTGATTCCTTACAGTTTCCTTCTTCAAATTGTTAAGTTGACATTCATTTGAGACGCTAAACGTAAAATAACATCAAATTTCTCCGGAAACATTCAAGATAAATGTCGACAATAGTATCGATAAATTTGAGTCAAGCTCTAGCGTACATGTAAAATATTTCGATAAATTATTTATCCACCAAAATAAAGTATATAATCAATAAATAGAACTTTATCTATACAAAATATTAAAATGAACCAGTGGATTGAAATAATTTTATATTTACAACTTAACAACAAGATCAAATTCAACAAAAATAACGCGTTTTTACGATGACGACTTTCTACGTATTTACCTGTGAAATGAGCAATTTTCTGGATTATTTTTGTGGTTGACTCCACAGGCACTCACAGAACATGTGACCATTGTTAGATAAAATTGTATTTACTTTAGATAATCTACGATGTACTAGATAATTACATAAAATGTTGAACCTTATATCGCATATGCCACTGGATGTCACTCTGTCAAATACGACAGGTCACAAAACGAAAAGATTTGTTTTCTTTTTCTATCTTGCTAGATTTCCATAAGAGGTTTTCTTCTATCTCGCAGGCTTTGTCCGTCTATTATATTCTACGTTTATGGTTAAAATGGTACGGATCGACTCGTGAGATACAGAAAGTCCGGCGGCTATCTCTCTCAAAGTTGAATGAGGATTTTCAGTCACTACTTCCTTTACTTTTGCGATGTTAACTTAAGATACAGACGTTGATAGCCTACCAGAGCTAGGCAAATCTTACATCACATTTCGACCGCTTTTGATCGCTTTGTACCACTTATTAGCACGTGTTTTTGTTCATCTTCAGTGACTCCGAACTCGAAATTCCATTGGCGATGCAAAATTTAAGGCAAACTCTTTGTTCAATGTTTTTGTCCATTATGACTTTCGCAATACACACTAGATATGATATAACTAAAAACAGCACTATATTTAATATAAATTTTAATAACAGATGCAACTCAAACTCCGCTCCAAAATGGAAAACAGTGGTGCCAATTTAACAAAAAAAAAAACAAAATTTTGAATTTGGAACCATAAACAATTAATCATCTATTCCCGATACTTTGATGACTAAATGTATGCTGTAAAAGTTTTATGCTGTATACCTTCTTTTTTTAAACAGTTAGCAAAGTGGAAAGGCCCGTATTATATTTATGCAGCCTTTCCTAATATGAGGGCTTAGAATTGAGGTTTCCTTTTACTTTAAGATAGAAGATCTCGAAAAAAGGCGTATTCCACAACTCCAACAAACCATACATACTGACAAAGACATCGTTGTATTGAAAATAAATGTATGAATGGACCTCGACGACGATTTGTGTGTTGCTCTCAAAGTGAAATTGGCTGTTCCTCTGCTGCTTATTACGTGATTTTGAAAGGTGTTATAGTCTCATGTGCATCCTGTACATATAAAAAATAACAATTCCAGCATCAAATGTACTCTAAATACCTAAGAAATAACCTAGCATTCTGTAAGTTCATTCGACTAATATAGTATTTCTATTGTTTCAGTAATGGCGTGAACGTAGAAGGATCCACCCATAGGCAGGTGGTTGATCTGATCAAGTCGGGCGGTGACTGTCTTACTCTTACAGTCATCTCTGTCACACAAAGAGTAAGTCCTAAAATCACTTTCTATTCCATTACCTATACGTGAAATTTTAGTGGTTGTTTTCCCGCAACAGAACGATTTACCTTTAGTAGCGCCATCGAATCGTGCGAGTTATTTTTTGAAAATAAAGATATCGTTGCTCTCAACTAATCAAAATAATAATCATCAACTCAAAAGCGTGAGATACGATAGTATCTTTACAAAATGTCACGAGTTTGGGTACTGCTTGCCGCACGAAATCAATGTTCAAAGCAAAAGAAGCTCTACAAACTAAGTAATACCGTACAAACTGCACCGCGCGAGGGGCATATCCCCGGCCGGTGACCGGCTGCGGAGCGGCTGGTACTATTGGTTCGAGGTTGCTTTCGAGTTTCGTTTATCACAATCGTGAAACTGCAATTTTTTTATTTGAATAAAATAAACCTGCACAAATCTATTGTACTACTAAGTTAGAATCATTTTACTGCGGGAAAACAACCACTAAAATTTCACGGTGTATAAGGTAACATTTTTTTTGGTGATTTCCTTTCAACGACCGGTTTAGCATAAAAAAAGAATAAGGTTTTGCAAAAGAAAAAATATTTTTTTTTCACTTGTTCCCAAATAAATCATATAAACACTTTTCAATTGAAGAGTAAAATAAAACATCCCGTTTGTTATAATGTACGACCCTGACCTTGTTCGATCGATACACGTGCCGCTTCTACTCACTCCCGTCCGTTCCCCCCGCCTCCCCCTTCGCAAACGTCGGCGCGAGTAACGACACAGAAATCAATCAAATCAGTCCGCAAGAAAAATTCGTAGCGATAATGTGTGCGCACGCGACGCGTAATTGTTATCGTAATAATGCCGTATGGCTTTTTCGGCCAGGAGTACTTACCTCAAAGCGGGGCAAAACATGGTGCGGTCGCAATAGCTTTACGCCGCGCAGTACGGGAGTACTGTGCGCGTACGCACCTTACTTGGAGCTGTGCAGCAGCACCGGGAGTCTGGAAGTTTCCGGCCGCGCCTCGATGTGGGTCGGCAACGACACCCAGTCCACTTGGAGGAAGACGTGCTGGATAGCACCGCAGACGCTGCCCGCGAATTTGGCGTAAGCCAATATTATGTGTGGCGGCTCCTACGCAACGAAGGCCTCCACCCGTATCTACCAGCACGACGGCACGCTTCAGCCTGCGGGTACGAGCGTACTTGGACGAGGCGTTCTAAGGCCGCTGGATCGGCCGCGGCAGCGTTATCTGCTGGCCACCGCGTTTACCTGACCTGACGCTGCTGGACTTCCACGTGTGGGGTAGAGCGAAGGACCTAGTGTACGGACATGACGGCCACACAATTCGCACCGTGGAATAGTTACGTGCCCGAATTGTAAACGCGTTCGATTTTAAGTCAAGTGAAGATGTGCTCGTTTTGGTTCGGAGGCAATGCCTGGACCGTGCATGGATGTATTTACAAGTAGAAGGCCTTCAAGTCCAACATTTAACCTAAATAGTTGGTGTAAAAATGTAAATATGACTTGTAAATATCAATGAATTATGACTTTTAAACACACCAGATTGTTTTGCTAAAGAGTGTTTATGATGTGTTGTTTCTTTACCTAATAAAGTAAACGAAACTGTGTTTAATTGAATCACAATACTAGTATGCATATCCATACTCATAATCTCCAAGTAAGTTCCTGTTAGTGCTATCTGTTAGATACTTCATACTCGTTGGGTAGTGCTTACTTGGACACTATCATTTTATCAATTAAATTTTAAGCACTACCTAACGAATTGTTCGAATAAAAAACGTCATTTCGTATTAAGTATCTGGCTGGCATTTAGCACTGCCCAGAACTTACTTGATAAAACTGGTCCTCTATTATACTGACCAGCTGTTCAAGCACGATCAATAGATGGCGCTGTGCCCTCTTAAATCGCGCTAGATTTGGTTTTTTTCGGAGTAACTAATTGATTGAGATTTCTCGATTAAGATTTCATATTTTTTATGTAAATTATAGCAGTATCTACTACGTAGTGCTCGCACGAGACATAAGTAGGTAAATTAACTCCATTATCTCCCCACCCACGCTTTGCGCACCGCGGCACTAGCGCCGAATGCCTATGAATGAAGTGTGGGAAGAGTGGGGCATTGGAATGAGTGAGACGGATTACGTAGGGATCGCTGAGCATAGATATAGTATATAAGTTATCGCTGAGAGTTAGACAGGATGCTTTTTAAAATAATTATTTCTGTTGTTAGAAAAAAATAAAATGATAACTAACCATATTTTGATTGGAAAAAAATATAGAGATATTTTTATTTTATATAAACAGCGACTCTGTGTAAGTCATGTTACCTAAAAAAAGTGACCTTATATATTTCCATATCAAATAAAAATATTTGTAAGATTATTGCAATGGGGGCTACCGCTAGTGAATTGGCCACTAGAGGCGCTTGTGTCGCGTGAGGTCCAATAACATTCACTTTTCACTGGTTTTAGCGGGCTTCGTGACATAAATTATATTTTTTATGATTACCTGCTGGAAAGAGATCTCCTTCGTATAATTATCGCAAAAATGGATTATTTGGCGATTAATGTGAACGCTTTGAAAGCGGAATTAAGAAAAAGCGCAAAAATAGGTGGCCTCTAAGAGCAACTATTTCAGAAGTTAGTTTGTTGATAAGAAGATAGTTATTTATTAATAATAAACATTAATTAGATTCAAGATTAAAACTTTGTTTCGACGCCGATCTTATAATGTCGCCTTTGACAGCTATACCTCTGGACCTCAGTCTACAGTGGCGCCAACTGGTGAGCAAAGAAACGGTAGTCCCCATTGCTTCGACAACAGTGCCAAAGTTAAAAATTCCCCTATCTTTGTATCACCTCTTTTACCCTGTAAAGAGCAAGTAAAAGTACGGATTATTTGTATACCTTAACAGTTGGCTTAAACATTTTTTTTTCTTATTTGACTATATGTTATCTAGTAGTGCTTGAACTCCTAATGATGTTTGCACACAATTTATTTGGTACTTCATTAGTCATTACTATGGTGTTAATCATAAATATACCAAGTTTTGTATTTGATTGGCGTATAATAACATAGCTGAGCATATGCCTCTCTATAAGAAGGATTTTGCCATTATGGCTTCGCTGGACAGGCAGTTTGGCCAATGGTAAAGTGAAGACGCTGCTGTCAGTCTTTTTCTGGCAGTAATCCTTTAGTCACCTCCTACGACACTGGTATAAAAAGATAAGGGTAGGTACAGTTTTATAGCCTGCGCAGACGAGGGACTATTGTCCGCGGACTTTTTTGTCCGCTAAAATAGATCGCTTACAACTGTATCGAGTAACGCAAACGAGGGATTTAAAGTACCGCGTACAAAAAGTCCCCCGAACTACCGAAGACGTGCAGAGAGCGGACCGGACAAAAGGACGATGGAGTCCCTGAAAAAAAAAATAGAACTCGTGTGACTAGGCGAAGCGCACTACGCACATGGCGGACTTTAGGCCGCGTTGTGCGCTCGAGAGTGAAGTACGTATGAACGACGATAAATGACCAAAGGATCGCACACCGTGTGCGTTGAGTTCGCGGTAAATACGCGGCGGACTTTTTATTCGCGGAGCGTACTTTTTTCTCCACCGCGGAGAAAAGTCCGTCGTCTGCGCAGGCCATTAGGCTGACTTTACACTAGATGCTTATTTGTGTATACAATATTCTTTTGTTTTACCTTTATCCAGGAGGCAGAGCGCTTAGAGCCATGCGACGATGGTTCAGCGCCGGTGGGCGTCATCGGCGGTGCTGCCAATTCCCGCGCGACAGTGTATCAGCGTTACGACTACACGGACAAGCGCTCGCTGCCCGTCTCCATACCGGACTACCGTCTGATCATGGAACGGAACACGGGCAGATCCTACGTGGCATTCAACGTGCATATGGCAGGCCGGCATCTGTGCAGCCGTCGGTATAGGGAGTTTGCGGCTTTGCATCAGCAGCTAAGAAAGGAATTCTTGGGTAAGTAGAAGGCGTTTGCAAGCTCATTGAATTGCAATCTCACTTGAAGGCAGTCAATAATTATTATAAATATTGCATGCAGGATTTAACTTTCCGAAACTACCTGGAAAGTGGCCATTCACACTAAGCGAACAGCAATTGGATTCCAGAAGGCGAGGACTTGAACAGTATTTAGAAAAGGTTAGTTATCTTTTTAATGGCTTTGATTTCTAGACGGTTGATATTCGAATAATATTACATTTTGTGTGTTGTTTCGTGCACTTTACCTTCTTTCTAAGTTTTCATGATTCCAAGAAATAAACCGAATGACTTAAACAAAAGTACTACGCAAGAAGGGCACTAGTAACGTGCTTTTATCTAATTGGAATAAACACCTTTGTGACCTCTTTCATACTATCGATGCGTAGTTTTTTTTTGTTAAATTAAAAAATGACTATTTATTTTTGTTTCTTTAGGTATGCGCTGTTCGCGTGATAGCAGAGTCGGACGCCGTGCAAGAGTTCTTAACAGACTCCGACGATTCGTCCAATCCGTCTCCGGTGGAACTCAAAGTCCTACTGCCGGATAAAGAAGTGGTCACCGTGTCCGTACTAAAGTCTACCAACGCTGATGATGTGTATCGCGCCGTTTGCGAGAAGATTGGACTGTCCAAGTCTTTGTACGACTACTTTTACCTGTTCGAAATCGTAGAGTACAACTTCGGTGAGTAGTTGAAGTATTTTACTAGAACATCGCTGATATGGGTTAATATAAATTTTATTTATCTCTATTTTGCAATAGACGCCAGGATCAATGCAATAATAAAACAAGGCTCAAAAACATAGCATTATTTTCCATATAATATGCTTCTATACAAGTTCTAGCTGACCATTTTTTAGAGTTCCGTACCCAAAGGGTAAAAACGGGACCCTATTACTAAGGCTTCGCTGTCTGTCCGTCTGTCCGTGTGTCTGTCACCAGGCTATATCTTAAGAGCCGCCATAGCTAGACAGTTCAAATTTTCACAAATTATGTATTTTTGTTGCCGCAATAACAACAAATACTAAAAACAAAATAAAATAAATACTTAAGGGGTCTCCCATACAACCAACGCGATTTTTTTGTCCTTTCTTGCTCCATATCAATAATAGCAACAGGTAGGCATTTGAAGTATTCACAAAACACTTAGTTGTATTTTTACTTAATAATAAATAATAAAATTCAAATAAAAGAAATATTTAAGGGGGCTCCCATACAAAAATTGCAATTTTTGCCTATTTTTCTCGATATAAAGAAATGGTAACAGGTAGGCACTCCGTCAATAAATTTATGTACCTACTGTTGTTTACCTAGTCGATGGTACGGAGCCCTTCGTGCGCGAGTCTGACTAGCACTTGGCCAGTATTTTTATTATTTACCGTGGCGAAACCATTTTATACGTAAAATGATTTAGTAAAAAAAAGTTTACATATATAATACATATTTATCCCCAGAACGCAAACTCCAACCGAACGAGTGCCCCCACTCTCTGTACATTCAAAACTACTCAACTGCGTCGAGCTCCTGCCTCTCCATCCGCAAGTGGCTGTTCAACCCTGAGCGAGAGATACTAGTCGTCAAAGAAGATCCAAAAGCAGCCGCGTTTATATTCTGGCAGGTAGGGTATTCAAGTTTATGTCTAGCATGTGACGCGATCCAACAAAGTTAACAACGTATTATATGCGCAAGCGCCTGGTTTGGACGGAAAAACATGTTAAAGGTTAGCTTCAGTATTGTGGATTGGGAGAGGTCTATTTCCAAATGTCGAGCACCAAGTAGTTTAGTAATCCGTTAACCCATAACAGTCCAATGCAGCAAAAATACATAGTACTAATATAAAAACGAATCACAATATGTTTCGCCAACTTGCTGGCATGCATCCGTCACTCGCCTCTTTTGATGGGAGTGACGAAAATATATTGTGTTTTTGTTCCGGCATCACTTAGTCCATAAATATGCTGTGTCAATTTGTTAAAATGCATCTTCTTGGTAACTTGAATTCAATGATGGCGACTTTTGCCCTGCAGTGGGATGATTACAGGCCGTTACTTTACATCTTCTTAAGTTTTTGTTGGCCTATTTATGGTTTCTCAAATAGGAAAATAAAAAAATAAGGAACAGCCTATAATCAACCCAATGAAAGCCTCATTTTTTAAATTCATGTTACCTCAATAATGATAGGTACAGGCATAACCACCACGCTTGCTAAATGCGGGTAACCGAAGCGATTTACGAAAAGTTTAAACTTGTTGTCCGACCCGGATATTGAATCCCGGACCCAAACTCGTGGCCCGCTACTTAAACTACTAGACCAACACCCCGTTGGTCTGATGCTGAGGTAATTTGTTTAAAAAGTGTCTTACCAAATTTTTTTTAAATAAATAATTGGCTTGCTCTTGACTACGTACTTAACTATACGGTTAAGAAGAAGCCTAAGATGGAGCGAGCTTACCCAGAGGTACTGGTTCTCCCACACACCAGCGGAACATAGAAAAACTGTTTGGCGCTGGACTCCGGCAGGAGGGTGGTAGCATCCAGGCGGCCTCTTACGAAGCCTACCACCGCAGAGGAATCTGTTAGCCGTCATCATTGGTTAGAAAACAAAAGATGCTGTTGCCGAGGGTAGACCACCAGGAGGTAGATCCCACCACCCATTGTGTATCTAGTTTTTTTATACATTGATGTGTATAAAGCACAATCAGCGTCAAAAAATGCCCTAACTAAAATTGCACCTATTTGACATAAGGGTGCACTTTTAGTACAACCTATAACAATCGAACATGACATAAATATCCATATAATTTGACAGTTTTAGGTGACGTTTTTCTATCGGGAGACCAATTCTACTAACGTAATTTATGAAAACGTAAACGCGACAATTGACGAAATGCAACTAAATGTCAACTTCGGTTGTCACACAAGACTGTATTCTACTAAGCATTTTTACTAAACGAAATCTAAACGTAAGCTGAACCGCTAGCTATCGATCCAACAAAAGTAGCCTTTTACGGCCGGTCCCAATAATCTATCTATCGTCAGTTTTGACATTTCGGAGATAGAAAACAGTTTCTATCTCTGTTTTTGCCATCCAGAGAAACAAAGACAGAAGTTGTTTTCTATCTCCGATATGCCAAAACTGAATATAGATAGGTTATTAGGACGGGACGGCAGTAGCGTATGCCCGACCGGTTATTTTGACAGTTGAAACGTTGGTCTTCGGCTGCGCGCGCTTCGACTGACAGCAACATCAAATAACTAGTGGAATATGATTTTAGGCAATCGTTCATCTTAGTTTCGATCGATCGATAAGGTGAGCTGAAACGCTACCGATATTGCAAACAGAATACGAAAAGTTGACATTTAGTTGCGTTTCGTCAATTGTTGCGTTTACGTTTTGATAATTTACGTTAGTAGAATTGGTCTTCGGATTGTGTATCGTTCCTTTATACTACATCAATGCTTACTAACAATAAAACACTTTCCACTCTTCAATATGTGCTGGCCTATTTATAGTCCCTCAAATGGGGTAAAACAAAGATGTTTTATTTCAACAGGCGGTAGAAGACGTGAACCGCGGCGTTTGCGTTGCCGGCGCGCGACTGTACCAGCTGAAGGCGTTGCAGGAGGTGCGTCGAGCGGCCGACTACTTGGCCTTGGCGCGCACGCTGCCCGGCTACGGTGATATCGCCTTCCCGCCCGCAAGGACCGATTCTAGGGCCACGCCCGCTCTCGCTATCACCGTCGGTAAGTGTCATACTGTTGCACGAATCCACTACGACCCAGCATGAGTAGTAACGGCCTGTAAACATCCCACTGCAGGCAAAGGCCTCAAAGGAATTGACGTTACCATAACAATAATTAACTAACAGTAATTCCATTTAATCGATCTAAATGGCAAATAAAATGAGGTGAGATTTTATAACAACTGAATGGTCATAATATTATCTAATTATTTAACTAAGCATAACTTCAAGAAGTATAAGAAATATACTGAAGAATGTATTATTCTGTTGACATTGGAAAGAACCAATAAAATATATTATGTCCCTTTTACGTTCCTTTTATGTTGCGTTCACAATAAAAAGTAATACAGAAGTTTAAAGTTTCTAAATTAAAAAAAAAAACAATTTAAGATGTTACAATTACAAGATGTTATTATGGTTTAACACCACAAAATATATACCCAGTACAATATCATTTTAAAATGATATTATCAAGTTTGGCTTCCTATTTCCAAATTGCTTACATTCGCGTATTATTTAATATTTCGGGTCTCTTGACAAATGATAGCCATAGTACGTATTTTGTGCGACGAGGCAATTGATATGCCAACAAAGCTATTACATTGGCCCCATTTGCGCTAAAATCGATTATGTTATGCTTAGTTTTCCGAATATCTATTATTGTCCAGAGTTATTGGATTCGGGATTATACCATGTGCCTTATTTATTATGAGATTCCGATATTTTAGCACTGTTGCAAGCGCCATGATCACTGGAGAACTGTTGTATCTGCGGATGGGTAGTTGTTCAGAGCAGACAAATCGATCAACCCTGCGTAGTAGTCTTTTATTACACACTAGACGTTGCAAAAGTCATATAAACTTCCAAACAAAAAAAAATAGGTGGCATAGGCAAAGGTGGTTAAGAGAGTAGGATCCGCTAGCACCGGACGTGTCCCACATAATTCTTTGACGGCCCCTGCTGTCGCAGAAAATGCGTTAGTAGTAATAGTAACAGCCTATAATTATTCCACTGCAGGGAAAAGGCCTCTATCATTGAATTCAAGTTACCACATCAATGATGGGTGTACTGGCATAATCACTACGCTTGCCAAATGCGGGTTGGTGATCACAAACCCGAGCAACGTTCGACAATTCGAAACTTTTTGTTGCCCTACCCGGGATTCGAACCTGGGACCCCGAGAACTTGGCCCGGTATTTAAACCACTAGACCAACGGGGCGTTAGAAAATGCGTTAATGCATATGCTTAGAATAATGACACCTAGAAGCCGCGTCTGAACCAAAACGTAAGCGTAAACGCGTGCCATTTATTTATCCTTGTGTGCGTAAGCTGAATAAATCTACGCTCTTCTAACGCACACAAATATGGCTTCAGTGATACCATCATCGGGCGTTTACTCACAAAAAATGGGAAAACGTGTTGTTTTGTTATACGACGATTTGCCATGTGTTTGGTATGATCTTTAAATACATAAGAAAATATGATTACATTCATAAGTATATTATATATTTATTAATCTAATGATGAATGCCACCGTTCAATGTGTTTAAATTTAAATGCCTGTATGATTGTATAAATTCACATTAAGAAATTATTTTCATAGAATTAATAACACCAACATTTAGTCTAAACAGTATTAAATAGCAGTTATGGCAAATTCAATATTTTTTTCAATATTAAAATCAACTAAAAAAACTGTGTGCAATTTTTTTCCCAGAACTAGCAACACTGATGTTGATAGGTTTTGTGTTTCAAATTATTTGTTTTTAATTCGATTTACGTACAGAAAATGTATAAAATGTAAGTCCTTACCTGTGAAATGAAACTTTATCACTTTCTTTTTGTTTCTCTGATATGCTAGAACACTTCTTCATAGTGCAAACAGTCATTTTAAATTATTTTTCGCGAGCTGTGTTTGACTTAGCGTGACGTTGAGCACCGACAGCTCGCGGATCGAAGATAGTCAGATTTGACTAAGTTTTAGTTGCGCGTTTTTCGTGCTTACATTTGTTTTCTAGGTGTTATTATTCTAAGTGCATATGCAAATTCAAAATACTTGTGCGTGATGATCTTTCTAATCGTAAATTAGTTCACATTAGAATTGCACAATAAATAAGCAATTTGGTTTAGGTTGGAGCGGACTCAAGCTGATGGCGTGGTGCGAGGAAGGCGGGGCGGGCCAGAGCGTGGAGGTTCGATGGCGCAGCGTAGTTTCGTGGCGTTCCGACGACGAGGCAGCTGCGTTGCGGCTCGTGTACGAACGCCACGATCATTCTCATCGCGAGCTTGCGTTGTTTACGCCCGTCGTGAGTATACCCTTACTGCAGTGCTAATTTTATAAGTGTGAAAGTGACCCTGTCTGTCTGTCTGCTTGTTACGCTTTCACGTCTAACCTAATGGAAATATTTTGTGGAAAGGACACTTTTCATTTCCGGCTAGGACTTGGTACACTATTCGAACTAATTGTCAAAAATATGGTAAAATCATATTAAAACTCTCATTTTCTTTCTGGATAAAACATGGTACAAAAATAAACTTTTATTAAAATAACAACGCCGGTCACACTATACTGTATTCAAACAAAATTGTTGGCTTGGGATCATTGATTGAAGAAATCCAAAATAATAGCGAACGAATATTAGGTTTAAAGAGTTTATTCTCATAAGAACTTATGCTAATACAGTTCACTTAAAATGAGATTTAGAAAAAATTTACATTTTTTTTTTAAAACATTTTGGCGCAGCGCAGCTGCATTAACAATTTGTACAAACAACATTTCAAATAAAACAAAAACATCAAATGGGTTGTAACACTAATGTTGATTATGTTGACTAATACCTACACACAATAACACAAACCTATTAATGCTACCGTCATTCTGCACAGATAAAATCGCCGATGGCCCACTACAACCTAATACAATAGTCGCATAGTACCTAAATGTTTTTACACCATTCACTCACAGTCAAACAGGTTGCGATTGTTAGCCGGCCGGTCGAAGCCGAGCACAGGGAATCCGTCGAGTCGTTTGGTGTACTATTTTATTTGGTTATTTTTCAGATTATTCTAATACGATTTAATTATTTAAGTATAATAATATTAAAGTATTCGTAATGATAAAACGATTGATGAACGTTTTTAAAATTAAGCACATTACCGCTGTTGTGACCACGTAGAGCAAGTGTTGCGTGTGTGTGCCATACCAGGTTGTTTATCTACTTTTATTTGTTTTATCAACGTTAAAAAAAAAGTATATAAGTAAGTTTATCGGTTGTCTAGTACACCATCCGACAGGGTACTTAATAGTAGCTTAATTTGGGACTAGATGGCTCTGTGTGGCCCAGTGAGGCATGTCTTAAAAATATTTATTTATTTATATATGAAGAAAAATAGATTGTTGTCTATTATAATAAAGCATAAAATTAATGAATAATTTGTAACTGAAATGTTTTTTTTTATTATTTCAATTTCAAATCAATAGTCATAGTTAAGACAGGTCAACGTCTGTCGGGTCTTTATATTACAATATGATTAGTGTAAGCTAATCGACAATAAATCTGTATCTCGGTGTGACCGCAAGGAAGAAGGTGAACACGATTAATAGACGATTAAAGTCAGACAGACGTTTTTTTTATATGTGTTGTTTGTTTACCAAATAGGACAAGTAAATTAGAATCAAGAAAGTTCTACATAGGTATAACTAGAATATGCACTAGTGACAAAACGCGGTCCGAGTGACAGAGATAGAGGGCTCTAACGTCTGTAGGGTGACAAGGTCAAGGAAATTTGTGTAATGTAGAAACTATACAATGATAATATAATTCTTGTATTCACTGTTTCTAGCTTGATAGCTGATTTATTTTTATGATTTATTATTATTATATCATCATAGCGTTGAAAAGTAGAAATTATAAAATAATGTTGAAATAATAGGATTGGGTATGTGGGTAAGTTACAGCAACATTTATCTGTTACCAGATGTTGTTCCTCGTGTTATACTCTGCAGCCGCGCCCCTGTCTTTAATACCTGGTTACACCATGTACGAGTTACAATCTAGTATCTAAGTTCAGTAATTTTGAAGAAACTGAACTTTTTATGGGGCGCGGCTGGAGAGCATGATCTCTGGCCGCACCCCTTAGAATTCTTATTTCCAGATGCAATGTAGTGTTGATTTTGGTGTCAGTTGGTGGACAAATAGTAATTAGTATGTACGTGATAAAATGATAAGGAAATTGTAATCGGTTACCTTTTTATCTCACTTTGCTCAGAAAATCTGTAGTGACAGATGCAAACAAGGATATTTTCCTTGTTTGCATCTGTCACTACAGATTTTCTGAGCAAATAATAATAATAATAATAACCCCGCAGGGCAGCTTGTGGCGAGCTGTTGGATAGTAGCGACCCCACGGACCTGATTGCTTCCGGGAGTATCCCTGTTCCTCACCTCTGGCTTGCCTTCATTGGTCGGCCGGAGTGAACACTGACGAGGAACATATCTCCCACCTCTTGCTGGCCTTCATTAACCGGCTTTAGTGGAGAGTCGCTAGAACAGAAATGCTCGGAGGAAGGAAGTATTGCAGTGAGATGCTTGTAGGGATCTTGAACGGATTACCGGGATTGTCCTGAGAGCCGTGTAATACCTCTCCACTCCTCAAGCACCTCAGGCTATGTTGCCCCCTTGTCGCTACGTCACTATGTGCTAGCGGCAGTTTTCGGGGGCCCATTAAACGAGTGTGCGAGTCAACCCCTGCCATTTTATCCGTGTGAGTAACATAGGTCAGGCAGGAGCCATAGTCCTTCCATAGTCCCAGTTACCCAGTCCACTAGCACCCAAACCCATAGCCCAGTATCCTTTGTATCCACTTTCTGCAATGGACGCACTAACCGGGAGTTGTCCTTGGGTGTACTTGTATAGTGCGCCCAGGGATAATCGTCGGTTGGTGACACATTACATCATTTAGATAAATGTTGTCTAACGGGCTTCTGCGACTTGGCCTCGGCCCCTCGTACGCCTATCAAGGGACTACATAGTCCCGTGATTGGATATAAATAATAATAATAAATTTATTTCCAAACCTTAATAATAATAATACATGGGTATTAGGTAAATGTTTTTTTTATTTCAAAATAACTGAACTTACCTACTTATTAGATTGTAACTCGTACATGGTGTATTTAGTTAGTATATTTAAGTACAATAGATTGGACCGCGGTACAAACAGGGCCGCGGCTACAGAACTACTAACACTGTTCCTCATTTACGTAAAACGAGATGTGATCGTGTCATTAACCAAAGTTCTTAAATCGCTAATTTAAATAATTCAAGGTTGGGACTTAAAAAAAAACAAGATATGAAATTGAAAACTTTCTTTATTATACAGTGCAATAATTTGTTTGTTTAAATTGTTTACACATGCTTCAAAAATACTCCCTGGGAGGCGCTTTTACACGTCCCATTTAAACCTACCACTGCTTCGGGACAAGTCTAAGCTAGCGCTGAGAAGAAGCAGCGCAAGAAACTTGGGTCAATATTTTCAGCCTCTTTTTAATTTTATTTTTTTTTTACAAAAGGTTTGTGCACGTACGAGCTAGGAAAATTTAATGCCATACGTCCCTCTTTTTCATTGAAATTACATTCCCATAAGTATAATTTCAAAGTTTGTGTCTAGGGAGTTCAGCAATATCCTGTGGTATTTTGTTGAAAATACGAATAAAATTAATCATAAACAAATTTTCCACTTTTCCGCAGATTGTAAAATAATTTTACTTAGCAATACTTTTACCTTAAGAAGTGATCTCAAAAAAAAAACGATTAGATCTCAATTATACTATGTATAAGTATGTATTTGCCATTGCACTTTAAACCTTAACTACTTACCACCGGAAAATTTTATGGAATAGCATCTGGTTGGTCTGGTGGTTTTAGCGTCATTGATGACTTTTATCTAATGGTATCCTCTGATTTAAAATGGAGGCTACACATAACAGAGTATCTTTGAAGGTTTTCGTTAAGTCAAGCTACTTTTTTTATGGTTTCATTTCTTCAAATCACCTTATTGTATAATTTAGTAGCCTTTGGTCTCTGAAACGAATTGGTTTCCACAAGTAAAATATAGGGATCAGATCGATATATTATACTTTATTATGGGGACACGCGATTTACCAGAAACCCAACTTTTTCAGCAAGATAGAAAAATGTTTTTATCATTATAAAATTTTCGGTGTTTTTTGCAACACTTTTTAAACCTTTAGTGACAACCTCAAAACAATTCCTCAAATTCACCAAAACAAATTAACATTGCTCACCCTATACAGTTTGACAGACTACATAAGTGTTAACATAAGGTTGACATATTTGAGTTAAGTTATTCTACTAAATGTAGTTATACATTTAGTTAGTTATTTTTTTCTTTTCAGTTTTAATAAAATGATATTTACTTTATTAAGAAGGATTTGGTGTAACTAGCATTTTTAAATAAAACTACATTAGAAAATAATGCTACAAGGGACATTCAGTATGGTAAAAATTTTGGGACATCAATATGTAATCCTACCAATTATGGAGCAAATAAAAAAACGTCCGCTTGTTGTGGTGGTCAGTTACCAGTCACCAATTATGTATATTTTCAATTCTGGTATTATTAAGACTGAGACAGACTATTGAAAGTTGAAACAGAGGGTTCTCCAAACGTCAGACCGCATCTCAAAGCCACAAAGTCACAATGTATTATCGACTTTACTTGTCATCAATAAAGTTGATTTTTCTACAATGTACAATACTATGTGCTTTTCCAGTTATATTTATAAATTCCTTGATTTGAATAGACTTAATATTTTTATCACTTTCGGAAACATAGCTTTTGAGTTGGATGATATTGACATGACATAATCTATTGCCTACATTGACACAAAAGTCAGGCAGAAACAGTTAATTTTTTTAATGTGAGTTATTTTTTGCCGCTATTTTGAATCGGGGTTGCTAAATTATTACTAAAAAACGCTGTTGTATCTTAAAACGCGTTAGCTTATTGCGAAATGTTTTTTTTTTAGTTGTTATATTTATCTTTTACTTACATATTGTATACTGTGTCTATGTTGTCTGCTGCATATTTATTGCAATTTGTAATGTTTGTTTCAGTATCAATTTCTGTGCAATTGCATGGACAGAATAGCAGAGGAGGCGAACTGGGTCGACACCGGCGAGTAAACACCTATCTTAGCAAGTAATTTTCTCTATTGTGTTAGATGCCGCCATTTTGTGACGAAAATAACTAAGTGATGAGTATAGATGATTTGATGAATAAACTGGAATCATAAAAAAAATATTCTAGAGGTTGTTGTTAATAAAAATAGTTATTATTTAAAATAACATTTTTATTTTTTAGAAAATTGTGGCTTCTCTCAGTATTGGCAGCACTTCCCAAAATGGCGGCGGCTTTATTTACTGTTATTATGTTGGAACTGTTGGTGGACTCCGCTCTGTGTATGTATGTATATATTAGTTTTGTAACATGCAAACGTTTTGCGTACTTTAGTTTTGTCAATTATTCGTCAATATGGCGCCTTCGGAAGCGAGACAACTTTAACTTTTAATCCAATTTTTAAAACTCTAGTATCTAAGTTATGTTGACATGACAAACATTTCCTCTCACTGCCGAAATGGTTTTACATTCTCTTTTTACTGTTTTGCGTCTTCTGTTTTTCTGATATTTAATCACCCTGCAGTTCTAAACATGATAATACTATTATTATTTAATTCACAAAAAGTTAAAATTTCAAAGGTTATAAAAATATAATTAAAACACATTCTGCATAACCATAAACATGTACTTACTATATTTTAATTACATATTGATCTTTATCGATTGTTACAATTATGGTACAATAATAATAATAATTGTACCTAAATATCATGTCTATTGTTACTGGCAACTGAATCACATGTTATGCAACTATTTTATCATATTTATCGATAGTAAATACTATTAAGCCATTATAGTATTAAGTTTCAAAATTATCTACAAAAAATGTTTGGAGACACTACACACTTTAAAATATAATACGAAACATAACGTAAAATTATTATCTCAACAATCATTACTTAGACTAATCTAACTAAATTGTAATCAAAATGTAAAATATATTACTTACACTATTTTTAGGTATTCTTTTTCGAATAACCGCCTTTATATATAATCCTAAACATAATAAACTAGAATAATTATTAAAACTATTAGTCGTGATCGGGATCGTGGTAGCAAATGTTTAGTGTAATTGTTGGTAGTATTCGTATTTTAGATTCTGGCAATGCTTGTATGGTAAAATGTTGCCATGCCAAGTGGTAGTTTCAATTTTACTATATAACATATTGGCAGCTGTATGACATTCGCTTTTAGCATCCATTATATTAAAAATATTATTATTTATAATTGTTCGTGAGAGAATTCGCCTTTTTTATTTTCATGTTTTATCAAGCTTATTGTCTATTCTATTGTTATATGTCGCAGGGATTTTGTCAAACACGTGATATTATGATTTAACTAACTACACTGATTATTGTCAATGACGACTGGTTCGTATGATTTCACTTCTTTCTCTCTCTTTTCAGTGATATTGTAATTTCACCAGGCCGGAATAGTGATATTATAATAATTCTACTAGGTCTATTATGAGTTGAGTTTGTAGTGGGAGCACCGCGTGTTATGATTGGTCAACATTGGAGCGTGCCTTTTTCAATATAATTTTTTTGGTGTTTTACTTAATTATTCTAGTCAATATCTTCAGAATGAGTGATCGTGAACAATTGGAAGTGTTTCAATCATCAGATACCTACATCAAATTCAAGTGGAAGCAAGTGTGAAATTGTGGCGCAAAAATATTTTGCCAAGGAGTTACGAAAGTACTACCGGATAAATAAACGGACCAATCAGCGATCGCTCTGATAATCATAACGGCTTTGTTACACTAGTGTTATTGTCAAAATATCACTACCTTACAATTTCACTGTATAGCTCTAGTGAAATTATAATGGCACTGAAACTAGCCCGTTAAATTGTAAGTAATTCAAACGATTGACTATAATAAGTGTAAAGGCCTGCGCAGACGAGGGATTTTTGTTCGCGGACTTTTTTGTCCGCTAAAATAGATCGCTTACTACTGTATCGAGTAACGCAAACGAGGGATTAAAAGTACCGCGTACAAAAAGTCCTCCGAACTACCGAGGATATGCAGAGAGCGGACCGGACAAAAGTACGGGAGAGTCCCCGAAAGAAATAGAACTCGTGTGACTAGGCGAAGCAACGTATATGGCGGACTTTAGTCCGCGTTGTGCGCTCGAGAATGGTAAAAAGTTCGTCGTCTGCGCAGGCCATAATGGGGACTACCGTTTCTTTGCTCACCAGTTGGCGCTACTGTAGACTGAGGTCCGGAGTTATAGCTGTCAAAGGCGATTGGCGCCGAAACAAAGTGTTATATCTTGAATCTAATTAAGGTTATATTGTTTATAAATAACTATCTTGATATCAACAAACTAACTTCTAAAATAGTTGCTCTTGAGGCCGCCTATTTTTGCGCTTTTTCTTAATTCCGCTTTTAAAGCGTTCACATTAATCGCCAAATAATCCATATTTGCGATATTTTACGAAGGAGATCAGTTTCCAGCAGGTAAATTAAAGAAATTATAATTTATGCAACAAATTCCGCTAAAACCAGTACAAAGTAGATGATATTGGACCTCACGCGACACTAGCGCCTGTAGTGGCAAATTCACTAGCGATAGCCCCCATTATAATGTCACTAGTGAAATTAGAATATCACGGCTTTAACAATATCCCTGCAACATACATATGTATGTAAAAACTGTTGACTAAATAAATGTATATTTTTTGTGTCCAACTGCTGAGTATATGTGTGGTTTCCTTCCTTCTTTTGAACTAGAAATTCAAGGGTCAAAGACAACGAAGTTATAATTTGTGCAATACTTTTTCGACAGCCACTTCATTCTTTTCAATAAAGAAGTCGTCTCTACAGGTCCCACGTTCTGGACCATCGAAGATCCCTTCGAGTAAGACACGGTGGGCACCATTTAAGCACCTCTTTATTGATAAAATGTTTACTGATAGGTTATGGGAAAACTAGAAATTTCTGGATTAAAGGAGGTAATAAACCCCGCATACATAGCGAGCGACACACAAAAAGTATATATATTTATGTAACAATAGACGAAAAGCCTATTAAAACATGAAAAATGTGTAATGGAGGTTATCTCCGGAACAGTTTTATATTAATATTATTCAATCATTATTGCCGTGCCGTGTATAAAATATTCTTAACATATCCCTAAATACATTTCTAATGGTTAGTACAAATATTGTCTCAATAGCTTTTAGTATGAGCTGTGGTAGTGAGACTATCAGGTTCTGTGTCGCTTGGTCGTTATTTATAGCAAGATTGAATTTTGCTTTTGCTATGAATCGTAATTATGGAAAAACAATCAACATTATAAATAAGTGTGCAACAAACACCATTACTTTTTAATTGTCTTGAAACTTTAACAGCACGTTGATCCAAAATCAAAAACAAATATTAGTATGGGAACAAATAAAATTTTAAGATCAGATAGCAAATTTGTATTTATGAATTTGCTTTGGCCAAAAAGTCCTGTTAAAGTTTTCTAAGACTCAATACGCGGTGTGTATTATATTATTATTGCAGCTCCAATAAATTGTATCATATTACTCGCACGAACATCAAAAGCAATAAGTATAATAATGTGATATGGAATCCCTAATCTTTCATTGTGTTTGAATGTGATTATGTGTTGAAACTCTTCTTATTATTTTTAATCCATTTGCAAAGGCTGGAGAGGTACGATCATTGGCTGGGGCAAAAAATACGAAATTGGAATATGCTTGCCTCTTTCTCATAAATAAATTAAAGTTTAGTTTAAGAGCCATTCATATAAAATTTTCGAGTGTATGATTTTATTATAATTTTGGGTAGATAATATCAAATTAAATCAACTATATCGCAATCTCTAGGAAATGGTCTAAATTAGAATGCAATCGTGTCCTCCTGGTTTATGAGCATATATTTTTTAACATAACTGATAGTGTTTTAAGTTCTGACTAATTATAATGAAAATGATTATTGCATTGATGTAATGTAAGGTTCCGTTTCATCGCATTGAACTTGTCGTTTAAAATATTTATAAGTTTGTATGTTATATTTTTGATTAACTCTTACGAGAGTGGAATCACACTGCTCGAATACAACAACTTTATACGTTGTCAGTACTTACATCTTAATTTAATAAAATAAACAAGTTTAAACTTTGCTAGCTGAAATTGCTTGTTGGTTTTAAATATTTTTTGAGACTAGTAAAATTTGTTGTATTAGAGTGAATAAGTAAATCATTTTAAAAAATGGACCCTAATACAAGTTATAATAATAGATGATTCAGTATTAATACGGGATGATATTGGTGCCATAATGCATCTACAAATCTTTTAAATTTTTTAGATATTTATAGTCAGCAAACGTGTTTGATTTCATTCATTCATTCATAATAATACAATTTTTAATAACTGCCTTGGACAAGCCAATTGCACTTGCCTTTCGTGTCAAAAATCCAAATGAATGAAATTACACACAGTATATTTTAAACTGCATACATTCACTCGCGTGCTGCTTATTATAACTAAAATTTAATTATAGTATCATCATCATAGCATTATTTTAGTCTTTAGAACCTTCAGAACATGTTATAGATGTAAGATTTTTTATTGGCAAGTTACTACGGTGATGAACATCGCTTACAAATGTTTTTATACATTGTGATTGTTTTGTGTATAGATATTTATGCTTCAGTGGTGTAACGCATATGTTGCACTTGGAAAGAAACGCCTGAAGGTGTGGTAGAGTCAATAATAATAATAATTAAAATTAACGAATATATTATTTTAACAGATCTGTCAGATCAAATTGAATGTCACTCTAATATCAATTATTTTCAAGGATTAGTCATATTCCACATTATTTTTATTTAATTGAGGCTCTTAAGTTTTTATAAAAATAAAATTGAACATATTTTAACACATTAAGCGCCATGGAGGTCACCGGTGAACTCCAAACAATAACATTAATAATTAATAAATAAATAAGTTCTGCTTGAAAAAGTCAACCTTGAAGGCTTGAGAAATTATCTCGTCGATATCTGAGCCAAGCCCGAGGGCAAAACGAGCCCTTAGCATCGTATCCAAAGCAGCACTGAAGCCACTGTAGCTAGCTAAAGTTGTGAGTCGCGTTGTTCAATTTGCTATTAGGTATTTCGCCTGGGTTCCTTATTGGTACCTACTCCAAAAAACACAAACGAGCACTGCTTGGGCTTACAATGCGTATCGAGGTGTGATATCAGTTTTTGGTCTGTATACTATATACTTTCGATTTTGTTTGACTGCAATCACCAAAACTGATTTTGTAAAATTTAAAGTATATACGTATAGCCGTGCTTTTGTAATCGAAAACGGGCATAAATCCTAAAAACGTAACGTTTAGTTTGCGTTTCGCGTGGGTAAATCAAACTTCTTTGTCAATGTGATATCTAAAAATACTTTTTTTTCCTTATTGTATGGGACGGGTTTATGTTGAACGTGCTTTCCGTAGCACGACTACAAACCCCACCCTATACAGATTCAAGCCAATAAAGAAAATAATCTTGTTATTGTTTCCTAAATTAACTCGGTGGTAAATCGAACCCCTTGCGTACTACGTCGTTTCATAACTAATCTAAGAGTAAAACACTTTGTTAGCTAAAACGTTCATTTGTCACGAGTAGAGTTGTAAAGTGTCCGTCACGTTATAAATGTCTGACCAATGTGTCCGAGCTAATTTTGTCACCGGACATTTTGGACATTTATTTTCAGTAACGTCACATTCAATTCTATTGAAAAAGTATGCTAAAATTATATTTGTAATCCGTTCCATGCGAGTAATTATGTTTCGTGGTTATAAACGGGTCGCTATTTTGAATACTGAATTTTATTTTACAGCTATACCTCGTATTTTAATACATATCTCTATTTCTTGATTCACCTAATTAATAACCTACAAAACCGATTCATACTATCAAATATCCCATGATGGAAAAAAAACATCGAACATTATTTCATATTACTATCTCGTTATCCATTTATAGATTAATTATTTTCTGTTATATAATTTATGAACTTAAATAACTAAATCTTGTTTTATTTGCCTAACAATTGATAGAGTTTAGCGCTCGGCGGCCGCAGTCGCGGTTCGCGCGTTTCTCTCACTCACCTTTGCGCAGTTACGTAGTGGTCATCGTTCTAACCTAACCGAAACCAAATATGTGTATCACTATTCAATCACACAGCTTGAATTATTTTGAGTTTGCATAATAGCCAGGCATTTTGGGAAATAAAATTGCGATCTCACACTATTTTGATGAAATGTATGAATCTATGAAACGAACTAACGATGAAATGAAGTTGTGATGTAACGTGGTTCTAGTTTTATGTTGATTTTAAAGATCTACGATCAGTTTTATGTGTCATGAAAATATTTGTATTTAATTGCGATTAAGTGATGGGTACCCGTGGTAGCCAGCCAGCCTTATCCTAAATTACATAAGAAGCACGAATGAATAAAAATATTATATCTTAGACATGACAAGTGTTGGTGACAAGTACTTAGTACCTAGTTTAATTGAATGTTTATTAATATTAATGCTTTTTTAAAGCTCATAACATATCTATGATGTTATAATTATGCTTGGCAAATTATTGTTTATATAAATAAATTGTTTTGTATGTGCAATAGATTATGTACTATTATTGTTGCAACTATCCAAGGTTTTTGAATTTTGTAAAAGCTTGATGTTTAGATGTCTCGTTTGTAGGATGTAGGTTAACATTAAAGATCTAATTGTTTTATGATTATATGTGTTTAATGTTAAGGAAAGATATTTTGATGTTTTTATTTATTGAAACTTATACGCGCTGTGTTATCGTCAATTTTATATACTTTCCCTAGTAACTTAGTCAAAATTTAAAAGTTCTCAATAAAAACAGAGATGGAAAATTGTATCAATACTTGATGAAAGTATTTCGTTAGTGTCATAAAATGTATTAAGCCACATTCCATTCAGCAGTGTAGCGTCACTAGCCCGCGCCGTACTTTCGTGTTAATGTGCGTTATATCGTATGTTGATCACAGTTGTTGTGTGGACTAAACTCAGTAAATCGTGTAGGTTTTGCTTTAATAAATATATTGTAATCTTATCTGTAGTTTTCTTTCATCATATTTCTTCATATTTCATTTGCTTGATGTTAAGTAGGCACTTAGAGTGAGGGAAAATGAAAATAAAAATATTCCACAGTATGAAAATATTCGTCTTGACAATCTTGGAAGAAAGGAATCTATGTTTTTACCGCCCTGAATTTCCTGTATAAATTCAGAGTCCTGAAATTTTAACCAACTTCCATATATAAACAAGAATATGACGAATTTTTCTTCCTTCAAATATTTTTATTGATACATAACATAACACTGCCATAAGGTTATACATAATGGTCACATAACGTGGGCTTCGTTTTCCAGGTGGTTTGAAATGCACCGTTTATATCTTATAGAGGACCCCGCAAAATTTGTATCGCCTCAGTTATTTCATTTTGACGTCTTTTATGTTATTGTCATCAAATATGGCGGATTAGCGGTGTTGGAAAAATCTAAATCGCAAAATTTTCCAAAGCCCAATGAACAAAACGAAAAATGAGCACGACTCGCAAAATGTACAATTCTCAAAATGTACAAAACGCAGAATGTACAAAACGCAAAATGAACAAGACTCTCAAAATGTACAAATCGCAAAATGTACAAAAATGAGGCAAGGCCTCTTTCATATTGACTACAGGTATGACATATACCATTTGGATCAGCGGTAGTTAACGCTGCTTCTGATACATGGGTCGCGGGTTCGATCCCCGCACAGTACAAATATTTGTGTGCATGAACAT
This sequence comes from Anania crocealis, assembly GCA_949315895.1. Classification (NCBI taxonomy): domain Eukaryota; kingdom Metazoa; phylum Arthropoda; class Insecta; order Lepidoptera; family Crambidae; genus Anania; species Anania crocealis. Next base: position 20,935,860 of record OX438879.1, on the reverse strand, counting down.
GTTTGTTTGTACTGGTCTGGGTGTTTTCTATGTATTATATGTATGTATTTACAAAAAAAAGTATATAAGTAAGTTTATCGGTTGTCTAGTACCCCATACGACAGGGTACTTAATAGTACCTTAATTCGGGACTAGATGGCTCAGTGTGGCCCGGTGAGGCATGTCTTAAATATTTATTTATTATTTTATAGCAATCTTAGCTAATTAGCCGCGCTTAAAGCAATCCGACAAATTTGACACTTTTTGACAAACAAGTCTAATGAAATACACAAAATAAAAGTGTTTTATTTTTTTAGTAAAGGTCTTTTTGTTCAATTTCATTAAAATATTTAAGTAATATTAATTTATTAAAAAAATATATTTTAAATTAATATTTTAATTTATTTTAAAACACGGCGTAACAATATTTTTACGTTAAAATAAACTCCTATTTTTTATTAGGGGAATCGAATCTACTCTCGATTATTGACAAACTAATTTCAGGTTTTTCGCATTTTCATTACCACTTTGTATAATATGCTGTATTGTTTTAACACTTTTGTAATAAAAAATTTGTTTTCTTTCATTTTATACCTTTCGCTATGACTGCATTTTTTTTTTAAATACCCCAATATAAAATATTGTGTTGTGGCATTCGACATGTTGCTTTTTTAAACAAAAGGTATCGTTTGTTACCCGGACATAATACCTCATTTACCAAAAATCGGGTATCAGTAGTTTAGCTGCAAATGGGGAACCTACATAAATACCCACATACATAGATACATAGACTGCGAAATAACCCTTCCTTTTGGCTTTGCTGTAGTTGGGTTAAAAAGAAGCCTTGACTATTGTATCTTGTCTATTTGTTATATTTATGCAATCATATTTTTTTGTGTGTGAACGCCAATGCGTATACCTATTGTGAAGTTTAATTTTAGTTGAGGAGCTAAAGAATTTTATTATTTAAGTTGGTCAGCCTATGGACAGTCTGTTATAAATAGGAATAAACCGAATTATGCATTTACCTATACTTAGTTTTATTTCAATTTAAATAGTAAAAAACGAGCTATTCGTTTACTATAATAAGTTGACTTATGTTCAAAATATTTTCTGTGTGAACGTGGGTTTTTTTGTATATTCTGCGATTTGCACATTTTGAGAGTCTTGTTCATTTTGCGTTTTGTTCATTGTGCTTTTGTACATTTTGCGATTTGTACATTTTGCCAATTGTGCTCATTTTGCGTTTTGTACATTTTGCTCCGAAGGGGAAAAATTTATGTTTGTATGGGAGTATAGAAAAGTGTTATTTTTGAATTTTTCAGACATTTTTTTAAATAATCTTTATATGATATATAATTGCAATTATAATATCAGTAGATATTTAAACTTGAAAAATTTTATGTCTCAGGCGGGACTAAATATCATATAATGTTTCTATCTGTTTCATCTTAACTCATTCTCCTGTGATCATGGCGCTTGCAACAGTGCCGAAATATCGGAAACTCATAATAAATAAGGTACATGGTATTAACCCCGAATTACTCTCTAGTGATAGTGACCATGAAAGTTTAAATCAGTATATCTGCAAAGATGTTTCTTTCGGGCATTAAGGGTGAAAACTCCTAACATTTGATGAAACAATCTTGGCTTACAGAGATAAAAATATGCTTGAAAAATTCGCGCTGTGCCGCAGTGTCTCGTTGGCTTAAGGCAGCATGCAAGGAGATGCGGGTTCGAGTTCCGCCTGAGACATACATTTTCAAGTCAAAATGCTGTTTTTTTAAATATTTCTCGGCGTAGGAACCATTCTTAGACTCCAAGCAATATTCTAATAGATAATGAATTAGCGAAATCGGTCTAGCTATTCTCGAGATTTGCGTTTAGCACACATTCAGCGATTTATTTATATATTATAGATATATTATATGATGTCATGGAAAAAGGTATTTAAATTCATAAATAGGACAGCCAACAGCTATAGCTTAATAATTACTTTAAAATAGTGGATGTAAAGCTTGGGATACACATGGGGATAAATATTTTTGCGACTTGTGTCACCAGCGAAGTTAAGATAAGTATTGCAACGTTGCTGTACTTCACTCGACATGTCTGGCAACATAGCGCGACCGCTACGGACATTAGTCGCCAGATAATATGACAAGCGAAATCGCTTGACTCCGCTAAAAATGTCGCCTACGTGGGATAATATATATTTTTTAATCTTTATAGATCCACGCGTTTGAACTGTGCTGTGCAGACGCACGCGCTTCTGATCTTTTACTATTTCCACATCGCCATTTAAAATGACGATGTTTAATGGGGACTACCGTTTCTTTGCTCACCAGTTGGCGCCACTGTTGACTGAGGTCCGGAGGTATAGCTGTCAAAGGCGACTTTATAAGATCGGCACCGAAACAAAGTTTTAAATCTTGAATCTAATTAAATCTTGACTTTTATTTTAAAGCTCGTTTCACAGTGGTTCACTGTTTAAGCGCTTGCTAGTTGTCCGAGCGTCCAGCAACGTGACATAAAAACCATCCTTAGAGCTAGGTGGTTTGTAAGTTTCAAGCATACAAATTTTTTACATATTAGGGGTTAAAGTATGAAATTGCAGTTTTGTATGGACGAAATCGAGAAAAGTCATTTTTCCATTCTAACAATTTTTTAGTTTTTTTAAAAACGCTTCAACCGTTTTCTATGCAATTAAAGGTGAAAGTTAGATGGTTATAAAGCTACGCATTATAGTATTTAAATTTCTGAAAATCAAAGTATATAATACAAATATACTTAATTGAAGCAAGAAGGACAGCTGACACATTGTAAGGGGTGTTTTCAACGACTTTCTTTGAAGTAATAGGCACTAGTATTGCATTTTTTTTAGTCAAAGGTTACTTTATTTAGTTTTTGATACAATACAAAAAGAATTACGCAATCATATGACTATACTTAAGATCTATAAACAAAAAAAAAGTGGGAAAATATTGGCAATTTCATACTTTAACCCCTATTACTTGTACGTCAGCAAGAATAACAGTTGCCAACATGTGTTTTGTGAACGAAAGATAACTTCGCTTACAAATAACTGACGCTGTAATGAGGTCTTTTTTTAGAATTTATCCTATTAATAACGTTATTTAAAGTCATTAATATTTTAAATTCTCGTTATTGAAATACATTGATAGACGTCTTTTTGTTACTAGCTTAATTATAGCGGTTTGATGCCAGGTATTACGAGTAATTTACCAAAACTTGCTGGCAAGCCTAATGTGACTTATATTCTAATAAGTATAACCTAATTCTTATATGAATAGTCGAACATGTACTTAGGTTCATAATAATTATGCGCAAACACCAACATACTTCGTGAGTGCTGCTAACTGGCTGGTCACGTTGTATGCTAATACTCATTATTACTCATATAAGTTTGCTTATTCGTTCGAAATTTAATTACTAGAAAAGTGTTAAAATAATATCTCATAAGGCTTAATACTATGTTAGTCGTTTCGAAGGCTTATCAAAATCGTACTAACATTATAAGCTAGCTGACCCCACGAACTTCGTACGAGGGCTGCTATTTATGTATCATCAGGTAGATACGGTACTGACCAGTTATAGAACAAATTAATAAGAATCTGAAACATTTCAGAATGAAACTTTTAGCTGAATTTTACAGTTTGTTTCATGTAGGTAACTGTCGTTTGTTTATCCTTTTTCGGCTGCCCGCCCACGTCAGACTTTTTTTTTCTAGGACCGATAATCGGGCCGATTTTTCTATACTAGGCAGTAGCATACACACACAATCATGACCGTTTTTTTGTAGGACGCGTGCGTTGCTCCATTGCTATCAGTACTTACGTTCTATTTTTCTCCTACAAAAAATCGGTCACCGATTATCGGACGTGGAAGAGCAGCCTTTTATCTTTTTTGGCGGCATTTTGGTAGCTGCGTGTCTCAACAAAGATTTAAATCGTGAAAATTTTCTTGCAATGATTTACTTATTAAGATTTTTGGCGAGGGTTCACTTAAGATAAACTCACTTCTACTTTTGGACACGAAGCACCATCGCAAAGTAACTACTGTGTTTCTATACTTTAATTATATAAAAGAAAGTCGTGTTAGTTACACCACTTATAAGTCAAGAACGGGTGGACCGATTTTTATACTTTTGGTTTTATTAGATTTCTCTTGGTCAGGAATAGGATAATAAGTGTTCAAAACATTGAAAAGTTCACGTAAAATAACTAACTTATAAACTGGCTTCTTCTGTATTTGACAACAATAACATACTTATAGGACGTCAAAATAAAATACTATTCTGAGGCGATACCTAAATCTATGGGCGATACGAAGTTCGCGGGGCCACTAGTAATATATATAGTTTAAAAGCTAAGTAACTATGGGATATTTAAATCACATTCTAGTAAGTACAAGTAACTACCTGCCTATTATTTGAACTGCCTTATTAATCTGCTACCTCGCTTAGCAATCGTTTGCTCATCTTATCTCTTATCTCGGACTTGGCCTTCGTCCGTTAATACAGTAATTCTTGGTTCCACCATATAGTTAACTATAGTAACGTCGGCGTCTATCGTTAATATTAATGCTTCCTCTCGAGACAATCCTGTGGCTTCATGTTACGTCTGATACCTAATTTAAGCGTTCGTTGTGTACTTGTCCCACTTAAAGATTAAGCGAGTACCTACATTCAAGAAATTGTAACACTTAAATCCTAACTCGCTCTTATTTGACGGACTCTCGGTGGTATTTTTATTGTTTGTAATAATTTCACCCTGCATTGAATAGGTACCTACTCGTATATGCGACCATCTAACATTCAGTTATAAAAATAACTTAATGAAATAAAAATTTTCGCGTGTTTTAATTTATTTACGTACCCTGCAACGACGACGTTTTGACCGACACTTACATTACGGCGTTTGAGATCGGTCAGAAAAGGTACCCAGGAAAAAGCTCATGTGAAGACCTAAAACAATGCAGTCGAGGATGCTTTTAAAAATTTTATATACATATTTGAGAGAAGGTACCAAGTCATCTAAAACGTAGAAACATAATGGTGAGGATTCATAACAAAATATTTAATAATTTTTTTAACACTTACATTGGCTTGACTATATATACTTTATTTGATATTTTAGCAACTTAATTGCACTTATAATATCAGTATATAAACTTGAAAAATTTTGTCTCAGGCGGGACTCGAACCCGCATCTCCTCGCATGCCGGGCGGGCGCCATACCATTAGGCCTCCGAGACACTGCGACATGGCGCGAATTTTTCAAGCATATTCTTACGCTGTAAGCCCGCCCGGCATGCGAGGAGATGCGGGTTCGAGTTTACTCCGATTTTCCCCTGATTGAACCCCATTTCCCCCAAAATATATATTTGGCATAGACAAAAAATTTTTTTGGCTCCCCCATTTTACAAGATGGCAGCCACATATAAATTGATTGAAATTTAATTTAATTTAGGTATACATATAAAAAAGACCCCGAACTAAAAGTAGGAAATAGACCCTATATTTTACCCTAGTAAATAAATTATAGTTTTAAAAAACACTCTTTAATCATAAATTTAAATGAAGATTAAAACGAAATTTAGTGAACAAACAAAATCATAAACGAAAAATATACTTAGAGGTATTTAGAGAAAAGCATAGGGTGGTCTGTGCCACGATGTAAAACATTAGGGAGTGATCTTTATTTTTCGTTCATCGTTTTGATTTTGAGTGTATACCTACTCAAAGAATATTTATGTTTTTTAGTTCGATTTATCTATCAAGAAGCAAATAATTGACGAATGGAACCCCGAATATCTCTATGATTTTAGTATCATATGTGTTTTTGGTTATATTATACGAATGAAAATTCAGTGAGTGTTTATCTTATAATTAGAGATATTATGCCTGCTATGACTTCGGCCGGAATAGTCGACTAGCCGGCTGGTTTGATATAAAGCCACAGATTATGGTAAATTCCGTGGCGCGACGTTTACATAGCGCGCAAATCGCAACCACCGCTATCTTGTTGAGATCACGTTGGGATGGGTTTGTTTACTTTGCATTGTTGTTTATTTTATCTAATGTTAAGTATTCATTCTTTCAGTCATTAATCTAAAATAAAAAGCTAGATACAAATTAGCAACAAAACAAAAACGTTTACCTACGTCTATTAGGCAATACCTAAGCAATGCTGTAATTTTCGTTTATTATAGGTACTTATTTTCATAAATAATCACACTTCTTATTATTCTCCCATAGTAATACTTCAATCCGTAGATCCTTACTTAATTTTAATATTAAAATATTATAAATACAAACTCTGTCTGGATCTCTGTCATCTATCACGCTTTCACGCCAAAATTACTGAACCGATTTAAATGAATTTTGATACACAGCTACTCTAACTAGAGCCTGAGAAAGGACATAGACATTTTTCTGTCACCGTTTGGGTACCTAGTGTTTTATTTTATATTTATGGGTGTTACTTATAACTTTACATTGGACGTATCGATAAGATGTCACCGACTGTTTGAAATGCCATTTTTTTAATGTTGTTTTTAGCTTTAACTAGAGAACCCCGCGAACTTCGTATCGCCTCAGAATAGTTATATTTGATTTTGACGTCTTAAATGTCATTGTCGTGAAATATGGCGGGGTTGGAAATTTGTATGAAGAAGTACAATTTTTTTTTAGACGGTTACTTTCCAATGTTTTTAATAGTTACTATCCCATTCCCGACAAATACAAATTTAGAAACACAAAAATCATAAAAATCGACCCAGCTTTTCTCGAGTTATAGGTAAGTGGTGTAACTAACACGACTTTCTTTTATATATATAGATTTAGTATTTATTAATTCCTTTTTTTAAGGGGACTTTTAAACAAAAGCAATTCTCAAAAAACTAGAACAGTATCATTTTAGCAATTTACCTTTAGTATTAATTGAATAACAGTAAACTTTTCATTTAGTTGTTATAAAGTTTAATTTGTCGCTAACGTCAAAATGGCCGCTTTTAGCAATAACGTATATGCGAAGGAATGCCAGAATACAAAGGAGTTTACAGTGATTCATTAAAAACTAGAGGTAATTTGATAAAATGATACTGTTCTAGTTTTTTGAGAATTGATTTTGTTTAGAAGTAATTTATTAAATCAATTTTGGGCAGCACACAGCTCTAGTAGTCCCCTTAATATAATATACATATATGTCGCAGAGAAATGTGGGAATCAGGGATTTCACGAAATCCCCAGTGATATCACAAAATCCCGGTAGATGTCGAATATTCTTGTATATTACGTCTGTCTTTTTACTAAATTTATCTAGTGATATGACAAAATACTGATAAGTCAGAGATATGTCAATTCACTAAACTAAATGTAGTGAAATAAAAAACACTGTTGTACACACAGGCTGATTAAAATTTTGACATAAATGGGCGCCATCATATTCACTGTTACACACCTGGCATATTTACTTATCTGCAACATTAAAATGTACAAGTGATTTGTTACTGAGCGATCGTATTTTTTTGAAGTTGAAATTGTATTTTACTAAACCACTAGAAAATCCACTAGCCACTAAAAGCAATATATTGCCACTAAATGGGGTGTTACAAGCACCAGTTTTAGTAGAATATCCACTAAGTTGGCAACACTGCACACGAGTCGCGCTAGCTCGAGCGACGCATTTTTTTTGCTTCCACTGGTGCCCCTGTGGGTACTAGAGCGAACGAGAGAAATGCATGGCTCGACTTTCATTCGGTATTATCCGCTTTTCTGACATTTTACTAGATTAAGTTTAGTGGAACGACATATCACTGACGATAAATTGGTATTTTGTCAAATCCCTAGACACTTTTAGTAAGAAGACGTAATAAACAAGTATATTTGACATCTACCGGGATTTCGTCATATCCTATCCGGATATCCTCATTTCCCTGCGACATATATGTATAATGACTATGTATAATAACAAAGTTAAAAATCAATAAATGGTTGACAGCAAAACTTTCCAAATCCTTACGATGTTCCTATAAAGGATCTTCCAAAGGGAAGAAAAATGAGGTTGACAGTAACGATTGATAGTCTCTAAATAATATGAGACAAACTTTTCCAACGTATCGATTAAAAAAATATATTCATCATCATAAATAACGTAGGTAAAATGTTTTTGGGAAGATTTTTTACAAATGGTTGAGACAAAAAAAATATACTAAACCGGTACTTTGGTGCCCTCTTAAAGCAGAATGGCACCATCCCTTCTCTTCTAATGGGTTTTGTAAGCGCTATTAATGTAATTTTGCGACTAGAAGAATATTGACCAATTTGATATGCGATCGCCATCATGCAAATCAATAAATATTTTTACAAAACTCTACTTTGGATAGTCCTGGGCCTATGGCTTCAAGATGATGAACCGACTTTAGTTATTCTTATATTTTTATACAGTGCAGAAAAATGGACTTGGAAAGAGTGGCAAAGACAGCAAATTGATGCACGCAAGGTATAAAAAAATCCGGTGTTGTATATTTGTGTACAGAGTCAATAATTAATCATCTTAAATTATCATCTTAAATATCTCAACCTGCTTTATTATCTCTGCAGATAATATTTGCTCAGTCTGAATAATATGAAATAAAGATAGACACAGCAAATAAAGATTCATTTTCGGCTTCTATAAATTGTATTAATGATTTTTATGAATAAATCATTGATTTACACCGCGATATATATTCTCGCACCCTGTAAGTATCTAACCAGACGTTACAATTTACAACCAACGTATTCGTTCACCTTATTGCAGGTAAATCTCACTGCCTCCTATTGAAAAAATAAATATAATAAAAATCCTTTTTCATATTCCTTAATTTTCTTGGTCTGAGAAATTCTAGGACTGTATAAAACGTTAATTTCATAAAGTTTTAGCATCTACTACAGTTAAGTTATGATGACGGTTAGGTATAAAAGCTACTTTCCTCTCCGTTTTTTGGAAACGTAACGTAAAATTTCGCGTAGAAAGGTTAATGAACTATTACAGTCCTTCGTAGTATAGCGCTACGGTGTAACGCGAACAGCGATGTTGGAGTAAACCACAGTTAATAGGCAGAGCTGCGCGCGCCACCTGCCCTCGCGCATCCTGTCAACATCTCGAGACAACGGCCTAAGTGCTTACTTGGACATAAAGGTACGTTTCTAATAACTTTTAAGGATCCAGCTAAATGTGGGTACATACAATATATCTTTCTCAAAAGAAACACAATTTTATTTAAAGTAAGTCATGATTTTCTTGTTGGTCTGGTAAGGATTATTTTATTGTTAAATGCTAAAAGCGAATTACTTTTTGTTCATTAATAGCCTAACAACATTGCGGATATACCAATCTTAGACAATAATATGATGAGCCACGTTTTACGCGAAAAAACGCCGCTTTTCATACAGCGTTTTACATCATTGGAAGTGTGTAAACCATTCGATTTCAGTTTTTTGCTTTTGCAAAACTTAAGTCTTTTTTCAAATTTATATTGAAATCTTCGAAATCGGTCTTCCTTATATAAAGTAATGCGTATGCGAATCGAAACGATGTCGAATCGTAAGTCTCCCGCTTTTTTTAGATGGTTGAAAAATCAACTGTCTTATCTTTATCCAAAAGGAAAAAATGTTTAAGTTGAACATTAAAATGATAGCCAGCTTCAGGATCTTTGTCTACCTCATAGTTACACGTTTCAATATAATAAGATCGTCTATTTTTTTTAATTATTTGCTCTAGAACTTTAGCATCGATTTGATTTATAGGATTCCATTTTTTTTCTTAGAGTGATTTAGTTCGTAAACTTATAAGCTTCATAATATATGAGGTCCTCTGATGTTGAAGGTACTAGAACAGTCTTTATAAACATAATTTCAGCCATTACCAGATTGAGAGGATATCGATAGTTCAACATTTCAGAGAAGTACCTAAATATTTTAAAATCTTTTTAATAATCTTCTTTGTTAAAAACGGTTATAGCCGGTAAATTCTCGACTCACAATAAAACTCAGTGAGGAACCATTCATAACAGATCAGCCAGTTTTTACATGTTGAATAGTCCGGGTAGTGTATGTTTTCCTTTGGATTTCAACATTGATACCATAGAGAATGCTGTTTTTTCGTTAAGTACGAGTATATTAAACTGCTTCTTTATAGTAATTAACAGTTATTTTCATTTATATTCAGGACTACTAGAGCCATTGATTTAATGTCATCACCCGATGATTCAATAAATTCTAGAGGTATTTGCTAAAATGGTACTGTTATAGTTTTTTGAGAATTGATTTTGTCTAGAAGTAATAAAATTTAATTAATTGGAGGCATCACATAGCTCTAGTAGTCCCCTTAATAAGGCGTATTGTTCTTCGTGAGGGTCACATTAGTATGCGCCCAGTGCAGTCCGCGCTGTGATCAGCTGATTGTGCACAATTCATACTCGTTCACGCAGTATGCACTAATCCGTACCACATTTGCATGTGCAGTGCCAAATGAATTGCTAATTAGTTGCAACCGTTACTACGAGTGTATTCATTGTTATGTTAGAGATGATCACGCGTTTGTTGTATAATCAAAATAAATAATTTTGTTTTAATGTCCCACGGACACCTATGATACACCACCAATAGTAAAGTATATTTGAACTAATTAGTTAGTACTGGATTTTCTTAAATAAAGGTTATAGAAGTAAGCTTCTATTTAAAAAATAAATAAAATTGTTAAAACTACCTTTTTCTATGAAAACATCGAGTTCCATTATTATAACTGTGAAGCAATATTTATTTGAAACTTACGTTACTTAATAGTTTTTTATGTATACATAACTTTAAAATTGTTGCGTATTCATAACCATCTCTACAATATTATTCTCTAAAGAGAGTCGTTCGAGTTATGTATGTACTCTAAAGATGCTGTAATGACAACAGTTTAGCTACATTACCGGCCATTCAGCCTAAATGTCTCAACTGCACTTATTGTAAACAACCTGTAATTTTTCTTATTACTTATATTATTACGTACTTCTGTCTGTTATCCCACGCATATTTTTATTTGATGCCAAAGTAATTTAGGTACTATTGTGCATCTCTAGAAAAGAGTCTATCCTATCTAAGCCAGCTTGAATTATAGTCACAAACTTACAACAATAAATAATAATTTTAATTACACAATTGCCTATATTTTTTACATACTTAACTATTTGTAGGTAAGTCGAGTCTGATAATCGAAATGTATATTTAGCAGCAACAGGGAAGGAAATTAAATTATTGGTTACAACGATAATGCATTAGATGTGGTTCCGTATTGTAAGGTAAGATGAGAGATCTTACCGACAGTATAATTGAAAGAAGAAACTACTAGATATTAGCTCTAATCTTCTGATTCGGTAAAGATTAAGAAATGTCCCAGTGATATACCTATTTAATTTAATAATGTCTACCTATAAGTTACAATATTGTCATGCCATCTTCTTGTATTCAAATGTAAAAAAATCTTTACAACGTTTCTCTGCTAGCTCATTAAAATAACAAATCACTAAGTTTACGCTCTAAACAAACACTTATCTAATCATTACTTCAAGTGTTTTCGATTCGTTAGCTAAACAATTGAAGTGTTCTTGAAAAAAGCTGGCAAAAACGTATCGATGCCAGTTATGTTTGAAGACTCTTATGCGGCTGTCAGCTCTACCATTTATTGATGTTCTGACATTTAAAATCTTTTTAAATGTTGGAAAAAAGACAACTATTCATATTGTAGATACATATAATAAAATTGTGTACTATTTGTTGATTTTAATGACATTTGAATATTTACACTGCTTTGGTTCGACAGTATTTCCAACGGTATCCTAAAATCAAGTAGCAATAAGCAGTATAATGACTAATTTAACGCCAAGTCTACAAAACTACAATTACATTTTGTGTTTTAGTTCAAAACAATTTGCCGTGAGAGTGTAACGTTGACTAGCGTGACTCGAGGCTTCGCTCGCGTTTCGGTGTCCCTTAATAAAAACAAAAGTGTACTTAATGACATAGTTTATAGACAGTGAAATAACGTTTGTAGCCTAGGGTTTATATATCGATAGCACTTGATCAATTTTACTAATGTATTTATTATCAAAATCAAATCAAATCAAATCAAAATCTTTATTCAGTATCTCATTTACAATGATAGAAATGTGATCGGTGTCTCGTTTTAAGTACAAACTACAAAGTACCTGTGTTATAAGATCCCTCTCTTCCATAACAATTTGTTTTGGAGTTAAGATACGAGTACTCCACAGAGTTTATAATTTAAATATGTGTGTGTATCTGTGTGTATGTGTACCTATGAGTGTGTTTCCATTTGTTTATTCTTAAATTATTTATGTACTCTTTATAGTTATTCTTATTGATACTTTATTTCATCTGTTTTTGATTTTCTGTATTGGTGGTTATGAAGTATATAATAAAAATATTTACTTAATTAGGTTAGTCTTGTTAACACTTTTATATGGAAATTAAATTGCAGAGTGCTTCAGTTTCCTCATAGTTCATGCTTTTTAGTAATTTCATTACTGAAACCTTGCATTCGTGTTTCGTTTTAGGATAAATAAATAACTAAATAATAATAAAAATCATTGTCAAGTACAACTAGGTTTATTGTTGTATTTGTGTCGCGTAGTGCCGGCTCATGAAAATAATAGCACCACCTCTTCTTTAATTTATCTATGGTTGTCGTAAGAGACGACGTAAGGAGTATCGCTAAAAAAAAAAGACATTAGCGTTTTCTCTCCAATATTGGCTAAACTGCAATAGTGTTATAATATATGTGTTACAAGAGTTAAATTAAGTAATATCAAATAAAACACCCAATCTTGTTGACAGCTGGTTTATTACTGACAAGCGCGGGAAAATGCTGGAAAAGCGCGCGAAAGGGTTGACAGTTCGCAACCCATCGGTTCGCGCCTTTTTCATACACACAACTCCCCCCACCATTATTTCAAACAATATTATTCAAGAAATCTGTACAAAAACAATGTCTACTTAATACTAAAGATCTTAATTATAACAATTTTAGAAGAATTGCTTATATATAAGCTACTATATCTTTAAGCTATCGCTTGGAGCGACCTCCTGATGAAACATCCAACGACGGCTTTGATTTGTTATTATCTAAAAAATCATTGACAGACTCAGGATATTTATCAGGCTCATTACTTGCATTAAGCCCCTCAGACGCGGCTGTCACTTCATACTCTTCCACCTCCTCCTCCGGCGCTCATGGAAGATGGAGGGGGGTCAGACCCTTTCGCGCCTTTTTCATACACCACAAATAGTCAACCCACCTGCTAAATTAGGCGATGGAAAAACCCTTTGAAGAGTCTTGTCTTATCCAGCAATGGGTATGGGCTGGTGGTGATGGTGATGATGATTTGTGGTTTGTAGTTGCAACTGTTCATGGTATGTTGTCGCATGCTGCCTCTGACAGCAACGCAATGCTAAATGCATATTTTATCTTAAACGCTTATAGCGAAATATAAAAACCAGGCATAATGGTTGCAAGAACTGTGCAGATAAACGAGGTTGGCATCGGAATATATCCCCGGAATCAAAAGCCGCAGGACATAGGCCATAGTTTGTTTTATCAAACCGTGGAGATAGGACGCTGCTTTAAGTCGCCTCTTGCGACATCTATTGTACGAGAAGGGGTGGTGCTTTTCACATAAGATCGGTGTCCACGTTATATTTTATCGAACAAGGATTATACCAATTATTATGCCAATTATTGAACAATTATTGATCAATAACTAAAATTAATCTTATATATATAAAGAAAGTCGTGTTAGGCACGGTACACCACTTATAAGTCGAGAACGGCTGGACAGATTTTTATGATATTGGTGTTTTTGGATTTGTCTTTGTCGGGAATAGGATAATATCTATTAAAAACATTGGAAAGTTAATGTAAAAAATAACTACTAAGAAACTGTTTTTCTTCATACATTTATCCAACCACACCATTTTTGTTGATAATGAAATTTAAGACTAATTTTCTACATTAAATACTATTCTGAGCTGAGGCGATACAAAGTTCGCGGGGTCCGCTAGTATATATAATAATTATGAATTGGAATAATAGCCTGAAGTCCTACTACAGTTTGTTACAATATCTTGCACTAGGAAGCGTTGTACTCCTCTGATTCGCGCAAACATTCACGAACGCCCAAAGTACATAGTAAATTGTAGTGAAATCCACAGTCGATCTAAGACGTCCATATTTCTACAGAATTAAAATTTTGTAGGCAACAAAACAACTTTATACAATGTGAGAGAGAGGGGTGGTACCTACTTTTAACCTGCTAAGGCTAAGTAAGTACTATATCTAATTCATCGACAGTAAAAATAATACAGGCGGTGTGTCTAATCCTCTTCCCCTGTAATTTGTGACCATTGTTACCAATTCAATATAAACTACGGCGCGCTCGATACTTTATGCGATTTCATAAGTCGTAGAAACATGAAATAATGCCAAACGGTAGCTAATGACACTGGCTGACTAATCAATTACTATGTTTTGTATTTTTGAGATAATTTTGTTGAGAAAAAAAACATTACTTAATTATTTTGTAAGATTACTCAAAACTAAGTTAAAAAAAAAGTTAATAATTTACACTTATTAAAAAGTATTTGAGTTATTCTCTCTAAGGATACTAAAAACATCAACATAGCCGCTAGTAGAAAAATGAAAATAAGTGCTATCTGTGCAAAACAAGTAATGTCACAGATTTGATACACATCTAAATAAATGTACAAATCTGCCTATCTGGCAATGTACCATATCGATACCTTCAGGTTCAATTGGCGTATAAACCATTTTGGCCAAATCGAGTTAAATATACCATTTTGATCAGAATTTTTTTCCCTATCGATCTGTATATCCGAAATGTTGAAATTCGCTAAAAAAATGTTTATACGACCTTAAAAATCATTGCCGAAAAGTTAAACCAATTCCATAAAAACAGTGTAAAAGCCGAGTGGTTGTTTTTGGTAATTCTGTTAAGATGTAATGACCATACATTTTTTTAAGCCCGGGCGTAAAACTCTATGATAATTGCAAATGTTTTTTACGTTAAGAGTGTTAAGACGCATTCAAAGATTTCAATGTCGTAAGTCCATGGTTATGGTGCAAAATATAGGGACTTAAAACGTCTCTGCAATAATGGAGTAATACCAAAGAGATTTCGCACTGACTTTTACAATTATCACACGGAAGTAATGTACCTGATACTCTAACGCTAACTGATGAAGAAGATGAGGAAGAGCGGATTGACTAGTATTTTGTTTCACATATTCTACATAGGCCTAGGCTTATTTTGTTACTAATATGTTATTTTATTAGCCACTAAAAACGAATCTTGTTTGGTGGTCTAGGAACTTTTATTTTTTGAGTTTAACAAAGTTGATTAGTTATTTCTACTTTGAATTATTTTTATAACTATAAGGCTGTTTTCAGGTCCAGTGCCGCTGCCTATCGACTTCGACTAAATGTGATAAATTCAGAAAACGAGCCACAGTGTACTCAAGAAAGCAATTTATAACTTTTTGAGATGCTCTCTAATTAATTTCTTTCTTTAAAAGTACCCAAACTTTTAATTATTGCCATCAATGGTCACTTTTAGCAATAATGAAAGTTGTAAAAAGATAAATTCACCATTGAACTTCTCAAAAAACTACAAATTCCTCTCCCGAGTACACCATGGCTCTACTCCCTGTTCAAAAGTCTCAAATTCATCACAACCAATCGAAATCAATTTTATTGGCGGCAGCCCTGAACCGGGAAAAGTCTTAATTTTTTGCCATAATTGCATAAAAGAAGTGAATATTAGTTTCGTTTTTTAAGTTCCAATATGTTGATTTTTTCTACTTAGAGTTATTAAAAATTCTTAATGTTGTGCCATAGTTTTGCTACAAAATTGTAACATAAAAACAATAAAAGAAAGTTATTTTCGTACTTCGGCAATTTTATTTTATCTACATCAACCAAATACAGATAAAACACTAAAAATATATTTCTATACATTCTCGAAACAATAAAAGTGTGCTTATAGTCAATATTGCATTACTTTTATACAATGTTTTATTAATTCATTTAAATAAATCACTATAATTACTGGTTGTAAAAACCAAAAAATCTACATCTATCGGTCTTTACGTCAGCAATTGCAATCTCATGTTTACTAAAAATTCAAATACGACGTCAAGAGATATTTTTAGATCCATTATAGGACGTCGTATAAACCACCGAGTGTGTTTTTAAAAGACGTAAATCCAAGCTAACTTTAAAACTAACGAAGATGGGCATGTTTTGAATATTTAGATTTTTCCATCGCAAAATTTTAAGAATGTTTTCTCTTGGTCATTTTTTAGTAACTTCTGAAATAAAAAAGTTATGATTTTTTTAATAAATAAAAAAACGTTTTTTGGCTCTCCTGAAAAGTACGGTTTTGGTTTATAAGACAATTGAACCTGAAGGTATCGATATTTAGTACACAACAAGTCTTTACAAAACATTTCAGTGCATAAAATTACCGATTCTGAATTATAACCTACTAGCGGACCCGACAGACGTTGTCCTGTCTTAACTATGAATATTGATTACGAAATGGTTGAATAAAAAAAATGTTACCCATTGTTTATTATTACGTATTATGCTTTATGCAGATAACAACATTCTATGTTGTTTTTTTTCTGGCGGGTATATATAATAGTTTTGTTGGTATTCCGACACGGTAACAGGCGACATATTACTGGCCATGTGCAAAATTCAGTTTTTTTTACCCCCTATTTAACGATATTAGCAGCACGCATTCTGTCAATTTTATGTCAAAAGCGTTAAGGTTACATAACAAATAATTTAGTATGGTGATTCAGTTTTCTTTAATTTTCTTCATAAGAACATTCTCCTGACAATAACAAACAAAACATAAAAAGAATTAGCGAAATCGGTCCAGCCGTTCACGCGGTGATGCGATGACCAAGGGAAATAGGGATTCATTTTAATATATACAGATTTGAATCATACCTATTTTAACCAGATAAGTTTAAAATATATTAAATAGTAACGCATCAAATCATACCCTGTGCCAAGAATAGGGTTAAAAAAAATTAAATAAATAAAACTAATAAACTATCATGGTTGAAGGAATAACTTATCTAGTTGTAGTAGACGCTTGTTCAAAGTGGATCAAAGCGATAATAATGAGGTGTACCTCATCGCAATCGGTTATCACAAAATTACTAGAAATATTTGCAAGGTTTGGTCACAGATATAGATATTAGGGGTTAAAGTATGAAATTGCCGTTTTGTATGGACAAAATCGAGAAAAGTCATTTTTCCATACTAACAATTTTTTAGTTTTTTTAAAAACGCCTGAACCGTTTTCGATGCAATTAAAGGTGAAAGTTAGATGGTTATAAAGCTACGCTTTAGAGTATTTAAATTTCTGAAAATCAAAGTATATAATACAAATATACTTAATTCTAGCAAGAAGGTCAGCTGACACATTGTAAGGGGTCTTTTCAACGACTTCCTTTGAAGTAATAGGCACTAGTATTGCATTTTTTTTTAGTCAATAGTTACTTTATTTAGTTTTTGATACAATACAAAAATAATTACGCAATAATATGACTATACTTAAGAGCTATAAACAAAATAAAAAGTGGGAAAATAATCGGCAATTTCATACTTTAACTGGTCAGCGACAACGGACCACAATGTATTAGTGAAGAATTAAAAATGTTTATGTCGAGAAACGGTATTGAGCATCTTATCGGCCCCTTATCATCCGGCGTCAAACGGGGTCGCTGAAATGCAGTAAAAATTTGCAAAAAATATAAGTAGCTATTCGCACAGTAAATAAAACACAAACACACTACGTCATTTCGAATAGAAACAAGATGCAGCTCTGAAAACAACTATTTCTTTTTTGCACAGAAACAGTGATGGTGGCTCAGAAAAAAGCCTTTTTCTCGTCGTCACAGAAACAGGATGGTAGAAATGGGTATATATCGGTTTGTCGAACTGTTTGTACTCCTAAATTGTCATTGGCACACAAACTATTAGGCTAAAAGTTATTCGCACATTTTTACTTTTCCTATACGTGTTTAACCTATTTTTACTACGCCTTACTGTATATCACCGTATTATAATTTTCCAAATGCGAGATTTAGCCGAATATATTTTACTAACACCTACTATTTACAGTTCAAAATTTTGATTCGCAGAATGTTAAAAAGTTTATTAATAATTAAAATAGCCATGCATGCATGCATACTTGCAAAGAAGTTGGCATGCATGCAAGCAAGCATGCATGCTATCAAGCAAACATGCATGCATCCAAAAAATCAGCTACTATTTACAGTTCAAAATTTTGATTCGCAGAATGTTAAAAAGTTTATTAATAATTAAAATAGCCATGCATGCATGCATACTTGCAAAGAAGTTGGCATGCATGCAAGCAAGCATGCATGCTATCAAGCAAACATGCATGCATCCAAAAAATCAGACTACCGTGACGGCTTCGGCGCTGCGGGGCTTCGGCCGGTCCCACGCCGCGTGCTAATCGTCGCAGATGGCTTACGCTCACCATCGCCTCGCCCCTCCGCGCCTACGCGCTTTTGAATTACACTCTAGGGGTAGGGCAGATAAGAATGCTTGGGGTCGGTTTGTGAGGGAATAGTTTCTTCAACATTTTCGGTTTAAAAAATTAGGGCTTTCAATACTTATCGTTGTGCCAAAAAAAAAGCTGCTAATGATTTTAGTGCATTCGAAATTATACATACTGAAATTAAGGTTTTCAAGTTTTACACCAAATTATAATAGTGCAAAAACAACTGTTAGACTAAAACTTTCCCACTGTTACTGCTTGTAATCAACTAATTGAGCCACACAATAACGAACAACGTCGGTACACTTAAGAAAACGTTTGCCGGTAAAACGATACGGCATAGAATTTGACTTTGTATCTCAAGACTACATATTGTATTTAGTTATATTTTTTTGTAAGGAGGAGGGCAGTGTATGTGAATTGTAATATGAATAAATTGCCAAATAAAATGAGGTTAAAGTAGGCTTTTTTGTTGAATGTTTAATTTTCAAATGCAACATGCTAGTGAAGCTGCCATTCACAACATACCTTCTCTATACTTACTAGATTAAATTCATGTAGTTATTAACTATTTTTGCTTGTAGGTATTCTCTTTAGATTAAGTTGTTACTATAAAAATAAGGGTGGAGGTGTTATACGGGTATATAGTAATTGTTAAAGTATTGGAGGATATAGCACGAACGTGACGTCACGCTTAGTTCCTAATAAATAACCGCTTGAGACTTGCCTTTTATTAAAAATTTTTTTTCTCGTAGTGGATATTTTTTAGGAACTAAGTCAACGCGCATAACATGTAAGCTTGACGTGACGTTCGTGCTATACCCTCCAATACTTTAACAATAATAGCATGACCCTTGTGTTACTAATGTTGTCAGTTGCATTCAGAAAAACACAAAATCTATACGTATTAACTGTTTGTCTTCGAGTCTAAGTACGGGACGGGAACTCATTGACAATAACCTCATTTGCGGCAAGTCTGGGCATAGCGACCTGACCTCCTAATCCTTGAACTATTTGTAAAAACGTTTACAAATGTAGTCTTATCTTAAGGTGCAGGTTTCCTTGCCGCTTAGGAAATGGTATGAATTCATATAAAAAAAATATATATATAATCTGTTTTTGTAGCCCTTCGAACAAAAACGCTACCTATTATTTGGATCGGTCGAACCCGCACAAAGTTATACTTGTCCATAAGAATAACGTTAAGAAAAACTTATGTCATAAAAAATGACCAACCCGCGATAAGGGTGACATAAGACATTTTTGAATTTTTCCTTTTTTTTTAAGGTTTAAATTGTTGTTTGTCCGTCCGCCCCACCGCCTGTCAAGACTTTTATCTGGGGAATGCTTCGAAGCATCGAGCAAAATATAAATTATGAAAAAATTAAGTCAAGTTAAGTAATGCTTTATAACTCGATTTCTGAAATATTTATAATACCTAATTCCCTACAAATTTATGCAGAATACTCAGTGCACGAACCCAACTCGCACTTATCCGGTTTTTACAAACATATATTAAATTTTACGTATTAAATAAAAGCTGTCAACCCTATTCCCATCTACCCATTGGAGTTTTTATAAAAAAATAAAAAGTTACTTTTTAAACTTTATCATGTCGAACAAAAAAAACGTAATCGGTCTACCTGGTAAAAAATTATTACGCTTACACAAAATTGTAATAGTTACGAGTCGAATTGATGACCGAATCAAATTATTTAGTTATTTATGTGCGAGTCTTCGATTATTGAACACCGCTCTATCTGCGTGAGTTATTTACTAAATAACTTAAATGGTGATGATAAGTAATGATAAGCAAATGACCCAGAACGTAAATGTTCTAAAATCAGAGTGATCACGGGACTGGTTACCGAACCATTAACTATTTCGCGAGTTATAAATGAATGCTAATGTTCAATTAACAATACTTAACTAGCAATATTTAGACACACATGATTTAGGAACATGAATCATTTTTGTGGTGATGTTAGCAGAGAAATGTTTTATGTCCATGAAATGTATTGAAAGTTTAGGACCATGTAAAAATAAGTTGAAATTACCGTGTAACACAATCGCCTTTTTTATATGTACATCGTAGGTACAACATTTGCCCATGTGCTTGATCGTCTATACAAACCAAAGAAAGTTCAAAAAAGCAATGTGCCATCATCTATCTATATACAGGATGAAATTTTAACCACTTTCCAAAATTTTTATAGGCGTTCAGTATTGTATTTAGAGTCCAGCCTTTTGAAGATCGGATATTCCACACACAATAAATAAATTGTTATCGCGACAACCGGTTGTCGCTTGGTGCTTGAAGCGTTGGAGTAAAAAATGTAAATCAAGCTTTCACCCGAAAATATTTTTCGCGATATAGTTTTCAAATTTTACGGTCCTAGGCCTGATAAGGTGTAAAGGGAAAATCAAAAACTTATGAATAGTATCGTAATAAATGAATACGATGCGAATCGCGTAAAAAAAAGTGTTGCTAGGCGGCCGTATCAAAAATTTTAGATTTTTTGCGGACATTTTCTAAGTGCTTTATCTTGACATTTTTTTACTGGACTATACCAAAAGAAAAAATACGTCATTTGTTTTTGTCTCGTAGATTGATATATTAAAATTTGGAAAGTGGTTGAAATTTCACCCTGTATATAAAACTGTTATGTTGGTTTGTGTACACTTCAAAAATCAAAAAGTTCTGCACAGATCGAGCTGAAATTATAGCATGATATTATATTCCGCATCAAGGATTTTTTTTTATCTATTCATCCGCGACCGCGAAAAAAAACCATAAAAAACAAAAACCATTCAATCACATGTGCCACAGCGAAGCGTGGCAGGGAACAGCTAGTTAAAAATAAAATAAAACATGTTCTACCAATAAATTCAACAAGTACCTATGATTTCCAAACCGGACAGTATTAGAACCATAGACTTAGTAATATATGGTGTAATATTAAATCTATGTGTAAAACATAAGTTCCGTTCCACAATTAGAATAACTGGAAGCTTGCGAGTTAGATATTTCTGTCATCTACAAAAAAAAGCTTTATATTGCTAGGAACGACCTGACTCTTTCGTCAAGACAATAATTCCGACCCACCATAGTTTTCTATGGTGGTTCAGACTTATTGTTAACCAACAAAAAATGGTAAATAAACGTGTGTAGTCAAAATCGGATTAGTGAAAATAAAGGCTGAATTGCTATTTAGAAACTATATTTAGAAACGGTGAATATCAAGTTGATTGAACGTAAAGATTTTGTGTTTTTCTGAATGCAACTGACAACGTTAACACAAGGGTCATGCTATTATTGTTAAAGTATTGGAGGGTATAGCACGAACGTGACGTCACGCTTAGTTCCTAATAAATAACCCCTACGAGAAGACTTGCCTTTTATTAAAAAATATTTTTCTCGTAGTGGATATTTTTTAGGAACTAAGTCAACGCGCATAACATGTAAGCTTGCAGCAATGATGGGTACTTGCATAATTATTGTGATTATTTAATTAATATGATTCAAATTAACTTTTAAGGTTTCATTTGCTTATCTAGATATTAGAAACAAAATCGCTATTAGTACAGTTCCCTTACTACTATTACTAACAGCAGTTATGTTGTTGGTCTGTCCCAGCTACCTATATCTGAACAGGAAAGAGTGATAACGATAAACTTAACACAAAACCCATTGAATAAGTATTATTAAAATATGTATAATTATGGCGTTCCAGTTCGTTGTAGTGCGAAGATCGTTAAGCGCGTGTGTCAGTGCTAATCAAAGTTGTGGATTATGTGATTACGTCTTTACTCCATCTTGCACGACTTATCATTGTCTAATTACCGACATGTTTAATAAGTCGCTTACAAGAATTTGAACAAATAATTTTATTTCCACATCAAAGACTAGATACCGTAGATTCCTTGTGAAGGTGGTAATGTAATGTTATTTAAAACCTGTATCATGTTAAGATCGTAAGTTAAAAGCTTGAAACATGAGACTAATTGAAGACACCTGTATTTGCACATTAATAGTACCTACCTAACTAGTTCTACACAATACGGATTCAGAAATTATATACATATCTTTTCGAAGTCTACGTTGTGCTACTCATGAGTGCCTATACATAATGATTTCTTCGATATAGTGTATGTTAAATTGTAAACAGTAACTCATAATGAAGTTGGACTGTACTGGGTGTGCTAGTGAGAACGTAAGGTGCTTCTGGCTGGTGTTCTATTTAGACTACTTAATATACGCGGTGTTAGCGTTAGTCTTACTTGGACTCTTCATCTACTTTATGATATGGAGCTGAAATCTTCAGAGTCAGGTATGTTTTGTTTTCCTAGAAATATAAATGCACATTCGGACGCGACGGTCTAGCTTGATTCAGCTTCGTTTCAGACTACTTTATTGGACTTTACTGTAGGCCTGTAGCCATACTTTGATCGGCTACTCAGAGCTAGCCAGACAACCCGACCGCTACAAACACTGGATTAGTTTGACATAAGTGGACAGGTCTCTCTGTCGACCGAATTCAACGAGAACGGCCTAGTCTGCCCGACTACAAAGACCTACACTACAAACTAGGTAAACATAGTCTAAAGTATGTAGCTGTTATTCATCTATAAACTAGACTGCAATCACTACTTGGGCACTTGGGTCAATATGGCAATGGAATTTATGTAAACATACCGCTATCATCAAAGTGAATTACAATTAATGATTATTATTGAGCTTCTAGTAATATTGTTACTTGTTTTGTTTATAATGAGTTTTAAGTTACATGGTAATTATTACGCTATTTTCAAGCTGTAGTCAAAGTACTATATAAAATCAGACAAATTTGGAATTCGACATAAAATTATATAAATAAAATAACAAACTTCCAAGTCTAAATTGATTACATGTCCAGAAACCGTTTAATCGATTGATCATATAAAATTAGAAGTTTTGTAGTTTGTTTAATTAATTAATTGAATACATAATTTAATTAATTAATAAATAATAAACCAAATCCGACAAGTGTCATTCTTCAAACAAATTAAAAAAATAAAGTAGTAATTTACAAATCCATCACTAAAGCGAGACCACACTACTTCCTTAGAGAACATCAAATCAATTAGGCAAATGTACTTAAAAAAATTAAAACTGATTGAACTAGGGGGAATGTTTTGATTGTAAGGTAATCTCTACAAAATTTCTTGCACGTAGTTACGTCAAATAATGTGTCATGTCTGACGTTATTCGTGTATACACAAAAACGCGAAGAGAAATATTGTTTAATCTCCTGTGATAATCTGTGCACAAACACGGTGGCACCGTTTGCCCGGCCTCGACAGTACCACGGGTATATATCCTTAGTTCTCAGTGTGCATACAGCCTTACGGAGAGTAGAAGGTTGGAAACAGACGCTGAAGCTATTTCCAGGTGTTTAAGAGTTTAAAGGAGCAAGCGAGTGTGCCGCTTAAGCTCAGATTTTTATTTTAGTGCTTGTTTATCTAAAAGTAGTTCTTTACTAATGAATTAAAAATTCATCACATAATTCATAATTGCGAATTGTAAATCAGTATGTGCTAATTTGTTTATTTGTTTTGAAAAGAATACAGAACCATAAAGTTTGTTAACCGTTGATTTATTGTACTTAACGTTTATTGAATCCTATTTATTAAATTTAAGTTTATTAAATCATAAATCTTACTTAAAGAACAATGTAGCCATGTTGCCAATTGCCAATATTACTCGTATGAAACATGTCATATACTTTAGTGTGAATCACATTGTCAATATGGAAGACACTAATCGACTCCACGTCATACTTGATATTTGTATCTGGACCAGTAGTGTACTCCATACTCTGCCGTATATTAGAACATATATATAAGTGGTGCTTTAAATGAACCTCTGTTTATTTTCAGGCTACTATGAAATAGGAGATGGAAGACACAAGCCACAATGATCCTTTCAAAGAAATCGCGCTAGGGCTTAACTCTCCTGAGATTAGATCGAACACAAATATTCCATTTGCCGACGATTTTGTGCAATTAGAAAATATTAAGGATGAACCGATACGTCCACATCGACATAGAGACATTGAGAAAGGCACAGAAAAGAGAGATGGAAAAGTCCATGCCTCAGATTTAGGTACTATCCATTCTCCGAATAGTGATACCATAGTAGTAGATACCCCAGAAGGAACACTGTATATAACTTTAGACCCCGAATCAGCAAAAGCCAGTAGAGCAAGTCCAACTAGTCCTAGCACTCAGTCTACGGTCTTGACGGATAGTGTTGCTAGTCCAAGTACATCAAAATCTGTTGGTGTGGAATCTCAAGCGCTCATAGAGAATGAAGTGGATACAGAGCAGAGAAGGGCGAATTTAAGGAGGAATTCAATTTCGATGCCGATGCTACAGAACCTGGAGCAAGAGGTGTTTCGACAACAGTACTTGCAGAATCCACAAGATGAGGTAAGATTTGTTGCTAATCTAGTTATAGCGTCTATTCTAAATGGCGTTTAACGTAATACGCCTAAGTGGACTCTGACCTTGGCCGGTTTGTATGATAGTTGCAGTGTAAATCTAGCCGATATAACTATCATTATACGGATATAACATCAACTCCAATACAATAGTATTGGATAATGCTTCCTTATATAATATCGTATTTTATCGTACTTTATTAAGTTTATTAGACACGCCACCTCTTAAATTACTCTAAAGGAAATCGTTTCCGAAATCAATTTTAAATTTCAAACCTGTTTTCATTATGGCAATATTCATGAAATGTAAATCTAAGCATTTGGGTGTGTAAGCCATAATAATATCTATACAAACACACATAATGATCTAATTATTGACGCTAATCTGCTTGCTATTAAACAATTATTACCCTTATCTTTCTTTAGCGGCATCTTTCGAGTGCTCATACTGTTTGATCAGGACTAAGTAACCTTTATCCTTGCCCCAATTATTTACTTATTACGAGTACATGAAAGTGCTCTCTCCAACTGAATATACTTCGCCAATTACTTATCTCTAGATAAACCAAGACAAGTATTTTACGGAGATTTGCTATCAACGTCACATACATTTTATCATAATATATTTTTTTGATAAATGTAATGTCATCAAGAAATAGTTTTAGTGTAATTTATAACATTGTACTCAAAACTTGTGTGTAGAAAGAAAAAGTCACGTGGTCATATGATAAAAGTGTTTACATTTTAAACATTCAATAAATATTGTCTCCTTTAAGCAACTGATTCGTTTTCAAGCAGTACAAGGAACCTATTGTTCCTAGTGACACAAAATTACGAACTTCATTTTAATAGATAGTGCTTATCTGGTATTATGTCTTCAAATAAACTATTGTTGCCTATATTTGTGGATTAAGGAAATCGCTATAAGCCGTTTGTATTGTGTTGATTTAACTTTAATTTACCGTGACATGTCGAATCAATACGTTCCAAAAATGAGGGTAAGAAAAAAGCCAGATCTTCGTTTACACATCTCTACTTATCCCTACGAATATGTAGAAATGCCTCCAGAAACTAGACGTCTAATTTTGGAAGCCAATCGTACACCAAACGATATAAGATTTATAGATGATGAACCGAGCCCTTCAGATATTAATAATAAGAGAACTATCACATTTGGAGAAATTGATCAAAGGCCAACCACTCCGGAGGTAAAAATCGTAGGTCCTTATGACATGATGTTAAACACAGATGGTAAAGCAATCAGTAAATCTGGATCAAATTCTGCACCAATCGGAGCAATCAATAAACCAATCAAGAGATCTTCTATATCTTTACCAGATGGTCTAAAGGATTATGAAATAGAAGCTTTAAGGAATCAGCATTTAAATAACGTAAGTAATACTTATGAATTTGGCACTAGTTAATAACAAAAAAAATGCATCCAATGTGGCAACCTAAAACGGAGGTTCTGTATCACAAAAAGTAAAACTTAACACAATTGTTATTAGTTTGTCAATGTATAAAACTAAATAAGTTCATTTTCTGGGTATCGTTGTCAACCAAGGCATTATAGTTTCGCCATGTCAGTTTTGTATTTCCATCTGTGATTAATTTCAGAGATGGTTAGTACGAAAAAACTGTAATTATACATGTACATGTAATTATTATGATAATATGTATATTTATCGATTTGCCAATGCTTAGCTTATCTGAGCCACTAAATCAAATGTAAATTTCCGAACGTTGCAGAATTTGGTCAGAATATGGTACCTACCGTAAGACGCCTTTACTATTTTTACAGTTTAATCTATTATTCTTGCTTTTATAACATTATATTTACTAGTCATAATTACAGAAGTTGTATAAACTTTATGCATCATGCAAAATTAATAGAATAACTATATCGCCAAAAGGTAATATAATTCGATGATGTTAGATTAGATGATATTAGAGGCTTCTGATTTGCAATTATAAAAAATACTTTTACCTAAAACCTGTCAATAAATACCTATTCAAAGAAGCCCATTTAGAAGTGAAAAGCCTATTGTTTTATAATCTGGTCAATAATGCGATTTAACGACATCTATAGTTAATTGTGAACTTAAACGGTATTTGATTATTAAAACGATTCGATACTGGGTCAAGTTTACATGTGTAGGGGGAGGGGGGAGAAGACTAGCGACATTGAAAGGTCCCGCGTCGCCATCTAAATTGTATAAAGACATCCTGCATGGATGGGCAACAATTCGATGGATTATGGTTATATTTTGAAATCCATATATTCATTTAAATTTGATAACGGTGAACAAAGTGAAATAAATGTTGGCTTCATTTTTAAATTCTAATCTACCAACAGAATATGATGCCTGTATTCATACTTTTATGATCACTATGAAATGTATTGCTTATCCTACCTGGAAATCGGTTTACCAAATATCCTTGCATTTAACTAGGAAAGCAAAAACGATTATATTTGTTTATTATTGTCTTAGAATGTCTGTAATTTTTTATTTTACTTTAATTTAATAAATGTGAATACTTATAATGTATCTGTTTGTCTGTACTTTTTGATAGCATTACGGCCCTAAAAAGAAAATTCAGAAATGACGTGAAATAATTCGTTACATTCAGGGGCCATCCCATAAGGGTAAACCAGAAGAAACGTATTTAATAAACGCAAAAATTAAACGTTACAAATACTAGCATCTTGTGCCTCCCGACTAGTTGAGAGAATCTTTATCATATATCAAGATTAAAGCTGAACAAAATAATTAAATAACTGATACTTTTATTTTGTTTTTTGGTTACTGCAATTTTTATCAAAATGTTCTTTAAACTCAATTTACGGCTTCGATAAGATAACTTAGCAATGAAAGTTTCATCAGTATTTTTAATAAATTGGTCTTTTAAAAATGAAAACGGCTGAACAAGATGAGATCTTATCAAGATCTCTAATATTTAGATCTTTTTTGTATCACATGTTATATACGAAATCGAATTTTATAGGTTACATTGCATTTACGTACTCACTCAACCTTTATTATCGCAATGTGCGGTGTAATTCAGATAATATAATTGGTTTTTTAGAAATAAAAACGGCTGAACAAGATGGGATCTCATCAAGATCTTTAATATTTAGATCTTTTATCGTATCACATGTTATATGTTTTGTTATGTCAGATTATAAAATATTACGATCGATATTGCGATTGGTCACCCCTGTCCTATTTGCCTACATCCAATCAGTTTACCGTGCCCGTGATCTTACATCTAGACCAGTTCGTAAGAATAATATTTGTACTCCAAACTTCATTAGAAACTCTACACAACCTACATAACTCTGTGATTCGTAAACCGTTATTAGTTTGATACAATCGACGATCTATTTGGATTCACAATAAACTGAAAAAAATAAAATAGTTGGCTTAGAACTAAACTAAAATTATAATTTAAAACAAGTGAGAATTAAATTGAAATCGCACTTAAGGGAATTACAAAACTGTGCCTCTATTACTTTAACATGGAATAAAAGAGAGCGATCCGAGCATCAGAAGAAATGGACAAAGAATCAAGATTAAATTCTCTCGCTCACAAGTTTAAGTACCGATCGCCTTTATGGATCGAGTCTGATTCTGACAGCAAGAGTTCGGGCAGCGGAAGTGGAGGGAGTGGAGGTCTCTGCAACAGCGATGACAGCATCGGATGCCGGAGTTCTACAGACAGTTCCAGTAGCATTAACAATTTCTTGGATTCGAAGGTTACTGGTTTATTCACTTCTATCGACATTAAAATAAATTGATACTCTGGTTTTGAAGGTAAAGTTGAATATGTCTTGCCTTCGTTTTTGTATCACCTCTGCGATGAGCAGCAAAAATAGTAGGCACTCGGTTCTTATGTGAATTCGAGTCGCAAAAAAAAATGTTTTCATAGAATCATATCCCACAACACCAATGATTCTGTTTTGTATCTGCCATTTTCGTTTTCCAACAGTCAATTAAAGTTTTTGCATGCCTCGCTCAATCATAAAAAAACCTGCCAAGTGCAGTACCTAGTAGTAGGGGTACATAGTTACAGAGTAAGTAAATGCTAGCGTAGCATTGTTAAAAGACCACCGACACCCTACGTCACGGAATAGGCGGGAAATAATTCAACACTATATACAATGTAGACTTCTCTACCTTTTAAGGTATAACTGTAGAATCTGGTTTGCAATAATTGGGTGCTCATTTAGGTATCTCTCTGGAAGACCTAGTTCTGCTGCTTATGCTGTCCGAAAGATAAGGCAACTGACTGTGTTGGAACGGCGGGATTAGTATATTTTAGCAACTTTCACAGTATAATGTAATACGGAATTCTGTTATGAGGCTCATCGGCAGATATTGAGTCTATTTTATACTGCAAAAACGTGCTGTGTATCTACGGCTTTCGATCCCGTGACTGCTATTCAAAGAGATCAACATACTTAAAGTTAAGTATATGACTTGTAAACGTTTTGCAGGACGCTGTTACCTTGACTATGTGAGACTACTAGATTTTTCTTATTAACGTACTTAAAAAAAGAACTAAACCAAAACTTCATGCGAAATCCCTCGATTGTGAGTTATTCCAGACACAATTGAAATCAATTGTTATCGTGGCACCCGAGTGCCTCATGGGGGTTGAGGGATTTCGCGTTAGAAACTTAAAAAGCACATGCCTGATCCCATACTGTTTCTTTTTGATGTTAAGACTGTTTTTATCCATGGGTGGGTTTAGGAGCTTTTTATTAGTGACACTAGTGGAACTCGCGAACTTCGTATTTTGACGTCGTAAATGTCGTTGTTATTAAATTTGGCAGGGTTGGAAAAAAATATATTTGTATGGGAGTAAGAAATAGTGTTGTTTTTTAAAATTTTTGAGGCAATTTAAAAAAAAATCTCTTCGTCAGAACCAGCCTTGTACTCCAATGAATATTCAAAAAAAGAATTAGTGAAATCGGTTCAGCTGTTCTCGAGATTTGCGCTTAGCAACACATTCAGCGCTTCATTCTTTTAATATAGATTATATCCACTGTGAATAAATCATTGCATTAAAGATCCATTTTAGAAAGATCCTCAATTTTATATTATATCTTACAAAATAATGAAACCTTAAAACTTTGTGTTATCTCAAGTTATTTAACATACCTTTCCGGAATCAGATTAGCGTTAGCGTTATTATCAATTAATCATTCCACAATACCATGCCCATTGTTCACAATATGGAAGCAACCAAAGGAAGTTTTTAAGTAAGAAAATGCTAATGTTACTTATAAAATAAATAGGGTCAAACCCTGACATGTTTTATGTAAATCTATACTAATATTATTAAGCTTAACAGTTTGTTTGTTTGAACGCGCTAATCTCCGGAAGTACTGGTTCGAATTAAATTATTTTTTTATTGTGTTGGATAGTCCATTTATCGAGGAAGGCTTTAGGCTATATATCATCACGCTGCCACCAATAGGAGCGAAGCATCAGTGAAAAATGTTGCAAAAACGCGAAAAAACAATATTAATCGCGATCATTATAACAGAATTTGGAGCGGACGAAGTCGCGGGCAACAACTAGTTGATCTATATTACGACGCATAATTGTTAATATACATATACATATTAATATTTTTTACACATCTTGATTTTTTACCTACTTGATCTCGGAGTTGACCGGTTTCACAGCAGAAATAATACCACTAAAGGCGATACTCAAATTTCACAAAGGCTTTAAATTTATATTGTCACTGCTGAATGCTGTTCCGCTTCATACCAGTGGACTGGACGGACGCAGCTGGCTGGACCCATGTCGGTACAAATAGCCAATGAATCAGCATTTAAATAGGGCTTGTAACATAATTCGTGCTGTTATTAACAAACTAACGCGTCTAATAAAATCTGTATTCTGATTCAAGGAAGAAAAATTATTATAAAAAAATAACTTTTTTTTAACCTGGTTTAACAATCATGCATGCTATAAAAACTGGACAAGTGCGACTCGGACTCGTTTACCGAGGGTTTCTAACGAGGGACCATTAGAAATAGTTCAAAAATCAAATAGTTTCATCTGAACTTTTCCTGAAATTCAGCTTTAAACACTTATCTATCACTAAGTTTATTCATTTATCTATTAAAATTTACTTACTTATCTAGGTATAAGGTAATTGTAATTTTTTCCTATCACAGACTTCGAAAACAAATGGGAAAGGCAGATGGGAATGGTACTATTTAACTTTTATTATTTCTTGTGGTCTATAACGAATAATAAACATTAAAATTTGTTTCTATTAGGTATATGTGCCTAATAGAATATGTGTTATTTTTTAACAACCTAACGAGACCGTAGACCTGAGTATACGGTTTCAATGTCTACTTGATACCTTTACGCATTCCCGAAATAATACACAGACAGACAACAAAGTGTTCTTATAAGGGCTCCGTTTTTTTACTTTATTTATGCTAATAGGCACCAGGTAGCGCTTTAACACATCCCAATATCATAACACTGCTTAAATTCGGGATAAGTGCCGGGTCTAGTGCCGAGAAAAAGCAAAGCAAGTCACTAATGTCAGCCTCTTTTAATTAATTAATTTATTATATTAAAGCAATGATATAATATAGAACCGCTTCGAGCTAGGACCATTTAATGCCAAACATTTTCATCATTTACATAACCATTACTAGTAGCTGCAGTGTTGGTTATTGTTTGTCAATGGAGTATCCTTATTCCCTCAGTTCCCAAAAGGGACTATAGTCCCTTTTTTATATGACTAATGAGCTTTTGGGAACTGAGCGATATTTACTTTTTTTATATAAATTATACAACATTTATAAATAACGAAAAAAATAGTGAAAAAACCATTTATATTTTTAACAAGCGGACCCCGCGAACTTCGTATCGCTCTCAGAAAATTGCTTCAATGCATGTGCTCCTTTTTCTTTTTACAAATAGCTTTTAGAGATTTACAAAATCCTTAAGTGGGCGGAATACGGATTCATTGATTTTATAAAGCAATATTGACCAAATATGTTTTTCGTTTTGTGCGAACTAAGGGACCACATTATAAACCTTGTGGTTTATTGAATTTACCACCTTGTGTCCTGAAATTTGGTAAGCAGGCTTAGCAAACTATTTACAAGAAATCTGTAATAAAAGCAAGTTAATTTTGAAACTCCGCTCCGAGATCTCGGTTACACTCTGTGCGGACTGAGGGACCACACATTCTGCCCCCGATAGTGGAAAAGCCGCATCTAACAAAAAGTCAAAACGGAGAAAAAAAAGGTTTGAATAAATGAAATGGAAAATCCTCTGCTGTTCCTGAGTAAAGGAAAATAATTACATGTTGAAAATTTTGAATATTAGCAACGATATTTTTCTTTGATTTCCATTTATAAATTATTATGTTTTTTTAATTATTTAATTAGAAATATTAAAAAAAACCTTTTATTTTAGGAAAAAAAGTTGGAAAAAATACTAAGTCCTTAATTGAATAGACGCAAATAGCCAGATGCGCCCTTTCAAGTTTATTCGGGCATTGTATTCCTAAGAAGAATAGGCGCATTTGGCTATATCCGCCTTTTTCCTTATGTGTCTAAAACCATACCGATAATTGTCGACTAAGATAAAAAGTACATAAAAATAAATATTTAACCCCTTTATATTATTGAAAAATAAAAAATAATAACATCTAAAGATAAAATATTGCGGAATTTACGCAAAAATATCAAACCAAAAGGGCATTTATACGTTAATGTGGCTTTTCAATTAAGTTTAAGGCAAATTCGTCTTTTCATCTTCAATCAGGTCCAAAAAATGTGCAGAAGCGCCTTTTTTTGTTGTTCTAAAACTGCAATGAAACGAGACAGAAAAATATAAAAAATACTGGAAGAAGCGCCTTTTTTTCCTGATTCCGGCATTGTATGTAACTCGATTTGTCAAAAAATGTTAGATATGTCTTTTCAACTAACGGGGGCAGCATTATGGGCTGTATTTTTTTAGGGTTTCGCACCCAAAGGGTAAAAACGGGACCCTATTACTAAGACTTCGCTGTCTGTCCGTCTGTCCGTCTGTCCGTCTGTCCGTCGCTCTGTCACCAGGCTGTATCTCAAGAGCCGCGATAGCTAGAAAGTTGAAATTTTCACAAATTATGTATTTCTGTTACCGCAATAACAACAAATACTAAAAACAAAATAAAATAAATATTTAAGGGGGGCTCCCATACAACAAACCCGTTTTTTTGGCCTTTTTGGTACGGAACCCTTCGTGCGCGAGTCCGACTCGCACTTGGCCGGTTTTATTTAGTATAGGTGTTACTTATTATTAAATTGTTTCTACAATTATTTCAAGACATTTATAAAACACTGGTAAAGTTTTTTTGCGAATCCCAGGGTTAGTTCCTCGGTCCACACGCACATAGAATTTTGACGTCTAAAATGTCATCGTCATTCAATATGGCGTAGTTTAAAAATTTATTAAGGAATAATTTTTACTTTTAACGATAACTTTCCAACGTTTTTACTACTTATTATCCTATCCTAACTAATACGACTTTCTTTTATATAAATATATAGATAACATGTGTCTCACTTTTAGTATTGGATCCATTTTATGATTCTAAGTTTCTGGCACACAAAGGCGCGGGAAAACGCTTGTTTGTAATGAAAACCCATTTGAACGAACCAGATAATACTAGTACAACAATTTTCAAGGTCTTGACGCAAAGTGATGACTATCCTTGTTTACCCAGGTATCTGATAACGAATTTTGTAGGCCACGCCAAACAAGTTTGGTTCCCTAAAACTGTTTTATGCAGGTTTGTTATTGTTGTATTACTTACTGTTTTATGCAGGTTTGTTATTTTTATGTATAACTTACTGATCAGAATTTTGAATGGAAGAGGTCCTAATCACGAGGCCAATAAAAATGAAAAGCGATCTGGTAACTGCACTTTACTCAAATTACTGCTCCAATAAAAAATACAGTTTTTAATGTCAACCCTAACGTAGACGGGTGGCAGACATAGCGTGATACCTCTCATTTAATTAATTTATAGGCTTAATTAATAGCTGCTGCATTTGCAGTGACACAAAATGCGCACAGGCAAACGCAAGAGCGACTGCATTCCTTTGACTCAGGTTAGTGCAGTCTTAAAATCAATAAATATACAAAATCAAAGCATCCTTCAAAAATAAGACTTAGTAATTATTTTTTTTTGGTTATTTTACCACGTATTAAGTATATCTATGCAAGGCTCTATGATGGTAATCATGAAAGTTTAAATTGATGGTATTACGAAATAGTGGTATCGCGAACAGAACATTAAACGTATAAGAAACACTTTCTTAGATTTTCTGTTAAAGGCTTTATTTTTATCTTAAGTTGTTTATACTTTCTTTACGACAAACAAAGGCATCTATCTAGTTCTAAAAATTATGCGTTACCGTAGAGTAAACAAAAGTTTGATATTAATTACCGATATACCGTCCATCAGTTCAGAATACTTAATCTTTAACAGTTTTTTATCACCCAAAAGTTTTTCTGAGGAAACAGAAATCAAAGCATCCTCTAAGATGCAGTATATCTCTGAATTGACTAACTACTTACTACTTACTCCTACTAAATTAGGGATGGAATGAAATGAATAGTTTTACCGGATTCCAAATATTTAGCTTAATTTCAAGCCAATAACCGGATAAAAAAATAGCAGCACATCGTCTTTTTGCGAATTGTAGCGAGTAAGCTCACGTGCGTAGGTGTAAAATCAGGTAGACTCATGAAATTTCGGGTTTTGTCGTTCAAGTTTATGATGCATGTGTTTCACTATACTTTTACTGATGCAGTAAGAGTAGTGAAACACTTGTAGTATATTTAACATCGTGCACGCTGCCTGAAAATCAGAGGCACGAACGGGACGTCAGCTGTGACACACGTTGGGACGGGTAAAGTGCGGTCTCAGCATTTATAACGGCAACATTTGCAGCGCTTGCGATGTTTATCGTGTTAGGTTTCATATGCCCTGGTGTTAACTTATTATTGTTGGTGTGTGTTTTTAAGGCACATACCATAGTAAATACATTTTATTTATTATTTGGCTTGGCGATTTGACAGCAAATAATTTATTCGTTAAATACCTATAAATTATTATCAAACAAAACACGTGCTCGCTTAAGAAATTTAATATTACTTATGGCCCATGCGAATTCATAATAGTTGTGACATTTATAATAATATTTATTTTGTATTAGCTAATGCGACATATAACACGAATTGATAAAAAGGACTGCGTGTGGTGAGAATGTGAGAAGTGTCCAATCCACTGTAAGACCTGTTGATTTTCCGACTGAGCTACGGAGGACATCACTTGTGCCGTCGAATTCTTTTAAGTGCTTTGCATTCTGATTTTTTACTTCCACAATCAAAATTTTATTGAATTTATATTTCAGTACCCTGTTTATACCTACAGCAAATTATCTGCAAATTAAGATGAAAGAACTTTCAAATACTTTATATGATATTTTTAGCAACTTAATCTCCATCTACACTTTTACATCTACACTAATAATAGGGGTTAAAGTATGAAATTGCCGATTATTTTCCCACTTTTTATTTTGTTTATAGCTCTTGAGTGTAGTCATATTATTGCGTAATTCATTTTGTATTGTATAAAAACTAAATAAAGTAACTTTTGACTAAAAAAAAAATGCAATACTAGTGCCTATTATTTCAAAGGAAGTCGTTGAAAAGACCCCTTACAATGTGTCAGCTGACCTTCTTGCTTCAATTAAGTATATTTGTATTATATACTTTGATTTTCAGAAATTTAAATACTATAATGCGTAGCTTTATAACTATCTAACTTTCACCTTTAATTGCATCGAAAACGGTTCAGGTGTTTTTAAAAAAACTAAAAAATTGTTAGTATGGAAAAATGACTTTTCTCGATTTCGTCCATACAAAACGGCAATTTCATACTTTAACCCCTAATATTATAATGAGAAAATATTTGTATTTTTGTGTGAGTCTATGTTTGTATTTCATTTGCTCTGAAACTACTGGACCGATTTCAAAAATTCTTTTACTATTAAAAGCTACACTATCCTTGATGAACATAGGCTACTTTTTACCGCGGGACCCGGTAGGTGGCGCTGCTGTCGGTATGTCAACTACTAATCGGCTTGACCGACATGGCCTTTCTAATCTATCTTTTATCATGCCACCGCTAGGCCCAGGTTTCCGACCATGCGATATGACGTGGAGTTTACGCGGGCCGAGCCGCGGGCTAAGAGCTAGTTGCAATTATAATATCAGTATTTAAACTTGATAAATTATGTCTCAGGCGGGACTCGAACCCGCATACCGGAAGTGGAGCTTTACCAATTTAGCCACCGTGACAGCGATAAAAATATGCCTATAATCATCCCACTGCAGGGAAAAGGCCTCCATCCTTGAATTCGAGTTACCACAGCAATGATGGGTGTACTGACATAATCACCAGCTTGCCAAATGCGGGTAGGTGATCACAAGCCCGAGCAACGTTCGAAAATTCGAAACTTTTTGTTGTCCGACCCGGGATTCGAACCTGGGAACCCCGAGATCTTGGCCCGGTATTTAAACCACTAGACCAACGTGTGACGTAGTGTATCCTTCCTTCTTTTTTTATAAACATAAACACATCTATAATTATAAGCTGGTTAGGTTAGTAATTTTAACATTATTAGCCAGCCAATGGTCACAGAAAACAACTTTCAATCCTATACTAGTTAAATTTGACTAGGTGATAGTTATGTTTGGAGAAGATGAGTCTCCAAATATTAATTCAGATTTATTTATTATTCTAGTAAGTAGGCTATACTTAAATAACAAATAGGATAGTTTTGGTTTTCGTATCATTACTCACCTTTATAATTCATAATTTTACCTTAGGGTGCTTTTTTGCATAAAATTAATAAGGCGTTTTATTAACACAATATGCTGGTAATTTTTAATCAAATTGCAATAGGTCTATTATTGTGCCTGACGACGGTCACGTACATACATACATGACAATACAGACTGTACGATTTCGTTGCAAAATAGTTTTCACATATTTATCATGATTTATACTTATTCAACATAATATCCATTGTTTGTAGATCTCATTATTTAGCTGAGATAACAATTTAGTGTGGCCTGAATTGTTGGACTGTACAAAGGTGTTTCCTGGAAAACACTTGATAATATCATTACCATATTGACATTTTTGATAAAGTGCTGAGAATTTTTATCTGTAAGTAATTTGAGTTACCTAAATTAAACTATGCAGTGAATTTTTCTATTTTAACTCGATGTTAACAAAGATGTGAATCTGGATTTTTTTAAGGAATTTCAAGGTCTATGTTATTTAACAGCGCGTTGGAATATAGTACGTTTGTATTATGTACCTATATTATCAAATTTAAAGTTTTTCGACGTACTGTAGACTAAAAATCGTGAATTTAAAAAAAAAAACATTAATTGTAAGAAAATTAGTACATTTTGATATTAAAGTTTAAAAAATAATAATAAAAATATTGGAGCCAATAATTTTGTTTCAGATTTGGCGCAGAATCAAAACCGGTGGTATTTCATGCCTTTTGTCAGTATTTTTTTATACTGAATTAACTTCATTAACAGCCAAAACCTAGATACACAGTCCCATACAAAAAAACTTCGAAATGATTGCGATCTAACTACTATTACCTCATGCCTGCTTTGTGAACATTGATGAATCTTTTGCCTATCTAGCGACAAAAGTACCCACTTTAAGGGGACTACTAAAGCTATGTGCTGCCCCAATTGCTTTAATTTTATTACTTCTAAACAAAATCAATTCTCAAAAAACTAGAATGGTATAATTTTAGTAAATTACCTCTAGTATTTATTGAATTACATTGTTAACTGCTTTTCATTCTGGCATTCTTTCGTATTTTACATTATTGCTAAAAGCGGCCGCTTTTGGCGTTAGCGACAAATTCGACTTTATATACAAATATTATGAAAAGATTACTGTGATTCAATAAATACTACAGGTAGGTAATTTGCTATAATGATACTGTTCCAGATTTTTGAGAATTGATTTTGTTTAGAAGTAATAAAATTAAATCTATTGGGGGCAGCACATAGCTCTAGTAGTTATAGTCTAACGGCTGGTTCCAATAACCTATCTATCTTCAGTTTTGGCATATCGGAGATAGGAAACAGTTTCTATCTCTGTTTTTGCCGTCCAGAGAAACAAAGACAGAAGTGGTTTTCTATCTCCGATATGGCAAAACTGAAGATAGATAGGTTATTGGAAATGGCCGTTAACGCACTCTCCTTCGCGAGCCGAACCAATTTTAGAAATGATAGTTTCCTAAATTGACCCGTGCGAACCCGGAACACTTGCGTAGTGGGCGTACTACCGCACCTCTTGCACAATAACGATAAAAGAACGTTCTGATTTAATTTTGCGTGGTCACAAGCTTAAGAGTTAGATGTTCTGGTGTTTCTATCATGTTCATAGAACAGGTCTTCCGTGATCATGCTTGCAAAAGTGCTGAATTATTAGAAATACATCGAAAAAGTACAAGGGTAAATGTGTGTCTGAAGCTGCGATTCTGCAGACAGATAGGTACGCTAAGATACTAACGTCTGCTGTACGTGGGAAAATTATATTTTATCAATTGATAGTATATATATTTTGTTTACATAGAACCAATAGAAATAGTGTAACTCATCTTATTGGCCAGACCGAAACATCTATACGTATAGAATAATTTCCAACTGCCTACTCAAACTTACCCTACTGGGTCAGTAGCTCGGACAGTGCTCTCTTAAAGCACTAAAATATACATTGTTGACTTAAGAACATAAAATTTCTATCTCACTCATATTTCTTGCCTCTTTCAGATTCCTGAGCACCATCAAAGCTCGGCTTCAGGCTTCAGCGATGGCGATCCAGCGACCGGTGACAACAATGAGATCCTCTCTGACGATAACACCGCCAAGTGAGTAAAACTTTTACAACCTTACTCATTCGTGTTTCATTCTTTTAAGTGCATAGTCACCACAGACCACACATTCTGTATTCATTTGCTTGTACCCAGTATCGCAAAAGGGGGCTTGTCGCTCAGTATGCTCAGGATGGTATTGCTAAAGTTGCTAAATTATAACCTCCATTTTATTTCTTTTGAAGGGGTAATGTTATATTGTGATTACCTGCCCAAATTATGCAGCTTAAAAATTTATTCCTTTAATAAATTTATTTCATATGGTGTGTAATAAAGACTTTTATTATCTATCTAATGTGCGTTGCTATCGATTTCAACTTTAGTTAAAAGAAATAAGATCCAAAAATAGACCACACCTTATTTTACTTTTAAATATTGATTTAAACTATCGCGTTACATAATTATTTAATCCCTCGATCGTGAGTTATTCCAGACACAATTGAAATTAATTGTTATCCCGGTACGCGCGTGCCGCCTGGGGGTTGAGGGATTATGGTGTAATGGGATAAAATGAACGTGTAACATTAATAAAGTTCAGTAAGTATATTACTTAATTTCGAGTTCACATGGTAGTTCTATTCAACTAACGAAAAAAATGACGTTATTATTTTTATCTTATTTGACATCTGACATTGGCCATGCATAATATTTTACCAAGTGTCCCATTTCTATGTTTTTCTTTCGTTCGGGAGGGTAAAGCTAAAGTTTGAGGTATCTTTCTTCTAAATTAGAAAAAAAACATATGTAGGTATATGGCAGAAAAATATAGTTGACAGTCTTGAAAAGGAAATATTTACCCCAAAAATTTAACTGAAGAAAGTCGTTAAGAAAGCTGCCAATTTGAGTCGGTGCATTATGACTAGCTGAGTTTTCTTGTTTGGCAACGACTTAAAATTGGTGAGTTTGATTAACTTTAACGAAACGAAAATCAATTTTATTTGAAATGTCATAATTACATCCTTACTGCTTTCTCATGTACATTTTTTTCTTGATTTTTACATATAACATTTGTTGGTATGTTTGAATAGTAAGGAGGAAAAAGGTTTTCAATTCCTATAGTATAATTTACGATACATGACCATGCACAACTTTTGATGAAATTCACTACCGTATCTTAGACATTCATCTTCGTAATCAAGTGAGTGGACATTTCCCGAAGCACTTATTTGCGTGAACTGCTCTGATTCGCCGGTCAAAGGTCTCCGAGTCCCAGTGTTGCAAGCAAGGGGGCTAATAAGGAAGCGGGGTCGATGACCGGTGCATTGCGAAATGCATAATCTGAGTTTAGGGCTGTCAGTTGGAAATGTATTATAATTGGAGTTCACACAATGTAAGTGTAATACGAATTCCTAAGTTGAAGTGGCAGTGGGAGTAACAGATATTAAGCGAACGACAGCGATTGGGTTAGCTCGGAGGATCTGTAGGTAAAAAATTCTCCCCATATAATTATGTTTATGTCTATGTTTCTAAAAACACATAGACAACTTAAAAAAAATAAAAAAAAGACGTGTGGCACTCGGAGACTGCCGCGGTAAAGCTATTGCATAGCATTTTTTATCAACTTATGCAATATATTATAAAACTAAAAAGTATCACCGCTGTGCCGGTCGGAGTGGGGGGTGTTAGGTTATCTTCGTTACGGAATTTCTGTATTCGGTCTCCACGCTCAAGGCCCGCGATAGCTAAGCTAAGCTATGCAATAGCTTAATTTTATAATTTTATGTATTTTCTAATTTTGACTTTTGTTTGTAATTAATTTTTTCTGTTATTTTGGCAGATTTGGTTACCATAGGCAACCATACTGTCAAAATCCTTATTTTCTTCTAAATTCTTTTAAATCTCGGAAATTCAAAATTGTTCGACTCGGGGCGTTAGGTTATAAAATTTTCGTTACGGAATTTCTGTATTCGGTCTCCACGCTCAAGGCCCGCGATAGAAGCTATGCAATAAACCTTTTTTCACGAATATTAAACCGATTTGGAGTCGGCGATAAACAAGAAATTAGCTACATCATCATGCACCGTTTCAAAATTGAAGGCAATGTTTTTCTTTTCGTCGTTTGTGAACAAGGTTTGTAAAAGATTTAGCCAGCCCTTAGTGGGTCAACGTTTAAAGTATCTCACACTATGTTTATCGGTTGGGTACCTATGTCATAATAAAACTATTGATGTGTCAAATTTTTCAAGTAACTGTTTCACTTGAACGAGAAAGTATCTAACATTAAAATATAATAGTGTTGTTAGTGTCGTCGGGTCATTTCTCTGTCTCTTCAGATTCTGCACTTCTTCAGGGTCAGCGTTCTCTGCCTAGCCACCGCTGAAACCGCTGATACCGCTTAAGAGGAAATACAAAGGCCGTTTTTTCCATACAAACGTAGTCGTCTGTTTCCTCCCTGGATAATGCCAATAGAGCAATGATTTTTCTTACTAGAATTTATGGCCACTTTTGGCATGTTTCTATTTTTTCTGTTTTTCATAAATAAATTAATAAAAAAGATATGAGCCCTAAAAAATTTAAAAAATTCACTAGATTTTTTGCCGTGTTCAAACATCCAAAAAGAAAATTAAGCAAAATTTTTGAAAAAATGCTAAATGTACGAACACGGCCAAAGTCTTTCTTTAATTTTTAATGAAAAAAGTATTAAAATCGGCACGACATTAGAAAGCTACTTGTCTAAGGACGCTGGCGCCATCAATACAGCTTACCAAACGAAATAATAAATAAATAATAAATATTTAAGACATGCCTCACCGGGCCACACTGAGCCATCTAGTCCCAAATTAAGGTACTATTAAGTACCCTGTCGTATGGGGTACTAGACAACCGATAAACTTACTTATATACTAATTTTTTTTGTAAATACATACTTAAAATACATAGAAAAAACACCCAGACCAGTACAAACAGACATGTTCATGCACACAAATATTTGTACTGTGCGGGGATCGAATCCGCGACCCATGGCTCAGAAGCAGCGTTAACTACCGCTGATCTAAATGGTCGTCAAATGATGAAATTGATGATGATGAAATGATCTTGAACTAAAAAAAACTGCCGCAACAATTTTCATACATGATAATATGACGTAATTTGCAAAGGGTGCAACACACTTGTATTAAATAACCAATTGACACACATTGCAACCATTACTGTGTCAGCAAGAAAGATTATAAATTATGTTTTATCATTGACCATCGGAGGGGACTTACCCCTTGTTATTGTTTAGTTCGGAAGTTAAGATGTTTTAAGAGTAATCTAAAACACAGTTTATTTTTTAATGCCAGTGTAATATGGGTCAGTGATGTGTCGTAACGTGTTATTTGCTTATGTTTTATGGTTAGGCGTTAATGGTATTGTTCAAAATAATTGAAAAATTTGTTCTTCATTCTGTTGTAATAAAAAAATGTAATTCACGACGTCCCAATTCTTTTTTTGTGTGTGCTTTATAAAAGATTACATACTATACTAAAATACTTCTGTTTTGAAACGAATGAAATGACGGTGGTAGGTACTTTGTATGTATTAATCTCCACACTCTAATTATCTAAATAAGTAACTCTGTATAACAAACAAATTAATAACAAATTACTAACATTCTCTTATCGAAAAAGCTTGCACGCGTTTGGTTGCGTCAAAAGCTCGGATGGAACCGTGTTTTCTTACTTGATCTTGTAGATAATTAATAAGTATTTCTCTTTTACGGGTCCATATTGGCTCTCATAAAATTCTAAATTCTATTCTTTGTCTTACTACCGATTTGTGTTCATAATAATCAGTCTTTACAATTTATTTTTTCATACTTTTTTATTCATACATTTTTATTACTACCATTGGAGCTCATAACAGTTAGTGGTCATAATTTTTTTATTAATACTGTTACTACCAATAAACAGTTTTAATTTATAATTTTTCTATTCATATCTTTTTTCTTCATAACATTCAATGATCATATTATTTTAATTATTAATAATGTTGTTACTATGAACATACTTCAACTCATAACGTCGTTGTTCATAATTTCATTTTCCATAATAGTAAATATTTAAAATAATTTTAATTTATTACTGAGTTAGAGGTAGGTAGGTTTAGAAAGTACTACTAGGTTTGAAGTAGATATTAAAGTAGGTATAGTAGGTTTTATAAGTTTGAAGTAAAAGTTTAGGACTTGGACCATAGAGTTATGGGAAGGGAGAGGGGGAAGGGGGCATAGGGTTGGTGAGGGTGAGGAACCCTCTTGAGAAGTTAGGGAGGCGCGGGCAAAAAAATTTTTTTAGAAAAATATTTTGAGGTTAGGATTTAAAAATCGTCTTTTTAGGATTTTTGAGGCGGCCGCTGCCGCGGCACGCTCTCTCGCCTTCACGCCTTTATATGGTCACTGTTCTAACCTAACCTAACCTACACTTTTTCTAACCTACTGGACTTTGTAGGCAAATAACTATCACATTTTCTTTTTAATATTAATATGAGCACTATACACAATACGCGTTTCATTTGACATAATGTGAAAAAAAAAGGAGGTCTGTTGTCAAAAAGTGGAATGGTCATAATAATAAAGACATTATGATTTTCAATAATATGATGGAAACACTTATGATTAAGAAATTTATAAAAACAAATATTAGAACAACACACATTTATGAATACAAAAGTTCTTTATTCGAATGATTATGAGTTTCGATCACTAGTATAAACAAATATATGAAAACAAATATAAGTAAAATCTAAGTGTATAATAAAATAAGTGATAGAATTTTAATGATTATGGTTTTAAAAATTTAGGTTTTGAATTTTTTATGAATGATATGATTTTAAATGGTATGCGAAATATTTTCGGACTTCCGATGTTATGAGTTGAAAAGTTATGTAAGACAATGCGCACCCCTTTTTTACCCTATTGAAATTACATGAAACCTAAATATCCATCGAAATGAGGAGATGATTCAACAGTTTAACTATTCTGGCTAATGTGACATACAGCCTAGTGCATATGGACAGACAGACGGCCGGATAGCGGAGTCTTTGTAATACGGTCCTGGGTACCCTCAAAAGTGTATGTTTGGAGTGGTACTGTGAGCCTTATTTTGTTGTAAGATCTTGTTATACCTACACCAATCTCTTGTTTTACAATTTTTGCGAAATTGAAAATAATCACTAAAAATTGTTCAGTAATGACCAACACTGGTCTTGTCATAGCTTAAATTTTATTTTATGTATACTTTACTACTTTTATGTGCACTTGAGTAAAAACCACCTTGAACGTGACTAACCTGTTATTAACTTCATTTAATACAGTGATAATGATTCTTTGAAAGG
Organism: Anania crocealis; assembly: GCA_949315895.1. Classification (NCBI taxonomy): domain Eukaryota; kingdom Metazoa; phylum Arthropoda; class Insecta; order Lepidoptera; family Crambidae; genus Anania; species Anania crocealis. The sequence continues at coordinate 20,891,376 of OX438879.1, read as the reverse complement.
AGGACGAAGAGGGGTCGATGCCGATTCGCAGAAGCCCTTCCTGCACGTTTACTATAATTAATGCGAAGTGACACTAACCTACGAATATATTCTTTTTTATTGTTATTCTTTTATAAAAAACTAGCGGACCCGACAGACGTTGTCCTGTCTTAACTATGAATATTGATTTCGAATCGGTATAGTTAATAATTAAAAAACAATCAGATTCAACCTTATTTTATCACGCTATATACATATTTGCAGCACGCTTCCTGTCAATGTTGTGTCAAACGCCATAATGATACATACATTTAAAAAAATTAAATTGTCAAAAGGGCTAAGGTTACATTAAAAATAATTTAATATGGTGGTTACGTATTCTTAAATTTTCGAATTATCCGGGCAATTTTCTTAATTTTTTCTTACATTAGAACATTTTCCTTACAATAACAAACAAAACTAAAAAATAGTTAACGAAATCGGTCTAGCCGTTCACGCGTGATGCGATGACCAAGGAAAATAGGGATTAATTTTTATATATATAGATATTCAATATAAATAATGTTTATACGAGGGCGGCACTAAAAATTTCGGGAATCAAGGAAGTGACACAACATTACTATTTAAAAATGTATTTATTGCTTTTCAAAGTATTCTCCGCGAAATTTGACACATTTTTCCATACGACGGAACCAATCATTGAAGCAACCATTCCATGCGGAAGTTTGGGTCTCCAAAATGGCCGTTTTGTAGGCGTCCACAGCTTCTTCAAGTGATGAAAATCTGTGACAACGCAATTTATTCTTTATTTTAGGGAAAGTATAGAAATCATTAGGGCTTAGGTCGGGGCTGTACGGCGGATGATCTAATAATTCTATGTTTTCTTGCTCTAAAAACTCTTTTGTTCTGTGCGCGGTGTGAGAACTCGCATTGTCGTGATGGAGGATGATGCGGCGGTTGCAGTTCTCTTTACGGAGTTCAGAAACTACCTGTGGCAAACAGATGCTAGCATACCATTCTGCATTAACCGTTCTTTGTCCCTCAAGAGGAATAGTCGCAACATGGCCGGTTTCGGAGACAAACGTGCCCACCATTTTTTTTGCAACACTCCGTGAACGAACAATTTTGGTTGGCTTTAACTCATTTTCGAACACCCAAACTCGTGACTGGTTTTTTGTTTCGGGTTCGTACGCGTATATTCAGGATTCGTCACCTGATACGATGTTGTATACAGCATTTGAGGATCCTGCGTGGAATCTTTCGAGAGTTTTGACAGCCATCTCGTAACAAACTTTACATTTTCGCTTTATAACGAACATAATTAAGAAACAACAAGAAGTATTTACTATACATACGAGACAATTTTTATAGGTAGGTACTTGTAAAATCTGTATTCAACAAAAGACGATCTGACATCCAATCAGTTTCAAATGATGTCTACTCGTATATTATTAAGACGCAATTTTTTGACGTGATAACGTCTTTAAAATCGTTTTAGTCGGGTGACATGTTCAGAAACTTGTGTCACACCAAAACCTCACGAGCGCGATCGCAGGTATAACGAGAGAGAGAGACGGACCGATCTCCCGTCTCATCTCGAGCGCTGCCAGTCATTCCGTGAAACTTATCACGCGGAATCCTCACGAGCGGAGGCTGGCATAGCGTTCGAGTGAGTGGACCGATCTTCCGTCTCTCTCACTCTAGCGGCATACAAACGAATGGAGATTTTCTCGTTATCACGTAAACATCTCGATCGTAAACCTACTTTACAAACAACCAATTTTTTTTAGTAATATTAAATATTTATTGGATTATTGTTTATTTTCTTCATCTTAAATATCAGAAGTATATAGTTTGCCTCACAGTCTCTGTTAATATGACAGAAACTACTGGGAGGTACAAAGATTATTTAAACATGATGACTCATTTATAATGTGTCACGTACCTACCTACGTAAAAATCAAATCAAAGCGACTCTCTTTCACTTATGCCAAACTTTAGTGCATTCCTAAGAGTATACTCATTACTTTACGAGATGTGATGGCGTCTGTACCGAAGACTCGTGTTGGTCTATTTGTTCGATTTCATTTTGTTATAAGTTCAAGCTTTACACGGTTTATTTTTGTAAATGACCTTCGAGTATTCATTTGAATTGAATTTAATCTAGCCATAACATAGCCAAGAAACATGTAGTACATGTTTCTTCTGAGGCAGTACAAAGTTCGCCGGGTCAGCAAGTTAGAAATAACTTATCATACGATCAACCTTTATGCATGGTAGGTTTTTACTTTTAGCGTTACGTATCGAAACTGTAGCGTCTAGAAATGTCTCTAAATACATAGTCTCTTTGATAGAAAATAGTGTGATGTTTTGAATATTTACTTATTGTTTTACTTTAGATAACTTTCGATTGTAATTCAAATTGTGTTAAAATGAAACAGACCGTTAAAAATATAAACAACCATTCTCGAGTAATTTTGACAATAATTTTTCATGCCTTGATTTCATAAAAAGTTTTTAACATATATGTATATTGCTAATGCTATGCTAATAGTTTTGTGGTTATAGAACTGTCAAATCAGTTTTTTTTGCTCACAAACAAAACAAAAAATAGACATTTTGACACTGGCACACGGAAAAAGGGTTTTTTTTTAATGTTTCCAGCTGATATTCAATAAACTAGCGGACCCCGCGAACTTCGTATTGCCTCAGAATACTATTTGAATTTGACGGCTAAAATTTATTGTCATCAAAAAAATATCAAATACATTTTCTTAAATGATTTAACGTTAAGTACCAAATTATATTATGTCGGTTCAGCGGTTTCTCCGTGAGAGCGACAGACATACGTACTAACAGAGTTACTTTCATTTATAATAGTATTATTATACAACGATGACCTCCGTGACGGAGTGGCGTACACACCAGTTTTCAAGGTGCTCCGAGATCCCGGGTTCGATTCCGAACACTAAAAACAATGCAGGAAAAAAGTATTTTTAAATATTTTCTCGGGCCTGGGTGTTTGTGGTACTCGTACTTTAGATGATTCTGATTTCCAAAATACAAGTGCTTTAAAAAATTATTCTTATTGGGATCAGAAGAATGTATGTGATGTTGTCCACATTTATTTTTATAATTTTTATAATGTTTATTTATATAATAGTACATAAATATTATGATCGAAATTATTATTTAAAGTAATACCGCTATGTGTGCTATGGTATGATTCGCCCGCCATATTGATGCCTAGGTTGTCGCATCTGAATGTTTTATCTATGTCGTCGTCGTAGCATTAATTTGTATTCAATACAAAAAAAACTAAGAAATTAAAAAACACGTAAAACAAATATTGTTATATAGCTTTATTTACTTTAGCACCACAATTTGTGCACTTTGTAGACGATTGTAGACTTTTTTGGGGGGAGTTGCATTTAAATTGTGTCTGGAAATAAGTCTACAAGCGGCTAAACGGCATTTTACTTATTTTTGTTCAACTGTCACGGATGACTCGCTCTGAAACTTGTTTGACGCACCCTGATTGAGACATGCGCCAATTGGCCAAAAATGAGTTCTTAACTCAAGCCGCATAGTAACATATCTACTTCCTTCTTTGTAATATCATTGTATAGATGTGAGACCTGTGTCAGTAAACTAGTGTCAAGAGTCACCCAGTTGCAAAAACAAAGTAAAACGACGCACACTATTTGAGCGAACGTACGCGCCAGTGCGGTCTGCGGTGACTGCGTCTGCGCCGGTCAGTCAGCTTGCATACGCGTCGCGTACTCCCGCGCTTTTCACTTTTCGCCGCGATCGATAGATCACGATTCATAGATAGGTAATTGCGTGACCGAGATTTAGTCCAGCTGCGTACGAAGTGACAAAAGTATTCGTTTGGTTTATTTTGCGGTAGTGTACTATAATATCACGTGAGTAGTCTGAATTTAGCTAGGCAAGTGTTAAGTTATGTAAACTTATAACAAAATGCTCACATTACTATACATGCAAGTGATATTTTACAGAGTTTTTTAGAGATAAATATACAGTACAAGTTAATTAAAATAAGTCTAAATGACTTTTGCTTTATTGGTTGTCAATTTTCATAGTGGTAACCAATGTGACCTGTCGCTGACAACTTCACTGCGTTTTAGAGCTCCGGGTAAAAAGGGAACTCCTATAGGGAACTCCTCTCACCATTTCCGACTATTTATTTGTCCGTTTGCGTTTAATTCTTGATATTCGAAGTGCTAAAAAGCTGTAATTAGACATGATCATCCTATAATGATTTCCGCCAACCGATTTTTTCATGGCTCTCCTATATACTACGTGCCATGTTTAAAATATTTCCAGGCTATCACATCGTGTGAGGTGTTGTTGAATGGTTATTTCTAGGTATTAAACTAGGTATACTAGAACTCCTCCCTAATTTTCGATTTAGGGATTCGTATGTAAAATATTATATAAAGTATTAGTGATAAAGAATGTGTAAGGACAACTATCACAGCCAGGTAAGTACGGTTTGCAAGTTAAAGAGTTGAGAAAAAATTCTCAGAACTTTACACAAAACTTCATAAGTTCGAGTCGCACTAGCCCACGAAGGGTTTCGTACCACTACACAATACTAAAAGGCAACACTGACGTAACGACAAATTTACTTACGAATTTTATTCTATACTTGTGCTATGAGATATTCGTGATTTTAGGTTCACTGGAAGTAGGTACCCTATTGGTTTTGACCCCTTTGCATGTATGGGAAATACCTATCTATGGATCTAAACAGCCTTATCTTTTGATTGCGAAGACTCAAAGATGTGTATTATTCACAATTTTAAAGGACCATAGTCTTGATTGACATACATGGTATTAATTTCAACTTTATAACTTTAATCGCTACTGAGAAGAGAGCATCGACATACAAACAGACAGACGGACAACTTTTTTCCTTTTTTCCTTGAGAAGAATAGAACTGAAAACACGTACAGTCACTTAGCAGGTTTTTAATCTGTGATATTATTATGTGATGTCCTCCATCGCAAAAATAAATGTTTGACAATAACTGATTACTTACTAGATTAAATTATTGAAAATCCTTATTTAGCTTTTCTCGCATAGAATTAGAAAAACTTATCTTTCCATTTCATCAGAACTAGTTTACTGAAAGCGCAACCAACAGACTCGCGGTGGCCGGTGACCCTTCAAATAAACTTTTCTTACTTATATGTTAATATACAATGTTATCGAAAAATTTATCGGTATTGATACTAAGCATTGATTAGTAACAAACTATAGTCGGCACAGCACGATACCTTTTGAAATTTTTTAAAATTATTTTCGCATGATCTTCCTCCATCCTTACCTCCACGCGCTATGCGTCGTCTTACTTGCAAAAAATATTAAAGAAGTGATGAAAACTCATGTTTGACGTCGGTTAAAAATAGTTTATTGATTTAAGAATTTTAATGATAAGCACGATATTCTTTCAAAATTGCACGTTTCAGTTAAATTTTGGATGATTATGCCTCTGTACTATGTGTCTTTCAGTATAACTTTCAGTGCCTAGCCACGTTACCCAGTCTGACTAGGTCCCAATCTAGTTAGATAGGGCCAGAAGGGGGCCACTTTTGACCCTATCTGAATAGGTGGGGACCATCCGGTCCTTCGCCGCCACCACTAAGCACGGGTCCGATAACGCCCGTAATCATAAGTGAGCAATATACAGGGTGGTTCAAACGGTGACATACAATTTTTTTTATATTTCTTACATCCAGAACTATCCAAATATACCCTATATAATATGTTACCCAATTTTTCTTAGTTTTCGAGATAGTTTTTTTTCTTAAATTTTCAGAATTTTCGGTGTACCTAATCAGTTTTGAAAAATGGGTCCTCCACTTTTAATTATGTTATGTCAGATTTTTTTTGCAGTATTATACTTCTAAATTAAACTTACTTAGATAAAATTATCAGCCAGCTAAGCTTAACCAAAGTTTCCGAAAAATTTACCGAAAGCCATTAGTTTCCGTTCAAGACTTCAAGCTACTCAGAGCTTAATTTTGAACTGTGATTTAAAAAAAAACGTAGTTTCACAGTTTCTTAGAGCATTTCAAAAACTACCCGTAAGCCTTAGCTTTTAAAATAATAAATTTGAGGACGTCAGCGTTTGGACCAACCTGTATGTGCCCGGGCTAGAGAACGAATTTATAAAAAGCCGCCAGCAATAGGTACGTCCGAAAGTAATTCCGCTGTTTTACCGCAGTTGTGACTCAAATGTCTGCACGCAACGACACTTCAATTGCTTCTTTCCACTTATGCTCAGTTACGGATATTACGGAACTCTATGTGTAGGTTCCAGGAATTGCAAAAAATTGGTCACGTACCTCAGGAATGATTCACAAGGTCGACATATTCGTCAGATTAAGTGTAATCAGTCTACTGGGTGAATCAAATTGATTTAGAAAAGTGCAAAATGAACCTGCATAACTTTCACGGCCTTGAAATATATTTAATTCTGGATTTCTATCCCAAATGGATTTTAAAATTCTGACTGCCTTAAAAACTGTTAAGCAAATATTTTTCTGACGAGAGTATTTTTTACATCATTCACGTTGTTTAAACAAACATTTTCTGAATAAGTAGATTATTTCAAGAATGCCATAAATATTGAATGAGAAGGTTCATTAAAGCGCCCGCGTTTACGAACAAGTAACTTCGTAGAAAAATATTTGTAATTTGACGCTTACTTGGTTGAAGCATGCTAAGCAGCATATACATACATATTATACGGTACACTCAACTACGAAACTTTTTCTAGTCTCTCTGTCGTTCCATCAGTTTAAAGTTTACAGATTAGCTTCCATGTATGCAAGTGATTAGACAATTTTTCTCTATATTTCTGGTCTGCAAGTTATTAAACTATACTTTTTGATTTTACAGAGTACCCCTCCGGTCGCCACGTCGCACCCCCCGCAGACTTAGGTCGGAATTCAGCATGGACGATGACGATTACTCACCCAGCAACTCGGTCACGTCCGTCAACTCTCTCGCAAGCTTGCTTCGAGAAAAGCTGCAGGTCAGTGCAGAAAAGTGTTTCATCAAGCAATGTCTTACGTAAATAAAACTCTACAAGTAACTAACTATTATCAACGAGCACCATTCCACTTAATTGCTTGCCATCATTCTCCAGTTTCGAAAACAGTTTTTACATGGTTGACTACCGTGTCAGGTATTGCAATTTAACCACCTTCACAACAATCTACGAGACATAAAACAAATGACGTATTTTTTCATTTGTTATAGTCTTGTACAAAAATATCTAGTTAGAGCACTTAAAAATGTCAGCAAAAATCAAAAATTTTTCATACGGCCTCCTAGCAACACTTTTTTTACTCGATGCGCATCTTATTCATTCTTTACGATACCACAGATAGTAGTTTTACACGATACTATCCATAAGTTTTTGATTTTCCCTTCATACCTTAACAGCTTTAGGACCGTAAAAATTTAAAACTATGTTACGAAAAATATTTTCGGGTGAATTAAAAAGCCTATAAAAATTTTTGATGATGAAAAAGTCATCCTCCTGTATAATAAACCTTTATTTATTTGCAGAGCATTCCCCAAAAGATTCGCAAAAAACCAACCGATTACAAGCTCCGCGCGTTCGTCGGGCTCATGTTCCTCGCCGTGGCTTTCTTTGTTGGTTTTGCGTACGTTCTGTACCACCAACAAGCCCTAACGAAAGCCTACTTCAACAGAGTGCAGTTTAACGAACCGAAGAGACTGGTTAGGATCTTCAATAGTGACGACGTGGAGATATTAAGGGCGCAACTTGGTAAGTCCCGTACCTAATCCTGATCCCAAGAAAGCTGAAAGAAAAGGAAATGAGCTGGGTTTTTTGTCATAATAATAATGAACATGTCAACACTTTTACTCGCATAGATTTTATTGAAACACATTCTCACAATTAGAACGAAAATTATTAGTGACTATTTGTATATTATGATAGATAAGTTGCCATATAAAATTTTACACCTTGTTCGTAAAAAGTGTTGCAGTGAAGGAAAAATAGAGTAGAAATCTGTTGAAAGTAAAAAATATTACTGATATTTAATAATAATAAATTTTCTGACAATGGCAGGTTAACCTACCCAAGAAGTTAAAGGTCATTCAATTGATTTTCAACTTTAAATCTAACAGGTAGAGATCAATATCAGTTGAGAAAATTTTACGTTATGTGGTAGGTTGACGTGCTATCGTCGCTACACTTAAGAACACTGTCCTTAATTTTTATCTTCTTAGCGGTTAGCATTCCCGGCAAAGGGGAGGTATATCCATGTCTTCCAGAGCACCGGCACAACGATGGCTCTGTCTGTTTGGAATGGCTGCGGCACCTACGTCTGTATCTCAAGAGCATTCCTCACGACCCTACAGTTGACAACACCACTTGCTATAACTTCTACTGGAAGTCTTTAAACCACGGTAACTGTTCAGAGTTAATTTTTCTTATTGTTTTTCCATACTACAGGTGAAATTTTTGCGCTTCTTTACATTGAAGGTTCAAATCCTACATACTTATAAGACTAATTTATCATTCGCCTTTTCAGATACGTCTCCTAACGATTGTTTTGACTGGAGTGACACCAAAGTACACTGGTATGGCGGGGGCCAGTCAATTAACGTAACCTGGCCTCTTAACTTGGGCTCCATCGATTACACACCTTTCGTATCTGGAGACATCCACAAGGCGCAGTGGGGCAACGTTCTAACTAGATACCTAATTAATTCTAAAGGGGCAGCCATTATCATTGATGAAGAAACACCATTGTTTGTTTCTGTCAATGCTAAAAGTAAAGAAATATGTCTCAAAGCGAAATATGATGAATTTGCTTATGCTAATAAGTTTACAGAATACGCTGAAATGAAATATAATATATGCACTTCAAAAGATATGAAATCACTTCACTCATCTATGCATAGTCATAGAAGTTCACCACTTTGGGATGGCTTAAAACCAGCTGACATGAAAACATTAGAATCTCTGATAAATGAACCAGTCTGGCAAATAGCACCAAGATTTAAACATGAACTTCAGGCCGAAACAATCTCAAAATACACTGAAGATTTAATTAATTTGGGTTTTCTAAAACTGGGGCATGTGCTCATTAATGAATATTGGCAAAATGAAATTGGAGATCTGTCTGTAGATACAAGTAGATTTGAAACATTAAATACTACAGTTGATAAACTACATAGACGTGGCTTTAAAGTTGCATTTACTGTGCAGCCATTTATAAGTACAGAGAGTGTTAATTTTGCTGAATGTGTGCAAAAGAGATTGCTTATAAGCGAAAGAAATAGTGACAGAAGAATACCAGCTTTGACTAGATTCAAGTCATTAGCTAGTGCTGCAGTTTTGGACATAACTAACGAAAGATCAGTACCTTGGATTTTGAGCAAGTTGCAAGGTGTGATTGACAAGTACCATATCGATTCGTTTTATTTCGACCTTGGATTAGCTTATGACTTGCCTCATTATTACCAGTGTGAAAAGAAACTAATAAATCCTGACCAATACAAAACATATTTTACGAAGACTTTCGAAAAGACTTTGAATGTGATCGGTGTATCTTCAGCAGTGTCTTTGCCAAGACCACCGATTTTCGTTTCTTTGCCTCCATTTGAATCTACTTGGGAAGCATTAAGATTAGTTATCCCAACAATGCTGACATACGGAATCAATGGATTTCCTTTTATTATGCCAGGGGCGGTGGGTGGCGATATCTACTGGCCTGGAAGCGAACAGTTTCTACCATCACCAAAAGGGTCCATCGATGTGATTATCACAAATTCTACACAAGAAAATGGTATAGCCCTGCCTGAAAGAGAGCTTTACATGAGATGGCTGCAAATGGCTACTTTCTTGCCAGTGATGAAGTTCACACATTTGCCGAGCAAGTACAATGATGAGAGAGTGTTAGAAATGGCTAAAAACTTGACTACACTAAGACAAAAATTGGTAAGCTCTTTCTCAGTTGTTTGTTACTGGCAATTTGATAAGTCGGTCATACCTCATATCATTTCCTGACAGTTTAATCAGGTTACAACGACCTTGGTCAGTCACAGGCTGGATAAAGCAGCGATACACTTACTCTCTTACAGAAGGATGATTCATTGTAATCCACTTCAAATGTTTGATTCATCAGTTACCTAACAACAAATATAATTAATGTTATGTATGTTCGACATTCTATTGTTAGGTGTCTATGTATCTGTAGAGCATTGAGTTAAATAGCGTAAAACATAACCGGCAAAAAAATCACTTTTTTCCTGTTATCTAGGGGATTGATACAAATTGTTAACAACCAGATGTTGATCAAGAATTACTACACCATTGTATGTAAGAAATTACAAAATAACAAATTTATTTTTAGGTGACTCCCCTTCTATTAAAATACAAGCGTGAGGCACTTGAAGAAGGCTTGCCCTTGATCCGGCCGTTATGGTTGGTGGCTGGCGGAGATGCAGCGCTTCTCGTCCAAGATGAGTTCGCCATTGGAGACGAGATCGTCGTGGCCCCGGTACTGCATAAAGGGCAGACGACTAGAGAAGGTGAGGCTCTGACACAATGATAACTGTTTTATTGAATTCGCATGTATAAGTTTTAAATACCTAGCAATATAAAAGGTGTAGCTACAAAAAAAAGACAAACCTATATGAAATTATAGTATCTGTAGAGAATATCATTTGTGAATGTCATCTTTCATATTTGTAGGAATACTTTTGTTTTAACAAACCATGTTATAACCCGTTTTCATTTATCACAACTTTTTTTATAATAAATCTACACTCTATACTAGTGTTTGAGAATTTCTTTAAAATTATCGAATTATTTGTAATTTTTTCAGTTTACCTGCCTGCTGGGTTGTGGCAAGACGGCATCGACGGATCTTTACGGAAAGGCAATCGCTGGATGCACGAATACCGCGTTCCTATCGATCGAGTAGCTTACTTCCTTAAAAAACCTGACGACATGAGGTTTAAGCGATAGTAGACCATAAAGACCATAATTTATTAGGTGCACTCACAATATGTTTGTGTCTTTTTTCCAAATAATTATGCACTCTTTACTCTTTTTCAGTCAGTTGCGTCCCAATACGACCGAAGTATGAAAAATTCCTCTTAGTCGTTTTAGGAAACCTACCTAGTACCTTCATGCAGTGGCACTAAAACATTTTGTTACATTCAGTTCAGTCATGCAGAGTCATGCAAAGTTTAAATTGTTAACTTTACAAATAACAAATGCTCCTCTAACGTTTACATACTTACCGGAATATTATCCTTGCAGGGTTTATTGTGCGTGTATTTTCCAACTACGAGTAAATACGAGTTATACACCGTGAAATTTTAGTGGTTGTTTTCCCGCAACAGAACGATTTACCTTTAGTAGCACCATCGAATCGTGCGAGTTATTTTTTGAAAATAAAGATATCGTTGTTCTCAAATAATCAAAAAAATAATCATCAACTCAAAAGCGTGAGATACGATAGTATTTTTACAAAATGTGACGTGTTTGGGTACTGCTTGCCGCACGAAATCAATGTTCAAAGCAAAAGAAGCTCTACGCACTAAGTAATACAGCATAAACTGCACCGCGCGAGGGGCAATGACCCCGGCCGGTGACCGGCTGCGGCGCGGCTAGTACCATTGGTTCGAGGTTGCTTTCGAGTTTCGTTTATCACAATCGTGAAACTGCTATTTTTTATTTGAATAAAAAAAAACTGCACAAATCTATTGTACTACTAAGATAGAATCATTTTACTGCGGGAAAACAACCACTAAAATTTCACGGTGTATAATCTTACTACTGTGCCATTCAATCTTTACAACCATACATTCTATGTAGTACATAAGCAAGTTGTTAATATATAAAACTCTAACAAGAATAGAACAAAACAAAATTTTATTACTGTATGTAAGGCCAGGAAAAAGACCACTCCTTGAATACAATAAATACAGGACGAAATTTTAACCACTTTCCAAAATTTTTGTAGTCGTTCAGTATCGTATTAAGAGCCCATTAATGAAGTAAAAAATGTAAATCAAGCTTTAAATATTTTTTGCAACCCGAAAATATTTTTTGCAATATAGTTCAATTTTTACGGTCTTAGGCCTAGGCCTAATAAGGTATAAAGAGAAAATCAAAAACTTATGAATAGTATCGTAATAAATGAATAAGATGCGAATCGCGTAAAAAAAGTGTTTCTAGGCAGCCGTATCAAAAATTTTAGATTTTTTGCGTACATTTTCTAAGTGCTTTATCTTGACATTTTTGTACTAGGCTATACCAAAAGAAAAAATACGTCATTTGTTTTTTGTCTCGTAGATGGACATATTAAAATTTGGAAAGTTGTTAAAATTTCACCCTGTATAGAGTTAGATGACGTTAAAACTTTATTGTACAGACAATGGAGGTCAACCTACCCAAAAAGTTAAAGTTCATTGAATTGATTTTCAACTTTAAGTCCAACAAGTAGAGATCGATATCTATTGAAAAAATTTGACGTTTTGTGGTAGGTTGACGTGCAGAGCTGTTGTCTGTACCTACTTCAAATACTTAATATCGATAGTAGCTTGATATCTTAATAGTCCAGTGCCAACTTGACTTTATTAAAGTTATGCCAGCGTGCATCGATATAACTATAACTAGGTAATTATTATTTTGAATGATCGCTGCCACATAAATAAATAATCATGTCGTGGCAGCTTATAATTAAGGCAACACTGTAAACTTGTATAATTGCAAATGTTTGATTATTATTGGATGTGTGTGTCTTGAAAGCTTTCCTTGAATAAATAAAAAAATAAACTAGGTACACTGGTTATACGTTCATGGAAACTGTAAAGTATATTAAATGTTTTTTTTTTCAATCTTGTATTTACTTGTTTATGCATCGATTTAGATTTAGATTTAAGATTTGCTTTCTTATTTGCTTTTTTCTTTTTCAAGGGCTTGTGAAATTGATTTATCAATAACATTTTAAATCCTAATTTATCTAAGTCTACGTCTAGGGAGTTTTCAACCAATCGCTAACAGTGGCAACAGCAGTCAAATTACACAGAAACGTAGACAGATTCTATTAACTTTTAGTTTATAACTTAAGAAAGCTGAGTAGTGATGAGAAGTAAAGTTGATGAGATGTTCTGATGTTATAATCCAAATGTGTTTACTCGAGTAAAACGTGTATATACGAAGTCTAGTCCTTCCTTAATAAAGTAACACCATAATTTGTTGCATTGTTTTTTAATGATCACGCAGTAAATGAGAGATGCCAGTGTCATTCCAGATAGCAAGGCGACATTATGAAAGGCATAAAAATAATATTGCAAACTCATCATACCTTAAAAAAATATATAAATTCTCAATGTCGCCTTTTGTAGTCTATAACGATGCTTTATTATCAAATAGATGTTGTTGCTTTAAAAATCGTGATAATTGTAAGTTTGAGTAGGCATGTAGAAATAAGTAATATTAACTAGTATAGGTATTTATAGTTGCATAATGTAATTTGTACATTTCAAATGAAAAAATACTTTACATTCCAAAAGTAGTGGATAGCTTGTTTTTAGCTTATTAGTAAGTCTTGTTGTATTTGTTACGCATAGTTTGCATTACGTTGCAATCAATATCGCATCTAAATCAAGATGAGAATGCAAAAACAGATTTCTTAAATTGTGAAAAACATCTTTCTTTCCATAACTACTAATAAACATCTGAACAATAAAAAAAATCGTCAGTATCCAAATGGTCAATTTAAGGCCTTTGCAAAAGCAGTATTTTGCCACAATTGCCAGTCGAGTGGTCGCTTCTGTCAGTCTTCTTCTTGCAGTGCTCCTATAGTCGCCTCTCTACACCCAAAAGACGATAAGAGGTAGTGCTACTCTATTTTAAGACACACACACAACCCACAAGATATTTGACGTAATTTTAGCAAATATCTTATGTCTGTTTTGATCTATTGTGCGCTATGGGAAGTTAGCCTTATCTACGTAGTTAAGTAATAAGATTAAAAATGTAAAAAAATAATTTAATTAACAAATAATAAATAAATATTAATACTTTAAGTCAGCCTTTACCGTCGTAGTTGTTTGTTTATAAGAAAACGTTGTTGTTTATATGTAAGTCAAACAGTCTTATTGTGATAAATGATGAATGATGATAATAATTAACTTTAGTGTGTCTCTTGTAAGTTAAAATTGGTAAATGTCTGTTTTTATGCCGTAGAATATTTAATACGTATGTTTATTATCGAGAGTTTATTAAACATAGCCAGTTTTCCGTATTGTTATAATTTTTTTGAATAAATTTTATCTTACCTTTCCTTTTTTGTATTTATTAAATTTTATTTATCTTTTTTTGAGATGAACATTAATAATACTCCCTTACTTCTCATAAAATTCAATGGCCATAATGTTAAAAAAGTTCGTCCGGAATGGGGCAATAAGAACCTACTTACTTTAAATATTAATAAAATTTTATTAAAAAAGGTTTTAGGTCCGAAAACCACGTATTGTCCCAAACACTAGAAACAATTTTTTTTTTGGGACCATACCTGGGAAATTCCTGGTTCCGAGTTTATTGAGGGTCATAGTCACAATTATGTTTAATTTTTTTTGCAATAACTGTTGTTAAAGGTTATTTAAAAACTTTTCTCCGCAAAAACATAATACAAATTTTCATTATTTTGTTTATAATAAGGCTTTTCTTAATAACAAAACGCAATATCACTGCTTAGCGCAGACGTATATAAACTTAGCAGACATCAGTAACGCAGCGGGCGCTCCCCCCCTACTGCTAAGTATAATATTAGGGGATAAAATATGAAATTGCACGTTTTATTGTAATAGGTTCTTTGAATTGACATAGAATCTTCATGGTTTGAGGTTTTCCAATGAAACTTTTTTCACATGGTTTCTATGATGTTCTTCTTTTAAAAAATGTGAAACATTTGAATATCGACTTTCAATTGTTTTTGTTATTTAACTTAGACAAGAAAGATGTATACTGCGAAAATTCGATTAATTTTTGAATACGAGTTCCGACGCGGAAGTAACGCGGCAGAAACAGCCCGCAATATCAATGTTGCGTTTGGAGAGGGATCTGCTAATGAACGCACCGTGCGATTTTAGTTTTAACGCTTTCGTGATGGAAACTTTGACTTGAAGAACGAGCCACGAGGAAGACCGCCTACACAGGTGATTAACGATGAATTAAGAGAGATGGTGGAAGCCGATCCTAGTCAAACTACCCAGGAATTAGCGGCATAGTTTAACGTAACCTTACCCACAATATTGACTCATTTGCGTCAAATCAATAAAATAAAAAAATACGAAAAATGGGTGCCTCATGATTTGACTGATGTGCAGAAAGAAACGCGTGTTGAAACTTGTGTTGCCTTATTGAATCGGTACAGAAATGAAGGAATATTAAATCGAATTGTGACATGTGATGAAAAGTGGATTCTTTATGATAACCGTAAAAGAAAAATGCAATGGCTAACCCCAGGTCAAAAGCCACAACAGTGTCCTATAGCAAAACTTACCAATAAAAAGGTAATGGTAACTGTTTGGTGGTCTCAGCATTGTGTTATTCACTATAATTTTCTCCGATCTGGTCAATCAACAACGGCAGATGTCTATTGTGCCGAACTCCGAACAATGTTGGCAAAACTAGCAGTAAAGCAGCCCCGACTCATGAATCGATCTTCACCATTATTGCTCCATGACAACGCGAGACCTCATACAGAACGAGAAACCGTTTTGAACCTTCAGGAACTGCAATTAGAAACCATTCGACATCCTCCGTATTCGCCAGACCTTGCTCCAACGGACTACCATTTTTTTCGTGGTTTGGACAATTATCTACGTGACAAGAAGTTTTCTTCCCAGGAGGCAGTACAAAATGCTTTCACACAGTTTGTGTAGTTTAGATCCTCAGAGTTCTATCACAAAGGCATAAATGACCTTCCTATTAGATGGCAGCAATGTATAGATAATAATGGTAACTATTTTGATTAAATAAATTTGTTAAAAATTAAAAAATAAACATATTTGATTTTCAATACAAATCGGCAATTTCATACTTTAACCCCTATTACATTGCGCGCTACGAGTCTTAATTTTTTTTGAGTCCTAAAAATAAAAATCATTTACGAGCGATAATAAATAATATGACTTTATAGGTTATGTGTAGGTATCTAAACACTGGCTGAATCGATTCTAATGTTTTAGGAATTTTTGTATTTATCTCCTTGATTTGTTAATTTCTGCTGAGTGTTTACTAAAAATATTGGATTAAAATCGGGTTCAAAATAATAAATCATGTTAGTAATATCCACATCCGGGTATATATCGGAATGCCGAATCGTTTGTACTCCTAATTGTCTTTGGCACACAAACTAATAGGGGTTAAAGTATGAAATTGCCGATTATTTTCCCAATTTTTATTTTGTTTATAGCTCTTAAGTATAGTCATATTATTGCGTAATTCTTTTTGTATTGTATTAAAAAACTAAATAAAGTAACTTTTGACTAAAAAAAAATGAAATACTAGTTCCTATTACTTCAAAGGAAGTCGTTGAAAAGACCCCTTACAATGTGTCAGCTGTCCTTCTTGCTTCAATTAAGTATACGAGATTTGTACTTTGATTTTCAGAAATTCAAATACTATAATGCGTAGCTTTATAACCATCTAACTTTCACCTTTATTTGCATCGAAAACGGTACAGGCGTTTTTAAAAAACTATAAAATTGTTAGTATGGAAAAATGACTTTTCTCGATTTCGTCCATACAAAACGGCAATTTCATACTTTAACCCTTAATACTTGAACAGTCTCTGTAAACCGTTTTACACACATTCAATTAAAACGTGACTATCTCCGTAAACGCTCTGTCACTCTATAGAGCGGGACTTTTAACGTTTTAATCAATTTGGAATAAATCGATTCATAGTAATACTTCTTTACAATTGCATTTTTTAAGGAATAAGCTAAATTATTCGTTTTAAAAGCCTGATATAAATATAAAAAAAGACGTGTGGCACTCGGAGACTGCCGCGGTAAAGCTATTGCATAGCATTTTTTATCAACATGCAATTATTAAACTAAAAAGTATCACCGCTGTGCCGGTCGGAGTGGGGGATGTTAAGTTATTTTCGTTACGGAATTTCTGGATTCGGTCTCCACGCTCAAGGCCCGCGATAGAAGCTATGCAATAGCTTAATTTTATAATTTTATGTATTTTCTAATTTTGACATTTGTAATTAAATTTTTCTGTTATTTTGGCAGATATGGTTACCATAGGCAACCATACTGTCAGAATCCTTATTTTCTTCTAAATTATTTTGAATTTCGGAAAGTCAAAATTGTTCCATCGTGCCTCGCCCCGAGTGTTAGGTTAGGTTATTTTTGTTACGAAATTTCTGGATTCGGTCTCCACGCTCAAGGCCCGCGATAGAAGCTATGCAATAGCTTAAAAACTTAGAAAATGTAATTAACATTTTTTTCCACGAGCTTTGCAGTTCAATAAGTAATCATTTTTAAAACAATTGAACATGTTGAATAGTTCAATTCTTGATGTAACAGGCTGCACTATTATTGAGAATATCAGCTGACAATGACAGTTAATTGTCATTTGTCATTCACTCCAATTCACTCACATTTCGTTTCGTACATAGACTACATTCTAACATGTTTCGTACTCGTGTGCAAGTTAATGTGGTTTGCATTTTTATAACTGCCCTGCTGAAGTGCTCTGTTTACTACTTATATTGCCTATAGATAGAAAAGGAACCTAGATCTTATCCAGGTAAAGTACCAAAATGGCATTTTTTTGTAAAATAATACATGATATAGGTTATAAAATAAAATAAGTTCATTGGTTGATTTAAGTAACTTTCCCATTGTAGAAAGTTGTGAAAATATGGCATTTGAATCTTTTCAATATGCTTTAATTTATGGCCAATTCCCAGCCTTGTAACGTCAGGCCCATGATTGTATGGGAAACGGGTTTGTCCTTTTTATTCGCAGGAACTTAGAATAATAACGCTTATTCTAAGCGCAGGAAGTTAAAAAGTTTATCAATATTTGAAATAGCCATGCATGCATGAATGCTTGCAAAGAAGTAAGCAAGCATGCCAACAAGCAAGCATGCAAACAAGCAAGCATGCAAACAAGCAAGCTTGTATGCAAACAAACAAGCAAGCATGCATGCAAACAAGCAATCATGCATGCATCCAAACAATCAGACTTCCGTAACGGCTTCGGCATTGCGGGGCTCCAGCGGTCCCACGCGTGCTAATCGTCGCAGATGGCTTACGCCACCGGCTGCACCGACCCCGCAGCTTCGGCTTTCTGGCCGGCTCCTCGCCTCTCTCTCCTTTTAAATTACAATCTAGGGGTAGGGCAGTCAAGACTGCTTGGAGTCGGTTTATATGCGATTTGTTTCTTAAACTTTTTCGGTTTAAAAAAAAATTTGGGATTTCAATACTTAGCGTAATGCCAAAAAAAAAAAGATACCAATACATTTTAGTGCATTCGATATTAGACGTACTGAAATTAGGGTTTTCGATTTTCAGACCAAACTATAACAGTGCGAAAACACTGTTAGACTATAAGTTTAAAGGACTGTGATAGGCTGATGATGATGATGATGATGATAATTTACTAAATGCAAGATTTTGCTGAATATATCGTATCACCTACCATTTACAGTTCCAAAGGAGAACCCCATTTTTGTTCCCGACGTTACAACAATGAAAATTATGCCAAAAAATCCCTTTTATTTTACTTGTCTATTTCTATAAAAAATAGTTTAATTGGCAATGGACAAGTGGAGAAAATGGATAAAATACATATTGTTTTTTTAATAATAGGGGTTAAAGTATGAAATTGCCGATTATTTTCCCACTTTTTATTTTTATTATAGCTCTTAAGTATAGTCGTATTATTGCGTAATTCTTTTTGTATTGTATCAAAAACTAAATAAAGTAACTTTTGACTAAAAAAAAAATGCAATACTGGTGCCTATTACTTCAAAGGAAGTCGTTGAAAAGACCCCTTACAATGTGTCAGCTGACCTTCTTGCTTCAATTAAGTATATTTGTATTATATACTTTCATTTTCAGAAATTTAAATACTGTAATGCGTAGCTTTATAACCATCTAACTTTCACCTTTAATTGCATCGAAAACGGTTAAGGCGTTTTTAAAAAACTATAAAATTGTTAGTATGGAAAAATGACTTTTCTCGATTTCGTCCATACAAAACGGCAATTTCATACTTTAACCCTTAATACTTGAACAGTCTCTGTAAACCGTTTTACACACATTCAATTAAAACGTGACTATCTCCGTAAACGCTCTGTCACTCTATAGAGCGGGACTTTTAACGTTTTAATCAATTTGGAATAAATCGATTCATAGTAATACTTCTTTACAATTGCATTTTTTAAGGAATAAGCTAAATTATTCGTTTTAAAAGCCTGATATAAATATAAAAAAAGACGTGTGGCACTCGGAGACTGCCGCGGTAAAGCTATTGCATAGCATTTTTTATCAACATGCAATTATTAAACTAAAAAGTATCACCGCTGTGCCGGTCGGAGTGGGGGATGTTAAGTTATTTTCGTTACGGAATTTCTGGATTCGGTCTCCACGCTCAAGGCCCGCGATAGAAGCTATGCAATAGCTTAATTTTATAATTTTATGTATTTTCTAATTTTGACATTTGTAATTAAATTTTTCTGTTATTTTGGCAGATATGGTTACCATAGGCAACCATACTGTCAGAATCCTTATTTTCTTCTAAATTATTTTGAATTTCGGAAAGTCAAAATTGTTCCATCGTGCCTCGCCCCGAGTGTTAGGTTAGGTTATTTTTGTTACGAAATTTCTGGATTCGGTCTCCACGCTCAAGGCCCGCGATAGAAGCTATGCAATAGCTTAAAAACTTAGAAAATGTAATTAACATTTTTTTCCACGAGCTTTGCAGTTCAATAAGTAATCATTTTTAAAACAATTGAACATGTTGAATAGTTCAATTCTTGATGTAACAGGCTGCACTATTATTGAGAATATCAGCTGACAATGACAGTTAATTGTCATTTGTCATTCACTCCAATTCACTCACATTTCGTTTCGTACATAGACTACATTCTAACATGTTTCGTACTCGTGTGCAAGTTAATGTGGTTTGCATTTTTATAACTGCCCTGCTGAAGTGCTCTGTTTACTACTTATATTGCCTATAGATAGAAAAGGAACCTAGATCTTATCCAGGTAAAGTACCAAAATGGCATTTTTTTGTAAAATAATACATGATATAGGTTATAAAATAAAATAAGTTCATTGGTTGATTTAAGTAACTTTCCCATTGTAGAAAGTTGTGAAAATATGGCATTTGAATCTTTTCAATATGCTTTAATTTATGGCCAATTCCCAGCCTTGTAACGTCAGGCCCATGATTGTATGGGAAACGGGTTTGTCCTTTTTATTCGCAGGAACTTAGAATAATAACGCTTATTCTAAGCGCAGGAAGTTAAAAAGTTTATCAATATTTGAAATAGCCATGCATGCATGAATGCTTGCAAAGAAGTAAGCAAGCATGCCAACAAGCAAGCATGCAAACAAGCAAGCATGCAAACAAGCAAGCTTGTATGCAAACAAACAAGCAAGCATGCATGCAAACAAGCAATCATGCATGCATCCAAACAATCAGACTTCCGTAACGGCTTCGGCATTGCGGGGCTCCAGCGGTCCCACGCGTGCTAATCGTCGCAGATGGCTTACGCCACCGGCTGCACCGACCCCGCAGCTTCGGCTTTCTGGCCGGCTCCTCGCCTCTCTCTCCTTTTAAATTACAATCTAGGGGTAGGGCAGTCAAGACTGCTTGGAGTCGGTTTATATGCGATTTGTTTCTTAAACTTTTTCGGTTTAAAAAAAAATTTGGGATTTCAATACTTAGCGTAATGCCAAAAAAAAAAAGATACCAATACATTTTAGTGCATTCGATATTAGACGTACTGAAATTAGGGTTTTCGATTTTCAGACCAAACTATAACAGTGCGAAAACACTGTTAGACTATAAGTTTAAAGGTTTCTGGTTAGTTTGAAGTGCCTATGGTAAGCAATCATAATGGAGACCGAACAATAAAGAAACGTCTACCTCATGTACTTAATGACTTACCGGAGGTCTAATCGGAGTCGAACAAAAAAAAAATTGTTGATAAGTTTTTTTATTAGAGACTGTTTAGATATTTATTTAGTTTATTTACTTATAACGTAGATTAATTGTATAATCGAGTATCTTTTATTCATCTTATTTTTAAAATTATTGTAAATTATTATCCTTTTATTTTTATTCCACATTGTACAAAAAACCCACAGTCAAGCCGACTAGTCGGCTTTGTGGGTATTTAGGCATGTTAAACCAATTCTAAACATTGTACTTAATAAATAAATAAATAATAATAATAGACAATAATTATACGTCATAAGTTTAGGCCAACGCGGTTCGGTCAAATGAAATTAGGACTTTAAACTTTAGGCGACCCGAAGGGCACCCATCACATCCTCCTACCGGGCAAAATGCACTCTAGAGTTCCGTAGTGGCACATAGCAAATGGGGACATTTTTGATTTTGGTGTACTATTGTGTTACTTGGGTTGTTGTAATTTATATTACTGATGTGTATTTATAATTTTTAAGAAAATTTTTTTAAAATTGTCTGTTCCTAATATTTTTTAAGTTCATCGTCATTGCAGCTCCTGTCAATTATTTTTACTTTTCACTTCGTTAAAGAAGCAGGATTTATATATGTCAACGTAAAATTGTGAGATCTGTCAGTTTACAAAACAACGCGTGAGATTATAAACTAACGGTGGGTTAAGTTAGGTTAGATTGTAATCCATCGATGTTCAATTATGAACTGACGAAGTTTACAATTTTACGGTGACATATACATAACGGGATGCTGTTTTTTTCAATAATAGAATTATAACATTTTCAACATTTTTATTACTGATAATGAGTCATACAATTTCATCAAACACGCTGAATGGAGAATAGCGACATGACTGATACAATGAATGTTTACTTTAAATTTTACATAATACAATAATTATTACAAATACCTAAGTCCATTTAAATGATTGCATCATTATTTAAATTATTAAATATATCCTATAGATTTATAGGTGACAGATAGTCTATACATTTCCGAGCTTTCTGTTTACCTGATATTACGTCGTCCGATGAATCAAATAGTTCTAATAATTAAATAGAAATTCAAATAAAAAGCCATCGATCAGTCTTCCTAACCATTAAGCGTGCTTCATATTTTCCGAATAAACTATGACGACAAAGATATTACATTAGTGTTTTTCATTATCTAAATCGATAAACATGGATTGTGATTTAAAATATCATATTTTATTGCGGAAAATAGAATACGATCAATAATAATTTACTTGCTTAGCACATCAGTTGTTAGCACCACATAAGCTGTATAATATAATACACTGCATTACACCTACCTACCGACCTTGTCAAAATCAAATTTAAAATCTAATCTGTCACATATTATAAGAAACAAATTTGGCAATCATCAAAATACAATTTTCAAACTTTTTTAGAAATATAGGAACTCAAGACTAATAAGAAAAAAATCTAAAATAATTGGGAGCCTGTCTGATTTCCTAAATTTGTTACCTTTTCAAATACACTTTTCAATAATAGATACCGTTTGCCAAGTTCGATCATATTTAGGTAAAGTCACTCTATGAGATAAGACTAGAGATTGGTATTAAAATATCATCACTCTAGAGAGTAATGTTTCTATGAATGGGAAGTGTTGGATTTTGTTCACGTTTATAAAAGTTTTATTATAAAATTATGTCTTTTTCATTAGTCCGGTAACTTATAAAACAATTGGATTTAGTTATAATTAAATTAATTTTAACATTATAGATTCGATAACGTCCACAGCCGGAAGAAACAACATTTAATAATTTTAATAATGATTTATTTTTCAGAGCTATTGATGTTCACTAAGCTGATACAATTCTTAATTTTAATAACATTTTAATATTCCTAATAATATGCATTAATTAGAGATCTAGCTATAAAATACAATAGTAAACTTTTGGGTCAGGCTTCAGAGCCAGCTAAGTAATGGATGCTGGCTGAAATAAATAGAAAGCCTATCTTATAATCATTCAAAATATTTCTCAAAGCTTCTTATGCCACAACCAATGTAGTTTTCACTAAGTAAATATAAAGGAAGCCGCAAAAGCTGGAAGTTTAGCTTTATCTTTAAGCTATTGAGGCAAAAGTCCTGGTCGGTCTACTTCAGGTACTAAAACAATATCATGTTTTAAAAACTGAAGCTTCTGATACATAGGTACTGCCATCTTATAGGAGTAGCTAACCTAAGACAAACCAATTAAAAATAGTTTGACGCCAAAAAGTTTGTCCACTAAATAAATATTCTAAAATCAGGCGCTGAAAGCTACATTGGTTTTGACTTCCATTGGATCCAAGATTCATCTCCCTGTTTAGTCCCATCCACAATTACCTAAAGCATGAACTCACAAAATCGAAACATAATTATTTATTGTGCTCACATCAAACAACACACAGTTAAACACATACTATATCATATCAACTATAAAATAAATTCTCATTCGTACTTTTACAAAGTATTACATAAAAATAAATATATATAATACCATATTTAGTATGTATTTGTTAACATCTTTAGATTATATTTTATGTTAATACATTGTGCTGGTGCTTTCAGATTATTACGAAATGACTATATTTAGAAGGATGTTGGCAAAGAAAGCGATGATAGACAGTGATTAGACCGGCTTAATACTATGGATGACTTAAAATTAATTGACTCAAACCATCATTTTACATTTTGGCAATAACTAAACAGAGAAATCAACATTTTAATCTTGAGGAAAGCCCAGTATCTTATACACTAGATGGTAAATTAATTATGATGAATCATCATTATCACATTCACTCACATCATTCGAACATAACGATATAGTTGTAAAACAATCTTCTAATGGAGTACCTTTATCTATAGAGGTAATCACATGAGGATTCAGGTTCAATTAGAAAATATTAGAAACACTACAACTCAATTCAATTAGGAACGAATAATATATGACTAAAACATCTTCATAAGTATTTGGGTCTTTTCGACTAGAAATAAATATAAAAAAAGATAATAATACAGAAAGATACAACGACTGATTTCTTTAAAACAGAATAAGAGATTCATTTAGTCACGATTTTTCAAATGAGTAAAATTTATAACATGTATTAGAACTATGTTTTAGTAACTTTCGACGCAACAAGCAAATCTCAACTTAAACAAAGGTAAATAGAGAGTTTAATCTGTATTATAGTTCTACTAAAACATTTATTTTAATGGGTTTAAGCTCTCTATCGTTTTAGGCTCATTGGTAGTCTAGAAAAACAGAGATCACTTCATTTGAATAATAGATTCGAGGAATCATCGAGTATTTGTGCGAATAATGCAACTGCATTATTCGCACAAATATTTTTTTAAGAACCTGTTACAAATTCCAAAGTGTTTTGAAGTGCAGGATTTTCAATCTACTTTAAAAATTGTACCCGATCGTTAAAAATATGTTTCGTTATATTTATTTACCCTCAAATATTGCGTGGAGGTAAGCTCAAAATAAAAAGCATTTTGATTTATCTTATAGTATTTAGAAATTGCTATGTAATTCAATACTAGCTTCACATGGAAAAGAAAAGTCATCTTTGTTATTCTAGACTCGTAACAACTGTAGAAAGAAGTCCACTCCTAACAAATATTGATTAACTAACGCAAGCTGCACTAGCATGCAGAGCGACTTCATACTATAAGACCGTCTTTTAAAGACTTTGTTAAATTTATTTTAACATTTAAACTTTGATCATATAAAAGTACATCAAGTATTTTATACAAACACTTGTCATATTATGTTTCATCGAAATCATGTCTACTGGATCCGTATTTAACACGTCCTTTAATACAAAGCGCATCGCTAAAATAAACATGACCGTGCTCGCAAAATGTTTGTATATTTTCTTCTATTTATAATTTTACAATGCGATCGCAAAATAACTTTTCCAAAATTTAGATATTCGCTTATGCGGTGTTTTGGCTAAACAAAATGGACTGGTTACGCTAAATATCGTGTATAAAAGCACTACAGATTGTATAAGACCAAATTTCTTTAAAACATCATCAGAAATATATTTTAAATGGCATGTTCTATTTTATTAATGAAAGCTACTAGAAAAGTAGTATTAGAAAAAAATGGACGTTTCTGTTATTAGGTCGAGATTTTGGTTATTGACGTTTAAAATGGATGCGGTTAAGGACTTTGTCGATTTGGAATCAGCGGTTCAGAATCGGCACCCAGGAGGCACCGTACACACACTAACACCGGCACTTCAATCTGTTCGTATATCTCTTGATTCATAATTAACTTACATTTTCATCAAACTCATTAGCAGTCTGTTAATTGCATTCAAATATCACAAAGTCTTTAAGTTTCTATTTGTAAACTATCTCATACAAAGAAGTGCGCTCTAAATCAGCAAAGATACTTTTGAATGCTTCCATCTTTATCACAGACTTTTTCCTACAACAATTTAACAGCTTCTTCGTTCCCTTTATTCAAAAGCATCAATCGCCGAATAAGCAGCTCACTGCTTCGATGAGAAGGCCACAAATAGACCCGACACCTAGAACTCGAGTCTGTAGGCCGCGCACGACGTCTCGTGATCTTGAAGGTTTATGGTGCATCGGGAAGCTGATGGCGACAAGTCGATTTTGTATTTCTCTAGAGCCTCCTCGTTCTCTGTCACCCAATAGCCAAGGACATCTGTATCATACGTCGGGATTATGGTTACTTCTGTAACAAATCAAAATATAAACGTTAAAATAGTAAATGAAGAGATTTAGGAATTAATACATATTTTTTAAGTCAAGCCTAACTGCCGTCATCTAAGAACTAAGTGCCAGCTAGTGTAGCATTAAGGCAAGGTCACCGTGGCGACAGCGCGGAATAGGGTTTAGCAGCATCACAAGTGAATAACGAACGTAATAGAAAAATATTAAGTGACTGAATAACTTAATAAAACTCAACAATCACATCATCTTTGCCTAGACAATTAAGGGGTCTCGATTTCCCTAGGATCTCATCATTAAATCTTGATCTGAAACTGTATTCTACTAACCATTTTTACCAAACGAAATCTAAACGTAAGCTGAATCGCTAGCTATCGATCCAACAAAAGTAGCCTTTTAGCAGCTTATGCTTGACCGGTTATTTTGACAGTTGAAACGTTGGTCTTCGGCTGCGCGCGCATCGACTGACAGCGACGTCAAATCACTAGAGGAATATGAATTTAGGAAATCGTTTGTTCAACTTAGTTTCGATCGATCGATAAGGTGAGCTGAAACGCTACCGATATTGTTATTAGGCCCGAGTTCACCAACATTTAAACAGCCGGTAAACAAAGAGTGACGATTAATTTGACACAATTCCCATACAAAATATGTCAAATCATATTTTAAACACTGTTAAACTTAAACGTCTGTTGGTAAACTCAAGCCTTAGACCCAAGTTCACCAACATTTAAACAGCCGGTAAACAAAGAGTGACGATTAATTTGACACAATTCCCATACAAAATATGTCAAATAATATTTTAAGCGGTGTTTAAACGCTGTTTAAACTTAAACGTCTGTTGGTGAACTCGGGCCTTAGAATACTGTTACGAACGTGGAGTTCGGGATTTGGATAAAACACCGTTGACTTATTAGAAAAATTTAATAGGCGATGAACAGGTCGCAAACACTATCACAAAAGCCAAATCACAAGAATCGTAGTACGGTGGGTCGCTGAGGTCGTTGGTTCTAAAACACTATTAGCCAATCCGTAGAGTAGTCCTTAGATCCGTTGGTATCGCTAAAGTCGTCGTTACTTCGCACTAGATCACTTTTCGCAGGTATCGCACCGAAAGCTCAGAATGAACTGACTCGGCATCTCAAGTCCTGTTATTTATATATCTCAACATCGACGCCGGTCGTACATACTAGAATGTTCGTTTTCTAGAAGAAATTACAAGGACGTTAAACGTAAACAACTCTAGTAAGTTATGCCATTTTGTGCCTTAATCTGTAAACTTAAAGTTCAATGTCGCTTGCACTAAGGTCTTGTTATTACTTTGTGGCCGAACTTAGGTAGTTATGTACATTCCTCTAGCGATACTCGTATCTCGAACCTTCTAGCATGACCGCGACAATACGAAAATTTGACGTTTAATTGCGTTTCGTCAATTGTTGCGTTTACGTTTTGACAATTTACGTTAGTAGAATTGGTCTCCTGTCCTGGGCAGGGAGAGAAGCACGAGTGGTGAAGTTGAGTGTTGATGAACGTCAAAAAGGGGCTCCTTAAACCTAGACCCGTGTCACAAGTCACGGGATCTACTTGGAGTTTCTCTTTCTGCCACACGATGGACCCGGCCGGCACCCGCACGGTGAATCCATGAAACGCTAAAAAGTTTGTCTCTCTCTCTACACAGGTAAGTCTCTCGACCAGATTTTACATAAAGAGCACAATGCCAGGCAGTTGAAGGATGCATTCACGGATTTATCTTTGTCTCCTGGGCAATTATCTCACATTTTTTCCTATACGTTTTAGCCACCCAGGTGACCGATACGCGCACCACTGATAGGTCAGTCAGTATTTGTGACGATGCAACACCTAAGACAATCAGCTACAATCTGGCAACGACTACGAAAAGTATCCGTATTATAAAAGATACACTTAACAAATTTACGTACAATATCAGTATATAAACTTGAAAAATTTTGTCTCAGGCGGGACTCGAACCCGCATCTCCTCGCATGCCGGGCGGGCGCCATACCATTAGGCCACCGAGACACTGCGACACGGCGCGAATTTTTCAAGCATATTCTTACGCTCGGTGGCCTAATGGTATGGCGCCCGCTTAGCATGCGAGGAGATGCGGGTTCGAGTCCCGCCTGAGACAAAATTTTTCAAGTTTATATACTGATATTATAAGTGCAATTAAGTTGCTAAAATATCAAATAAAGTAAATTTACGTACCTAAATCTTTATCTTCCCATGTTTTCTTGGCATCGAGAAGGGCGTTATAGATTTCTTTAGAAGGTTCGGTTCCAGAAAATACGTAGTATCGTGCCCTTACTCGCTTAAAGAACTCCACAGCTGAGTAATATGAATTTCCATGATGAGGCACGTAAGTAAGCTCCATATAAACCGGTCCAGCTGACTTTTTCTTGCTTGGTGAATCCGAAACGCGATTCTTAGCCTCTTTGCTTTTCTCTTGGTTTATTTTATTTTTATTTAATACATTTGAACTGGGTGTTTGTTTTTTAGGAGTGCTTTTTCCATCCGACTGTGTTGGCATTATGGGGCTCGGCAAGCCCAATGGTTTACCCCAAGATTCAATTGGATCTTTACCTTTAGTTTCACTAGTATCTTTAAAATGTTCTGATTTAGATTCTTTTTGGCTTGTTGAGGTTGATACACTTGACTCCAATACCTTTTTTGACTCTGTTTTAAGGTCTTTAAGAGTGATAGTACTTTTATCCATGATAGATTTTTTCTGACAAGTACTAGACTGATTTTGTTCGTCTAATTCGTATTTGGCCGTAATATTTGAGATGACTTGAGAACCGCTAACCTTCTTGTGTTCTTCAATAGCTTTTTCAAATTGTTCATCAGCTTCTTTCAAGAAGGTAGCATCGGAAATACTACTTGTATGTTTGACAAATTCTGATTTAAGTTTTTCTTTTGCCAAAAATTCTTCAGTAAATTTCGATAACGGTAGTTCACTTTCACGAATTTCAGTCTTTACTTCAGAATAGCTTGAAGATGTGCACGAGTCGTCTTCGGGGAGCTGTCCATATACAGATGTTGACATGGGATCTACTTTAGGAATGGAGTCGAAATCTTTTTCAAACAACAACTCTTGACTAGATTCTCGTTGCTGTTGTAATTTGGCAGAATCTAATTCAAAGCTTAAATTTGATCTCGGGGAATGTGCTACTTGTGATTTTGTGCTACTTGGACTTCCTTGACCATCGTCATCGCTATAGTACATTCCACTGCTTTCGGTGCCCCAAACATTAGTAGCAGCCCGTGAACCCCTGGAACTAACATCTGATGGCGGCGACGATATTCCCTGGTGATCTAAATCATCACTAGCTGCTGATGAGCTATGCATTTCACCAGTTTTTGAAGAATGCTTTGAATAAGATTTTTCACTCTCACCTGTATCTATTGTTTCTTCGAATTCTTCCTTAAATTCTGAAATAGTGGTTTTAGTAGATTTTGTTGTTTTTGTCACACCATCGCTACCTTTGCTTACTGTGGTGGTTTCAACGGTAACCTTTAATTTTTCAGGGCTTATTACTTCCTTAGTAGTAACGATTGTTATTGTCTGAGTAATCTCATTGTCACCTTCATTGATTATTTTGGTTAATGTTTCTGTTTCAGTCGTTATATCTCCAACCGGCGAACGCTGTTTTTTAGCCTTTCTTTCTTCTTTGGGTTCGTTTTTGGGTTGTAGAGGCAACTCATTAAGTTTAGGTTTTTCTTCTTGCAAGGGTTGTTTCTCGATTTCTTCAAGTTCTTCAGGTGTCCAGTCGTCTAGTCCGGTCCCGATTGGTAAGTATGTAATTTGCGTGCGGACATCTTTTGTTGTTTCAACTGAGCCATCATCTTTTGCATTTTCTGTCACAGTTTCAGTAACAGTTTTGACTGCAATTTCATTACTTTCATTATTTTTCAATTCTTCCTTAGTAACATACGTTGTAATTGTTTGAGTGATTTTTTCCCCACGTTGATCAATAACATTGGTTTTCGTGTCAACTGATGTTTTTATCTTTCCAGTTGAAGACAAACCTTGCAGAGCTGCTTGCAAATTACTATCTGATGTTTTTTGGAACTCGGATATTGTAATTTTAACATCTTTAGTAGTTTCTATTGAGCAATCTGGATACTCATCTACAGTTGTGGTTTCCACAGTGGTTCTCACTCTTTTAATTTTTTCATCCAAGCTTGATAAAGTTTCTTTTCTTGTTTTTGTTGTGATAGTGCGTTTTATTTTAATAGATCCCTGGGTAAGGACTTCATCCTTGGTGTCTAATTCTTCTGTGGTATCTTCAACTATCTCTGTGTCTATGTAAGTTTCCGGGTGTGCGTGTTCATCATGTGTTTTTGGTGGAGTCCTTAGAAAAACGTCTGCAATAGAAACTTTCTCGCTTGTTTTAGTTATAACTGTTCCATCGGGATGTTCATCTTCAATGACTGTTTTAAGAGTAGTTTTAATTTTTCTTGAAGATGTAGAGGAATTTTCGAATTCTTGTCTAGTGGTAGTAACAGTCGTTTTTCTAATGATAGTTAAACCTTTTTCATTTAATATTTGCGTGTCCGTATTTATCTGTTGATCTGGTTCACCCACTAGAGAATAATTTTCTAAATTATCATCAATCAATTCAACTCCATAATCTGCCAGAGAAACTTTGACATCTTTTGTTATTTCCGTGCTTCCGTTTGGCATCATTGTTTCTCGTACTGTCTCAACAGTGGTTTTTATTTTTTTATTTGAACTAGTGTTTGAAGATAGTATCTCTTTTGTGGTAGTTGTTGTGATGGTTTGTGTGACGTATTTACCTTCAACCAAAACAGCTTTTTCTTGTGTGTCAACTTCTACAGTCTTGCCCTCAAGTTTTGTAAATTCTTCTAATTCTTGAGAATGAATATGATCTTCAGCTTTGATATCACTTAATTTTGTATTAGTGTCTACAGTTGTTCTCGTTGAACCATCAGGATATTTATCTGTTGCTGTTACGATGGTAACCATTTTAACCTTTCTCAAATTACCCCGATTGTCACAATATTTTGTTTTCATAACCTTTGTCACAATAGTTCTGATAATAGTCACTCCTTTTTCTTTGATTTCCTCTGTCTGGCTAGTTTCACTTTCTTCTGGTTCACCTGCAGGAGTTAATTCTTTAAGTACGGATTCTATTTCAGTATCGTCATGACTAGAGGAAACTTCATTAATACCAATTGCATGACTTAATAGCGGCGATGTAGTAACAGGGACTTGGTGTAGTTCTTGGATGTGTTTTTCATTTGAAATTTGAGGAATAACCTCTTTTTCCGGTTTCTCTTCAGCTTTAAAACCTCCGGAACTTTCTTTAACTTTGTCAGTGTCATAATCTGAAACGGATACTTTTATATCTTTGACCACTTCAGTTATTCCGTCAGGACGTTTTGTTTCTGTTATGGTTTCAACAGTTACTTTCTGTTTCCTTTTAGATCTATCTACCGATGTTAATATTTCCTTAGTTGTTGTCGTTGTTATAATTTGGAGTACAATTTTACCTTCAATGATGTTGGTTTTCTCATGTTTGTCTACTTGTACTGATTTATCTTCAACATTAGTGTACTGAGACAGTTCAAAAGTATCTTTAGGAGTTTCTACGTCTATGTCAGTCAGTGTAATGTTGCTTTCAACTTTTGACCGTGACGAGCCATCCGGATAATTGTCTGTGGTAGTTATCGTCGTAGTTGTCTTTAATTTTTTAGGGGTACCATTGCTATCGGCGTACTTAATCTTGACAATCTTAGTGGTAATAACGCGTTTGATAACATAACTGTCTTTTTCAACTTCTTCCCCTGTAGTAGTAGTAGTTTCTTCTGGCTCACCGAATTCTATAAAATCACTGAGTATACCATCTAAATTCCTACTGGAATCTACTTCTATTTCTTCGCAGTCGACCTGAACATTTTTGCCAACAGCTACTGTTCCATCTGGAAACTCTTTAGATGTGATCCGTTCGGTTGTAGTTTTTATTATCTTAAGGGTTTCACTGACTTTCAATGTTTCTTTTTTTGTTATGATGGTAACAGTTTCCATTACGTCAGTACCATTATCACGGTAAACTCGTTTAGTGACGTCCGTGTCAATCACAGTATCTTCGACATTGTCACCGTCATCATCTTCAATTTCTTCAGGATCATGAGATGGTCTTAAATGGACTTCAGGTCGCGTTTCTCCAACAGTGGTGAACTTTTCATACTCATGCTCTGAGAATGTATCATGTCCATCTTGATAGTCTGGTTTATCAACATCATTTTCAAATTGCTCATCATCTTCAACAT
This sequence comes from Anania crocealis, assembly GCA_949315895.1. Classification (NCBI taxonomy): domain Eukaryota; kingdom Metazoa; phylum Arthropoda; class Insecta; order Lepidoptera; family Crambidae; genus Anania; species Anania crocealis. The sequence continues at coordinate 20,859,090 of OX438879.1, read as the reverse complement.
CTATTTGGTCCAAGGTTGACACACTTGGTGTGCCTTTTATTTTTTCTAAAGATATTTCTAGAAGATCTAGTTCAATTTTAGAGTCCTTGTTATATGAATCCAGTTGTGAAGTAGACCTTAAACTAGACGAACACTCGGAAAGCAATGTTTTCGTATCTTTTGTAGTTGTTGTTGAACCATCAGACCCTTTGCTTAAAGTTGTGGTTTCAATTGTTGTTTTTATATTTTGAGGGGTACCGTCTTGGCGAGACAATACTTCCTTAGTAGTTACCGTCGTGATTGTCTGAGTAACAACATTTTCTCCTTCTTTAATGATCTTTGTAACTGTGTCAGTTTCTGTTTTAAGTTTGCCCATATTCTGCATCAGAATAAGTAAATCTGGATCGCTTTCACTTTCTGTAAACAATTTCTCAGACTTTGACACCTTTTCTGCTGATGTCGATATTTTTTGTGTAAGTACATCTTCACCAACGTGAACGACCTTTGTTATAGTTTCTTCACTGCCATCTGACTTATCGTAAGTAACTTCACTTTGTACAGCTTCACCAACTTTAACGTCTTGAAAACTGCTAGGAGTTTTAGGCAGAGGGCTGACTGGCACAGTAGGTGGGGTCGAAACTCTGTCAACTTCAGAATGAACTACTAATGTTTCAAACCCCTCCGTTTTAATACCTTGTTGGACAATATCCTCATTGAATGCTTTGTGAATTGACTCTACCAAAAAAGCAGCGCTATCTGTGTCCGTTTTTGCTAGTGAAATCTTTTCAGAACCAGTTGCTACGTCACCTGTTTCAATTATACTATGAGCACCAGAATCAGTTTTTGATATATCTTTACAGAGATCCATTTCAGGCAGAATCGTCTTTGGGAGCGAATCTTTGATCGTCTTTGTGCGAATATTACAACTTTTCTTTTTTTCACCTTTTTCAGTATTTTCATAGCTGTGTTTCTCTTCTAAGCTTTCTTCCTTTGAGACATCTTCTGAACTACTGTGAAGTATTGTTTGCGTTATACTCTCGCGATCTATGCCACTGTCAGCCGTTGATAGCAATGATGTTTTATCAGTTAATTCATAACTAGATTCTGTGTCAATGATTGATCTTTTGCTTATTTTATCTGTATGATCTGACCTCTCAGATGTACTTGTCTTCATATTTGATACATAACATTTTTCATGTTTCAACATTTCTTCTATTATTTCAGTAGTTTTTGTAAATGAGTTTTTGTTGTTACTTATTTCTAATGAAGAATGATCTTCACTGGTGAAATGCCCATTATCATGAATGTGACCATTACTTGCACATGCAACACTATCCAAGCTGTTCCTATTTTCATGTTTTACGTGTGACAAACTTTTCTGCTCGACTGTGGCAATATTTTTATCTATAGTTGACTTAGAAGAGCTGGCTATTTGTGCAGATACTAGTTGCTCCATAGTATCTGGTTTATCAATATATATAATATCTTGTTTTATAGCAATTGTGGATTTAGTAATGTCATCTTTAGGATGTATGTCCTTTTTTAACGGGCTCAATTCTTTGTCTATGGTTGGCACTGTTTCGGGGCTAAGAGCTTTTCCCATTGATGGTTTATCCTCTTCTTTTAATAGGTTTGGTAATTTCTTTAAATTGGGTCTCTGTGCCTCTTCCAGTAATAGTTTACTATCCTCGTTCAATAAACTTCGCTCTTTGTCTCCAATTGGTATTGGTTCTGGACTGAGTGTCTTTTCTATATGAAGAACAGCCTCTTGTTGCAATAAGTTTGGCAGTTTTCCTAAAGTTGGCTCAGTCTCCGGGCTGTCTACCTTGTCACGTAATAGTTTAGTCACCTCTTTCGATGGGCTTAACTCTTTGTCCGACGTTGACTCGTGTAGTGATAATGTTGTTTTAGGTCTAAGCACTTTTTTCAACGATGGTATGGCCTTTTCTTGCAATTGACTTTCTTCTTTTTCTAAAGTCGGTTTTGTCTCTTTGTCTAATGTTGACACTATCTGAAGGCTAAGTGTATGTTCAAGTGGTGGTATGACCTTTTCTCTCAAAGCACTTGTATCTTGATCTAACACTGGTTCTGTAGATATGTTTACTTTGTCTGGAATTGGTTTTGAATCAAATTTAGTCTCATCTTTCAACGGACTTTGTTCTTTGTCTATGGCATGTACTGAATCAGGACTGATAGCCTTTTCCGGTGAAATTTTGTTTTCCTCTTTCAAAAGGCTTAGCTTTTCTTCTAATGTTGGTACTGCCTTGGAGATTTGTCCCTTGTCCATTGATAGTTGAGTTTCTTCTTCCAAGGTACATAATTCTTCGTCTAACGTTAGCTTTAGCTTTAAGCTTAGTACTTTTTCAAGTGGCGTTTCGACCTCTTCTTTCAATAGATTTAGTTTTTTGTCTACGATTTTTACTGAATCAGGGCTGATTGCTTTTTCTACTGATGATTTGGTCTCCTCTTTCAGTGAGCTTGGTTCCTTGTCCAGTGTTGGTGCTGCCTTAAGAGCAAGTTTCTTGTTAATAGATGGTTTAGGTTCTTCCTTGAAGAAACTTAATTTTTCATCTAAGGTTGCTGTTGACTTAGGGCTAAGCTTCTTTTCAAGTGGCGTGTTGTCATCTTGTTTTAATAGACTTGAATCTTTTTCTATTTTTGGTACTGAATCAGGGCTGATTGGTTTTTCTAGTGACGGTTTGGTCTCTTCTTTCAATATGTTTGGATCTTTGCCTAGTGTTGGTACTACCTCGGGGCTAAGTATCGTATTCATTAGAGGTTTAGCTTCGTCCTTCAGGGGGCTTAATTCGTTATCAGAGGTTGGTTTTGAATCAGGGCAAAGTGCCTTTTCAAGTGGCGATTCTACCTCCTTCAATGAAGTTGGTTCTTTGTCTACTATTAGTACTGAGCCAGGGATGATTGCCTTTTCCAGTGATACTTTGGTTAGATCCTCTTTTGGGGATCTTGACTCCTTGTCTGGTGTTGGTGCTTCCTCAGAACTAAGTTCCTTGTTCATTGATTGTTTAGTTACTTCTTGAAAGGGGCTAAATTCTTCATCCAAGGTTCGTTTTGACTTAGGGCTAAGTGCCTTTTCATGTGGCGTTATTACCTCCTGTTTTAAAGAACTTGGCTCTTTGTCTTTTACTGGTACAGTGTCAAGGCTTATTGCCTTTTCTAATAATGGTTCAGCGTTCTCTTTCAAAGAGCTTGACACTTTATCCAATATTGGTACTGAATCAGGGATACTTGGCTTTTCAAAGGATAATTTAGTTTCCTCTTTCATAGGTTTTGATTCTCTTTCTAAGATCGGTACTGAGTCGGGGCTGATTCCCTTTTTAAACGATGGTTTAAGTTCTTCCTTCAATGAGCTTATTCCTTTTCCCAATGTTGGTACTGCCTCTGGGCTAAGTACCTTATCCATTAGTGGTTTTATTTTTTCTGTCAAGGGACTTAAATCTTCGTCTAATGTTGGTTTTGACTTAGGGCTGATTTCCTTTTCAAGTGAAGTTTTATCCTCTTGTTTAAATGAGCTTGGAACTTTGTCCACTATTGAAACTGGGTCAGGGCTGATTGCTTTTTCTAGAGACGGTATGGTCTCCTCTTTCAATGTGCTTTGATCTTTGCGTAGTGTTGGTACTACCTCGGAGCTGAGTACTTTGCCGATTGATAGTTTAGCTTCATCTTTCAAGGGGCTAAATTCGTCATCAGAAGTTGATTTTGCCTTTTCAAGTGGCGTTTTGTCCTCCTGTTTCAATGAACTTGGCTTCATGTTAAATATTGGTACTGGCTCAGAACGAAGTGTTGTATCCTCTTTCAAAGTGCTTATTTCTTTGTCTGAGGTATGTTTGGACACATGGCTTAGTACTTTATCTAGTCGTGTATAAGTCTCATCTTCTAATTGACTTGGCTCTATGTCTTTAGTTGACACCGAGTCAGGGCTAACAAACATTTCTTCCGATGGTTTGGCTTCCTCTTTTACTAAGCTTGGTACTTTTTTAAATGTTATTACAGCCTCGCGGTTAAGTTCCTTGTCAATTATTGGTTCGGTTTCCTCTTTTAATGAGACTATTCCTATGTCGGAGGTTTGTTTGGATTTTGAGCCACAAGATGTTTCAGTCTCATCTTCTACAGGACTTAGCTTTTTGTCTTTGGTTGGGACTAAACCAGGGCTTCCTGACTCGTCCAATGATGGTTTAATTTTCTCTTGGCTTGGTTCTTTATCTAGAGTTGGTGCTGCGACAGGGCTAAGCAGCTTGTCTATAGATAGTTTGCGTTCTTTTTGCAAAGGGCTCATCTCTTTGCCTAAAGTTTGCTCACACTCAGGGCTTATTGTTTTTTCCAGTAATGTTTTGTGTTCATCTTGTAATGACCTTGGCTCTTTGTCTACAGTTGGCACTGAGTCAGAGATGATTACCTTTTCTAGTGATTGTGTAGCTTCGTCTATCAATGGGCTTGGTTCTTTATCTAATGTTGGTGCTGCCACAGAGCTAATTTTCTTGACAAGGGATTGTTTTCGTTCCTCTTGTAATGTGCTTATCTCTTTGTGTAAGGTTTGTTCAGACTCAGGGCTCAGTGTTTTTTCCACTGATGTTTTGTGTTCATCTTGTAATGGACTTTGCTTTTTGTCGACAGTTATCACTGAGTCAGAGCTAATTACATTTTTAAGTGATGGCTTAGCTTCCTCTTTCAATGAACTTGGTTCTTTATCTAATATTGGTGCTGCTACAGAGCTAACTGCCTCGTAAAGGGATAGTTTCCTTTCCACTTGTGATGGGCTTATCTCTTTGTCTGGGGTTTGTTCAGACTCAGGTCTAAGTGTTTTTTCCAGTGATGTTTTGTGTTCATCTTGTAATGGACTTGGCTCCTTGTCATCAGTTGGCACTGCGTCAGGGCTCATTACCTCTTCTAGTGATGGTGTAGCTTCGTGTATCAATGGGCTTGGTTCTTTATCTAATGTTAGTGCTGCCACAGAACTAACTGCCTTGTCAAGGGAGGGTTTCCTTCCCTCTTGTACTGGGCTTATCTGTTTCTCTGAGGTTAGTTCAGACTCAGGGCTAAGTGTTTTTTCCAGTGATGTTTTGTGTTCATCTTGTAATGGACTTGGCTTTTCGTCTTCAGTTGGCACTACGTCAGGGCTGATTTCCTTTTCTAGTGATGGTTTAGCTAAGTCTTTCAATGGGCTTAGCTCTTTATCTAATTTTGGTGCTGCCACAGAGCTAATTGTCTTGTCAAGGGATGGTTTTCGTTCCTCTTGCAATGGGCTTATTTCTGTGTGTAAGGTTTGTTCAGACTCAGGGCTAAGTGATTTTTCCTGTAATGTTTTGTGTTCATCGTGTAATGCACTTGGCTCTTTGTCTTCAGTTAACACTGAGTCAGGGCTGATTTCCATTTTGAGTGATGGTTTAGCTTCGTGTATCAATAGGCTTGATTCTTTTTTTAATGTTGCTGCTGCCACAGAACTAACTGCCTTGTCAAGTGATGGTTTCCTTTCCTCTTCAACTTGGCTTATCTGTTTGTCTGAGGTTAGTTCAGACTCAGGGCTAAGTGTTTTTTCGAGTGATGTTTTGTGATCATCTTGTAATGGACTTGGCTCTTTGTCGACAGTTAACAATAAGTCAGGGCTGATGACCTTTTCTAGTGATGGTGTGACTTCGTCTATTAATGGGCTTGCTTCTATATCTAATGTTGGTGCTGCCACAGAACTAACTACCTTGTCAAAAGACGGTTTTCTTGCCTCTTGTAATGGGCTTATCTCTTTGTGTAAGGTTTGTTCAGACTCAAAGCTACGTGTTTTTTCATGTGATGTTTTGGTTAGTCCTTGTAATGGACATAGTTTTTTGTCGTCAGTTGAAACTTCGTCAGGGCTGATTTCCTTTTCAAGTAATGTTTTAGCATCGTCTATCAATGGGCTTAGCTCTTTAACTAATGTTGGTGCTGCCACAGAGCTAACTGCCTTGTCAAGGGATGGTTTCCTTGCCTCTTGTAATGGGCTTATCTCTTTGTGTAAGATTTGTTCGGACTCAGGGCTAAGTGATTTTTCCAGTGATGTTTTGTGTTCATCTTGTAATGGACTTGACTCTTTGTCTTTAGTTGGCACTGCGTCAGGGCTGATTACTTTTTCTAGTAATGGTTTAGCTTCGTCTATCAATGGGCTTAGCTCTTTATCTAATGTTGTTGCTGCCACAGAACTAACTGCCTTCTCAAGGGATAGTTTTCGTTCCTCTTGTGATGCGCTTAATTCTTTTTCTAAGGTTTGTTCAGAGTCAGGGCTTAGTGTTTTTTCCAGTGATGTTTTGTGTTCATCTTGTAATGGACTTGGCTCTTTGTCGACAGTTAACAATAAGTCAGGGCTGATGACCTTTTCTAGTGATGGTGTATCTTCGTCTATCAATGGGCTTGGTTCTTTATCTAATGTTGGTGCTGCGACAATACTAACTGCCTTGTCAAGAGATAGTTTCCTTTCCTCTTGTAATGGGCTTATCTCTTTGTGTAATGTTTGTTTAGACTCAAAGCTAAGTGTTTTTCCCAGTGATATTTTGTGTTCATCTTGTATTGGACTTGGCTCCCTGTCTTTAGTTGTCACTGCGTCAGGGCTGAGTACCTTTTCTAGTGATGGTTTAGCTTCGTCTATCAATGGGCTTGGTTCTTTATCTAATGTTGGTGCTGCCACAGAGCTAATCGTCTTGTCAAGGGATTGTTTCCTTTCCTCTTGTACTGGGCTTATCTGTCTGTCTGAGGTGTGTTCAGTTTCAGGGCTAAGTGGTTTTTCCAGTGATGTTTTGTGTTCATATTGTAACGGACTTGGCTCTTTGTCTTCAGTCGGCACTGCGCCAGGGCTGATTACCTTTTCTAGTGATGGTTTAGCTTCGTCTATCAATGGGCTTGGTTCTTTATCTAATGTTGGTGCTGCCAAAGAGCTAATCGTCTTGTCAAGAGAAGGTTTCCGTTCCTCTTGTAATGGGCGTATCTCCTTGTCTGAGGTTTGTTCAGACTCAGGGCTAAGTGTTTTTTCCAGTAATGTTTTGCATTCATCTTGTAATGAACTTGGCACATTGTCGACAGTTATCACTGAGTCAGAGCAAATAACATTTTTAAGTGATGGCTTAGCTTCCTCTTTTAATGAACTTGGTTCTTTATCTAATTTTGGTGCTGCCACAGAGCTAACTGCCCCGTCAAGGGATAGTTTTCTTTCCTCTTGTGATGGGCTTATCTCTTTGTCTGGGGTTTGTTCAGACTCAGGGCTAAGTGTTTTTTCCAGTGATGTTTTGTGTTCATCTTGTAATGGACTTGGCTCCTTGTCATCAGTTGGCACTGCGTTAGGGCTTATTACCTTTTCTAGTGATGGTTTAGCTTCGTGTATCAATGAGCTTGGTTCTTTATCTAATGTTAGTGCTGCCACAGAACTAATTGCCTTGTCAAGGGATGGTTTCCTTTCCTCTTGAACTGGGCTTATCTGTTTGTCTGAGGTTAGTTCAGACTCAGGGCTAATTGTTTTTTCGAGTGATGTTTTGTGATCATCTTGTAATGGACTAGGCTCTTTGTCGACAGTTGGGTCTGCGTCAGGGCTGATTACTTTTTCTTGTGATGGTTTAGCTTCGTCTTTCAATGGGCTTAGCTCTTTATCTAATGTTGGTGCTGCCACAGAGCTAACTGCCTTGTCAAGGGATGGTTTCCTTGCCTCTTGTAATGGGCTTATCTCTTTGTGTAAGATTTGTTCGGACTCAGGGCTAAGTGATTTTTCCAGTGATGTTTTGTGTTCATATTGTAATGGACTTGGCTCTTTGTCTTTAGTTGGCACTGCGTCAGGGCTGATTACTTTTTCTAGTAATGGTTTAGCTTCGTCTATCAATAGGCTTAGCTCTTTATCTAATGTTGTTGCTGCCACAGAACTAACTGCCTTGTCAAGGGATAGTTTTCGTTCCTCTTGTGATGCGCTTAACTCTTTTTCTAAGGTTTGTTCAGAGTCAGGGCTTAGTGTTTTTTGCAGTGATGTTTTGTGTTCATCTAGTAATGGACTTGGCTCTTTGTCGACAGTTAACAATAAGTCAGGCCTGATGACCTTTTCTAGTGATGGTGTGACTTCGTCTATCAATGGGCTTGGTTCTTTATCTAATGTTGGTGCTGCCACAGAACTAACTACCTTGTCAAGAGACGGTTTCCTTTCCTCTTGTAATGGGCTTATCTCTTTGTGTAATGTTTGTTCAGAATCAAAGCTAAGTGTTTTTTCCAGTGATTTTTTGTGTTCATCTTGTATTGGACTTGGCTCCCTGTCTTTAGTTGTCACTGCGTCAGGGCTGATTACCTTTTCTAGTGATGGTTTAGCTTCGTCTATCAATGGGCTTGCTTCTATATCTAATGTTGGTGCTGCCACAGAACTAACTGCCTTGTCAAGGGATGGTTTCCTTTCCTCTTGTACTGGGCTTATCTGTCTGTCTGAGGTTTGTTCAGACTCAGGACTAAGTGGTTTTTCCAGTGATGTTTTGTGTTCATATTTTAACGGACTTGGCTCTCTGTCTTCAGTCGGCACTGCGTCAGGGCTGATTACTTTTTCTAGTGACGGTTTAGCTTCGTCGTTCAATAGGCTTGGTTCTTTATCTAATGTTGATGCTGCCACAGAGCTAATTGTCTTGTCAAGGGTTGGTTTCGTTTCCCCTTGTACTGGGCTTATCTCTTTGGGTAAGGTTTGTTCAGACTCAGGGCTAAGTGTTTTTTCCAGTGATATTTTGTGTTCATCTTGTATTTGACTTGGCTCCCTGTCTTTAGTTGGCACTGCGTCAGGGCTGATTACCTTTTCTAGTGATGGTTTAGCTTCGTCTATCAATGGGCTTGGTTCTTTATCTAATGTTGGTGCTGCCACAGAGCTAATCGTCTTGTCAAGGGATTGTTTCCTTTCCTCTTGAACTGGGCTTATCTGTTTGTCTGAGGTTAGTTCAGACTCAGGGCTAATTGTTTTTTCCAGTAATGTTTTGCATTCATCTTGTAATGAACTTGGCACATTGTCGACAGTTATCACTGAGTCAGAGCAAATAACATTTTTAAGTGATGGCTTAGCTTCCTCTTTAAATGAACTTGGTTCTTTATCTAATGTTGGTGCTGCCACAGAGCTAACTGCCCCGTCAAGGGATAGTTTTCTTTTCTCTTGTGATGGGCTTATCTCTTTGTGTGGGGTTTGTTCAGACTCAGGGCTAAGTGTTTTTTCCAGTGATGTTTTGTGTTCATCTTGTAATGGACTTGGCTCTCTGTCTTCAGTCGGCACTGCGTCAGGGCTGATTACTTTTTCTAGTGATGGTTTAGCTTCGTCGTTCAATGGGCTTGGTTCTTTATCTAATGTTGATGCTGCTACAGAGCTAATTGTCTTGTCAAGGGTTGGTTTCGTTTCCCCTTGTACTGGGCTTATCTCTTGGGGTAAGGTTTGTTCAGACTCAGGGCTAAGTGTTTTTTCCAGTGATATTTTGTGTTCATCTTGTATTGGACTTGGCTCCCTGTCTTTAGTTGGCACTGCGTCAGGGCTGATTACCTTTTCTAGTGATGGTTTAGCTTCGTCTATCAATGGGCTTGGTTCTTTATCTAATGTTGGTGCTGCCACAGAGCTAATCGTCTTGTCAAGGGATTGTTTCCTTTCCTCTTGAACTGGGCTTATCTGTTTGTCTGAGGTTTGTTCAGACTCAGGGCTAAGTGTTTTTTCCAGTAATGTTTTGCATTCATCTTGTAATGAACTTGGCACATTGTCGACAGTTATCACTGAGTCAGAGCAAATAACATTTTTAAGTGATTGCTTTACTTCCTCTTTTAATGAACTTGGTTCTTTATCTAATGTTGGTGCTGCCACAGAGCTAACTGCCCCGTCAAGGGATAGTTTTCTTTCCTCTTGTGATGGGCTTATCTCTTTGTCTGGGGTTTGTTCAGACTCAGGGCTAAGTGTTTTTTCCAGTGATGTTTTGTGTTCATCTTGTAATGGACTTGGCTCCTTGTCATCAGTTGGCACTGCGTTAGGGCTTATTACCTTTTCTAGTGATGGTTTAGCTTCGTGTATCAATGAGCTTGGTTCTTTATCTAATGTTAGTGCTGCCACAGAACTAATTGCCTTGTCAAGGGATGGTTTCCTTTCCTCTTGAACTGGGCTTATCTGTTTGTCTGAGGTTAGTTCAGACTCAGGGCTAATTGTTTTTTCGAGTGATGTTTTGTGATCATCTTGTAATGGACTTGGCTCTTTGTCGACAGTTGGGTCTGCGTCAGGGCTGATTACCTTTTCTCGTGATAATTTAGCTTCGTCTATCAATGTGCTTGTTTCTTTATCTAATATTGGTGCTGCCACAGAGAAAATTGTCTTGTTAAGGGTGGGTTTCCTTCCCTCTTGTACTGGGCTTATCTGTTTCTCTGAGAATAGTTTAGACTCAGGGCTAAATGTTTTTTTCAGTGATGTTTTGTGTTCATCTTGTAATGGACTTGGCCCTTCGTCGACAGTTAACACTGAGTCAGGGCTGACTACTTTTTCTAGGGATAGTTTAGCTTCGTCTATCAATGGGCTTGGTTCTTTATCTAATGTTATTGCTGCCACAGAGCTAATTTTCTTGTCAAGGGATGGTTTTGGTTCCTCTTGTAATAGGCTTATCTCTTTGTGTAAGGTTTCTTCAGACTCAGGGCTATTTGTTTTTTCCAGTGATGTTTTGTGTTCGTCTTGTAATGGACTTGGCTCTTTGTCGACAGTTAACACTAAGTCAGGGCGGACTACCTTTTCTAGGGATAGTTTAGCTTCGTCTATCAATGGGCTTGGTTCTTTATCTAATGTTGGTGCTACCACAGAGCTAATTTTCTTGTCAAGGGATTGTTTTCGTTCCTCTTGTAATGGGCTTATCTCTTTGTGTAAGGTTTGTTCAGACTCAGGGCTCAGAGTTTTTTCCACTGATGTTTTGTGTTCATCTTGTAATGGACTTGGCTCTTTGTCGACAGTTATCACTGAGTCAGAGCTAATTACATTTTTAAGTGATGGCTTAGCTTCCTCTATCAATGAACTTGGTTCTTTATCTAATATTGGTGCTGCTACAGAGCTAACTGCCTCGTAAAGGAATAGTTTCCTTTCCTCTTGTGATGGGCTTATCTCTTTGTCTGGGGTTTGTTCAGACTCAGGTCTAAGTGTTTTTTCCAGTGATGTTTTGTGTTCATCTTGTAATGGACTTGGCTCCTTGTCATCAGTTGGCACTGCGTCAGGGCTCATTACCTCTTCTAGTGATGGTGAAGCTTCGTGTATCAATGGGCTTGGTTCTTTATCTAATGTTAGTGCTGCCACAGAACTAACTGCCTTGTCAAGGGATGGTTTTATTTCCTCTTGAACTAGGCTTATTTGTTTTTCTGAGGTTAGTTCAGACTCAGGGCTAATTGTTTTTTCGAGTGATGTTTTGTGATCATCTTGTAATGGACTTGGCTCTTTGTCGACAGTTAACAATAAGTCAGTGCTGATGACCTTTTCAAGTGATGGCGTAGCTTCGTCTATCAATGGGCTTGGTTCTTTATCTAATGTTGGTGTTGCCACAGAACTAACTGCCTTGTCAAGGGAGGGTTTCCTTCCCTTTTGTACTGGGCTTATCTGTTTCTCTGAGGTTAGTTCAGACTCAGGGCTAAGTGTTTTTTCCAGTGATGTTTTGTGTTCATCTTGTAATGGACTTGGCTTTTCGTCTTCAGTTGGCACTACGTCAGGGCTGATTTCCTTTTCTAGTGATGGTTTAGCTAAGTCTTTCAATGGGCTTGGTTCTTTATCTAATGTTGGTGCTGCCACAGAGCTAATCGTCTTGTCAAGGGATTGTTTCCTTTCTTCTTGTACTGGGCTTATCTGTCTGTCTGAGGTGTGTTCAGTTTCAGGGCTAAGTGGTTTTTCCAGTGATGTTTTGTGTTCATATTGTAACGGACTTGGCTCTTTGTCTTCAGTCGGCACTGCGTCAGGGCTGATTACTTTTTCTAGTGATGGTTTAGCTTCGTCTTTCAATGGGCTTAGCTCTTTATCCAATGTTGGTGCTGCCACAGAGCTAACTGCCTTGTCAAGGGATGGTTTCCTTACCTCTTGTAATGGGCTTATCTCTTTGTGTAAGATTTGTTCAGACTCAGGGCTAAGTGATTTTTCCAGTGATGTTTTGTGTTCATCTTGTAATGGACTTGGCTCTTTGTCTTTAGTTGGCACTGCGTCAGGGCTGATTACTTTTTCTAGTAATGGTTTAGCTTCGTCTATCAATGGGCTTGGTTCTTTATCTAATGTTGGTGCTGCCACATAACTAACTGCCTTGTCAAGAGATAGTTTCCTTTCCTCTTGTAATGGGATTATCTCTTTGTTTAATGTTTGTTCAGACTCAGGGCTAAGTGGTTTTTCCAGTGATATTTTGTGTTCATCTTGTATTGGACTTGGCTCCCTGTCTTTAGTTGGCACTGCGTCAGGGCTGATTACCTTTTCTAGTGATGGTTTAGCTTCGTCTATCAATGGGCTTGGTTCTTTATCTAATGTTGGTGCTGCCACAGAGCTAACTGCCTTGTTAAGGGAAAGTTTCCTTTCCTCTTGTACTGGGCTTATCTGTCTGTCTGAGGTTTGTTCAGACTCAGGGCTAAGTGGTTTTTCCAGTGATGTTTTGTGTTCATATTGTAACGGACTTGGCTCTTTGTCTTCAGTCGGCACTGCGTCAGGGCTGGTTACTTTTTCTAGTAATGGTTTAGCTTCGTCTTTCAATGGGCTTAGCTCTTTATCTAATGTTGGTGCTGCCACAGAGCTAACTGCCTTGTTAAGGGAAAGTTTCCTTTCCTCTTGTAATGGGCTTATCTCTTTGTGTAATGTTTGTTCAGACTCAAGGCTAAGTGTTTTTTCCAGTGATATTTTGTGTTCATCTTGTATTGGACTTGGCTCCCTGTCTTTAGTTGTCACTGCGTCAGGGCTGATTACCTTTTCTAGTGATGGTTTAGCTTCGTCTATCAATGGGCTTGGTTCTTTATCTAATGTTGGTGCTGCCACAGAACTAACTGCCTTGTCAAGGGATGGTTTCCTTTCCTCTTGTACTGGGCTTATCTGTCTGTCTGAGGTTTGTTCAGACTCAGGACTAAGTGGTTTTCCCAGTGATGTTTTGTGTTCATATTGTAACGGACTTGGCTCTCTGTCTTCAGTCGGCACTGCGTCAGGGCTGATTACTTTTTCTAGTGATGGTTTAGCTTCGTCGTTCAATGGGCTTGGTTCTTTATCTAATGTTGATGCTGCCACAGAGCAAATTGTCTTGTCAAGGGTTGGTTTCGTTTCCCCTTGTACTGGGCTTATCTCTTTGGGTAAGGTTTGTTCAGACTCAGGTCTAAGTGTTTTTTCCAGTGATGTTTTGTGTTCATCTTGTAATGGACTTGGCTCCTTGTCATCAGTTGGCACTGCGTCAGGGCTCATTACCTCTTCTAGTGATGGTTTAGCTTCGTCTATCAATGGGCTTGGTTCTTTATCTAATGTTGGTGCTGCCACAGAGCTAATCGTCTTGTCAAGGGATTGGTTCCTTTCCTCTTGAACTGGGCTTATCTGTTTGTCTGAGGTTAGTTCAGACTCAGGGCTAATTGTTTTTTCGAGTGACGTTTTGTGATCATCTTGTAATAATGGACTTGGCTCTTTGTCGACAGATAACAATAAGTCAGTGCTGATGACCTTTTCTAGTGATGGTTTAGCTTCGTCTATCAATGGGCTTGGTTCTTTATCTAATGTTAGTGCTGCCACAGAACTAATTGCCTTGTCAAGGGATGGTTTCCTTTCCTCTTGAACTGGGCTTATCTGTTTGTCTGAGGTTAGTTCAGACTCAGGGCTAATTGTTTTTTCGAGTGATGTTTTGTGATCATCTTGTAATGGACTAGGCTCTTTGTTGACAGTTGGGTCTGCGTCAGGGCTGATTACTTTTTCTTGTGATGGTTTAGCTTCGTCTTTCAATGGGCTTAGCTCTTTATCTAATGTTGGTGCTGCCACAGAGCTAACTGCCTTGTCAAGGGATGGTTTCCTTGCCTCTTGTAATGGGCTTATCTCTTTGTGTAAGATTTGTTCGGACTCAGGGCTAAGTGATTTTTCCAGTGATGTTTTGTGTTCATCTTGTAATGGACTTGGCTCTTTGTCTTTAGTTGGCACTGCGTCAGGGCTGATTACTTTTTCTAGTAATGGTTTAGCTTCGTCTATCAATGGGCTTAGCTCTTTATTAAATGTTGTTGCTGCCACAGAACTAACTGCCTTGTCAAGGGATAGTTTTCGTTCCTTTTGTGATGCGCTTAACTCTTTTTCTAAGGTTTGTTCAGAGTCAGGGCTTAGTGTTTTTTCTAGTGATGTTTTGTGTTCATCTTGTAATGGACTTGGCTCCTTGTCTTCAGTTGGCACTGCGTCAGTGCTGATTACCTTTTCTAGTGATGGTTTAGCTTCGTGTATCAATGGGCTTGGTTCTTTATCTAACGTTGGTGCTGCTACAGAACTAACTGCATTGTCAAGATAAGGTTTTCTTTCCTCTTGTACTGGGCTTATCTGTTTGTCTGAGGTTAGTTCAGACTCAGGGCTAAGTGTTTTTTCGAGTGATGTTTTGTGTTCATCTTGTAATGGACTTGGCTCTTTGTCGACAGTTAACAATAAGTCAGGGCTGATGACCTTTTCTAGTGATGGTGTAGCTTCGTCTATCAATGGGCTTGGTTCTTTATCTAATGTTCGTGCTGCGACAATACTAACTGCCTTGTCAAGAGATAGTTTCCTTTCCTCTTGTAATGGGCTTATCTCTTTGTGTAATGTTTGTTTAGACTCAAAGCTAAGTGTTTTTTCCAGTGATATTTTGTGTTCATCTTGTATTGGACTTGGCTCCCTGTCTTTAGTTGGCACTGCGTCAGGGCTGATTACCTTTTCTAGTGATGGTTTAGCTTCGTCTATCAATGGGCTTGGTTCTTTATCTAATGTTGGTGCTGCCACAGAGCTAACTGCCTTGTTAAGGGAAAGTTTCCTTTCCTCTTGTACTGGGCTTATCTGTCTGTCTGAGGTTTGTTCAGACTCAGGGCTAAGTGGTTTTTCCAGTGATGTTTTGTGTTCATATTGTAACGGACTTGGCTCTTTGTCTTCAGTCGGCACTGCGTCAGGGCTGATTACTTTTTCTAGTAATGGTTTAGCTTCGTCTTTCAATGGGCTTACCTCTTTATCTAATGTTGGTGCTGCCACAGAGCTAACTGCCTTGTTAAGGGAAAGTTTCCTTTCCTCTTGTAATGGGCTTATCTCTTTGTGTAATGTTTGTTCAGACTCAAAGCTAAGTGTTTTTTCCAGTGATATTTTGTGTTCATCTTGTATTGGACTTGGCTCCCTGTCTTTAGTTGTCACTGCGTCAGGGCTGATTACCTTTTCTAGTGATGGTTTAGCTTCGTCTATCAATGGGCTTGGTTCTTTATCTAATGTTGGTGCTGCCACAGAACTAACTGCCTTGTCAAGGGATGGTTTCCTTTCCTCTTGTACTGGGCTTATCGGTCTGTTTGAGGTTTGTTCAGACTCAGGGCTAAGTTGTTTTTCCAGTGATGTTTTGTGTTCATATTGTAACGGACTTGGCTCTTTGTCTTCAGTCGGCACTGCGTCAGGGCTGATTACTTTTTCTAGTGATGGTTTAGCTTCGTCTTTCAATGGGCTTAGCTCTTTATCTAATGTTGGTGCTGCCACAGAGCTAACTGCCTTGTCAAGGGATGGTTTCCTTGCCTCTTGTAATGGGCTTATCTCTTTGTGTAAGATTTGTTCGGACTCAGGGCTAAGTGATTTTTCCAGTGATGTTTTGTGTTCATCTTGTAATGGACTTGACTCTTTGTCTTTAGTTGGCACTGCGTCAGGGCTGATTACTTTTTCTAGTAATGGTTTAGCTTCGTCTATCAATGGGCTTAGCTCTTTATCTAATGTTGTTGCTGCCACAGAACTAACTGCCTTCTCAAGGGATAGTTTTCGTTCCTCTTGTGATGCGCTTAATTGTTTTTCTAAGGTTTGTTCAGAGTCAGGGCTTAGTGTTTTTTCCAGTGATGTTTTGTGTTCATCTTGTAATGGACTTGGCTCTTTGTCGACAGTTAACAATAAGTCAGGGCTGATGACCTTTTCTAGTGATGGTTTAGCTTCGTCTATCAATGGGCTTGGTTCTTTACCTAATGTTGGTGCTGCCACAGAGCTAATCGTCTTGTCAAGGGATTGTTTCCTTTCCTCTTGTACTGGACTTATCTGTCTGTCTGAGGTTTGTTCAGACTCAGTGCTTAGTGATTTTTCCATTGATGTTTTGTGTTCATCTTGTAATGGACTTGGCTCTTTGTCTTCAGTTGGCACTGCGTCAGGGCTCATTACTTTTTCTAGTGATGATTTAGCTTCGTCTATCAATGGGCTTAGCTCTTTATCTAATGTTGGTGCTGCCACAGAGCTAACTGCCTTGTCAAGGGATGGTTTTCGTTCGTCTTGTACTGGGCTTATCTCTTTGTGTAAGTTTTGTAAAAACTCAAGGCTGAGTGTTTTTTCTTGTGTTGTTTTGTGTTCATCTTGTAATGCACTTGGCTCTTTGTCTAAAGTTAACAATGAGTCAGGGCTGATTACCTTTTCTAGTGATGTTTTAGCTTCGTCTATCGATAGACTTAGTTGTTTATCTAATGTTGGTGCTGCTACAGAACTAACAGCCTTGTCAAGGGATGGTTTTCTTTCCACTTGTACGGGGCTTATCTGTTTGTCTGAGGTCAGTTCAGACTTAGGGCTAAGTATTTTTTCCAGTGATGTTTTGTTTTCATCTTGTAATGGACTTGGTTCCTTGTCTTCAATTGGCACTGCGTCAGAGCTGATTACCTTTTCTAGTGATGGTTTAGCTTCGTCTATCAATGGGCTTGGTTCTTTATCTAATGTTGGTGCTGCCACAGAGCTAATCGTCTTGTCAAGGGATGGTTTCGTTTCCCCTTGTACTGGGCTTATCTCTTTGGGTAAGGTTTGTTCAGACTCAGGGCTAAGTGTTTTTTCCAGTGATATTTTGTGTTCATCTTGTATTGGACTTGGCTCCCTGTCTTTAGTTGGCACTGCGTCAGGGCTGATTACCTTTTCTAGTGATGGTTTAGCTTCGTCTATCAATGGGCTTGGCACTTTATCTAATGTTAGTGCTGCCACAGAACTAACTGCCTTATCAAGGGATGGTTTCCTTTCCTCTTGAACTGGGCTTATCTGTTTGTCTGAGGTTAGTTCAGACTCAGGGCTAATTGTTTTTTCGAGTGATGTTTTGTGATCATCTTGTAATAATGGACTTGGCTCTTTGTCGACAGATAACAATAAGTCAGTGCTGATGACCTTTTCTAGTGATGGTTTAGCTTCGTCTATCAATGGGCTTGGTTCTTTATCTAATGTTGGTGCTGCCACAGAGCTAATTGTCTTGTCAAGGGATGGTTTCCGCCCCTTTTGTAATGGGCTTATCTCTTTGTGTAAGGTTTCTTCAGACTCAGGGCTAAGTGTTTTTTCCAGTGATATTTTGTGTTCATCTTGTATTGGACTTGGCTCCCTGTCTTTAGTTGGCACTGCGTTAGGGCTGCTTACCTTTTCTAGTAATGGTTTAGCTTCGTCTATCAATGGGCTCGGTTCTTTATCTAATGTTAGTGCTGCCACAGAACTAACTGCCTTATCAAGGGATGGTTTCCTTTCCTCTTGAACTGGGCTTATCTGTTTGTCTGAGGTTAGTTCAGACTCAGGGCTAATTGTTTTTTCGAGTGATGTTTTGTGATCATCTTGTAATAATGGACTTGGCTCTTTGTCGACAGATAACAATATGTCAGTGCTGATGACCTTTTCTAGTGATGGTTTAGCTTCGTCTATCAATGGGCTCGGTTCTTTATCTAATGTTGGTGCTGCCACAGAAATAACTGCCCTGTCAAGGGATGGTTTTCTTTCCACTTGTACGGGGCTTATCTGTTTGTCTGACGTCAGTTCAGACTTAGGGCTAAGTATTTTTTCCAGCGATGTTTTGTTTTCATCTTGTAATGGACTTGGTTCCTTGTCTTCAATTGGCACTTCGTCAGAGCTGATTACCTTTTCTAGTGATGGTTTAGCTTCGTCTATCAATGGGCTTGGTTCTTTATCTAATGTTGGTGCTGCCACAGAGCTAATCGTCTTGTCAAGGGATGGTTTCGTTTCCCCTTGTACTGGGCTTATCTCTTTGGGTAAGGTTTGTTCAGACTCAGGGCTAAGTGTTTTTTCCAGTGATATTTTGTGTTCATCTTGTATTGGACTTGGCTCCCTGTCTTTAGTTGGCACTGCGTCAGGGCTGATTACCTTTTCTAGTGATGGTTTAGCTTCGTCTATCAATGGGCTTGGTTCTTTATCTAATGTTAGTGCTGCCACAGAACTAACTGCCTTATCAAGGGATGGTTTCCTTTCCTCTTGAACTGGGCTTATCTGTTTGTCTGAGGTTAGTTCAGACTCAGGGCTAATTGTTTTTTCGAGTGATGTTTTGTGATCATCTTGTAATAATGGACTTGGCTCTTTGTCGACAGATAACAATAAGTCAGTGCTGATGACCTTTTCTAGTGATGGTTTAGCTTCGTCTATCAATGGGCTTGGTTCTTTATCTAATGTTGGTGCTGCCACAGAGCTAATTGTCTTGTCAAGGGATGGTTTCTGCCCCTTTTGTAATGGGCTTATCTCTTTGTGTAAGGTTTCTTCAGACTCAGGGCTAAGTGTTTTTTCCAGTGATGTTTTGTGTTCGTCTTGTAACGGACTTGGATCTTTGTCTTCAGTTGTCACTGCGTCAGGGCTGATTACCTTTTCTAGTGATGGTTTAGCTTCGTCTATCAATGGGCTTGGTTCTCTATCTAATGTTGGTGCTGCCACAAAACTAACAGCCTTGTCAAGGGATGGTTTCGTTTCCCCTTGTTTTGGGCTTATCTCTTTGGGTAAGGATTTTTCAGACTCAGGGCTAAGTGTTTTTTCCAGTGATATTTTGTGTTCATCTTGTATTGGACTTGGCTCCCTGTCTTTAGTTGGCACTGCATCAGGGCTGATTACCTTTTCTAGTGATGGTTTAGCTTCGTCTATCAATGGGCTTGGTTCTTCATCTAATGTTGGTGCTGCCACAGAGCTAACTGCCTTGTCAAGGGATGGTTTCCTTGTCTCTTGTAATGGGCTTATCTCTTTGTGTAAGGTTTGTTCGGACTCAGGGCTAAGTGATTTTTCCAGTGATGTCTTGTGTTCATCTTGTAATGGACTTGGCTCTTTGTCTTTAGTTGGCACTGCGTCAGGGCTGATTACTTTTTCTAGTAATGGTTTAGCTTCGTCTATCAATGGGCTTGGTTCTTTATCTAATGTTGGACCTGCCACAGATCGAACTGTCTTGTCAAGGGATGGTTTCACTTCCTTTTGTACTAGGCTTATCCCTTTGTGCAAGGTTTGTGAAGACTCAGGGTTAAGTGTTTTTTCCAGTAATGTTTTGTAATCATCTTGTAATGGACTTGGCTCTTTGTCGACAGTTAAGACTAAGACATGGCTGATGACCTTTTCTAGTGATGGTTTAGCTTCGTCTATCAATGGGATTGGTTCTTTATCTGATGTTGCTTGTGCCCCGGAGATAAGTTCGTTAACAATTATTTGTTTAGCTTTCTCTTTCGATGGGCTTTTACTTATGTCCAGAGTTTGTTTGGACTCATCGCTAAGTGACTGAGCCAGTGATGTGTCGGTCTCATTTTGTAATCGACTTAGTTCTTTGTCTTTAGTTGGCACTGAGTCAGGGTCAGCTGACTTTTCTGATGATGGTTTAGCTGCGTCTGTTAATAGGGTTCGTTCTTTGTCTAATATTGATTCTTCTACAGGGCTTACTGCCGTGTCCTTGGATGGTCTGTTTTCTTCTTGCAACGGGCTTATCTCTTCATCTAAGGTTTCTTCAGACTCTGGGCTAAGTGCTACTAGAGATGTTTTAGTCTCATCTTTTGATGAACTTGGCTCTTTGTCAAAGGTTGCTGTTGAGTCGGGGCTGATTGCCTTTTCTCGTAATGATTTAGCTTCCTCCATTGATAAGATAGGTTCTTCATATAATGTTGGTATTGCCCCAATGGTTTGTTTCACGTCTTCTTGTAATGCGATCGTTTCTTTTTCTAATGTTTTTTCAAACTTTAGGCTTAGTCCTTTTTCCTGTGATGTTTTGGCTTCATCTTTTAATGGTATTGGCTCTTTTTCTTTATTTAGAACTGAATCTGGGTAAACTGCCATATCCTGTGATGGTTCAGCTTTCTTTTTCAATTGTCTTGATACTTGTTCTAATGTTTCTACTGCCCCGGGGCTAAAATCTTTGTCCATTATTTTTCTGGCTTCCTCTTTCAATGGGCTTATTTCTTTGTTCAAGATTGGTTTCGACTCATGGCTAAGTGACTTATCTATAGATGTGTCGGTCTCATCTGTTAGTTGACTTGGCTCTTCGTCTTTAGTGGGCAATGAGTCAGGACTAACTGTCGTTTCTTCCGATGGTTTTTCTTCCTCTTCTAATGGGCTTGGTACCTTTTCTAATGTTTCTACTGCCCCGGCACAAAGTTCTTTGTCAATTAATTTTTTGGCTTCCTTTTTCATAGGGATTTTGTCTTCGTCTAAGGTTTGTTCGGACTTAGGGCTCAATGCTTTATCTAATAATATTTTAGTCTCATCTTGTAATGGACTTTGCTCTTTGTCTTTGGTTGCTACTGAGTCAGGGCTTACCACCTTTTCAATTAATGGTTCAGCTTCATCTAATGAGGTTTGATCTTTGTCTAATGTTTGTACTGCCTTGGGGCTAGGGGCCTTGTCCATTATTAGTTTAGTTTTGTCTGTCAAAGGACTTATCTCTCTGTTCATGGTTGGTTTTAATTCGGGACTAAGTGATTCCTCATGTGGAGTTTTTATCTCCTGTTCGTCTCCTTTTCCGGGGCCTGATACTTTTTTGGAATAAAGATTCTCTACTAATTTAGATTGGCTTGGTTTCTCATTTTGATGTTGATCAGTTTCTTTAACAAATTTCAACTCATCTTGTTTAGAAAAAAACTTTTCTTTA
This sequence comes from Anania crocealis, assembly GCA_949315895.1. NCBI lineage: Eukaryota > Metazoa > Arthropoda > Insecta > Lepidoptera > Crambidae > Anania > Anania crocealis. The sequence goes on along the minus strand of OX438879.1, from coordinate 20,838,097 downwards.
ATTACTGTATCTTCAATATTTTGAGTTATAGAGGTTTTTTCTCTATTTCCATCTATAGGGCTTTGATCTTGTTCAAGTGAAGGTTCAGTCTTTATTATATGTGGCATTTCCATGGGCTTTGCATCTTTTTCTTTAGTCACTGTTTTGACAGCACATGGCTCAATCACTTTTGGATGTTCCACAATTGACACAGTTTCTTTTTCAGGTGTTGCTTCTTTTTCAACGGCTTTTTCAATTATTGGACTCGGAACTTTTCCAAGAACGGGTTCTATTTCTTCTAGGATGATTTCTTTTACTGAAATCGGTTCCGTCACAAGGGTTAGGTCAAGTTTTTCCTCAGCGAATGATTTCTTTTCTGTTTTGGTGCTTGAGACTGGCTCTTTGTTAGGACTTTGCTTTCCATCATAAATCTTCTTGACAGATTCGGAATCATTGTCAAGAGTAAGTATATTGGTCTTATTTTGTAATGAACTTGGTTCTTCATATTCGGTTGGTTTTAAGACAGGGCTAATCATCTTTTCAAGTGATGGTTTAGCTTCATCCAATGAAGTTTGCTCTTTGTCTAATGTTTGTGCTGCCACAGGGCTTAGGACCTTGTCCATTATTAATTTAGTTTTCTCTTTCAAAGGACTTTTCTCTTTGTCCGTGGTTGGTTTTGACTCGAGGCTTAGTACCTTATCAATTAGGGATTTATTTTGTTCTGTTAACGGTATTTTCTTTTGTTGTTCAGCTTTAGAGACAAAGCTTGCATCTTTACCAAGTTTTGAAGTTGTTGTTTTGTCTTTAGAAACAAAGTCCTTATCTCGTTCAGCATCTTTTACTGGGCTGGATTGTTTATTCACTTTGAGAGTTCTATTTGAATTGACTTCATCTTCTTGACTGCTTGTTTCTTTTTTCACTTTCTTTTCCATCGTCAATTCCTTAGTTGTTGTAGATTTATCAAAGATAGATTTTATACCTTCAAGTTTTTTTGAAAAAAAGGTTGTTGTTTTTTCTTTTATTTCCCCAAACTTATCGTGTTTTTCTTTTACTTCAGGTTCCGTTTTTATGTCTATGTTTTCTTCTTTTTCTATTATTTCATCAGTTTCAGTTACTGGTAATTTATCTTCAACTTCTTTTGTTTTATTTATTGATTCTAACTCTTCATCTAATGTAATTTCTGGGCAAGACTCTTGCTTTAATTCCGACTTCATTTGATCAAGTTTTTCTGTGATAGATTCAACTACTTTAGTATCAGTGGTAAGTAGTTCTGTTTCCAATATAGATTCTTTTGTTGTATCAGTCATTATGTCGTCACCATCGGCTTTTTTGAGTATTTGATCCTGTTTGACATCAGTAATATTTTTTTCTAAACTTACTTGCGTTTTATCAAGTTTGCTAGAAATTATACTTATCGTGTCTAGTATTTTAGGGATTTCTTTTTCTGCTTTATCTTTTTTATCTGAAATAATATTAGTTACTTCTTTTGCTTCCCATGCTCTTTGAGTTGTTATTTCATCATTAGGTGACGTCTCACTTAGCTTTACGTCTACAACTGTGCTTTCTTCATCACTGTCTTTTTCAGAAATAAATTGTTTTACACCTTCTTTGATAGACAGTGGAACTGAATCATTATCAAAACCTAGACTTTCGGGTAAATATTCATTTTTTATGGTTTCATGGTGAATGATAACTTTTTCATCGTCAAAGTCAGGGCCATGGACATCTTTTGGTAATAGATGCGCTCCTATTTTTTGACCTTGTTTTTCATTTGTTGTTTTTACATAAGAATCTGTATTAAATGTTGTGACGGCGGAAACCTGTTCTGTTTTTTCTTCGATCTGATTTTTTGTCTCTTGTTTAGGTTCTTTTACAAGAACTGTACTGAGAAAAGAATCAGATATTTCTTTATGGTTTGAAGTGTTTACATCGATGGTGATTACTTCGTCATGAACTGATATTCGGTTAGTTGTGTTAAATTCTTTCTCAAGATCTTCTTTAATTAGTTTGTCACATCTTGTGTCTTTGTATTTGAAATCTTCTTCATTCGAAGTAGTAGAAGGTTTTGGTTTTTGTTTGTCTTGTACAAGAACTTCATGCGCAAAATCTTCTTGCCTTTTTAAGTCAGCAATTTTTTCTTCCAACTTTTCTAACGTTTTCGCTGACTCAAGTGTTATACTTAGTTTCTTTTCAGGTATAAATTGTTCGTTTAATTTAAACTGTTCTTCTTCAACAAGTTCAGAAAGATTTACTTTAGAATGCTTTGTTTTCCATGTTATCGCGTCATCTGTTTTTTCATCAACACTTTTACTAGTTTCTGGAATGTTTTTTTCTTTATCTCCTTTTTCTAATATTTCATTTTCTGCTTTGATTTGTTCTGGTTTTGTTTCTTCTGTATCAATCAATAGCTTATTATCTTTTATATCACGTTTGATTCGTTTACCTTCACTTAGTACGGTTTTATCTGAAATTTCACTAACTTCTTCTGACGTAACAGATCGAACTGGTGATGCTTCTTTATGAATATCATTTGTATTCTGATCAGATGTTTCTTCAATCAGTGATATATTTTCAGTTACTTTGCGGTCGGAACTTGTCTCCAATTTCAATAGTTTTTCACTATCCAAAAGCATTTTTGTTGCTTGAATTGCCGATGTGATTATAACTTCAGATTTTGTTATGTTTTCTGGAGACTTTTGAAGAAGAACAGGAGATTTCTCAGCCATTATTTCTTCAAGACTTTTTTCCGATTTAAGTACCTCAGCAACATCAGCGACTATTTTTTCAACATCTTTTGGACTTGGAGGAGGCTTTTCACAAATTTCAAGCTTTCCTTCTTCTTCAATTTCTTTTTCGACATCTTCTGGAATTGAAGGAATTTTTTCAGGCAAACATGAAATTTCTTCAACAATGATAATGTCGTCTTTAATAGGTGAATCAAGAGTCGTGATGTGAGTTTCTCTTAATTTTTCTGTATACTGTCCGTAACTGTAGGCAACACTATCGTATTCTTTAACAGTCCCTAATTCTTTTGCAGCTAGAGTGTGTGAGATTTTTATTTGTTCGTGATACATAGGTGACTCTGGCGCTGAGCCTGGAGTTACAGTTACTAGTTCAGCGTGAGAAGCACGCTGAACAGTTTTTAACACAACATCATCTTCAATAGTTTTAGCTCCCTTATAAGACACAGCTGCTTCTTGATCTGGAAGAGGCAAGTCTTTTGGAACTTTAATATCATGAATAAACCCAACGTCAGGTTTTCTGTGGAAGATGTCTTCTTCAATTGGCGTTTTCTTTTCTTCGTATGTTTGATAGTCGACTTCTTCGTGTAGTGGTAAGTCAGCGACTTCATCTGGAGTTTTTACAATTTCTCGAATAGGAGCTGGTTGAGATTCTAACTTTGGACTGTTCTCTAACGAAGTCATCTTTTGGAAATCAATCAGGGTTTGTGGAGGAATGACTTCTTTTGTTTCTTCTTGAATATGTTTTTCTTCAATTGGTTGATCTTCTTTTATGTCATCAAGAGTAATTCTTTCATCCTCAGGCAAAGTCGGTGCAGTTGTGGCACCAGATTCAATAGTAGTTGATATTTTTTCATCAGGTTGGGATTCCTGTACAATGTTTAGCTCAAGTGAATCTTTAGGTTTTGGAACGCCACTTTTACTATCGGATGTTTTCTTCTCACTACTTATGTCTTGCTTTTCTTCAACACTTACAGAATGATCCTTTGATTCTGTTTGTTTGGGTTCTGTTTCTAATTCTGGTTCCGTAATTTGCTGTGTTGCATATGCAATAGCCTTATCTTTTAGGATTTCATCTTTTTTCTTTTCAGATTCTTCTTTGTCTTTTATATGTTTTTGTAGTTCGTCTCCATGTTCGTGACCACTTTCACGATCTACGATAGAATCTTCAGTGTATTGGTCTACTTCTTCTTTTTCAATAATGAGATATTCTTCCTCGAATTCACCGTCAGCAGTAGTTTCAGTTTTGGTATCATCCATCATGCAGGTTATTTTTTCAATATCAGAGCGACCAACATATTCCACTTTTTCTTCAGCTTCACTATCTCTATTGAATACCGCCTCAATTTCTCTAACAATTTCTTGTTCTTCTCTGTCATCGAATTCTTGCTGTTTAATATCGTCCAGTGATTTAGACGTGTCTTCATCAGATTTTTTAGCATCTTTTAGAATGTCTTCATAATTAACTCTCTGTAGGCCTTTAAGCTTGGAGGTGTCAGCTTTGATTGTCTTAGCAGACTTTGATGGACTCTTCATAGCTTTTAATCCCTTTACTGGAGAAGCTAATGGTCGTGGCCTTCTCGAAATAGGTTCTCTTTTCTTGATTTCTTTTCTTTCAGATGATTTTTGCGCTAGGTCTCGTTTTGGTGATGCTTGTTTATATTTTGACTCAGCAACTCTTCGGTTACTGGCTTCTTTAGCACTCTTTGCTGGAGTGCTCCCTGGGCTTAGTTTTCGAGATTTTGTCTTTGCTCGTTCTTTGGCGCCAGGTTGAATTGTGGAAGTTATTTTGGACTCAAATATTTTTTTAGGCGTCGTTGGAGGTGATTTTTTGTCTTCTGCAACAGTTTTCTTTTCCAGTGTACTTGTAATTAACTTTTTGTCCACTTTTTGTAAGGATCTGTGACTAATTTTACTTCTTGTTATTGAAGATATTGATTCTGCTTTAATTTTACTTTCATGTTTTTTCTTTATATCTATTTTTGATTTTTCTATCTCAGCTTTTTTAGTTTCAACTGGTTTGACAACAGAATCTTTTAAATCATCAGTCTTATCAATGCGTTTAGTTCTTTTGTCTGTAATTTTTTTCTTTACATCTTTCTTTTTGGGTAAGCCGTCTAAAACTGTACTCTCGTATTGAGCAATTTTATCGTCTAGTTTAGTTTCTATTCTAGCAGTTATAGCGTCTTGTAAAACTGATTCCATTTTTTTCTCTTCATTTTCGACTAGTTCACTGAGCAATTTATTGTCTATAATATTTTTTGAGTCGGTTTCGTCTTTTATAATACCTTTTTGTGATGGTTCTGGATCAACAATTTTTTCTGCTTTCGTTTTTTCGGTACTGATGCTTCGTTCTTTGCTTGTTTTGGAAACGGCATGTTTTGTAGTTTTTGTTGTTGTTACGCTGGTAGAGGTAGTAGTAGCTGTGATAGCGGGTACAGTAGCTGCTATTTGGCGTCCTGTGCACGTCGGGTGTTGTAGGAACTCCAAATGTTTCAACTTTTCTAGACCTTCAAATATTTTGTGCTGCGGCGTGGAACCAGGGAACATTATCCTCGTTATAGTTTCATCAGGATTTGCAGGGCGCCATACAAGCAAGGCACAAATAGACACCAAATTAGGTATTGGAAAATTAAATTGTCCAGATACACTTGCACCTTCAAATAGTTTTTGTTCACTATTATGCCACCTTTTTAAGAATTCACGAACATGTTTAGAGTCCTTGGACGGATTCAGTACGTACATGTCAAGTGTTCCTGAAACAAACCAATTAAACAAACGTTTATTATTCAGTCGTATTCAGATCGTAGAGTTTAAAATCAAATCATTTATTTACCTTCTTAGACACACGGTGCAATAAAATGGATAAATGTTTTAGATTTATTCGATATGTCTCGCCATTGTATGGCATGTAAAAAAATTGTTTTAAAATAAAACATTCTAACAAAACATTTACCGATGGATAGCATACAATAAGTCTATACTAATATTATAAAGCTAAAGAGTTTGTTTGTTTGTTTGTTTGAACGCGCTAATCTCTTAAAATACTGGTTCGATTTGAAAAATTCTTTATGTGTTGGATAGCCCCTTTATCGAGTAAGGCTTTAGGCTGTATAACATCAAGCTGCGACCAATAGGAGCGAAGCATCAGTGAAAAATGTTGCAAAAATAATCGCTATCTTATTAACAGAAATTGATGCGGACGAAGTCGCAGGCACACTTTTATTTTTAAAGCGAAAAGAGCGTTTGAAGACCTCACGGTGTCGTCTGCTCGGCGGTCCAGATTCAATTACCGGACAGTTTAACACAGAAAAAAAATACATTTTCTCTGATCAGGGCGTTGTTATTGATTTATGCAATACGAGTACTTTAAATGGTTACTTACTTTGGGATTAGAAATATTTATGACATGTTGTCTAAATTTATTAATTAATTAATTTTTAAATTTAAAATTGGTGGTTCTGAAATGCACGCATGAGTAGTTGTTTTTTTCAAGCCGACTAGTTTTCTTTACGAGGTTTTATTTAACTTGCAATGTATTATTATAACTGAACTAAATATATTTGTACGGGTGAAATCATACACCTTTTATTGATCTTTAATGCATTGCTACACATTGTTATGCCTAGAAATAACTTGAAAAGTAAAGTGACAACACTGTACATCCAATATAGCGGACTTCTAAAGATGGCACTCATGACATTAAGCTTAAAATAATATGAGTATCAAATACAGGGACTTGCTGATAATACGCATGCAAATTAAATAGACTGTAAAAATTGGCCAGCGATAGCTAAAAATTTGTAAATAAAGTAAAAAGAAAAAAACCCTTTTTAGAAACAAGCTTCGAAAGCAACTTTTTTTGGGCAATCGAAGCTTGTTTATGAAAGAGATTTATTATTTTTAATTTATTTTGTGTAAACATGCATAACTTTTTACGGTGTTGATCGATTTCTATGTCCTACTCAAAGCACACCCGTAGCTCAAGGTTACTTTAATTCTATTTTAAAAATAAGGTTTAAAAAGTAGGTTCAATAAAAATGTTGTTCTGACGAGAAGAACTAAGCTTTGAATGGAACGAATAATTGTTTAATTATCATTAGTACGTTTCAAAACTTGGCCGGAGAGAGAACGATTCTATGAACATCGTTGGTCCACAGAAAACATGCACACTAGTAGGTACACAATATTTGTCTACAAAGAACTTTATTTAAATAAATAATATAAACCAACTAGACAAAACAATTATCGACCATGGCCTGTCTCTTTTGTCGACCTCCATGGTCCAGTGCACAGTCACCGATTTCCAAGGGGTTGCCATCTCTGAGGTCTCAGGTTCGATTTCCGGACGTCGCATATTTTATTGTGTTTGGGTTTTTGTGGCACCTCCATTGTTTTTGATTTCCTTAAACACTTTAATGGCTAACAGTGCATTAATAGCTAATTACTTGGAATCAGTACAATGCATGTCGTCCACTTTTATTTATTTATTCATTATCTTGTACAGCGTTGATTTACTCATCCAAAAATATTACTAACACTGATACGTCAGCCCATGAGTTGAACCTTATCGTTATTTTCCTTACACATAAAAAATTGACAATACTGGTAGACCGATTCCTTGGCCGACCGTACATTTAGGTTCTGCAAACATAACACGCACACAGCAACTGTTGTGTTCTGAGGCAGAATAAATTTAATGTAGTTCGCTTTTAAACGTCACAATATTTTAACCTCTGCTTCAGAAGATGTGTATAGACGAAATTCGGTCTCTGCTATGACAAATGTCAAATATATACAAGTTAGAATAATTTAATGCCATTTTTTTTTCATTAATAGTAAGTTTCATTAGTAGTATATAGGTGGCCAGTAAATCTAGATTCAAAAGAGTAAATGTGGCGAGACAAAGTGCTTACCATGTCCAACTTTGTGGTAAAGATTGATAGGTTCTGGACCGCGGTAGCAGTGCTGCGGTTTGAGGTTGAGGTGGCGCAGGTCCGCCATCATGTCCGACCCTTCCTGCAAGAGCGACACAAGCAGCGGATCTGCGTCCTTGTCTCCGTCCGGGCTGGTAAGAGCGCGGCGTTCCTGGAAATGATAGAGTTTTTAAAGATTCGGAGCCCTAGCTAAGTTCAGATTGTTTAATAACCTATAAGGATCATCATTACGTAGAGCCGGCGTATCTTGCTACGCCTATGTGTTTTTATGTTTTTTGACTGTTGTAAAGCCTGTTTGTAAACCTTGTTCTTAAATAAATAAATAATATATGGAAAAAGAATAACATCAATACAAAATGTAATACATAAAAATTATAACACACCTTAATGGATAGTGAAAACAAAGGGTAGTTGGTTATAATGGTAGGTTGACTCATTGACGACAATTGTTAGAGTAACAGAATAACACAATTAGCGTGTAAAATATGTACGAGTACGAAAAATCGATTGCCCCCTCAGTTACAAATTATCACGCCTAGTTGAATGAAGTAATACCTTCAGATAGTTCAAGTTTTGTACAGGAAAGTTCAATTTAGTTCGACATTTTATTACTTTTAATAATGAATGGAAAATGTGTTATTGTTCAATATGCACTGCATATTGAACACTAACACATTTTCCTATAAGGCACCAGAATAAAAAGTAAAGTCGTGTAAAAAAGTAAAGTTGTTGAATTCGCTTTAGTTAAATAGCAAGCACGAAAAGCAGTATACATATACTAACAAAATATAAACACAATAGAAAGATGAAACGCTGTGTCACTAAGACTTATCCAATTTCGCTAGCATTTTTATCAACCTATAAATATTGTCTAATTGGAGGCGTAATTTTTTTATCTTACTTAGTTTAATATTGAATTTCATTTAAAACCTTATAGAGTTCCTGAAAGAGTTTAGTTTACACTAATTAGATTTTTTTTTATAGGATTACAGTGAAGAATAATGCCTATTTTATTTAAAAAAAAAGAAAAAAAAGGTTTAAAAAGGTACAAAATTCTTTAATATTTATTTTATTTTTACTTGATATCTTATTTTAGGAGAACAATATCTTGATGCAGATGAGAGAAAACTGACAATACAAAGGTTCTGATTTTTCCTTAGATATGGAACCATTGAAATGGCCGGAACATTACTCTCGTGTCTGCAGATAAGCAAAAAAAGATCTTTGGTACAACTTACTGCTACATTTATTCTCACTATTTACTTTGAGTATAACATATTAAGCAAAACAGACACAACGACACAGCTCGATGTCGAGCCCTTCTGTGCGCGGGCGCATTCGTTGGAAGCTGATATTGCGCGCTTCGTTGGACTAACAGTATGTTAATGATGTGCTATGCAATACTTAGATACGATAAAGTAATTGTTTTTAATTTTCAAATTTATTTATCATAAACGGAATGTCTAATGATATTACGGTTTATATGCGGTACATGAAGCAGCAAGTGGCAAGCCAGCAAATTTCCGTTTAAACTTACTAATAGACAACCAAGTTGTATCAGTCCTGTTTTTATAACAATGTCAATAGCGGCAATATTGGGATAGCACAATGTGAAATTGCAGGCAAGGAAGCTCACACATAGATGGTGAACATTGAAGAGCATCAAAAGGAGACTAAAGCTAGGTATACTAGGTAGGCAATCCCTAGACACTGCAAGAGTACCTTTTTAGGCAACGCGAAGAACCCAGCACCCATAGAGTGTAATAGAGGTGAATCCGTACATTTAAGGTCAAACCATTGACCTTAAATGTACGGGTCGGCATAACGATTATTGTTTAATTTCTTGTATCTTCCAAGACACGTGCGTGGATAATAAATAATTTGTTTTGAAATTAGTTTCGAATTGTTGTTGGATGTTCGATTAACTATTTTGGTAAAAAATACCTAAGTAGTAAAATAGTTTTACACGAATGGCAACAATTGTGGAGCTTCGCTGGTCATGATTTGCATTTATTCATTTTATTTCTTTTGCCTTAAGTATTTAAGAAATCGTTCTTATGACTAGATACCTTTTTAAATGTTTAAAAACAGTTAGTTATAGAGTTTAAACCGATTTCAAATTAAATTAAACTTTTGCGTTATAAAAGCCTTGTAGGGAATATGTTTTTTGTTAATATTATAAAAGTGCCTACTGCATTATTCTAACCCTACACCTATTCATGGGCAAAGTGCACGCAGTAAGCAGCGCTATCCAAGCGTGTCGGGTAGTGTTACCGAGTTCGACCTTCGAGGCCGTCTCGCCGCGGCGCCAGGTTATCACGCATATTTTTCGTGACTATGCAACTTAGAGAGATTGCTTTTAGCAATAAGACCGCCTATTGTACAGATATGTCTCAGTGTAATTTATTCTACCTTTGTTTTGTGCAATAAAGTATTATCTATCTATCTATCTATCTATCTTATTTAAGTATTAAGAATGTGCAAAAGTATATGACAGACGTTTAAACCATGTCAGGCCATGTCAACCAACCCAAGATGGTGCAAAATAGTATAAGTTGCGCTCCAACAAGCGGCAGCAATATCAATATTCAAATCAAATCAAAATAAAATTATCCTTTCGCAGTGTTTGTTACCAAACTACCCTAAAACGGCTCGACCGATTCTGTTTTTTTTTTGGTATATCCAGTAAGTCGGAGAATAGTCCTTAAGTTTGTTTTCGTCCCGGAAAAATATTACGATTTCCGTAAGGTTATATAAATGAAGTCATGGGTAACAGCTAGTAAAAGTAATGGCTTATACTCATTCCACTGCAGGACAAAGACTCCATCTTTCAATTCAAATTAGCCTAGCAATTATGGATACAGGCATAATCACCACGCTTGCCAAATGCGGGTCGGTGATCACAAACCCGAGCAATATTCGAAACAAACAGCTAATAGGTATAAATAAAAAATATGGTGCATACGGTATCTATTAAAGAGATGGTACGTTTGATTGCATTTGTGTTTTTTTAATGTTTTTAGCGTAGGTATGCTGATTTGAGTACAAAAACATCATTGTCATGAAACTTGTGTTAGGAAAAAATATACAGCAACCTTTTTTTAGTGGCTGATCACGTGGTATTAAGAAATGTTATGTTTTGAGTCTTATCGCACACTTTATAGGGTGAAATTTTAATTACTTCCAAAAATTTTATAGGCGTTCGGTATCGTATTTAGAGCCCATTTATGAAGTAAAAAATGTGAATCAAGCTTTCACCCGAAAATATTTTTCGCAATATTAATCAATTTTTACAGTCCTAGGCCTGATAAGGTATAAAGGGAAAATCAAAAACGTATGAATAGTATCGTAATGAATGAATGAGATGTGAATCGCGTAAAAAAAGTGTTGCTAGGCGGCCGTATTAAAAAAATTTAGATTTTTTGCGGACATTTTCTAAGTCCTTTATCTTGACATTTTTGTACTGGGCTATATATACCAAAAGAAAAAATACGTCATTTGTTTTTTGTCTCGTAGATTGATATATTAATATTTGGAAGGTGGTTAAAATTTCATCCTGTATACCAGAGTTCAGATTGAAGGATGCGCAACTGTTTTCAGAACATATCTAATTATTTAAACTATCACGTTAACTGTCATAAGAGTTACTTGTCAATAGATTTCTACCGTGTAGTTCTGTAAGTCATCTAGTCATTATTTTGGAAATATGGCTAGCACCGCGATAGCGAAAGTTCCTCCGAAATGAACCGTACTAAAACATCGAGCAGTAATCAAAAACCTTGGCGTCGATGAGAAAAGCCTATATTTATGACGTCACTTTTCCCTTGTATTTGGAAGTTAAGAACTTACTTCGAGATTGCAAAAGAAGTGTCCAATCTGTGGGTAGACGTTAGCAGACGCCTTCCTTTTCAGCACTGAGGACATGCCGGAAGCCGAGCAGTTGTTCAGCCGGGTGAACAACACCGCGTCCAGGCGGTCCAGGTGCCGGGCGAAGTCCCACCAGCAAGCTTTGCGGGAGAAACCGCCGTCAACTGGAATTTAAAAAAGTTACAAGTTAAAGAAAGGGAAAATAAGGATCTAAATAAAAAAAATATGGTATATTTAACCTACGAAAAGTTTGAAACCTTCAACTAAGAGCCGGTGCTTGATAATTGTCAGAAATTCCTTGTTTGGCACCAACTCAAAGAGGCTTATTTCACTGGTGCTTTTCGTCGATAAAAAATATGCAAAAAGAAAAAAGAAAATATTAAAATAGGACATAACATTTTCGTTTTATTAAAATTTTTAAATATTTTTTTAGGGCTCCGTGACTACGGAGTGAAAGCCAATATGTACTTAATAGTTTTACCATGACTGTCCGTCCGAGGTTAATCTTAACGACTATTTGTAAATATCAAAACAAAAAAATATTTGCAATCATCTTTTTATCGTGTTCAGCTACATTAACAAAAAACTGATAAATTATGTGTAATTGATATTTTGTTGTCTGTGTCCCACTAATTTCGGCCGCGGATCCGCCCGCGTGAACTAGGTACACATTATGTCGTGAGAGCGAAGTGCCTCCTAGCAGTGGGAGCTAATAGATTATGTCCTTTTTCGAAGCCAACCATCGATATATTTGTAGGTACTTTATTTCATCAAAATGTTTCTAGTAGTTTAGGCGTGTAAGCGTGACAGATAGAGTTACATTCACATTAAAAATATTAGTAAGAATTAGTAAGTGTTATCATTAGATAAATCTATTTAATACTACAAACATAAAAATCTAATAATCGCAGTTAGGCCAAATTGTTCCTATATGTAGGTAAGCCAAACATAAACAGAAATGAGATAGAACCCAATCTAAACAGATCATAAAAATCTGCACTTGATTGAAAAATAAATTGGACGATGTCAAAAAACAAATAACAGACAACCCGATTCATTGAATAGGCAAAGCCAATACGATTTTTAATAACAGGGCTTTCTAGTACCCTACTATTTATAGCAAATTAGCTTTTGCCCGCGGCTTCGCTCGCGTTAAATTCGGGGTAACACGGTTCCCCCCACTTTCCTGATTTAGAAAACAGAAGAGAACTCGGAACAGAATATTATTTTAATACGATACTGTAGACGATACTATATGTCTTTCCATTTGCTACATACATGTCTATGGGAAAAGCAACGGCTTTTCTAAGTTCACCCCGGCTACCTTTAATATTTGTCTTTGCGCTTTGTTAACGGTCATAGCGAAACTAAGCTTAAGAGGAAATTGTAGTCTTTTAAACTGGATCGAGAGATCTGTGGGAATTATTGGGATTCGTGGGATCATTACATTTTCACCCTTTCCTACGCCGGTTAAAATAGTGGCGCTAATGATATTATCCCATGCCATCAAGAGTATATAATATATAGGTACCGTATGCACTATAGTATGAATTTGTTTTAATTAAATTATAATTTTATTATTCGCTTGTAAGTAAGTGGGGGGTTAGAAAGAGACGGAAAGTAGCCTATGTCACTCTCCATCTCTTCAACTATCTCCATTTAAAAAATCACGTCAATTTGTGGCTCCGTTTTTTCTTGAAAGACGGACAAACAAACACACATACACTCTCCCATTTATAATATTAATAAGTATGGATATAGATTAAAACAAAACAGGTTACTGATATAAAATTCAGTACCGAATTTAGTTTTACAACTTAAACTGAAACATATCAAGTAAACTACGAAAAATCAACGGCTTTAGTAAAAACATGAGAAAATTAGGTCTATAAATTGTGGACGCCATCCTTGGTTAATGGTAGAAATAATTTGTGATTTTTATACAAGAAGTTGTTAAGAATGGATTTTTTTAATAGTAGGTACCTAGTTATTTCACATGACATATATGTACCTATGTGTGGAATTTTTTACTTGAAACTATTCTACGAATATCATACTTTTCTGCGATAAACAATACGTTCAGCAGTTCTGGATTAATTGAGTAACAGACAAACAAACTCTCACATTTAAAATATTAGTAAAATAGCAAAAGTAAGATTTAAAAAAAATTGTGCGTTTTTTGATTTCATCGCATCAACTCTTAATGCTGTGAAGTAGCGGTCTAAACTTTTTCGTCTCGTTTCTCGTGTCTCATTAGCTAATTGCCACTGAAAGTTTGTCCTGGCTCTAATCGATTAGCACTGCAATCAGTGTTCCTAGAATATAATATGTAAGACCAGGCTGTGATATATTCTGTATAGGTAATTTACAGTATATATAAAGCAAGTGTTGCTAACGTCATAATTAAATAAGGGATTACTGTATCAGTTAACTTCCTCGCAATTACGACGAAAGATTAAGTTGCGATTCTATTAACGATAGAATCATTAAATTGTTTAATTTACTACATTAGCTATGGACATTATCGTCACGACGGGCGAGTACACTAATACTCCAAACATTAGTAAAATTTACCGGAAAGTACCTATTATCTTTTACTAGCGACCCGCCCCGGCTTCGCACGGGTGCAATGCTGATACTAAATGTTATTATGCATATAAACCTTCCTCTTCAATCACTCTATCTATTAAAAAAAACCGCATCATAATCCGTTGCGTAGTTTTAAAGATTTAAGCATACATAGGGACAGAGAAAGCGACTTTGTTTTATACTATGTAGTGATGATAATATGTTATTTACATATTCATTGATTTTATTTTAAATTTGATATGTACACAATGTTTATGTCATATAGTAAAGGTACCTACTTAAAAGATTATATCCCTGCTAAAGCTTTCTTTTTTGTTCATTTCACTGTTAGTACCAGAACCTTGGCGAAGTTATTTGGATGGTTCACGTCACTGATTAGCATTGTGTTGTTACAAAGTGTTCCACTCAGGCTGTCCAATTAGCTATGTCAACAAAGCTTGTTTATTGAACCTGTTGGGTAGCGCTTATTGTAAATGGAATAGGTATTCAGGAATATCGAGGTTTGTTAACTAAATGAAGTTGCAAGCTGCTACTTTATACAAATTCATTACTTTAAAAAAATACACAGATAAATTTTACGCAACATAAGAAGGAAAAATAATGCAGTACAGTATACGTTCATTTTGTGTCGGTCAACAAACAGTATTTATAGGTTGATTTTATGGTGTAATTTTTTCAACCACATGGGCATTTTAATATTTTATTATAAATGTGAAAGCTTGGATGAATGTTTGTTTATCAATCACGCCAGAAGGGTTGAACGGATCAGCATTTTATTTGGCACTGATACAAATTATTGGCTGGAAGAGCATTGGCGTCTTTACATACTATTAGTACGGTTCCCTTAGGACAGTTTCTTCAAGCGTATACGAAGTTATTTCAGAAATTTTATCGGCTCATAATTGTTTGTAATTGAACCGATGGTTTAGATTAAATATCAAACTCTGAACACAAATAAATACAATTCTAATATCCACTTTCATTGATGGATAACTTTTACTAAGTCCTCGATAGGTTAATTTATCCTTTACACAAATTAGACACTTGACACTAAGTTTGTATTACTCCTTAACAGCAGAATATTCGATACCTACTTAACTAAGGCTAGCCTGTCAAGGGGCTTTTAGCCGAAGAAATCCAATATCTAGCTGGCACAATACCAAACACTTCAGCCCGAAGGCCATCACTGAGACAAGGCCTTCAAGTTTATTTGTAAAAAAGTTATATCTATTATCTTCTATTCAGCTCACAACATCCTTAACCTCTTTTCATTGAAGTATAAAGTACACAAAGAAATAAATAGCCAATTATTGTTTGATAGATGTAGTACCTTCTAATTTAATTGTTCATTCAATTGGTAAATAAGTTATTCAAAACTTTTCTTACTAAAAAATTTGATATCTTCTGTACCATTTATGGTGGGTTTAAATGTTTCTTTAGAACAGTTTTTTCAATAAAGTAAATATTAAAATTTATGTTATTTTGATGTAGGTAGTTAAATTCTTAGCAAATCATATAACTTGCTCTTTAACTTATTTGTTAAAATTTACTTAGGAACAATTTTAGGTGCAAATGTTTTTAATTAATATTTAAATAAATATTTAAATATTAAATATTAAATAAATATTTTTCATTTTTTCAATTCATTAAGTTAATGTTTTAAATATCAGCAAAGGACAAAAACTTTATTTTTTGATTAGTATTCTATAACTATAAACGTTCAAAGATGGATAATTATGATTGTTTTTCATTGGCATGCTAGGTATGAACTATAATTAACAATTGACATAAAAAATAATAGTTACAACTAAACAGATTGTTTCAATAAAATGCTTTTTTATAACACACATTCTAATCAGTATTAGTACATAGACGTCAACAGTAAACTGCTCATAGCGAATGACACAATACATCTCTGTCTCACAAAAATAATGGAATTCTCTATCAAGATCCCTCGAGAGCGTCAGAATCATAACCCAATTTGCTCTGATAGGGCAGAATAAAATTTCATCTCATTCCTGCCTTAACCACTTGTCAAATGTAATTTCTCTGAGTAACGAGGTATTCGCACTCGCCTAGAGCGTTGGCGCAGATCCAACGTGGTCACAATACGGACATATCCGCAAAAATGTTGCTACAGGCGTTTCAGAAACTAACTTACGAGATTGGGACTAGACAATCTTTGGGGCAAGGATCAGCCTGATTTCAACGCGTTGGCAAGTTCTCAGGCTGAATAACGGATATTACGTTGATATTTTTCTTGTTCGCGAGTAAGTTTTTTCAGTTATACACCGGGTTCTTTGATGCTGAGTACCGAAACTCTGTGAGTTATTATTACAACTCGTAAACGTGAAATGGGTTTTCTTACAGATTTTAGTTTTTAAACTATTGCATAGCTTCTATCGCGGGCCTTGAGCGTGGAGACCGAATACAGAAATTCCATAACGAAAATAACCTAACCTAACACTTGGGGCGAGGCACGATCGAACAATTTTGAATTTACGAAATTTAAAAGAATTTAGAAGAAAATAAGGATTTTGACAGTATGGTTGCCTATGGTAACCATATCTGCCAAAATAACAGAAAAATTTAATTACAAAAGTCAAAATTAGAAAATACATAAAATTATAAAATTAAGCTATTGCATAGCTTCTATCGCGGGCCTTGAGCGTGGAGACCGAATCCAGAAATTCCGTAACGAAAATGACCTAACACCCCCCACTCCGACCGGCACAGCGGTGATACTTTTTAGTTTTATAATTGCATAAGTTGATAAAAAATGCTATGCAATAGCTTTAACGCGGCAGTCTCCGAGTGCCACACGTCTTTTTTTTTGTATAACGTTATTGGTGAACTAACTTCAATATTTTACTGATTAGGAATTACTTATAACATGTTCTAGTTGAAATTAGAAAAAAATCATATAAAAAAAATACATAAAAATTACGACAGCAATAATACCTATTATAATCGAATGTCTTAAAAGTTATTTATAATGTAGATTTTATTTCATATTTTTATGTCAGGTATTGTTCTTCTTCATTTTATAAAATTTGCACTCACCAAGCATATTAAAGCCATTGATGCCGAAGAGTGCGGCATCTCCCTGTCCACCAGGGAACACGTAAAGGGTGGGATGGCTAAATCGAATGTTGCCAACCACGTCGCTCGCTACCAGCAGCTGATCCAGGCTTGCTGGCACGATGTAAGGATCCAGGTATGCTGTGAAAGATACCATATAATTAGATGAGAATGTCAGACACCCCTTGTAAGCCTCCTATGTGACCTTTCACATAGGGGGCTTACAAGGAGAGTCTGCTGATGCCTGCTGCGGTCTGATAAAAACAGTTAACAAACACGGTAACACCATAAGGTACGGCTGAAGAAGGTTAAGAAAAGTAATTATAATATCCACTTTTTTCGTCTGTACATTGCTACCAAAGGTAATGACAGTGCTAACAAATAATTGCTCCCGAAACAACTTCGACTGTTCACTTACTCTCAGTAATTTCAGTCTCGAGTGCCATTACCATAGAAATCGACTCAGTACATTTACAATTTAGATGTTGCCTGTGGTGTTTAAGTTTGGCGAGACGGTGTGAATACCATACTTCTAACTGAATTAATATCAATGCTTAAACTAATCAGTAAGCACATAACGATTACATAAACATGATTCAACCTAAAGAGGAGATGTTATGTTTCTTGTATCTACCCAATCAACCCAAAGTTATAAGTTCAGCACCAATAGTAACACAATAAATATAATATAGACTAAAAGAAAATTCAAGATAGTTAATAATCGATGCCAAACTGGTAAAAAATAACGATTGTCCATAAGTAATAACTTATCACGCTTTTTTCTTTTTTGTTGAAGCGTATGATTTTTATATTTTTTTTGAATATTACATACCTTTTTCTAATCTATTCTTTCAAAAACATCGTGCAATAATCTATGCAATAAATATGTAAAGGGATGTTTGTAATGTGTAGACTGATAATTAATTTGTTGAGACTGATTGTTAATTTGTTTCTATTTTATACGGTTAATTATATTGTTAAAAAGTTTTTCCAGATTCTCCTTCAACCCACTTATTTTATCGTTCACTCACTAGCAGTAAATTGGCACAAACTTAGCCTCGTAAAAAGGACGATATATTTATCTTGATGGATGTATAGTAGAAGTTCGCTCGGGTAATTTAGTTGTTGTCCTCTTCTTGTGTTGTTGTTTAATACTTGTAGTTAGGCGTTTTATCTTTAATAGGATATATGTTACGGCCTTTTAACTTTAACTAATTCCCACTCATGAGACTGATCTGAGCAGGCAACTGTAATTTGTTTTGTTTTTGTCTACAGAACTTAGATTATTGCATATTAATTATTTTTTTAATATCCTATTATTGATTGATGTCACTAAGTTAATTGTTAGGTTTTCATACAATATTGCTTGATAATAATACGATTAGTACTTATACCCGCATAATACTTGTAATGTTTATTTCAGACTTGAATACTCAGAATCAATAATTTTCAATCCTCATCATCATTAGCTCCAACAATATTTTTCATTCTTCCACTGCTGGATACAGGCCTCTCTAAAAAAAGATCTAGCCGGAATCGCCACTCTTGGCAGGAGAATTGGCGATCGCAGTTAGGCCAATAGCGGAAAGAATTATCATATCAAATGGCAGTATTTTACTGCCTGCCACTAACAATACACAAAACAGTAACGCGCAGTCACACGCCCCTGCCGGTGGACTCTACCCACGATCAGTTCGTCGAGTTCACCAACACCGACTACGAGGCCGACGCCGCCCAGTCCACTGCCGTTCGTCGACATACAACCAGTATTGCCCATGAAAGGTATGTTTTTCATAAATTTAGTAGAGGCTTTGGAATTTTCAATAAAGTTGCCTTGCTATGCATCCTATACACACAACTTTGTGATAACAGACTGGGATTGTTTTAGTCAATATTTAAGTTCTTAATTATAAAAGTTTATTTTATGAAAAATGCCTATTCCTTTTACCTACTGTGGGCGACGTTTGGCTAAGGTGATAGTAACGTTGATGTTACATTTATGTCATTTTACTTAAAACTTTAAAGTATTACCGTTTAGGTTGTATGTAGGCAGGAATAGGATTAAGTAAAAAATAACGTACAAAATAACATTTGGCATTGCTTGAACGCTAAGTAAGAACATAAGAGATTTATATTACAAATGATACCAGTTAATTTGTGTTCTTTATTACCTACTCTTTCTTAACCCTTTACCAATTATTAAAGGAATCTTGCATGGTTGCCTAAGACAATAAACTAAAGATTTAATTTAACAGAATTAATTAAAATTAAACGCTAAGCTTACACAATAAAGTTGCGATTGGCAAGTTCTCAGGTTATCGATTAGTTCATTCACTAGGTTTCCTGTTAAATCTAGGTTCTAGGAATAGGGATGCCTCTTAGATGTTGGATGATTTAGTTTTAATCCCGAGAGATTTTTATTACTAAGGCTGAATAACAATTTTTTTTTGTACAAAATGTTTTGTTGCCTTTACTTAGTCATCAAAGGTCTAACGATTTGGTGTATTTTGAAAATTTCATACATGATTTTGAATATTTAATGCCTTACTTACAAAGTTCAAATTAAAATATTCGTTTCATTTTCTATTATAACAGCTGATTTTGTTTAAAATGTTGTAAAAGAGCATGTTCGTTTCACTTTGGAAAGATCACACGATAGAATGTTAAATCCTTATTAGTATTCAAATCAAATCATGCAAAGCAAGCTGAGTAAAACCTTTCAAAGAGCTTTGACAGAAAATTAATGTTAAGCGCATAGTCAAGTTTCAATATGCTGCTATATACTAGAAGAGTATAATACTCGTATATTCTAGTTTATAAATGCATTTATAAGGCGAAGGTAATATGAATTCCATTAATATGCACCCATGAATGCAAAAGGTAAACCTGCTTGTATTGTTAGCTGAGGGAATCGCAGTTTGAATTTCTTTCTTATTAAATCGTTTCTTAGTAAATGCTCGACTGAATAAAATTGGATACTATACGAACTTTTCAGTTTGTCTGCTACTAATAAAACTTAAGGTTTGTGTTTGAGCGATGAGTTTTATTAATTTCAAGTTGTTGAATGCTTGAAAAAAAATTCTTCGACTTTATTTTTTCCATGTCTAAGTAGTATACTTGATAAATATTCGGATTATTATACCTTTATTAACATGATAATGTCTACTTTGTGGTAAGAAATAAAACAATTTTATTATTATTCAATCGTAGGAAACCACTGAATGCGGGATGGCGAGGGGCCGATCGTTGCGATCGCCTTAGGAGGGGCCTTTTTCTAGCTGTCTACTTCGTTTGGCAGAGATGATGATCATGATATCCTGATAATGTTGCCGTTTATATTACAACGTTGAGTTTGTTCACATTTTTTAATAATGTAAAATGTGAAGAAGTGTTATTACGTTCACGAGAGCCTGATTCGTTTTAACCAGCAATATTGTGTTTATAAGTAATAAATATGAACTTCCTTTACAGGCGTTTAAGCTAACTTGGTTTAACGGTTAATTAGTTGAAAGTTATTTTAAACCTTCATAGCCTAAATCAGTAACAATGGTTTGAGAGTTACCAAACTCTGCACACAAAGCGATGTATGGAGCTAAAGTTACAGAAGCAATTTCGAGTTGAGTGAACAACATTAAAGTTTCAACCGCAGTATTGGAAACATCTTATACTCGTACTACCTGGGGCATGATTTAAATTACGATAGCGAACTATAGAAGGTCAGTGCAGCAACTCGAAGAAAATAATAAAGCTGTTTAGTTAACTTTTCTTCTTAAGTTGGCAATTGTTTTTTATTAAAAGTCTACTCGTATTATCACTTTCTCTTTCTCATAATATTTATCAATTCGACCATATACTTTTCTTGAAAATAAAATATGTTTTTTTCTAGCGGGACATAAAGCTAGAAGAACAGATTGTCGTTGGGGTGGAAAGGATTAGGAATGGTAATCGAGTACCGACGATCTGTGGGTAGGCCCCCTTACCAGGTGGACCGACGATCGAAGGTCGCCGAGCCATTGGATACAGGCAGCGCGAATCCAATCGTCGTGGAGATCCCTAGGGGAGGTTCCTTATGCTTTGGTTTAATTGATTGAAAAAAAGAACATCAGATACGGCCATCTCCGAAAAAAGATATGATTCTAAAAAAGAACCAGTCTAAAACAGACTTTATAATAAGGCAAAAACCCCTTTTTTAGCGATTAATAGGAAAATACAGTAAGTTCTGCACGTTACCCTGCTGTTACTATACACATGTATGCTACAGCCTCTCTCGACAGGTTTCAGAACAAACGCCCAACTTTTGTATTCGCATTCCGAACTTCTGTGTGGCGTCAAATTAACTCCCCTATGGAAATTTGTTCGCATAGTTGTAACAAGTCTGTCGGGCGGTTTGTTCACCAACACCTAATCACACGGAAACAACTTTACCGTGACAAATTGAATAATGGTTCTTTGTATTGGTGTATAATTTTAAATGTACCTACAAAAAATATGTGGTGTCCTTGTTGCGAATTTGACAATATCATATTGTTGGACCGTGGACTCTTAAGAGGAAATACTATGGCCATTTTTTCATACAAACGTAGTCCCCTGTTTCCTCCCTGGATAAAGCCAGTAGAGCAATATTTTTTATTTTAAAATGTTATTTATTAGCATGTTTCTATATGTTTTCTGTTTTTTTCATAAATTAATTAATAAAAAATTCGCCAGATTTTCCGCTGTGTTCAAACATCCAGAAAACAAATTTGGCTAAATGTTACAAAAAAGGTAAACATATATACAAACACGGCCAAAGCCTTTCTTTAATTTTTAATGAAAAAAGTATTTAAATCGGTCTAGTTTTGGAAAAGTAATGGGGTACTACGAAACGTTGATTTGGTGTGATTTTAGTAGGTATTTTCGGTCCAAGAAGCAGTTGTCTCTATCACACTCTGCGGTGAATGCGTTTGGCACTGCGCGACAGCAATAGATTTTACAAATACCTATTTTTAAATTCTCTCGCCCGTAGTGTTTCCTCTTAAGATTTTTGAATGCTCTGATTGATTTATAAAATTACTAATGTCAGATACGAGTATCAATCACCAATAAGTTCAATAATGTCGGTTTTTAATAAATTTTAAATTTTCTAAGGTACAATGATTGGTGGAAGGGTTTGAATCTTTTTCCGGGATATTCTCCTTAATTGATTTTGTGAGCTGTACAGGTGTCAGGTAGTAAGTAAAAAAATAAAACGTAAACACACGTTTTTATGCATAACTCTAACCAACGATTATGCTCAATATAACATGTCTGTAGTATATTTTAAACTATAAATACCTACATAAAATATCTTAGAATTATAAATAAACTGTAGCAGTCAAATACAAGCTACCAACAAATTATGCCTTTTAGTCTCGTAGTTGCCGTAGCACAGAACCCTTTCATCCACAGCTACACAGAACACAAGAGCGTAGCCACAACTGACACAAGTGAGATCGTTAGCTTCTACGAAAGTTCCTTGGTGCAATTAGAGCCAGTTCTGCTACGAAATCAGATGCTACATCGTGTTCGTAGCGCAAGGCTTGTTTAGTTGATTTGAATTTGAAAAGGTGTTGGCATGTGTTCGTTTTTAGTGTTTGCAATTGGGAAAAAAACTTTGTTTTGTTTGAGGTTGCCTCTATCTTGCTAAAGATATAGCAAATGGTACTAAGGGTTGATATTACCTTACGTTCTTTAATTTTGAATTGTGTTTAGTAGGAAATAAACATTAGGTTAGACAACCTACCACTGAAGTTTTAAAAGTTTTTATTACATTTTACCTGTTGTAATTTTATTATGAACTGATATCTACATGAAGGTACATTTCAGTTACCAACTGTCTTTTCCACGACCTACATTTAGCTAGTGAATTAAATATGGAGTCAATTAGTAAACGTACGTAGACGACAATTTGGTAACAGTAAGCCGTTTGATATTAAATATTTACTGATGGAAGTTTGACACGACATACGTATTAAATTACTTTACAAATTGAAGTGATAGATAGCATTAGATTATATTTAAGACAGAACATTTTTTCTAAAATACATTTTGCCTTTCGTTAAAATTTTATTTGAGACCGGTTTATTGAATCGTTTTTATGCTTTCGTTTTAAATCTATGTCACAGTTGTTATTTTTCATTTCGATATTTCCCTATTTTGCTACTATATTTTGTTACGTGAATAAATGCTATAAAGGCACGTGTCTTTGTATAAAGTATGCATAGAAAAATATTTTCATGGCTGCAACAATATTTAAACTTACCGATAAAGTCCTTGAAGGCTTGAGAGCCAGAGTCCAAAATATCAGTAGGGTTAACCCTAATCTTGCAGTGTTTCACAAAGGGCATCTCGGGCAGCTTAGCCCATTCCCCTCCACCACTAGTCGAGCAGTGTATGTCGATAGAAATCGAGTTTTCATAGGCGCGAATCACGCGCTGCACTTCATTTTCTTGGTATGCGTCAGTAAAGTCTGCTAGGGAGAAGGTCCCGTCCTGCAACAAATGAAAATGATTTGAAAACAAAGATAGATGAACTGACACTATTATTAACTATCATTGTTTTGTGGTTGAATATCTTAAAGTTAAGCTTTCTTTAAGATGATAAATCATACCTACATTATTTACTCGGATCTGAAAAAAACTTGAAACTGTGATAGTTTACCTACAGGCTGGAAGAGCACAAAGGTTACTTGTTATCCTGGAAAATGGTGCGATTCCGGTGCAATAGTAACTCCACGCATACAAAGTCGTGAGCAGTAGCTAGTTATTTATATATGACTGACTGGCATAATAAAAGATCAAAGCAGAAGAGTTGGTCAAACAATCAAAGTACTTATTGAATCGTTGAAAACACGAGCAAATAATAGCTTCGCGTCAGCTGCAAAATGCACTATTTTAATTAACCTTTCATCCATTCAAGTCGAACAAACATTGCCTTCGAAGTATATCAATTCAAAATTATGAATTCAATTTAAATTTATCATCAAAAGCACTGAAGCTTTCTGAGAGCTTGATTTATGACAGTGCTTTGAGTGCTTACGCTGAATTAATGATGCTACGTTTTAAAACTTTCCTTACCTAATACTGCGATACTGAATCTCGTAGTTGTAGGTACTTATGTCTTAAGTTAATAGTCAACTTGACTTTAATAAAGTCATAAATGATAATTATTATATATTAATAAAAAACAGGAGATATGACATCAACAGATTGATAAATATTTTGGTATCAAAATATTCTCTAGGTATCCCTACAGTATATATTCTGCAATTGTACATTGTTGTTAAACTATGTATTGACATAACCATTTACAATTTTCTTGAAAGAAAGCTTTTGAAATGATTATTTAGGTGAGTTTTATTGTAAAGAAACGAGCTTATAAAAGCAGGCTGTTTTTTGACTAAGAAATGCAACTGCGGAGCTGCGCGGCCACAGTTAGCACTTAAAGTAATTAACTGCAATTTCAAACTTGGATCACTTATAAAGTGCATAAACTGCTGTTAATCTTGCTCTATGCTAAGCGAAATTGTAACTCGTAGGATTTTTTTTTACTAAAAGTTGTAATGGAAAATGCATAGAAAATGTCGAAAATTTTATGACCGTCCGCCGAATGCTCTAAATTGGATGTTATTTCTACTTGTATATAGCTCCTATATATCACATGTTTCTGCTGCTCAAATGTATGTATCTCAATGAAGATTCATATGGGCGTCCAAAAGATAAACGACATTCCAATAAACAGGCTTGTTTTTAATGCCTATATCTTCCGTGTAGTTACAGCTTATGTACAATAAATTTTTAAAGATACGTTCAGTTTTGTCTGCAAAAGCTATTTATTTGGAATAAAAATTATAAGTAGAATCCAAGTGCAACTAACATAGTAAACTTATTTTATGTAATTTACTAAGAAGTTATAATACACACAACTTTAATGTTCATGTAATTTATTTCATGTTGACACAATATCAAACAATGTTTTTTTTTATACAAGAGAACAACAAAGCAAGTTCCTAGCAGTCCTTCCATATATCCCCCTCCCCCCTATCAGGTCTATGATAGAAAGACTACACTCAGCACGAGACAGACCTTTATTGAATGATAAATAAAGAGGCCGACTTAATTTAATATTCACTTCTTGGTTTCTAAATATATAATAACGTATACGGGTGCTCTACATCTCAGACGCTTGAAAAATGTCAGCCATAATCTTATTACCGTCGTCTGCGTCTAGAAAATTTCTATTTTCGCAAAAGCCTAAGTGTTTTTTCCTCGTTCCCATTTATTTTCCTTTAGGATTTCTCTCGGCTTTTTTATAGACGAATTTAACGTTGTACGCTGAGCCATTCCAGTTATTACGGCAGAAGTTGACGTGTTGTCTCTTCTTTGATATTGTGTCGGTAATTATGCGCAACTTGGAAGTACTTGAAAGATAAGAGACAAACTGTATAACTATCAAGTTTGCTGGGAGCTGTCAGTTTCAAACATTGTTTATAAGCGAAACTTTTCTACAGTTTTTCGAGATTAATTCAATTGTTTTTAGTTAGAAACTTTATTGTCGATATCAGACAAAGTAGTAGGTACACGCTTATTTATGAGATAAAAAAATAAATATAAAATGAACAGACGAACGAAGAAACCTTTCTCTTGATGTCGGTTAAAAATGGCCCTTGCAGTTAGGCATTCCACTCGCATTTATTCTTATTGCTAGATAAAATTAACTACATTTTACCTAGTTGCCTTAACACATATTCCACTTCGTCGTGCAGTCAATATGGCGACATTTCATCGCGACCCTGATATAGCCAGGAAATTGCAGTCTAACTATATTGCTTGAACACTACGTGGAGCACTGTAGCGTGAGTTGAGTAAGTTTGAAATGTATAAGTTACATTAAATAATCTTATTTCATAGGCTGTGTTTCAAGTAAAATCATAACAACTTTGACACATATTGATCCAATATCCTATATATTGTGTGATTTCTGATTAAAATGGCTAGATTTGCAAACGAGAAAATTATAATATGTTTAATTGATTACGATAAGAGCCCTAAGCGATAGGTCACGGGTTTTACCCGCGGTTACATCAATGCAGATTATTCTCTTTGTCATTCTTCTCCCGTCTAAGTATCGTTATTCATGAACAATCATACTGATTTAAATTTCAATCGATGTAATCAAGTAAGTTGCATGACGTACTTACACACGGGACATCAAATATCAATAGGTAGGTAATATGTAGTGAGAACTTTTTTGTCAATAATTTTAATTGATTCGAAGACGAAGTCACGATATTTTAATGACTTTCTCTGATTAGGTTTATTGGAGCCGATTGAAAATAAGTTTATTTTTGAGTTTATTTTAAATTTAATTAAAAGTAAATTACCCTTCCTGTTCATTCAAATGGGATTAGCCAATTTAAGAAAAAAAAACATCGGAATTGGTAATCCACATTAAAAAGTGAGCGTACATATATTATGTGGAATTGTGTACTACCTTTTTTAGTCGGGTGAAAATAAATTATATAGCCGCTTCTGTAAATACTAAACAATTCTAACTACACAGTTAAGAATGCCCCTTTATCTGACCCATTTCAAACTAAGTTACGTTCTATTTGTATCATCAGTTGGTAATTTAATTACCAGTTTACGTTACCCAACAACAACATTGCAAATTAAATTAGCACCTTCTAAAAGTAGGTTTCATTAACATTAAGCTCGTCACATTAAAATGTAATTGCACATTTTAAATTAAAAGCCAAATGAGCTTCGAATCTCGTTACAGTACGAAACGCGTCGTTTCGACGAAATTAAACATTAATTTGTGTCTCGCGTCAAAATATCTACCATTTTTGGATCCCCAGTGAATATTTTATCAGGCCGTTCTGGTGAGGAGGCAGAGGAATAAAATATATGCCTAAATAATGGCCTAAGGGGTAAATAATTTGTATCGCTTTTGACTCAGTCAAGTGAGAAAGCAATAAGTGAAAATTGAATTGTTGTAAAAGTAACTATTTAGCGTATTTTATAAAACTGTTATGCAATAATCAGTTTATTTATTAATACAGATATTTAAATAATAATCGATCACAGTCGTAGAATAAGTAATCTGTTTGCCGAATATGGGCAACATTGCTTAGAGGTCATGTTCCTGGAGAAAGTAAACTCAGATTAAGTTGGTAAGTATTAATAAAATATAAAATAACTAGGAATGCCACGCATTATATAAGGTAGATAACAGTGACCAAGGAATTCTAATGGTCTTTTACAGTGTAATAAGCGTCTATTCTGCTGGCTCACAGCGTAATGCCATGAATAATTTGTCAACATAAACAATGCGTTGTTAGCTCAGAAGTTAGAGCAGAGTTACGGTAAGCCGAGTGTTTGTATGTTAAAGTTCCACTTAAGGCAGTGGAAAGTTATTTTAATTCAAGAAATTGTTATCGGCCAAGGGCATTAGCTATCTTTTTTTTCCTATACTAAAAATCTGCTTACGCATTCGCTTCTATTGAACCCCCTAGGTAAAGTTATTTACTAAACTACTCTACGTGTTTTGTACAGGATGTTACAGGCACAGGTGCCTGTAAAGGTGTTACAGGCACCGGCCACGAATGCAAGGTAACAACTAACCGGTACCGGGTATACATGATAAACGTTTTTGAAATCACTCGTCCGATCACCGTGAGTTTTATAAATAAAGCACATACTGTAAGCACAGGGATGTTGTAATGAAAATTAATGGACCAACTTCCCAGGTCATGCGTCGTTACTGCTGAAAGATAATTTATCTAGACACGAGTCTTTCAGGATAACATGATAATGTGTTTTTGAAAGTTCGTGAACCTTATACGTTCGTAATGATTGATAGAGAGACCACCCAAGTTTGTAATTACTTTATGTTTTGTCACATAATAACTTGTGTATCGTATTTACCATTAGGAAAAACTGTTTCTACAAACTTCTACTACTCATTCACAGTTCTACTCACAGTATTTTCAATTTAGTCTGTTAGTTTTTTAAACTTTCTCCCCTTAACAATTAAAAGATCCAATCGAATTTAAAGTTAAATAAAATATAAATATATGCGATTGGTTTTGAAATCTATGAATCATATCAACTGGCGATTCAATCATTTTTCAACCGATTTAGGTAAAATTTGATATGTAGATAGTTTGAGATTCAAAGGAGGCTATATTTTTTTACAAAGGTAAAAAATATCGGACGATACGCAGAACGTTAATGTAAAAGCAACTGTCTCCGAATTGAACATGGTAAATATTTGATTATGAACTTCGTTTAACCTAGTTATGATCGTACCTGCATGATCCAGGAGCCGTTTCCCGCGAATGTGTAGCCGGCGTGCACGAGGTGCCGGTGACGTGTAAATGAGCTGAGCAAGTTGCGCATGCACTGCATCAGCGTGTTCATCTGTGGGTGTATCAGGATCTCTGTTACGAGGTTCTCCGATGCGAACTGGATAAGACGCTCGCCTGCGAACAAAAGTAAGTGTTAGTCGTTTAGAAGAGGGTTTTATCATCGTTGGACAATGTTGACGTTAGATTGTGAAGCGATAAACAATTGCTAGTGTTGAAATTATTTTTGAAAGTATATAATTATAATACTGACTCATCTAAGACGCTCACCTCATCTTACCCTATTCATAATTAAGGAAAAAATTTCAAATCAATTTTAGATTTGTACTTCAATTTAACATTTTGCCTGTAGTAATTTTTACCTCACTAATCTTACTAAAACTATAAATGCGAACGTTTAGATTGATGGTCCCCCAAACTCAACTCAACTCTTCTTTTAATGAATATCTTTTACTTTTATTAGTGTATTCATATATCATTCGAAATGATCAAATGCAACTTGAACTATCACTTCGTCTTGCGATAGTGTTTGCAAGTCTATATATGTATATTTCTTAATTCGAAATTGTAACCCTGTTATATGAGTTCTTTATTCAAATGTTTTCATTAGACTATAGGCAAGAGCTGCACCCTGTATAAATCACCATTAGTATCACGTGTCAGAGTTCTCCAGCTTTTATGCCCATTGTTCGCGAAACTAGCGACCCTGCCCAGACAATACTAATGACGACACATGCGCTATATGTAGGATTTATTACAAGAATGGGATGTCAGAAAGTTCTGATTTTCAGACTTTAGAGGAAGCAAAAAAAAATACCAATGTTTAATGATGTTGAAAGTACATTACGAGCTCAGACATTTCCATATTAAAAAAATAAAAAACATTAAATATAAAAAAAGTTTTCGAATAGGTTGACAGCCATTTACTGTACAGCTACACTTTTTTTATTTAACTAAAACTATAATAACTAAATTAACTTGGAAGACACAACGTTTGAAACAAAAAAATAGAAAACGTAAATAAATATAAAATACTGAATAAATATGGTATAGCTATAATGTTCACCTACTATTTAAAAAAATTGCCCCAAAAAGTAGTTGAAAAAAATCTCCTAGTTGTAAGACTCGTGCTAAGTTCTAAAGAACTAAGTTCGTGCTGCGTAACGCCCGCGAACTCAAAAAGGTGTCAACTAAGATCACCTTGTACAAATCCTTAGTCCGCTGCAGTCTTGAGTACTGCTGTCAAGTCTGGTCTCCACATTATGACGTTTATATAAAGTGTGTCGAGCGCATCCAGAAGCGCTTTCTGTGGCATCTTTCCTACCAAACCCACAAAGCAAAGAAACTGCCCTCATACGAGGAAAGACTCTTTTTTTTCAAATTGAATAGCTTGCGAGATAGAAGGTATTTGCTGGATCTCATGTTTTTACATAAAATTGTAAACGGAAACATTGACTGCCCTTTTCTACTAGGCTCTATAAACTTAAAGGTACCGTATAAGCTGGCGCGTACTAGTAGATATGTTCCTTTTACGGTCAAAAGCAACAGGACCAAACTGGGTCACCACGCCACCATGAACAGTATACATACAGAGAGAGTACAACAGTCTCTGCAAGATATCCGACATAGATATATTTTCAGATAAGCCACAGAGTTTCAGGAGCAAAATACTGCAATCTTTTGCGCCAAAGCAGCCATAGCTGATTGCTATAGGGTTCACCATTCTTCTTTTGAATTTGAAGCAATATAAGTTATTTTTTAATTTTATTATAGTTTTAAATTATACTTAGTTTTAGTCTTAGGTAATATAATTGTAGTCCACATTGCAAGCCGTGGCAGCCTGTAATTGAGACGGCACTTAGCTTTAAGTCCATTTATGATCTAACTCATTGCTCTTGTATTAGTGTTTGTTTTGTTGGTTGTCCAAATAAATAAAATAAAATAAGACACCAAAGGAAATGGCGAAAGTAAATTTATGATAAAGGAAAATTACGGTGAAATAGAACACACCATAGAAGTCACAAAAGCCAATAAAATTTCAACTCTAGACCGCCTGCGTAGAACACGAAATCAGATATCCGCATTGCGCCATTCAGCCGGCAAATAATTGCGACAGGGCTACGCCTTTATCATTGCAGGACTTGCGAAAAAATGAATCACAAGACATAGTCACAGAAATTTTAATAAATTATTGACAACGAATACGTCTTCAAAAGAATTCTTTATCAAAGTTTTCAAATAATTAGTTGCATTAAATCTTAAAGTTCTCTGAATAACTAAGGATGATCCAATACAATTTGAGAGAATTTCATATGATGAGACCACAACTTTCAGAATGTCACAAGAGTTTCACATTCAAATTATGCGTCAGCATTAACATATGATTTAGGTAGTTACAGTTTAAAACACCTGTTTAAAAATACAGCCAAGTGGTTACTTCATGATTGCATATTTAAATTTATTCATTTCAATATTCCTCATCAAATTCAAAAATCAGAATCGATTATGAAACACCTACGTACTTAATGCCTAAAGGAGTCGGGCAGCAACGTTTTTTCTCCGCTCGCGAACTCTGCCAATCATGGCAATTATGGCAAAATAATCCTTTTAGATAGGCCCGAGTCCAGCAGTGGACTGATATAAGAGTAATAAAGATATAGTGATGATCAGTATATAAACTTGAAAAATTTTGTCTCAGGCGGGACTCGAACCCGCATCTCCTCGCATGCCGGGCTGGCGCCATACCGCATACCGCTGATATTAAAAGTGCAATTAAGTTGCTAAAATATCAAATAGAGCATATAGTGTTGATGATGATGAACTCACCTGTAAAATTTTGCCTCAGGCGTTTTAATAAAAAAATAAATTTTATCGGAGTCACAAGAATAAGACGTACTTTTTTTAACCGTGTCAAATTCAGGACTTGCCCCTAAGCCTTTATTCAGAAGCCCTGTTTTCAGTCTATTATTATCCCGGCGCTTTATCAGCCCACAGTCGGCGTCATTCCGCCATCCAGATTCGTCCAATTCCCGCGTAATGCCGAAGATAGCTTTTATTTATGAACGATTGGGAAAAAAGGAAATTTTCCTTTCTTTCAGTGACCAAATGCAGCCTTTTGATTTTTTTAAACGTATTCATGGTCAAAGTTCACACTGCTACTGTATTTAGGTAAGGTTTTTCTATGTATGATTTTAATTTAAAAAAATTTAGTACTTTCAATGTTAGAAAATTTAACGCTGTACACATAGCGGGCTAGTTGTCATATATTGAACAATTTTAGGGGTGATATGAAAATCAATATCAACATTGATTGATGCCGGTTGTTAGGTTACGTAAACACGAAACCTTTTGTGGCCGAATTCCTTGGGTTTATGAGTCGTTAAAAAATCGTAAACCAGTTTGATTTATTGTAGCGGCTGTTTCGTTAAGGAACAAGGGTTTCATGGTAAACTTTAATTAAAATTTCTGAACGTTATCACAAAACTAACGGGCTTATATAATACTTTACCATATACAAATGTACGGAACGTCCAGCAACGGAGTGCATTTCAATTATTGTAACTTATTATATTATTTGTTAGATACTGATTTCAAATACACACAGGTTTTATAATTTTTCGTTAGTAAATTAAACTGCTTCTGGAACTATCTTATAAAGTATGTCAAGGATCTACTTTATAATATGTGATGAAGAAAAATAAGCAATCTTATAATTGGAAGATTTTATATAACACTAGCTGTTGCCCGCGACTTCGTACGCGTGGAATGTAGACAAATTAAAATTATCCCGCGGCAGTCGTGAATTTTTCCAAAGTTTAAAGTATGTTCTGTTTCAGCCCTTAATCTATCTCCACGTCAAATTTCATCTAGATCCGTCCAGCCATTCTGGCGTGAAATATTCGCATTTATAATATTGCTTTGCTACACCGGCTGACACACTTTTGTCTTGAATCACTGCGTTAATTTCATAGCAAAGAATTTTCGTAGTTTACCGTACTGCACATCCGAGTTGAATTTGATGAGCTATCTCCATTAAAACATCGTACACCAAACATTACTTAATATATCACAACGATAACCATTAAAATATTTAACACACTTTACATAACAACGCAGGCGTCATTTTAGTAACTCGTTAAAATTTCACGTAATAATGGAGCTAGGGACCACCGTAATATCGAGTGATATTAATCACCGGATATTTTGCACGCAAAAATGCCTTTTCGGATGGCATCCAATTTTTATACTTGTTAATTGATTTCAGCCCAATAACAGCGACGAGAAGGGAGGTTCAAAATAGAGAAAATTAAATGTTCGGCATACCATTTTTTTTTTGTGTTCACTATATTTTTACTACCATAAAATAGTGAGGTTACCCGATATTCTGTGTGAGTTGTTAATATAGCTTTGAGTGATTTATCGGCTTTATCGGATTTATTATACTCTCGCCTAATTTTAATAACTCCGTCTGTTACTACAAAAAAGAGCTGCCTTTCTTTTATTCTGAATTACTGAGACTGAAATAAATTTGTTTAATACAATCTTAATTCCATATTTTATAACAATAACTTGAAATAAAACTTTTAGTATCTGCTCCTTGTTTGGCATCAGTTTTAACATGATCTAGGTTAATACACTACCTAAGGATTACATGGAGGCCATTACATAAAAAAACGATCTCATCATCAGACTGTAACCTGTGCTGTAACTTTATAAACGACACTTGACTAACCAATAAAAAAATGATTTATGTAGGCAAACCGATTGCATAACATCAAATTTTATTGTTTTGTTCTTCTTAATTAGGTTTGGAATGAAACTAAAAATTTGAAATATACCTACATAACCATCACAATAAAAAACTTTTAGGCAGTACTCTGTCTAAACAAATTTTAGTCGTTTAACGAAAATCTTTAGCCAACCTGCCTTAATTCATATATATTTAAAGATACATAAAAAACACTTTTTTAAATAATTTGGTGCAAGATGAATGTCGGGGATTTTTTTTCAGCATGGGCTCAAAATTTGTGGTGTTCAAAGTAATTTGTGAAAAAGTTAAACTTTATTTTTTTAAGGCTTTCTGCGCTGTTTCAGTCTTTTTACAAATTGTCTACATAAGCAAAAGTTATGAGTGGTCATAAAAATATAGGACCATCGAATTAAGAACCTTAGCTTTTTATCGATTGCAAAAGTCAACAAAAGCAAGAGTTTTACAAATGGAATAGAATGGCTGTGATGTTACTACATTATATTTTACTTAATTCGATTCTAATACGTTGTCCAAAAGTGTGAGACTGCATTAAATAGGCTTATTCGATCATGTCTTTTCAGTATAATTCGACAGACAGACAACAGATTAGTTTTTTTTTAAACATTTTGAAGAACTTGGTTTTTCGGAACTATTTAGCAAATATACTTACTTAGATATAGCAAATATATTAACGATGGACTTAAATTTGAATTGGACTTATCTATATTACTGGGTTTTATTTTGTAACCTCATCCTAGACTTCAACAATAGACTCACAAAGATAAGAAAAAAATGTCACTGTCTACGTATTACATGTCATAACGAACGAGAAAATACGCAAAATTGACAAACCGTAAATCAAAAAAGTATGTCAAACATCTGGTGGACCCGGTGCCTATTGTGTCCAGGTTTTTTTGTCGAGTCTGTATTTGAACTGAAACATACCCTTTTGTTAAAAAAATATATGACCAATAAGTTCTAAAAGGTGAAGCTCCCTAATTTTACTTCTTTTATTATTTCTGCGAATGGAATTTCAGGTAGTATTATCAGGGTTCCCAATTTACATCGAACACTGTCTTTTCAGAATTCTTTTTTACAATCCTAATAACCTCAATATTTTATATTTTTAGGTTTTATATTTATTATAATCATACGCCAAAAAAATAACAAAATAGAGGTCAATCACGGTTAATTGGATTGTACTTACTGTACGCAAATATAGAAGTCAAGAAAATAAAAACACGGTTTTACAGATACAAATATGTTGAAATATATTTATATTTTGATAATACAATATAATTAAGAATATAATAAGTGATAATCGTGTTTTTTTTCCGTTTCGTAATTAAAATTTGTAATATAGTTTTTTCATAATATATAAGAATGATGTCTTTAAAATCCATAAATTACCCTAAAATATTTTATGTAACACCACATTAAAAATTGTTTTTAATTTCTTTGTTTAGTGTGCAATAAAGAGTACCTATTCATTAATTCATTCATATTATATTAGTCCATGTTCGGAAAATGTCATCTACATTGTGTAACCAAACATTTAATCAGAATTGCTTAGGAGATAAATAAAGTCGTCAAACTAATAGAAGTTTCCATAGAGACTATTTAATATCAAAAACAAAAAGCAACGGTCCTTTCATTTCACCGCATTCAGAACCGCCACCCATTTCTAGTTCCAGTACCTATATTGAATAGCTGTTCGCGGTTTATTCAGTGAAGGTTTCAACTGAGTTCTGCTTTCATGAAGCTTAACCGAGTTAGATAAAGTGGACACTTTTAGGGTTCCGTATTTTTTAAGTAAAAAGGAACCATAAAATTACTGTGTTACTGGCTTTCTGTCTGGCTGTCTGTCTATCTGTCAAGACAAGTTTATCTAGGAAACGCAATCGAGTTTAAATTTCGACCCTTATACTCAGGTGAACAATTTCTTAAAGATGTAAAAAAGCCTAAATATTTAACTATAGTTCATTCCATTTTTGGGGGGTTATCAGGTCAATAATATTTCTGTTTTGTAAATATCATTAAATTATAACAGTTATTGAGTATTGCAGAGCAAACGCTTAGCGTTTCTTATAAATTATAAATTGAATGTGAAAAACTTGCGAACAAACGAGTGAAACAGCTGGCCAACCAAGTTACATGCTAGTAACAAAGATTTGTGCTAATTAATTATACCTTAAAGATCGCCACCGCTTCCACTGTGCTCCCACCCAGGCCCAGCGCTAGCGAATCGCTCATCTCGTTAAGCGCGCGCGTCCAAGTGAAAACTGTGATAATTCCGCCCTGCCAGCCAGCAATGTAGGTCACCCGAAAACTCGTTAGCGTTTAAGTCTGCGTTCACAGTGGGATGACTGCGGGATTTAGATACTAGTCTGGTTACATTGAATGAAGATATTACTTTAAGATCAGTTTAAAGTAGAAATACGGCAGCTAAATATTATTAACAACAAGAATCTTACATTATTATAAATTACGTTAATTGCATTGCATTTTATCGACACTGTTTAATTAAGCATGTCTTAACTTATAAATTAAACATAATATATATTGGGGGTGCAAGCTCCTAACATTAAAATTTGATGAAGCAACGCTGGCTCACAGCGTAAGAATATGCTTGAAAAATTCGCGCCGTGTCGCAGTGTCTCGGTGGCCTAATGGTATGGCGCCCGCCCGGCATGCGAGGAGATGCGGGTTCGAGTCCCGCCTGAGACAAATTTTTTCAAGTTTATATACTGATATTAT
The DNA here is from genome assembly GCA_949315895.1 of Anania crocealis. Classification (NCBI taxonomy): domain Eukaryota; kingdom Metazoa; phylum Arthropoda; class Insecta; order Lepidoptera; family Crambidae; genus Anania; species Anania crocealis. The sequence continues at coordinate 20,802,010 of OX438879.1, read as the reverse complement.
AAGTGCAATTAAGCTGCTAAAATATCAAATAAAGTATTTAATACAAGAATCTATTTTTTTTCTTTTAAAATTGTAGTTTCTTGTTTGTATAAGATTTATTGTTTCATAAAACTACCTGTAAATTATCTTTCAAGACTTAAACAAAGTCTCTACTACGTAATATCAATTATTTAAATTGGCCGTCTCATAATTAGACGTGGCTTATCTCTATTTTATTTTATGCAGTAACACCATGAATGCTTTATGCTGTCTGTTCAAGGTAAATAAATCGTTTGGCGTGTGGGGCTCGCATGCGAGCGCTCTGTGAGCCAATGAATATAGCAACACTGCCCATTTGCGTTACTAACTGTCTACGATTCCGATGTTTCCTTTACTCGACTTTGCAATTCTTTGGGGCATGTGTCTTAAAAACTATCTCTGCATCATATTTCATCTTAATCGATTTAACGATTTATGCGAAAAACTTAGAATGCCGTCTGCGTTTCAAGACAGGTTTATTTTCGCATTTACTCGTACTATAGTATTAGTATTGTAAGAATTATAAATACGGTAACAAAGCCCGATCTTTGTTTATAAATAAAGCCCACCGAATCAGGACAGAGTAGTGATAGCTGGTCAAATAAATCATGCTTTGATGATGTGAAAATGGTGATGTGATGGGAAAATGTGAATGATGATTTGTGGTTGGAATACATAATCTATCAATGATAAAATTTGATATGGAGAAAGTTTTTGTCCTTGAAGTCATACCTTAAAGGGCACCACAACTTAAAGGCAACTACAGGGTTGAAGTGTGTATAGGGATGCAATGTTTTCTGATATGTAAAACGATAAACTTATCGCATGGAAATATTACTTAGAGGGGAATAAGACGCTGCCTCCCCGAGTAATGTTATAGCTAGTACGCTAGTAATGTTATACGTAGAAAGCTATTTTAAACTAACAAATAAACTAACAAGAACAAGAGGTAATTCTCAATTTAACAGGTGTTTGAAACATTTTTTTTCCTCGGTTTTAAAGGTGAAACTAGTTTTAACTTGTAGAACAGCAAAAAACCGGTTTGAGTTACAAAAACGAATCTCTGGAAACGAATGAAGATCTCAACAAAGAAGTAAACATTCCCTAATAAAATGACCCCGATCTCATCCCATTCCTAGCCCATTCAGCAAAATGTATTACTAGTAGGTACCATTAGCCGGTGGGTGGGTCCGCAGTATTTTATCTAGGTATGTCTAGGCAATCTAAGGCGCGCCTGAACTCTGACCCTTGGTTGCTGGGAGGGTACCATTAGTGGTACGATATTGATTCGGGCTCTTATTTGCAAAGGGTAATAGCCGAAGTTATATACTCTTAAATATATAATAATAGGTCATAAAGAATTTTCCGGTGATAACGTCATAACCTGCGTTCCTACATCATCACAAAAATAGGTTAATCTACCGAACAAAACCATTTTTTGACTTGTTCATTGAGTTAATTCCATAATAAAAAAATATAAAAATACCCCGACAAACATCGTCACGTCAGGGGTTTAAAATGTAAACTATGGATCTCTACGCTGCGCTGGACCGACACGAACTTGGCCGATTTTTTAATGTATTTTAAGGAAATCATTTAGTGAAATTTTGGAATTTTCATTATTGTATATTACTATACGGAGTTGCAACAGTTGCAAAAGTTTTAAAAGTAAGTTTGGTTTTTCTAGAAAGGCACACCCAGGTGATAAATATTTATAAAATTACGTAAAACTTTATTAATATTTTATCAATAGATGATAAAAATGGAGGTTCCCAACCCTAACAAATTGACTCAAAAACTGACTTAAAAAGAAATTTAATAGAGTGTATGAAATACATTATTTGTAAAATATAATTGTATAATGTTTTTTGCTTGTTTAATATAGGTATTTGGTTAGTATTTTCATCTCTAAAAACCTACATACTTTTACGTTCTTGTCTGTGTCTACAATTAATCGGTCCATTACAGCTAAGTCCGACTACATCCTGGATACTAGCCAGACAATGCATTAAAGGGATGCATTCGAACTACCGAGCTTTAGATAAAAAATCGGTTGTTGTGGCTACGGGAGAAATTTGCTTGATAATGGATTGGGATCACTAAAGTAATTTTATTGGCAGGCAGTGGAAACTGCATTAAAAATCGAGCATTCAATCATATACATAAATTGCAATGTAAATTGTGATAAAAAAACTTATAGTTTTATAGTTTGTATGCTTAGAAGAAACTATAAAATGATAGAGGTACGAGTCGAGTATATTTGTATTTCGGAAGCTGAAAAATATAATTATTATCGATTTATTATTATTTTCTGTAATTACTACTAGCAAAGAGATGTCGTAGTAAATAAATAAATAAATAATTGTTTATTTTAGATAACTAAAGTGATCCATATAGTAATATAGTGATATCATTAGTAAAAAAAGACTAACTAATAGAAGTCAATCAAAAGAAATCACCTAAATCTTTCTTCTAGTCAGGACATTTACTGTAATGAGAAACCACTAGTAACAGATTGCCACATTTATAATAATAGCACCTAAGTTTATCCTTTACCTATACCTGTCAGCCTGTCACAGTAATTTTAATAATTTAATAATTTATTTATTTTATAAAGCCTTTTCTACAGTACAATGTTGCACTGACTCCCGAGCTAGTATAACTGTGTTTCAGGAGTCAGTTTTAATCCCTTAAATATTACTATACAAAAGGTTAATGTTAACAATCAAAATTAATACATGTTTTTTTATTGATTACTACCTTGGAATGTGCGTAAGTGTGTGTGTGTGTGTGTGTGTGTGTGTGTGTGTGTGTGTGTGTGTGTGTGTGTGTGTGTGTGTGTGTATGTGTATGTGTATGTGTGTGTGTGTGTGTGGGTGCGTGTGTGTGTATGTGTAAGTGTTTATATGTTAAATATATAGATTCTGATTGATAAATAAATATGTAATGTACTAATTGTCTACAGCATAAGAGATTCTGTACTGTTATAGTCAAATAGCTTAAGCCACTCCTTGATCTTAGCGACTCTGAACGGGACAATGTTGTAACACTGCTGAAAATTTGAAGGTGTTGCTCGGCGCTATAGTATTTCGAGATAGATAGACTCTTTGGATTTAAAATAAATGTGGCACAAAAATATGTAAGTTTCTATTTCATGCATTAGACTTTTTTGGTTATAATCATGTAAATGGTTAACAGAAAACAATATTTCATGGCACTATTTTAAACTAAGTGACAAATAATGCTAATAATTGCTGCCTACTGAAAAATGCCGACTAATATCATTCTTATTTTCTCTGTCGAATATAATGTAAAAGTAAAGAAAAGTAACAGCCGTTATCATTCCACTGCAGGGCGAACCATAGCAATGACGGGTATAGGCATAATCATCACGCTTGCCAAATGCGGGTTGCTGATCAATCGAATATAATGAAGCATTATATTATAGCGATAATCCTTTTATCAGACTCATTGTTGTTCTTCGTAGGTACAATAGGTCATTTTATGTCCTTAATTGGCTAGCGAGAGAACTCAACTGTCATGCCATAATGCAGAGCTAAACCAATGTCTCAAATATAATAATCTTATAGTTTTGGTAATAGTATTAAAACTATTGCATTTGAAACAATGGTTTATCCGATAGCGATAAAACATTTTTGCCCATACCTATTATAAGTAGACGACGTGATTGATTACGCCCGTGTCAGTGATCGGCGCGGTTGTATCAATTTGTGGATTAATATTACCGGTAACATGTGACGTAATTGTGTGACCAGGATATTAATCAACAGTTTCAAGCAATTAATAGTGATGTAAAGCTTCTAGTCTAGATAATACTAGTTAATTTTATAAAAAGGATGCCTTTACAATATGTACCTATGTTACACTTAGCATACATATTTTATAGGCATCCTTAATCCGATATATAAGAACTAGATACAGAGTTTGGTACAAAAATGACACTTAAAACTGTCCTCGATTGAATGACTGACTTCATTTTATGTCAGATTAATTTTGTAACCCCGACAAATTATGTCGTCACGCAATAGTATGGATATTTCTGTCATGTTGTATACAGGGTGTAAAAAAACTAAACGCAGATCCTGAAGCTACGCAATCTGTAGAGCAAACCAAGTCATGTTACTAAATATTATAGCTGGGAAATGATTTTTATTTTTGAGACTAAAAAAATATTAAAATACATAGCACGCAATGTGTAGCAGCCGGAGCCTGGACTGCTGTGCTGGAGATGACTACTAAGTTCAAAATTCGTCCGCGCTGAGCCGTATATTGCGTATTGTAATCCTTATTATGAACGAAATAATAAAAAAAACACCATGTATGTAAGAAGAAAAGTTTAAGTTTAAGAAAAGTAACCTTTGGTAACAGGTTTTGTAATAAAATGGAAAACAAAATTGTGACTTTGACCTTCAATATCTTCGGAACCAGCTGTTTTTGATCCTAGTGATGGGGACAATACGTGGTTTTCGGATCTGCGTTTGATTTTTTTACACCCGTTATATTCAATTCATATATGTTGTACTAAAAGTGCACCCTTATGTCAAATGTGTACACTTTTAGTTAGGACTACTTTTTAAAGCTGATTGTGTATCTAGTTTTGTCATATTACATTAATACTTCGGAGCTATTGTTTTTTGGGACCAAATTAATTATATTTTTTACGATGTCAATGTTGCTCTATCAGTAAAAGTCTAAGTTGATTGCGTGGTTTAAGGGAACGAATTGAATTTGCAAATGAATATAACAATTACGAACTTTATAAAATCGTGGTAGCAAAACCATTACCAAATAATATTATCAAAACATAACTCAATGAAAATTTTAGCGAAGCATTTGACAAACTTTATCCGTTAGGGGCTTAAACTTTTAACAGGATTAAGTAGCTGTAAGTAAAGGATCATAATCTAAAGGAGTACGTCGTAAAAATGACATAAAGTGGAGATTTTAACCGCAGAGAGCCTGTTTTAGTGAAATACGGCAGACAAAGATAAAAATGATTAACAATTTAGCGGCGCAAGGGAGCTTCTCGTAAATTCCTAAGGTGTGTGTGAAGTAGGCTTCAATATTTTAAGTGTTCTGATAAAACGATTTATCTGTTATATAATCTGTAATTAAGAATGATTATATATTTTGGAAGTAATAGAGATTGTGCTTTTCGGGTCGGCGTGATTACAGTACCTAAAGTACTTACGGATCCACAACTGCTGAAACTGGATCGCTTAACGAGGAAAAGAGATACTTTTCCCAATAGTTAAATTTTAAGGCTAGGTATAAAAATAAATCTTACCTTTATTTTTGATAAAATTTGACCTACACTATATACCTAAAATGATGTTGATTTAAATAAATTCCAGAGTATCGAGCAGCTGAGGCAATGGAGCAAAGTATAGGGATGTACCATATAAAAAAATTTTTTTTTTAAATACCATTCTGTTACAAAGTTATTAACGGTTACAGTGAGTAAACATTTTATCAATCAATCAGAAATTATAATAGGTACAAGGCATGTGGACGATACGAATCAATTATCTGACCGACTAGTGTAATCGAACATCAAGAGAAAGTTTTCAATCACTTGATTCCGAATTACAAAAATTCAACAATAAATAGATAAAAACTACTTCACGCATACGTTACATTTTTAATTTACTATCTGTAAAGCAGCTGTTCCATGCTCTTGTACTCGTACATCCTGTATATTAGATTTGTTTACCCCAACATCATTCTAGAACCTTTATCATTATTTGAAGTAGAAAAAACGTCTTCGACGATATGGAGATTCATTTTAATACTTTGTTCTCATACAAAACACTAAAAAGAAAATAGAAACCTCGCCCTACTTACAAAATAAGTGACTCAATAAAAGAGCTGATATTTATCTGGTTATACCTAGTAATATCGCGTGACCTACTTTAAGATTATACTTTATCCTTCATATGTGAATCTACGAGTATATTTACATAGTCATTGTAATGAAACACTACTTTTGGTGTTTTATTTTCGTAATAAACTCGATATTAGTGTATTCAATGTTCAAATATCTCTGGTAAATAATACCACAGATATGAAGGCGAAAATAACATGGAAGTTAATGTCGATGTTGCCAGATTCTTACAAATTTCTTGACAAAATATTGTACCAATGAAGAATATTTTATGTTTTGGTATATTATATTTACATTCTTCGTTCAAGATTAGATACTTCGTGAAAAATCGAATAAACAATAAATCCGCTAGCAATATCGTTAAAAAAAGGCTTCAACATTTCTTCGCTGTGAAGATCGAATAATATTCTTAAAGATTTGGGTTATTTGTAGCAGATCTCCCAAAAAATATAAGCGGCTTATGGTAGGTACAGTAATGCGGTACTTGATGAACACTGTATTTTATTTTTATTCAAACGATATCTCTTATTATCTTTGTGATAGTCATTTCTCTTTTGCTCCGACAGGCGATGATTTCGCATAAAAAAGCATATCAAGCAAGACAATGTCTATGGTATTTATGTTTTATTATATTTTCTTGTGCCAGCGACAAGATGTGGCGTTATTATTGTCATTTTGGAAAGATGTTATAATTACGAGTATATAGCTTGGTTAGCACACTCACGATTATTATTGAGGTCGACTATTTATTTTTACATGAATTTTACAATTTTAAATTTTGACGAAATAGTCCTGAAATAGTACCGATTCTCAGTAGAGAACTTCCTTTTTTCCTGCTCTTGTGTTAACCGAATCCCCCATGCATACTATTCTATGGAATGGTAGCTAAGTGTCTTTTATTAAAGTTATGAGTTATGACTCACCGTATCTGGCTTCCTCCCCCTCGGGTGCCTGCGCCGTGAGGGTGGATAGCTCCTTCTCCAGATCGACCTGATGCTCGCCAGAATCCCATGATAGCAGCCCTGGAACAAGCAATAATATTTATATTTAACTGAGTATTAAGTAGGCCTGGACGGTGTTTCCAGTAAGACGTTAATATCAATAACCGATTCAGAGGGTCGTGGATATTTGTATGGGGAATAAAAATGAAATAATTTTAAATATCTCTAAAAACCGCGATATAAATGAGATCACGATATAACTGAGAGTGCGATATAACCAAGAGCATGATCTAACCGAATGCTACACTAACAAAGTCGCAAGACGCGGGTTGAACGCAAGTTTACTTATACTTATTTCAATGATGCATGTTTCAGAATGTTTTGAAATAAGTTAATAATCATGCTTTGTATTTACATTTATAAGTTTTATCATAGTTATTTTAAAGAGGATTGCATAATTTTACCCTAAGAGGTTTAGAACTAGAACATTTGAAAATTTTAGGAAGACCAAACCTGAACATTTAAATAAATTTTGTATGTACATTTATTGCTAAAGTAATTCTATAAATATATAAAATTTATGAAAAGTAAGTAGTAGGACTAAATAATTACAGATAAGATGGAAGCGACAAAGCTTAAATAGAAAAATATCATAGAAATACAACCCTCTTAAAGCATTCCCAGAAGTAATATCAAATACTTATATTATTACATCAATCCGCAACATTCGAGAGGAGTTTGCGGGAAAGTAACACATCAGACGGCCAATCCAATAATGAGAAAACTCAACGATTCATAATACATAAGCCCAAGAATACACAAATATGAGTGTGGAAGTTCCCAAGGGATGCGGAGAACAGAAATGTATATTACAGAGTCGTGCCACAAATGGAAATGTTAGCGTTTTTTATATAAGATAAAAAAAGGGACAGTTTGTAAAAGTTTACTATACCAATTATACATGGTTAAATACTGTTTTAGGTAACAATGAAAACAGTTAGAGTTATAAAACTAAAATGCGAATAAATATGATAAAATGTTTCCAATGCTAAATCCATTATTTTACTAGCGCTCCAACCACAACTCTGATGGCTGGGGACTCGCGTATACCACAATACCAGTGTTATCACGTAACCGATCATATCACTCTCCATACGGATCACTTTAAATTGTAGTAAGCTCTATGTTTTAATTTTTTATCGTATAAATCAATTGAGTGATAGTGTAGATTATTTCAAAATAAGTTTCTGATGAGTAAAACCTCATTTATTTTATTAACTTTATTGTTCTGTACCTAAAAAGTAAAGTAACGGTCTGTCTAGAATCATACCAGCTGCAGGGCAAAGGCCTTCATCATCGAATTCAAGTTGACAAAAATTATGGGTACAGGCATAATCAGCATTCACCACGCTTGCGAAATGTGGGTTTGTGATCAGAAACACGAGCAATGTTCGAAAATTTACACTTTTCTCGGGTCAGGTCAGAGAACCTAGGGATCGAATCCAGGACTCGAGATCTTGGCACGGTAGGTACTCAAACCTTTAACGGGAAAAAGAAGAAAACAAGCCCTTATAAGATTACTTTGTTGTTCCGTCAACGCTATTTATCAGTGATAAAGGTATATGAACTCTATCAAATAAAACACGCGACTGTAATCATGTACAGGACTTTGCGTTATTTATAGCATTCCCCCAGGACTCAGGAAGTAATGAAGGAAGGCCGACCCGTTCGCGAGAGTTAATATTTACGCCGCTGCTATTTTTGCTGCATAAATAAGCTTGCGTCGAGTAGCTCGTTGAGGAAGAAGACAATTCTGTCAAGTATTATCAATACCGATATCTCTATAAACTTTCGTGGACATTTGACATATTGCTATGTTATTATTCAAACTTCGAGTCACATTAACTCTATTGAGTACCAAATAGATGTAATTTACAGAATCGCATCATCAAATTAATGATGTATGATTATTTCAATAAATCGGCCAAATGCGAGTCGGACTCGCGCACGAAGGGTTCCGTACCAAAAAGGCCAAAAAAACAAGTTTGTTGTATGGGAGCCCCCTTAAATATTTATTTTATTTTGTTTTTAGTGTTTGTTGTTATTGCGGTAACAGAAATATATAATTTGTGAAATTTTCAACGTCTAGCTATCGCGGCTCTTGAGATTCAGCCTGGTGACAGAGCGACGGACAGACGGACAGACGGACAGACAGCGAAGTCTTAGTAATAGGGTCACGTTTTTTCCCTTTGGGTACGAGTGACTTTAACTTCACGGCAATACATATTATATCCTCTGAAGAAAACTTTTTAAATAACTAACAAACTCTCGAGTTACTTTTAAAGTGCTGGTGACCACAGACTCACAGTTATAAGAATGAAAATAAGTTAAGAAGAGTTAGTCATGGACTTGTTTTGTTGAATTATAAGCTTTTTGAAACTTCATAAATTAAGTTGAAATGATGAATAATTTCAGGAAATACCCAATAGTTTACTTCATTGACTACTTTTTTCTACTACTTTAAAAAGTCTCATTTAAAAGTAACCCATGTTTGTTCTTAAAGGTTCGGCTAGTTTTTACTGTGTCAAACTGTTATTTCTAGACAAGCATCACATGGATCTTTAGAGGACAATGATGGGACTACTTCCACAACAGCTCTAACATCAAAATGTATTTTAAACTTTCTTGATGCATTGTCACACATAAAACTTATCACTAAACCGGGATTTTGAATGCAAAGTTATAATTTATGGGCAAAATCTGCCCGCGACCAAGATTCGTGCAGTCGGATCAAAACGTCGGGAAGGTAAATACGATTTTACCTATAAATTATAACATTGCATTTTAAAATCCCGATGTAGTGATAAATCATAATAAATTAATATACCCTTTTTTCTCAAACAACAGCTGATTGGCAGCCATACAAGCAGAAGGTTTTGGCCAATCCTACAAAGACAGATGTTGTGTATGAGCAGTAGATAACCAATCGTCTGAACAACCTATTTTATTATTGAATTTTCCGAGAAGGAAGTAAGTTTGTTCAGTTACGTCAACGATGTTCAGGAAAATTGGTGGCTTGATGGTATAGCGCGGCGCCCGGCGCATGCGAGGAGATGCGGGTTCGAGTCCCGCCTGAGACATAATTATTCATTTTCAAATACTGATATTATAAAACAATTGCAATTAAATTGCTTAAATAATATATAAAAGGATGTTCAGGAAAATAATAAAATTAAACAGAATGCTATTTCAAACATCCTTCCCGTATTTTTATAACAATCTCCTTGTATCTTTAAATTCGAGATATTTTTGCTATCACACGCTCAAGGAAACGCGGAAATAATCACGGAAGCGAGGCCCGGCGGTCTACGGGAAACTATTTCAACGCAATATCGGCTGCAACAGCAATTTGTTTGTGGTTCACTCTTGACTCTGTCCTGCTTCAATATAAAATTTGTCTCTGTGAAATGCTAGCTTGATTGAAATTTCCTGCAACTTAGAAAGGTATACGAAGGTCTAGTAAGTATATATGTATTTTAAAGTTCCACTACAATGATGTTAGTGAAAAATTTACAAACTTCAAAATGGATTGGGCCTTTTATAAACTGCCACAGTCAATTCAATGGCCATCATTAATACTCGTATTAGACTAGCAACAAACACTTACGTATACAAAAGTATCCAGACAGAATAAAGCAAACGATGTTTTTAGGCGATGTCTGTTTTCATTATACCTACCTGAACTTTGCCCTACAATTATACGAGTATTGAGAGTTATGACGAAAATAAACGCGAACAAGATAATTTACGATCTAGTCTTTATTTATTCATTTTTGAGGACATATTATACACTGTGCTTTTTAAAGCACCTGTAAAACGAAGCCTACGTAATGTAAACATTATGTATAACATCTTGGCAGTGTTATTTTCAGTTTTTTAGCAATTTTTTTTTTAATATTAATTATTGGTCCTGCTAATTATTTTGAAACACATTGTGACGCGCATGGATGTAGCTTTGTAAGGACCATTCAACCGAGAGACCCCGCTGCAGCAAAATAATACATCTGTGGGCGTCACAGCGCGTAACAAAATTAAAAGTCTGAATCAAAATTTAATATTTTTCAAAGAATATTTTTAATTAAAAAATAAATAACATTGCCATGATGTTATACGTACTGGTGCAATAACGTGGGCTTTGTTTTCCAGGTGATTCAAAAAGCACGGTGTATATATTATATAAGTACAACGATATATTCTCGTGTCACAATGTTAGTTACTATACTCCTCCGAAACGGCTTTACTGATTTTTACCAAATTTTATATGCATATTTAGTAGGTCTGAGAATCAGCTACTATCTATTTTTCAAACCCCTAAGTGATAAGGGTTGTTCACCCTTAACATTTTTTATTTTTATTTTTGAGCCAAACTTTTTGTTTTTAATTTTTCTATAATGTGGCATTAAAAAATACATACAACCCTAAATTTTTACCCTTTTATCACCGACCCCTATTTTTCAATAGCCATTTTAGTAATTTTATGACAAAACAACGTTTGCCGGGTCAGCTAGTGAAATATGTAATTAAGCCAGTCTGTAAGGCGGAGTTTGCCGCCCTGAAAATACATGATGACTTTTTCATCACAGTCAAAAAATTTTTATATGCGTAAGTATCGTATAGATAGATGTAAAAATGTTCAAGCTTTTACCCGAAAATATTTTTCGCAACATAGCATTCCATTTTTACGGTCCTAAGCCTGTAAAGGTATAAAGGGAAAATGAACAACTTATGAATAGTATCGTAATGAATGAATGAGATGCGCATCGCGTAAAAAAAGTGTTGCAAGGGGGCCATTTTCTAGCTGCTTTATCTTGACATTTCTGTACTGGGCTATACCAAAAGAAAAATAAGTGCTTTGTTAATTGTCTCACAGATTTTTGTATTAAAATTTGGGAAGTAATTAAATTTTCATTTTGTATATTGTAAACATAATATGTATCAAATATAGATCCTGTTTGATATAATAAATTCATTTGTTTATTGTCTGGATCTAAGTCCAGTTAGTTAATGTATCGAACGAATGGTTCCTAATTTCCTATCCTGTTCTAGATTGCACTGAAAGTACACTGTAAAATTGATTCTGTAAACAGTAAAGATTTCAATTTCATTTCAATGACCACCCTATTTTAAATTTTTAAATATATTATTACGAGTAAAAAACGGGGCATTTCAGCCGACTTGTCGCCGACTACAAATATGGCCGACTAGTCGGTTTTCCCGACTAGACGGCGGCTAGTCGGTACAAGCCTAATTTTAATCTTTTATTATTTTGGGAAAAAAGTTTTATTATTAAATCAATCATTAATTCTTAAAGTTAGCAAAATACTTAGACTGAAAGCCACTCAGCTGCATTTGCGTAAAGTACGAACAAAAACAATAATTAAACAATCAAAAAACAAAGGCAACAAAACTTTTCATCCGTTAAATTTACCTACAATAAAGATGAATAAAAGATGCGGAAAAATGTTTACTTTTTAGAAAACTCAGAATAATTAAAAATATAAAGAGATAAGGAGGACCGTTGTCGCCTTAAGTGATATTAATTTTGCTTTCAAAGTCTGCTGAAAGGCTGGCTTTTATATTATTAATCCTGAATATTCATAAGTTCTGAAAACAAAAACTGATACACCTAGCTTTTTTAGCCGGCTCGCTTGTTTCATGTCACAGATTTTATATACGTTGTCATGGGAGTGCTCTGCCTTTTTCAACCAACGCTATAAATAAAATAAAATGTATGGCGCAAAATATATTTTTTTCCTTTTTAAACGTCAGCAACGTTTATATAGGTATGTGTGTTACTATGTGTCGTCTAAAGATGGGTTTTCACCTGAGCAAGTTTTCGCCATCCTTTAACTTATTATTACAAATGTGAATGTAAGTTTGTTTGTTACTCTTTCACACAAAAACCTAGTTACACATATTCTCAGATGTATAAGAAGGAACATAGGCAATTGGGTATTCCACTGTTGGGCACAAGTTTCCGCACGCGCGATACAAAGTGTTGTTCACGTGCCGCGGGCGAAAAGCTAGTATTTGATAAATGCCCGGGCTTGAACATCTCTATAATGCGCTGGCATTTTGGGCATATTGGGTAAATGTCCGGGCGTAAACTTATCCTCTAGTCACGTCGGTGCCGTAAATTCTTGTTCGTGAGTAATTCTTTTATTAGGAGTACGACAATTTGGTTTGTGTTGCTGAACACAATTCTTGCACATTGGTGGGTTAAAGGTCACTAGAGACTAAAAGAAACACAGTAAGCTCATTTAAGACAACAAAAAATCAAAACAATTATAACAAAAATAATTAAAGAGAGAGGAGTAGAGAAAGAGAATGCTAATGAGTACATATCAATACCTAAGCATTGTTTCTGTTTTCATTATGTAATGCAATTATGATGACTGGTGCTTAAATAGAACAGTACTACACCCTTCTTGCCCTGTGGGTGTTAAAATAAGCGACTAAAGGAATACTAACAGAAGAAAACTGTCAACAGCGCCTTATTGCAATAAATGACACTATAGGCAAACTAAATAGTTACTATAGGTCTATAGTTTTGTCACATAATATCTTTTTTATAAATTGAAACTCGTAATATGTCCATAAGTTCCTAATTAACAAAGAAAAAAATTACCGCCAGAGACCTAACTGCGATCGCCAGCCCGGCGGCCAAGCGTGGAGATTGGAAGTGGACTTATGATGACAAATTATGACATTTTGTATCATAATAATATATCGCAAAGACAAAACCTCGTACGTTGTTTGCTTAACTATCTTGTCACAAGCACAGAGTCCAAACTAATCAAATCACATTAATGAAATACGGTGTCGAGATGGAGTGCCAAAGCCGAAATCAGACGAAAGACCTCAGAAAGCCAACTTATGTATAACTTTGAAGGCAATTCAATAATCAGATTATTACACTAAAAGCTTCGTTATGTTATTGTAGAGTTTCGTATCAAATAGCTAAAAATGGCACCGATGTTGATCATTTTGCTGTCTAACCATCCAATCAGCTATCGATCGATCAATCCGACTGTCAAAATCGTTTTCTATAACGGGTAGCTAGATAAATCACATTTTTAGATTTACGAGCCCAGACAAATAAGTGAAAAATCTTGTTTTTCGTTATCCTAATAATTTAAATATTTTTTTGGACATGATCTGCACTAAGATTGAGAAAAACTTGATGCAGATGACAGATCAGAAAAACTTGATGACAGTTAAACTACGTTTCAACTTCGTTCCAAAAATAAAGGATTACCTAGGTGAATAGATCTATTGTTATTTATGTAGCCAAATGATACCTACCCAAAAGTTGACGAGACACTTGACTATTAAAGAAGGCAGTAATCCTCCATAATTGAATTCGGTAAGTAATTTAAAGACCTATCAAACGAAACCAGATACCACTAGATAGGCAAGCAAGAGTGAAACAACTCACATAACTTGTAAGTGGACTGACTACGTGGATAGTTTTTGAAAAGGGAAAAACTAATTTGATTTGAAAGCTAAGATGGCCACAAAGGCCATCTTAGAAGATACAATACAATTTACACTATTTGTCTTAAGACCAAATTAATTAAAATCCAGTATACACTATACCCAACAAGTACAACCAGTATCCTGATGATCCGGGTTGAATTCCCTATACAATTCGAGCTAAGCCGATGCGACACTCGAAACGTTTCACCATTAATTACTAATGCACTGGACCGTAATTAATTTACGTTTTAGCTGCCTTTGCGATATTGTAACCCAATTCCGCTGGGGACATTTAATTTTAAATGAAACTACCAGCAACCAGAATACGTAACCCCTTATAAATCATATTTTACTGTTATATTTACAGCAAATAAAAGCATATTGTAGGGATAAATTAGAAAAAAGCAGAAAATTACTATGCACACGCACTTTTAAAGTTTTACGATACTTTAGATCAAAATTTAAAATGTGAATCCCTAAATCAAAACCATAATATGTTTTAAAGACCTATGTAACAAAAGTGCACACTTTTGTTTAGGAAATGAGAAAGTAAAGAAAACTCTTCATAATGTAAATTGATGTCAAATAAATATTGTAAACTAGCTGTTCCGTGCCACGCTTCAATGTGGCACATTGTGATTGAATGGTTTTTGTTTTTTATGTATTTTTTTCGCGGTCGCGGATATACAGGGTGAAATTTTAACCACTTTCCAAAATTTTTATAGGCGTTTGGTACCGTATTTAGAGCCCATTTATGAAATAAAAAATGTAATTCAAGCTTTTACCCAAAAATATTTTTCGCAATATATTTTCCAATTTTAACGGTCCTAGGCCTGATAAGGTATAAAAAGAAAATCAAAAACGTATAAATAGTATAGTAATGAATAAATGAGATGCGAATCGCGTAAAAAAAGTGTTGCTAGGCGGCCGTATCAAAAATTTTTGATTTTTTTCGGATATTTTCTAAGTGCTTTATCTTGACATTTTTGTACTGGGCTATACCAAAAGAAAAAATACGTCATTTGTTTTTTGTCTCGTAGATTGATATATTAAAATTTGGAAGGTGGTTAAAATTTCATCCTGTATAGATAAAAACAATCCTTGATGCGGATTATATATCATGCTAAATTTTCAGCTCGATCGATGCAGAACTTTTTGAGTTTTTGAAGCGTACACAAATCAAGATAACATTTATATATTTAACATAACATTTATAAGTTTTATTTTTCAGTTTCGTAGCTTTCTTTTTTCTGAAACAAATAAACTATTGCTTATATACCGGGATCGAATTGCTTCATTAACACTCGCGCTATTTATGTAACACATCAGTTAGCATACTACATCACCTTTGTATAGCTTATTGAGAGACGAACCCTATGACACGCTCTAGTTTCGCATCGCTTACACTGCTTGTCACTACGCACGTCACAGGCCGGCACCCTATTATAGTATTCTGATGGGTTTGCTGTTAATTTACGACGTTGACCTTTCTCATTACCGATGGACCATCTGGTATACTTTGACCTGTCATATGTTTGTCTGATTAGTATATTCAAACTATCTAGATTGTAGAATATACCGCGTTTCTGATTTGGTTTGTATCAAACTAAAAAACTGAGAAAAAATTAGATCTTTTACAGTTAATGTGCCGAGAAGGTAGTAAGTAAAACCTAGTACTGATAGTATATCTTCCGTATTTAAAATCACAATATTTTGTGTATATAATATTATAATATGGGCCTGCTAAGCAAGCAATTCGCTTCTTCTTACAGTGCAGGGTTAGCAGCAACACCCTCCTGATGATAATCGAGATGAATGGACAGTCCTACAATTAATATCCTTAGATGTGGTGAATAATGAAAACTTTAAATAATTTTGATACTTGTAGGTTTTTTAAATTAGTAATTATTAAGAATTGTATGTAGTAAGTTGTAATTTATAGTTCAATTTCTACAATAAATATTGAATTACATCTGAATGATTTGAGTAATAGAGTCAGTTTGATGTTGTACTTTACACTCTGTATCTTTGATACTGTACAGAATGTTGTTAAGCAACGCGTATGTGATGGCACGTAATTAATATATTTGATTCTATTTCTTTTGAAATGATGCTGTACTTATTTGTGGATTGCAATTTTTAATTAACGAAAAACATTGAATACCGACTAACCCAATTTTAAGTTTCCTTAGCAAAATGTATGTGTAGCAGAATTTTTAATTAGGTAAACTAAAAATATGGATGGAATCACGTTAATCCCCTAGGAGTAGGTTAAAATAGGAAGTTAATATTACATGGTCGTAGTTGCTCAAAACATTAAAGGGCAGAGTTGACATACACCGGACGACCAAACCGGATGTAGGCTAATTGGCCTGTGCTCCTGGGCGACTTGTTGCTTGACTGCTGCACCGACTTGTTGAATATGTAGTTGATGGCTGCTAACTACTTTGAACTAGTTCATGAAACTATAACCACGAAACTGTAGTAAAGCTGTTGTGTGTTTTTAACCTGCACTCAAAGTACAACGATATAAGGTAACAATACAACGTGAGCCATGACGTATCCAAGGTTTTAGCTGTCTATTATGAAAAAGAAGTACAAATCTATGAAATTGACGATGACAATACAACATGAGCCATAATGTATCTAAATGGCTTCAGCTGTTTATTATTAAAAAGAAGAACAATAGACGAGGCTGAGACTGATCCCTATGATGGTATTTCAACTCCCTCAACTTCGAATGCATTAAAAATAAATAAAATTAATAATAATGAGCCCAGTGTCTCAGACATTGTCGAAGATACAATGTTTACTTTAGCGTATTATATTATCTGTGCTTTAGTTTAATTAAGACAAATAACTTGAAGTTCGATAAAATATGAATATAGGGTAAGACAGGAGCGTTAAGTTTCCCTTGTTTGAAGACGGGCTAGGGTAGTTAGATGATAAATCTATAAGCTATAGATTGGTTAAATTTATGATAGGGCAAGGGCAACGCTTAGAATAAAATAACATAATCATGTCAATATCAGTATATAAACTTGAAAAACCGCGAGGAGATGCGGGTTCGAGTCCCGCTTGAGACAAAGTTTTTCAAGTTTATATGCTGATATTATAATTGCAATTTAATTGCTAAAATATCAAATAAAGTATAATCATGTCAATACTTCAAAACACAATCGCCTAAATGACTAGTAGATACTACCGCAGTGGTACCCAGATCCAAACGATCACATGTAATGTCATCAAGCCACATATTGACGGACTCACAAAGCAATCCACATAGGAACGGCCAGGACTGCATTTCCCGACCGATCCCAAACATACCAGACGCTTTGTGCGTCATTAATGTGGCAATTAAATTGAAATATAATGTTTGCTTATTTATTTCACGCATCATAAAGATTTTAGTGTTTCCAATAAAACAGTAAGTATATTATTTACCGAAATGTACTTTAAAATAACTACAGACTTAACTATATTGTAATTCTTTTACTATTATATTACATTAGTGAAATGTTGTGTTAAGATAATACTCGTATGTTTTCCGTCATAAACCTAGTTAGAAATCAAATATTTACTTAGTATTTAATAAATAAATAAAAATTTCAGACATGCCACACTGGGCCACACAGAGCCATCTAGTCCCAAATTAAGCTACTATTAAGTACCCTGTCGTATGGGGTACTAGACAACCGATAAACTTACTTATATACTTTTTTTTTTAAATAAATACTTATAATACATAGAAAACACCCAGACCAGTACAAACAGACATGTTTATGCACACAAATATTTGTACTGTGCGGGGATCGAACCCGCGACCCATGGCTCAGAAGCAGTGTTTACTACCGCTGATCCAAATGGTCGTCTAAAGTATATTAGATGGCTAAACTAATTATTTGATAGTTAAAGTATATTTTTCATATCCTCATATTTAATATAAGTAATATCAATATTACTTACGACGATAAGAAAAGGAATTTACTCGCCTAAATCCAATTATATTAATCAACTGAAACTTTTTAAACAGTTACTCCACTAAACAGGATTTCCCAGTAGAAGGTATTTGCATAACCATGTTACATAAAATGTTCGTAATAACTATTATTTTATAGCAACATAGTTCACGACACAGCTTGCGTGTGGGCACGGAGGATTAACAAAAAGTCGGGAAGTTTAATGGGTACAAGTCATAGACGAATTGCTATTTAATAATCGCTGTCAGCACCAAAAGTATGGCTTAAAGAAACTATTAATATCGTGAAAGTGACGGTGCACTTTACCAGTGTGAGTTGATTATGATTATATTCCTAGTGCTTTATCTATTTATGAGATTTATGAGATGATTTCATCTGTTTTAGAAGAATATAATGTACTTAAATGTTGTTCTTGTAATCAAGCAAGCTAGAGCTAATTATCTATATAAATAACAACTTAATTTGTGCAACATATTTTTTGCGTTTAAAACCTTTATATCATGTCCATAATTTAAACAAAATGGAATGATATAATGTAATAACTCAATTTACACCATAATATAAGAACGATCGAGACATTTGTATTTTGCATTCAACAAAAGAAAAAAATTACACCGGTCCCCAAGAAAATAATGAAGATATTCAGCATGTTTGTTTTATTTGTTACATTCTTAATTGCTGCCGATAATCAGTCTGCCAATAATTCTATGAATGCGCGATCGAACCGGCCAATGTTTGACTGATGGTTCGGTGTTCGGCGAAACAGGTGTTTACGTAAACTAATTGTTTGTTCCAGTAGTTTGTTGGTTTTGCGATGTTATTTCATTTTCTATTACCAGTTCAAATTGAAAGCCTTTGTTGGTAGGTAAATATTGAATTTGTTAGATTTCTGCAAATAGGAATCATAACAATATACAAGTTGTAGGTACATACGAGTCCATATAAATACCTTCAACCGAATTTCAATGGTTTAACAATTGTACCATTTTGCTGGGGCGGCGGTCGAGCATCAGGCGGCGCCTAAGTGTCTCAAGTATGCCCCGCTGCAACATAATTATATTTTCATCGCCTTAGCTGTGGAGACGGTGGGTAGCTGGGGGTCAGAAACGTTGAAGTTTGTC
Organism: Anania crocealis; assembly: GCA_949315895.1. Taxonomy (NCBI): domain Eukaryota; kingdom Metazoa; phylum Arthropoda; class Insecta; order Lepidoptera; family Crambidae; genus Anania; species Anania crocealis. The sequence continues at coordinate 20,782,506 of OX438879.1, read as the reverse complement.
GGGGAGTTGGGGCGTCGGTTCAGCCAAAAAAACCGGTGACCCCCGCTCTGGGTTGTTCCTGGTGCAAAGGTTGTCCATTGCCATCCAACGAGGTAACGCGGCTAGTGTCATGGGCACTTTTGCGGTAGGGACTGCTCGGGGCGGACATTAAACTATAAGTAATTTTGATAATGTTGTGTAACCTTTTTTAATTTTTCTTTCATTATAAAATAAAGTCTTAAGTTTACAAGAATTACATATTCATTTATAAAGAGTATAAATGGCTTACAAAACTGTAACGGGACTACAAAAATGCAATGATTTGGAAGTATATTTGATGTATTGTTTAAACATTTTTTTACTCAGAATTTTGTCTTCTTCCATTTGATACCCCACTTGTTATGACTGCAACACCCAAACACAATGTATATACATCTGCTAAAATCATTACCCTTCCTGTTGGCTTTGCCGTAGTCGGGTAAAAAGATAATATAATATATTTTACTACATACTAGCTGACCCCGCGTACTTCGTATCGCCTCAGAATAATATAGTTGGATTTTTGACGTAAGACGTCACACAATGTCATTGGCATCAAATATGGCGTTTACCTTACCATGTTACACAGAAAATATGCAATAAAATAATATTGCGACTATAAATTGAGATGTAAGCTATCCTATCTTTCAAGTTGGATCAAACTGCACACGGTGTGCAAATTTGATTAAAATCAGTTTAGTAATTTAGGAGTCTATCGCGAACAAACAACGTCACTCGTAATTTATATATATTAAGGTAATGATGTGTATATATGGTTTACTTTACTTTTGTTTGTAATTATTATTATAGAATTGTTTTTTATTCTTTATATACTTACTAGCTCGCTGTTGCCCGCAACTTTTTCCACGTATAGATTTTAGTCTATGCTATACCCTAACCCATAAACTGCTACTAAGCAAACAACCGTGTCAATATCTCTGAATATGAAAAGAATCATAGTGATCCCACAGGAACCATACAATTATCCGGGATTTTAAGAAGCCTATTGCTTTTCCTGACCAAATAATATCCCCCTGCCAAATTGCATTCAGATCTCTTAAATCTTTTTGGCGATACATCCATCCGAACATTCACATGTGTAATATTAGTAAGATTACCCTGGTATTTTCGCCCTTAACCATGCTACGGTTAATGCTACGAAGTAGCATGCCGTCTACGAAATTGATATGACTATGTTGCAGGTGGTCTGTTACGTAATATCACATTTCAGTACTGCATACAATGATTCTAGGACAATATCCTCTTTACGGTCATTATACCTATTAAATAACCTGCATTTCTTCAACTGGGACAGTAGAGAAATATTTTATAAATGATAAATGTGGACAACATCACATACATTGTTCTGATCCCAATTTGAATAACTATTTAAAGCATTCGTATTTTGGAAACCAGAAACAAAGAAGGTACCACAAACACCCAGACCCGAGATAATTTAGAAAAACACTTTTTTCTACCTTGACACGTCCGGGAATCAAACTATTATAAAATAAAGTCTAAAATAAACCCAGGACCTTGGAGCAGGCGACACCTAAAATTTATGTTTGATAAAAAAAAACCTATAAAGGCAATAGACGTAGTTTAAATTGTCTAAACCTAAATCAATCAACTCGAACCAAAATATGCTATACTGTCGTAAAAACATCATCGCTGGACATAAAACAATGAAGTTGTCATGTTATGACACGGCAGGTGGTAAACCGATGTAAAAATGATTCTAATCGCTGATCGTTCTATAAAGTTAGACACAGAAGGCTCGAATATTAGAAGGTTAGAGATGTATCTTAAAAACAATCATCTACTTTTAGGATACCAATCACAGATTCCTTGAGGTGTTTTCACAAAACCGTAATTATAAAGCACAATTTAAAGGGCATTTTAAGTCTCACTAAAGATATGCGTTATTGCCTTAAAATTGACGCCTGTGACGTAGTTTCTTGGTGGCTTAATTGGTATTGCACCGCGCCCAGTATGCATGGAGATGAGGGTTCGAGTCCCGCCTGAGACATAATTTTTTAAATGCATAAACTGATATTACAGTTGCAATTAAGTTCCAAAAATATCATATAATATAAAGTATTGAGAACATTTTTTAATGGCTAATATTCACACGATGCTAATGTCAAGGAAAAGTGTCAATCTCACAAATTGAGTGAGATAACTAATATTAGGGGTTAAAGTATGAAATTGCCGTTTTGTATGGACGAAATCGAGAAAAGTCATTTTTCCATACTAACAATTTTTTAGTTTTTTTAAAAACACCTAAACCGTTTTCGATGCAATTAAAAGTGAAAGTTAGATGGTTATGAAGCTACGCATAATAGTAGTTAAATTTCTGAAAATCAAAGTATATAATACAAATATACTTAATTGAAGCAAGAAGGTCAGCTGACACATTGTAAGGGGTCTTTTCAACGACTTCCTTTGAAGTAATAGGCACTAGTATTGCATTTTTTTTTTATTCAAAAATTACTTTATTTAGTTTTTGATACAATACAAAAAGATTTACGCAATAATATGACTATACTTAAGAGCTATAAACAAAATAAAAAGTGGGAAAATAATCGGCAATTTCATACTTTAACCCCTATTATATACCTGAAGGTTATTCTAATCAGGTGGTAGGGGTCTAATAGGGTCATTTAACAAATGTGTCATCCATTGTAAAGAACTTAGAACTATCTGCAACTACATTTTTATGGTTTGTCAAAGAGTGACTCTACTTTACTTTTCTTTGTTGCACCGCTAACTAGTGTTCAATATTCATGTGTCTAACTGATTACCGTTCATGCCTGAGCGCAATTAGTGATACAAAACGTAACAAAAATAAGCCGTTAAATTGTGAATATTTTATTGCACTGCAATATTGGATATTATGTAAAACTTACAAAACCTTAAATATCAGATTTTGCAAATAAAATATTTAATTCATCCGCTCAAGTAACTAAAAAACCGAAGTAGAGAATACATCTATGGTGGTTTTGAAATAAGGAATCTACATCTTTGTGTTTAGATTTTTGTATAAATTTATTTAAGAGTAAAAATAAATCATGGTTTCCCGTTCCAAATCATTAAAATGTACGTTAATGTTTAACTTCTTAAAGATGGATTTAAAACAAAGTATTTTAAGAATAATATTGTGCAATAAAAAATAAGGGTCTAAGTTTGTCGCTTAGATATCATTGAAATTAATTCTACAAACTTCCACCAGAAAAAAAGATTATTTTGCGGCGTGTAGCTCTGTGGGGGCCAAATGCAATTTTACCCACAGGACATAGACAGTTTTTGAGCAGTACAAAGGTGCAGGTGTATAAAGGTAATAGAGTCAAAGAAAGAACGAAATATTGCAGGGAAAAATTATAAGGAAGGTGAAAGTATGTTGGACCACTTCCTATCTTTAAGACAATTCAAACATTCGCTAGCATAAGAAGTCAGGTAAAACACTTACTTGCAGCGACTTCGGTATCAATATTACATGTTTTCGATTTCTTTGAATCGTCTCCAACGGATGGCCACCTTTCCTTAATTTAGTATTGGTCTATGGGTTCTTGTTTAACAGATATTATAATCTTGAAATGCAGCTCTTAATATTCCTGGGCTTAGTATATAATAGGTATGTTTCAAGTTTTATTAAAGATAAAAAAACACAACGGGAACAGCGGACAGTGATAGCGGGGCGACAAAAGCAGCAAGAAAGCATAAGAGATCAATCTTTTACGCCTTATGAGATCACAGGCAAAGCCTTTCTATAAAAATGCTGAAGGAGATTATAATTATTAAAACACCGCACCAAAAACCCCTGTATTATCAAAAGATTTAAGCAGCTACTTATAGTTGCCGTCGTACGAATTCCAATATGGACTATAATAACGAATAAGCTAAAATTAGTTTTATAATATTACAGTCATTTTCAGCTAAATTAACTAAATAAATATCAAATGAGTTAATTAACAAATTTTAATAGCGTCTAAAAAGTGTTTCTAAAGTGAGCTTCGTCCTTTCTTTCAGTTTTACAAAACCATTTAGTTAGGCGTGGCGTTTGTTATTTCAGCCTAACGAACAAATGTTATAACGTTGCAGTTCATCCACCCCTGCCTATGTTTGGCCGACCCAGTCAAAGGTTAACCTGCCAGTCTGCCACTCCCTTTCGCGACCTCTTTCCGCGAATCGAACGAAATGAAAAATGAATTTAACTTAATTCGCAAATAGACGTATTTCATCTTCTGTTCCCAATTGGTTATATAAAATAATTGAGCGTTTTTAATTTGAAATGCAAAACTAATCTATTAGCCGTTACCCGTTTTTTTGGGTAAATTAATTATTTTATTTGACATCTCGACAGTGATAAGATACTCCTTTTTTAACTGGAATTTATTCACGCTCCAAGTAATTTAAAAAACTGTTTATTAATAGTCTGTCCAAATTTTGTCTGTTATCACAACACTTTGACATAAATTTATAATTTTTATTTTATTTTAATGAAATAGTTTTTTTTGTTTTCTACATTCTCCAATGTACGACGTTTGTTTGAAAATCTTATATCATTTGCAAGGTGTAAATTTTAAGTACATTTTCTAAGACAGTTTAGCTGTGTAACAATCTTTCATTATTGTATTTCAATATGTTGTGAAATTGTAACTTCACACTTTTTTATTATTTACTCGTACTAACTTGACACTGTCATATAAGTGCAATGTAATAGCTATCACATAATTTTTAAATATTTATCCAAAGGTAATTTCCGCGATATTAAACCACAACAACCATCTTATTAAATATCATCACGAGTAGGTACAAATACTTTAAAAGAGGTAAGTTTTTTTTTAATTTCATAAATGATTGTCATCGTTAGTTTTGGTCGAATGCTCAGTTTTTATTATTTGAGTCATTGGAGACTATATTAGTTTTAAAACATAGTATCATATTTCAATATTTTTGATTTTTTATGTTGAAGAGTAAATTCCATAAAATATATAGTCTGACGTAAAATATGTTTATTTATAGTTAGATTTGTTCCTATCATAGTATTATTACCCGATACGGCAAAGCCAACAGGAAGGGTTATATAGTCTGCTACAATCATTAGATTGTAGCAGACTCTATAAATGTACGCGGGTATTTATGTGAGTTATACATTTGATGATTTTGGTGATTGAGGTATCAATCGATTCCTTGTTATAGTCAGGGTAACAGGCTACCTTTTGTAATAAAAGAAACATAGTGAATGCTACAAAAATACAGGATGAAATTTTAACCACCTTCCAAATTTTAATATATCAATCTACGAGTCAAAAAACAAATGACGTATTTTTTCTTTTGGTGTAGCCCAGTACATAAATTTCAAGATAAATCACTTAGAAAATATCCGCAAAAAATCTAAAATTCTTGATACGGCCGCCTAGCAACACTTTTTTTACGCGATTCGCATGTCATTCATTCATTACGATACTATTCAGAAGTCTTTGATTTTCCCTTTATACCTTATCAGGCCTAGGACCGTAAAAATTGAAAACTATATTGCGAAAAATATTTTCCTGTGAAAGCTTGATTTACATTTTTTACTTCATAAATGGGCTTTAAATACGATACTTAACGCCTATAAAAATTTTGTAAAGTGGTTAAAATTTCATCAGGTATATTGAGATACTTTGAAAAAAAAAGTTTGTAGGTACTTACAACAAGGGGGGTATCAAATGAAAGAAGACAAAATTCTGAGTACATAAATGTTTAAACAATTTACAGCAGTTGTTCAAAACACCCTTTCCCAGCATTTTCTTAGTCTGGTCACAGTTTTTTAAAGTAGACCAGGTATTTATTTCAGATGCTGACGTAACTATAATTTGTAACCATGTGAAGTAATCATGATAGTCAGAATAATAGGCGATTCCCTTCAGTCCCCTTTGTCTTGTCACATAAACGGGACTGATTTTAGTCCAATTAGTTCCAGACTCATTTACATAACATTTGAATATCTTCAAGTGGGCTTTGAATTGAGGGTAGTTTCCCAAATGAAGCTTTGATTAGTGTCGCAATTTCTTTGAAACTGAGCCTGAGTTGGATTTGAAGTTGACGAGTGTTTTGTTAATTAAATTGTAATGTTAGGATTTTGGATTACATTAATTTATAATATAGCGCAGGATTTTACACAAATAGAATTAAACTAAGTCTTTTATGGGTTATGTCCACGCGACATAAGGAAGTTTTTAAGATATAGGTATGTAACCACTCTGACCTTTTTTTATATAAGTTTGTATGTTTACGCTACACAAAACATACTTGATACTCCGATGTGTGTAGTGATGATATTAAATATTTTGCTATTGTTGACAAACAATAAAATTTTCGAGGGAATTTGTTACTTGTAAATTTTATATTCATAACTTAGTTTATTCTATTTTAGTATAAAAATTTTGTTGCTTCTGGTGCTCTTAAATATACCATCTTGGCATAACGTGCGATTAGTATGGAAAATCATTTTTTTCTGATTAATGGTATAATTAAATTCTATTCATAATCTCAAATTTCTTTATTGATGCATCTATAACAATAGAATGACATAATTATAGTTTTGCGTAACTAAAATATGGGATTCAGAAATAAGTTTTTTCTTCCCAGAATTTCACATTGTTCAATGGAATAACGCCCCGTTGGTCTAGTGGTTTAAATACCGGGCCAAGATCTCGGGGTCCCAGGTTCGATCTCCGGGTCGGGCAACAAAAAGTTTCGAATTTTCGAACGTTGCTCGTGATCACCAACCCGCATTTTGCAAGCGTGGTGATTATGCCAGTTCCCATCATTGCAGTGGTAACTTGAATTCAATGATGGAGGCCTTTTCCCTGCAGTGGGATGATTATAGGCTGTTACTTTTTACTTTTACTTTACAATGGAATTGAATTTAAGAATAAATAATCACACTTAAAAGACATTTATAAAAATTAAGATGAACATTAAAATATAAATAGTAGTTATGTTTATCGAGATACCAAGACAATATGATTGACATAATAAAACCGTATTAAGCCTTATACTTAATTAGTTGAATATTGATAAGAAGCTCCACACAAAAGCTTCAACTTATTGAACACTTTGAGCTTCATTCCGTCAAGAGAGCTTTCGCGGAGTTTCCTGTTTCATACGAAATTGTTACGTGATAAGTGTATGAGGTTAGAGGAAAGTTTAGAGTAAGTAACATGAATTATTAAAATATAATGTTTCTTTGATACATAAAGTAATTAAGTATAGTCTTTATCTATCACTAATCTACAGCAAAATTTTCCTTTAAAAAGGCTGTGAGGAGTCACATCTCTAAGTTTTTCTTCCTTTTCTTACTTACTTTGCTGTCATGTGTTATGTGAACAATCATGTTAAGTGTATGTAGTTATTTATACAGGCTGGTCCAAACGGTGACGTCCAAAAACTTTTTTTGGATTCCTTACATCCACGGCTATCCAAATATACCCTATATACAGGGTGAAATTTTAACCACTTTCCAAAAATTTTATAGGCGTTCAGAATCATATTTAGATCCCATTTATGAAGTAAAAACTGAAGACAAATGAGACCCTAACAAAGGAAGATCGGTCGCGCAAGTAAGTACCTTACTGAATATTAAATTAATAAATTTACCAAAAGTTACCTTCAACATGAAATTTATTCTAAAGATAAATGACTAGGGTTGAATGTCTTTGAATATTAATTTGATACCAATATTAGTATGGATAAAATGGAAATGAATCAATTTTTGTATACAACCGTTCCTAATGCAACTAAGGCTGAAATGCATCGATATTTTTTTTTTATTATTTGTTGTTATTTTCATGTGCCATAACTACCGTAATACAAACTCAACACAATACTTACAAGACCTAAATATGAATGCAACTAAGGAGAAATTGGCCCAAATGTTTATTGGGTACCGCTTTGTAAAGACGTTTTTATTTTACTTCAATGCTGCAATTTCAATGTTTTTGTAGAATTTCGTTTCGTTCGTTATTACCACCTTTCTATTTTAATTATATGTTTTCTAAAGTCATCACTACATGCTGGCGTTGGCTGCATACATTGGCGTATATAAAAGGAGGATTTTGATATATTTGTTGTCACGCTTGGCAGATCGCAGTTTGCGCAATGGCGATGAGAAGACGCTACCGTACTTCTATAATTATACGTCTCTTACGATACCCACAGGATGAGAAGTTGAAGTGCTACTCTTAATTGGGCCAAGACCATTAAACACATAAGTGTTGTAGATAAACATTTTCAAGAATTAGGCCGAAGCATGTTTTGCTTCTGACAAAAACCTTAACAGATTGTAAAGAAAGCTACAAAAGTAATTCGATTTTGTTGGTCAGCAAGAAGGCCTTTCGGATAAATACACCAATTTTCGAAATACCTTTCGTACCCACACTCCCTTTGATCGTTTCTTCAAAGACCTAAATGTATAATAAGCTACATTGCGAAAAGCATCCTAAGTACAAAACAAGAAAGTGGAAAGTGCTTTGTCGTGAAGTTGGTGGCATTTCAGGAACTCAAGCAAAAAACAGAATACATTGAAGCTCCAGAACTGTTTCAATAAAGAAGTTCCAACTTTAGGGAGCAATGAATAAAAGAACGTCTCCGGATATTTTATTCTGTGTAGTCGACGCGAGTAGGGCCATAAAACGTGATTCAGCGGAAGCGGGTTTATAGGCGAGCGGTATTATGCCACATTTGAGACGATGCAGCATTGAGTATAAATGCGGAATATGAAATGCCGTCCGGATTTCTTGATACAAAAGCATTTTTATTAGAAATAGTACAAATCGAATAAATATCTGATATACAAGTTAACATTTAGCATGTTTCTAACAATACGTTATGCATTTCAAATTTTTTCTGCATATTTCAAAAACTTATCCATTATCCTTAGAAATTAATATTTTTTTCTTGTTCAAAAAAATATTAGATTTTAGGTAAAGTATTTGAAAATGTCACTTGCAAACAATAGAAACTAAACAACATAAAAAGTTTGTCTTGTGCTCAATATAACATAAAATGAAAGAAAATTCCATTGCACGTACGCTAAGCTCGAAGATCAATACACATATTTACTAGCCCTACTGTATTAGTCTGGTGAAGTCTTGGGCTGTTTTTTGTCGTTTTCTCCTCGAGAGACAGCGGCTAAATGTGAGATGTTAAAATTACTTGACGCACAAATAATGTTATTTCACGCTAAAGTAGCCAAGGTTGTGGACAAAACATTCAGGTCCATTTGAACGCGACCGTATGGCTAAATATGGAATCAGGTCAGCATTTTGTTTAATAAATAAATTTACTAACTGATATTTACATGAATAGATAACATTAAAATTAATGCCTAAACATAAAATTTAAAAGTAGATACACACATCAGTGACAGAAAAATTTCACAGCAAAATTTTTTAATAAAAAGGTTTTTTTTTAAATTGGGTTTATAACCCAATCGATTTCTTTAAGTAAATATATTATAAGTCGAATTGAAAATCAACACTTTTGTCCCTTGATTGAAAAGCAAAAAAACCTTTTATTATTATAAACTTATTAATTAAAATAAGAGTGGTATTAAAATACATTTTAAACAAAGTAATACTAAAAAAATCTGGGTACCTAACATCGTAAAACTCTTTTATTCTGTCTTCATTAAGGCTACGGTACAGGAATCCCGGACAGTCCCTAATTAACACATTTAGTATCTGTAGAGGCAATTTGGGCCTCAATCATTTCGAACGTCCTCCGGCCCGATGGGACCTGACGTAATTATCTGTATATCTCAGACGTGGTTATTTTTTACCTAAAATCGTATTGGCTTATTCCATTATTTTCGAAGTCCAAAGCAAATGTTTTTTGTGGCAAGTATTTTAGTAACAAAATCATGTAAAAAATATTCTACCCGACTATTAGTGGAAAATGTAAGCTACAATTATTATGTCAATCTATGATTTTGTCGGTGATTTTTGGTTTGACAGCAACTCAAAATTGATAGCTGATTGCGCATGCTGTTTGCTGGTTTAATTTTTTCTGGAAAAAGATTACGTTGTTTATTTTTGGAGGCTATTTTTCCACGCTTCTGGGTAGATTTTTTGTTCAAATTCATAGAGCCAACTTTGAAATGTAGAGTAACCTAGCTATTTATGAATAACATACATCATTAAAATATATAAACGCGACTTGGCAACCTATTATTTTGTCGAAGTTTAATCAATATTTCAATAAGCTTAGCAAACTGCCGCATAATTGGCTTTAATTTAAACCAGCTCGAAGCCAAACTACTGCTGAATATGGGAAAACGAATAAAAAACCCGAACAAGTTCCGTTCCTAATTAAATTTAATTATTTATTTTCGAAGTGAATATAAAACTAAATACTTTTCGAATATTCCAATCGCGTCATACCTAATACCGTTATTCATTCAAAAGCGGCAAAAAATCGTTTGCTGTAGCTTCTCTTAAATATTTATTTTATTCTGTATTTTTTTCATAGCGGGAACAGGGATTTTCAACTGTTTAGCTAACACGGTTCATAAGATATACAGCCTAGTGACAGACAGACAAACGGACGAAAAGTAGAGTCTTAGTAATAGGGTCCTGTTTTCACCGTTTGGGTACAGACTCCTATAAAGTGAAGTGAAGAGATTTCCACACAAGTAATTTTTAAGTTTAATAACACAGACTGAACGTTGTTAATAAACTACTAGGCAGAACATAGAAAACGCTACGTTTTTAATTCTGTATTTTTGCAATTTTGCGCGACAGTAACCATGTTTTTACATAACCTACTTCCATTCTCTTTATATTCCAATTACCGTTACCAGACTAGGTGTTTTTGTTTTCCCTGATAATTGCATTATTATAGGCGCGTAGCCAAAAGTACTCCCAATTAGAAAAGTTCTGTGACTACGCTAATTAGTGACAAACGTAATTAATAACCCAAATGAAAGGCTGATGAAGACACCTTCGTAATTTCTGTGGATGTATGAAAGACGAATTTATTATATTCGAAAGATTTTATAACTCTCTGGAAAAGAGTTTTTAGGGGCGGAATATTTAGAACAAAAAAGTTTGTAGTGACCAGCTTAGAATGTAAAAATGTGGTAAAAAATGTTGTTATCTGCACCTTAATCATTATAAAGATGTTATCTTAAGTAAAGCATCATCATATGATCATCATATCAGCCGAACGACGCCCACTGCTGGGCATAGGCCTCCCCCAAGGATATCCACAACGGTCGGTCCAGTGCTGTCCGCATCCAGCGGCTTCCCGCGACCTTGATCAGATCGTCGGTCCACCTTGTAGGGGGCCTGCCCACGGAACGTCGTCCGGTACGCGGTCGCCATTCGAGAACCTTTCCGCCCCTACGGCCATCGGTTCTCCGCGCTATGTGTCCCGCCCACTGCCACTTCAACGATGCAATCCTTCGAGCGATGTCGGTTGTTTTAGTTCTCCTGCGGATCTCATCATTTCTGATTCGATCGAGTAAGGAAATACCAAGCATCGCTCTCTCCATTGCTCGCTGGGTGATTTTGAGCCTTCTTATGAGACCCATAGTAAACGACCACGTCTCACTCCCATAGGTCATTGTAAGTAAAGCAACGGCCTAACAACATCCCACTGCTAGGCGAATAGTCCTCTATCGTTGTATTTAAGTTACCATAGCTATGATGGGTACAGGCATAATCACCACACTTCCCAAATGCGGAATGGTGATCACAAACCCGAGCAATGTTAAAAATTCGAAACTCTGTTCTCTGACCCGGGGTTCGAACCTAGGACCCCAGTGCTTAAACCACTAGACCAAGAGGGCGTCATGACGAATGTAATCGTACTTACCGCCAAAATAAAGCATAATTAAAATTGAGTTCAAAGGTTGACGTTAAGATTTCCTACTTATTCAACTATACTAAATAATCCATAACAGAATTAGATCATTAAAATTTGGTATCTCATTTAAGTATTTTATTAAGGGGATTACTAGAGCTATGTGCTGTCCTCAGTTGATTTATTTTTATTACTTTTAAACAAAATCAATTCTCATAAAACTACAACAGTATTATTTTAGCAAATTACCTCTAGTATTTATTAAATCACAGGTTTTTTTTCATTTAGTTGATTACAAAGTCGAATTTGTCGCTAACGCCAAAAGCGGTCACTTTTAGCAATAATGTACAATACGAAGGAATGCCATAATGAAAAGCAGTTAACAGTGTTTCAATAAATACCAGAGGTACCTATTTGCTAAAATAATATCATCCTAGTTTTTTAAGAATTGATTTTGTTTAGAAGTAATAAAATTAAGTCATTTGGTGGTAGCACATAGCTCTACCCCTTAATGCAGAATATTTTTACTGTACTCCAATTTGGTGAAATAAATAAAAGGAAACTTGTGTCGAAATGAGGTAAACCATCAAAAAGTTACGTGACCTAGTGACATGACAATCAATATCGTTACGCACGATCGCGTAGTACTTACCTAGTAAGAAAGACGACATTCTTTCTGACTAAAATAAGGTGTCGTGAATATTATTGGTTTACTATTGGGTAAACCATACTATAATAGTAATAACTAGGTACTTCATAAACCAACACTGCATTCATTCTCGATATTTTGTAGCATTGTAATTTTATTTAAGCCGCTTAATAAGACAAAAATGAGTTTCAAACCGATCAATAATATTTTGTCTCGTTTCAGCTGTATTCACTTTACAAAAACCTATAGAAATTAACGTTACCGCGTCTAGTACAGTAGAAGTAAGCAATGGAGCGGTATTAGTGCTTAACGGGGTATATAGACACATTTATGACTCAATACTTAGCTGTTTTACATGTAAATGGAGTTAATGTGCAAATTCCGGAAAGGATTTTTGATTGTGAGTGAGCAAGGAAAAGTGAGATGTTAACAATGTACTTGTCGCGACTAAGAGCTATTAAAAGGGTATAAATATCCGAAAACAAAAACTTATCTACCGTCTCAACATTTTTACTTAATTTACGATTGTTTTTCTCAGTGAAATCAATTCATTTTATGGCTTAAAATTATTTTATAGAGGTCGAACATACAGGATGAAATTTTAACCACTTTCCATATTTTTTATAGGCGTTCAGTATCGTATTTAGAGCCTATTTATGAAGTAAAAAATGTAAATCAAGTTGTCACCCGAAAATATTTTTCGCGATATAGTTTTCAATTTTTACTGTCCTAGACCTGTTAAGGTATAAAGGGAATATCGAAAACTTATGAATAGTATCGTAATGAATGAAGTAGATGCGCTACGCGTAAAAAAAGTGTTGCTAGGCGGCCGTATCAAAAATTTTATATTTTTGGCGGACATTTTCTAAGTGCTTTATCTTGACATTTTTGTACTGGGCTATACCAAAAGAAAAAATACGTCATTTGTTTTTTGTCTCGTAGATTGATATATTAAAATTTGGAAAGTGGTAAAAATTTCACCCTGTATATCAATAGGATATGCGTCATCGATAATGTATTGTACGAAAAGTAAGAAGGCATATGAATACGTCCACGTGGCCACCTGGCGATCAATAAGGCAGCTAACACGTGTCTTAGTTTCGGGTGGTAAGTAAGTACCACAATGCCATAAATGTGTTCCATGTTTAATTAAATTTGAAAATCGGTTGAGAAATACGTCATTGTTGACTTAATAAGTTACAAATATATTAAACTTATACAAGGATGTCTTTTTTATACGTGCGCCACTATCAGGTAAGGTCAAAGATACTCAAGAAATGTTGGTAACCCTATGCCTGCACAAAGCCAATCAGAAAAATTTACATTATTTAAAAACTTATTCTGGTGTACGTCCTACTGCAGGGAAGTCTTATTTCGATCGTACTCTGAGCCCAATGTGGATTAATGGGGTGGTGCTGTAAGGTTTCTTAGCTTAACGTTTAATTAAGCAATGTAAACCAGGACCTACTTTAACGTGCCTCCGGAAGCAATATGCATGATTATGAGATAAAATGTAGGTATTTAATTATCATCCACCATCGCTTTTATAAACCATCGAAAAAAAAAAGATAACCTAAATACCTCTGCATGACCATGCATACATTTTTAGAGTTTGATTTTAGGAAAAATAGAGATAAACTATAAATATTAAAACCATAAAATTTTACGCAAATTTAACCGTATAAAAGCATGGCAAAGAAAATACATCAGATTGATTTTATATTCACACAAACTATCAAGACTTTGAAACTAAAAGCTTTAGAAAAGATCAAACGATGAATTTTCAAAGTGTTTATTATATATTTTAAATAAGCTGGGCAATATTAAAACTACTGGAACGTCCTGAATGGAATTAATTAGTTTCTGCAAGTTCCAATCTATTCAAAGCAACGAGCGGAAAAACTGTACTAATGATGAAGTCTACAATTTCAATGTACAGTTGGAATCATTACAGACACTATAATACTAGAATATTTTAAGCAGAAAAAAATTCACATAAGGGACTACTAGAGCTAAGTGTTGCCCTCAATTGTTGTATAAAAGCGTCCACTTTTGTCGTTAGCGACAAATTCGACTTAAGAAACAACCAAATGAAAAGTTTACTGTGATTCAATAGAATACTAGAGGTAATTTGCTAAAATGATACTGTTCTATTTTTTGAGGATTGATTTTTTTTAGAAGTAATAAAATTAAATCAATTGGGGCAGCACTTGAAAATTGTTTTGGTGTAGGTACCTGGTTCAGTTGTTTCTATGTAGGAAATAATAGGAATCATCAGTTGAAGAAAACCAACGTAGCTTACTTAAAGAGTAATAATTTCAAACATAAGTTAATAATAGAATCACTAGAGAATGAAAAATGTCAATTTTATATACACTATTCATCCATCGATAAATGTTCGCGACTGTATCGCTAAACGGTTGAAACATTAAAAGAGTTTCTGAAGAAATTTAAAAGCCTTCCAAGAGAACATCGATTCGCATTCGCAACTTAAAACCACTTTAAGTTTTCTAGAACATAATACCAAAGATTTTAACATTTCTGCGGGAATAGTATTTGCTTTCAAAAGTCGATTGATATTCATCGAAACGGGGAAAAGAATTTTACGCACATTTATTAAAGTAGTAAAAACCTCTTTATTAAAAAGATCTTTCTTTTTACCGTCGAGAATGTTCCGAACTTTGGATCCGATTGATGTGTAATTTTGATTTGATCAAAATATTGATTTTCACGAGATTAAACTTGTTTCGAATTGATGTCTTGTTAGTACGGGGTGACATTTCCCGAGTTTGAAGTCGTTATAATCAATTTCAATGGAATAAGATCAAGAATAGTTCAGGATTGAAGATCCTCATTCGAATTAAATCAGTTTTTTGGTTTCTTTTTTTCTTTTTTTACTAAGACAAGTTCATCTGAAACAAAAAAATGACTAATTTATGTTGAATAGTTGCGTAATAAATTAACATTAACACATAAGCATCCAACTAAGAATATCTTTACAAAACAAGCAATAAACAACCCTTATTATACATAAAGTATATACATACCTACACTAGTAAGTTTAAGTTAACCGATCTCAACACGTTTAGAAGCAGTTCACGTTGTGTCACACACACACAACCTAGACCAAAATCATCTATCGCCATGTTTCATCAAACTAGAAAGGCGAATTTAATTGCTCGCTCAAGCCCGGCTTAGCCAGCAATATTGCCAGTTTGATGAAGTTCGAACTACGCATAGAGAAGCCATAATTCGTTGCTTAGATACAGTACACCACAATAAAATATTATAAACAATTTAAAATTGTTGGATAGATTTTATAAAGAGATTTTCGCGCAAATAAAGAGTTTTAATGTCACAATATAGTCATCAAAAAAAATATTTAATTATGTTTTAGCAGTAGTTTTACTTATGTGCGTGTGGATTGAGTGTTCTTTTTCAAAAGTTTACGAAATTCACGAATGTTTTAGGAAAAATTTTTGCAAATTCAATGGTGAAGATCAAAAATTTGTGAAAGTATAGAGAGTAAGTTACGGTCAATTGACTGGAACACTCACACCGCCAACCTGAGAAAAATGACGTATCTCGTTTTTCAAAAAGTACTAGTAGACCTATAAATTAATTTTTTTGTTAAATAATTCACAGTTGTTCAATCTTTTTAAATAGATTATTTAGATTTTATAAAGGTATCCTTAGAACACTCAATCCTCACATTGTGCACGAGAAGTATTCCTAAAAACTCAAACTTTGGCTATACAATATACAAATTCTTGATTTTGTTACTCTATGACACGAATACGATCCCGAATGAATTTGTGACACAAAAATCTTAACATAAAATATAATTATTGAGAAACGAGATACAGCATTTTTCTCAGTTTGGCGGTAGTGAGTGTTCCAGTCAATTGACCGTAACTTACTCTCTATACTTTTCACAAATTTTTGATCTTCACCATTGAATTTACAATTGAATTTTTTCCTAAAACATTCGTGAATTTCGTAATCTTTTGAAAAAGAACACTCAATTCACGCGCACATGTTTTACTCCACCATTTTGATTTCTGCTTATCGAATGTTTGTTAAGAGCTTCGGCCCGCAATATGGCCTGTTCAGAATAGTTGACATTGCTGGCTGTGGAAGCTATGTCTGGAATGTTCGAATGCCGACGGGCGATTGCTGACCAATAGTTCTCATTTGCCTATCGCTTTGTCTTGTTTCTATTCACGGTCTGATGGACAATTGATCAAATTCAGTAAGCGAACAAGAATTAACAAGTTTTTAACAAATTTGAATAGGGGTTAAAGTATGAAATTGCCGATTATTTTCCCACTTTTTATTTTGTTTATAGCTCTTAAGTTTAGTCATATTATTGCGTAATTCTTTTTGTATTGTATCAAAAACTAAATAAAGTAACTTTTGACTAAAAAAAAATGCAATACTAGTGCCTATTACTTTAAAGGAAGTCGTTGAAAAGACCCCTTACAATGTATCAGCTGACCTTCTTGCTTCAATTAAATATATTATTTGTATTATATACTTTGATTTTCAAAAATTTAAATACTATAATGCGTAGCTTTATAACCATCTAACTTCCACCTTTAATTGCATCGAATACGTCCAGGCGTTTTTAAAAAAAACAAAAAATTGTTAGTATGAAAAAATGACTTTTCTCGATTTCGTCCATACTAAACGGCGATTTCATACTTTAACCCCTAATACTCGTATCATCAGAACACAGTCGGATTGCGAAAGTTTTTTAAACACCTGTGCTAGTATCTACGAAGTCTTTTGACTTTATTAGGTATGTTGATTTTGTATATTTTCTACCCTGGTCACCTTGTGTTGCAAAAAAAGCTACAAAATATACAAAACAACGAACTAAATTCAGAAATCGAGGCTCGCGCGATTCGTTGCTACCGGCAAAGAGAGAAAGACAAGAGCCCGTGTTTGCGTGACCTAGATACCTAGATCTGGGACCTGCCTTTGAAATCTACCCTGGATGAGGTAAAACGATTTTATATTTAGAAAAGAGAAGTGTTACGAATTTAAGTGCTTAAATACATTTTAGTGACGTCTCGCAAAACCTTTTAATTTTTTTTTGGCGCTATGTTTATTTATATTTTTTATTACTGAACAACGACGAGCCAGTTGGCGTAGTGGTGCGGTGGCTAGCTCAGTACGCATGGGTACCGGGTTCCATTTCTTACCAAGTCAATTTAGAAAACAATATTTTCTAAAATAGCTCCGGTCTAGAAGAGGTCCTGGTTATCGTGCTACATGAGAGCTGTAAGAAAGTCACCTCAGAGGCCTGCAACATCCGTTGCCGTCAAAGGCGGCTTGGCAAACTATGACTCTGGTTTTCTCCGGACCATTCAAAAACGGCACGTCAGACGATCGAAGTAGACGGTCTAGTCATCGAGTAACATTTACTTATGTTGAACTACATTTTTGGATATGACTTTAAAAAAAACAAAGTTTACATACTGTGGACGACCTGATTGTGGTGGTGCTCATAATGCCTGTATCATTCGGGTTCAATTCCCATATTAGGAAACAATATTTTTTAGTCAAATTTCGTAGGCTCTGGAAAGATGGAAGGTTATAGTCATGCATTGAAAGTAGTAGAGCCATTCTACGGTTCATTTTGTCTTTTTGATTCAAAGTTTCAAAGATAATATTCAATTCAATTCTGTATAGACTGCAGACTGTATACGTAACTTCTAAAGCACTTTAGAACCCTAAGCATGATTACTTTCGTAAAGTAGGTCCCGAAATAAATCTTATCGCGTATAAAATGAAATAAAAACATATCTAGCGTTGGGATGATAGATGGCTCCTGTCTGATGTGATGAATTACCGGGAACGTTTTTGCCAAAACCGGGAGATACTGGGAATTTATAAGTATCTAGTTATATAAGAGGTCTCTCGTGATCTTTGCATGGCATTTGAGGGCTAACTATAACCCCACGCCCCCATTGTCAATATTTCCAAAGGTATTTTAGTTTCCGTTCTATGTATAGGCACTAGGTACTTCTGTACGTAGTGGGTAAAGAGCTACATAACATTGATTGATTTTACGTAAAGTGCCTACATGAATAGAAAAACGTTTTTCACAAAATGTTGGTCACTATTTTTTGCAGGCTACCAACCCTATTTTTCTACAGACTAAGTTTAATATACCCTATCGAACTAAAACAAGTAACAATGAAAGCGGTTCACCTGGTTAGAAGTTATGCGGTTATATAACATACACACATAAAAAATAAACGTCGAACTGAGAGACATTTGTCAATGTCGATATTACATTAACATTAAATAACATAAATGTAAAAATCTTGATGTCTCCAATCTCCTTTGTCCAGTTGGTGAATAACCCAATAAAATGCCAAGAATTGCAGATCTTTTTAGATTAGTGACGACTAAGGTTTCATAAGTATGTGACATAAATTAAAAAGTCATCTAATTTGTACCACAAGTATGGCCACAAATGACTCTCAGCTTTCATCATGCTCTAGTTTAATGAAACAATCTGTTTTCGTAAATGCGAAAACCTTTTTCTAAACCATCGTGCACATGGCTTAACTCTAACGCGATTACATCCGTTATCCTATAAGTCCTGATAATCTGCGAGAGGAGGGATGACGTCTAGCAGGATTGGGTTTGTGGGCCATTCATACTTTTGTGGTAATTTGGGATAGATCATTATTTTTCCGGCTGACAGCTAAGCTCGCGTTTTTTAAGTTTAATAATTTCATTTGGCATTTCCAACGGGCTAAACATGATCTCATTTAACATAAGTGATTACGCTGTTTTCAGTATCCCGTATTCACGACAACTTCGGTCTCTGTATTGGCAGTATTATGATTCTTATGATTTTTCTTATTCTTATGACATTTCGATGTTTGCCAGGTAGAGAACAGTAAAAGCTACTAGCTACTAGACTATCAAAATTAAAAACTAAGAGGTACGTATTGCTTTAAAAAAGTTGAAAAGAAAAGAAAATCATATTTTTTTTAAATATGTTGCATTAACTCTCAATAATAACTAGCTGATGTCGGGAATTTAATAGAGTTGCATTCACTACGTACGAGTAAATTAACTCCTGTGTCAGGCAAAACGGCAAAAAAACGAAACTTTCGCTCACTAACTACGCTCGGAACGGTACACATTTTTTTGTACACTTTCATGGAAGTTAGCGGCAAATAACTCTTTGTACGAGTATGAGGCAAACTTCAATTTCAGCATCAAACGGTGTTTTGAAAATAAGCGCAAAATATGACGTGAATTTAAAAATTTTTAGCTTGGTCATAATATATAATTTTTTTCCCTTTCTGTATTATGTTATTTAATGCTGTTTTTATTATAACGGTAACGGTATGTACTGTGTAGATACAGTCAGATTAGTTTTCAAAGGCAGATTTCTGTTTTGTTCTAGGATTTTTCAAAGGGTTTATTATTTTTGCGTAAAAAAATTCAGAATTCAAATGCATAAAAAATATAAATGACATGTTTCTGATTAATTTAAAGACAAAGTGCATAGTACCTAAAAGTAATCCTGAAGTTGATTAGCTCAGCATAACTTATGAACTACCTACTATATTACTACTTACTACCAGTAGGTAAGTCACATCCTCAGGCAATCCTATTGGATTGTTTGCCTATAGTCTGCCCATCAACGAGTGTTGTCCTGGTTTTAGTCATACCTTAGATTAAACATTGATGATCGTCTAGTTTAGAAGTGTGAGAACAGGACTAAGAGTTGTGTACCTATTCGAATCCCACAAACTGCAAAAGTTTGTGTAAGGAGCACGAGGATTTGTATTAGATTACTATTATTAACTAAAACGTATTTAAGTTTTGTTCAACATGGGACTAAATAATAGGTTTAGTTGCTGACAGTGTTGAACATGGGACTAAATAATAGGTTTAATTGCTGACGGTGTTGACCTAAACAACGTTGATATTAGCTATTAAAACTTATATGCTGAAGCAGTGTTGGAATGAATAACGTGGTTGTATTAATATCCCAGCACAGCTGTATTCACTGACAAAGTATATTTGCATACCTTATCCCACAAACCGATCTGTTACAATTCTTGCAAATTTCGTCGGCTATTTGTTACAACTGAACAAAATCCGTCGTCATTGCTGGCCCGTGGCAATCAAAGGCTCAAGGGTGCAGGGAGCTACGTGTGAAATATTACCAATCGACCCGACTGGAAGGAGTTACAAATGGTCAAGAGTTACCGCGAAATAATGGCTGGAGGAAGGTTTGCCTTCTCTAGAATCCGATACTGAAATTCTAGAAGCCTGATCGATTCTGTGGCAGTGGTTACAGGCAAGGTGAGAAAACGAACAAGTTACTGTGCTTTATAGGTGAATGTCACTTCTGATTCCTTATTCATGCTCGTCATATAATATCTGCGAAAGGTTGAATAGACGTTTGTTAATCAGTCACGCTAAAACAGCCAAACAGATCTAGACGAAATTTGTCTCGGAGATAGAGTAAAGGTTTAAATAGCATATAGATACGCTAGTTATCACGCTGAATGTTGTTTATCAAACTTTATTTATCATTTTTATCAAACTACATATTCGGAAAATAACATGACGAAGTCCCGAACAACAGCTAGTGTATGGGAATGTGTTAGCTCGTAAGACTAAGACTTATTATGGTAATAGTATGTTATTAATGTCTAAAATACGAATTTAAAATAATACCTAGTTTATCCTTTTTTTAAACTTACGCTCTTAACATAAGTTATATTTAGTTTATTAATCATCATTGTCAATACTCCAAAAATTGCTAAAGTATTAGGTTTTCAAAAATCTATGATTAATCCACAGTCGCGATCATCACAAATTAAATAAAAACAACATTAATAAAAACTAATTGACCCATAACATAGCTCACTTTTATAATTACCCATAACATAACTGTAGCAGCGTTTTCAGTCACAAAGATTGACAAGGATTTCTTTAGTCGCTTCTACGAGTTCTTACCAGCCTTTGTGTAAGTACTATTTAAGGCAGTGTAGTTCTAAGAGGCAGCGTTTTTGAGTTTTTAAAACCCATTTTAAAACTAGGGAACAGCGTTTTAAAGTCTGAAAAAAATATATGTATTAGTTGAGAATCTATTCTAGTCACAGTCGCTAACAGTTATACGATTTAACTAACTTGGCTTGATGGAAAAAAATCACAAACCTACCTCTCTTCGAAATGTTTTTTCAATTTCACGACTAAACTACGGACATTTTAAATAAAAAAGTTATGCATGTTTAAAGCTGCTTAATATTTATAGATATATTCGCTGAGTTTGAATTCATTAAATGATATACTTAATTACTATGTTTAAATAACTACAAAATACGCGTAAGTAATAGGCGATCAACGGATATCAATCCATAAATCACGAACTACTGGGCCTTCATTTAAGGCCCAGTAGTAAAATTTTTTTTAAATCTTTAAGGCCCTTAAAGAAGTAGGGCAAATCTGTATTATGAAATTGCATATTTGGATCTTTTTTCACATTTAGCTATTATATTATCAATTCTATTCTGAGGGCACGGGATTGTTGTTTCTTAATGTTAATAATATTTTGTGCTGTCGCAGAATTTCTGTGGTTGCCTGGGCTAGGTTAGATAAACATTACCGAATGAATTTCCTGACTATGCAAAACCAGGCAAATGGTCAATATAAGTAGTAGGAGGAAAGGGAGGACTTGCGTCGGTCGAGTGATTAAATTTTCCCTTTTGCAACGTTATCTTGCTATCTTAAACCATTTTCATGATTTTGATTTTGTAACTTGGAAATAGTCAAACTTAACGTTTTCATCAACCTAGCTAAAAAATTGGCAAAAAAACTCGTGAAATTTCTGTCATTTTTCGTGTCTCTTTTGGGCAATGGGCTTACTTATGAAATAATATGACAGTACCGTTTTTAAAAAGAGTGAACACCATAATACTGCGTGTGATTATGCAACAAGTACATTTTTAGTCATTGAAATTGTGTGAGAATATTATATATATATACTTTATTATGTCAGAAACACTATCAAATTTGGGTATCATCGAGCTTTGGAACTGTTTCACTGATAATAGGCACAAAATTAATATCTCAAATTACACCCGTTAGCGGACAAAAGGACGCTTTTCAACAGCATTGTCTAGAGAAGTGTCGAGGATAAATTACGACTCGTTTGTGGAAATGAATGAACGAATGAACGCGCTCTTTCAGCTGTCTGCCGGAAAAAGAAAGGTCGGGGCTAGAAAATTAATAGTTTTTTGTTTCAATATTTAGCTTACCCAATATTACTTTTACAAGAACGTTGAATATCGTACTGTTATTCGTAAACCGTCACTTATACCTGTTTAAAAGTCAAAGATCGTTGCAAGTCCTGACAGTGTTTAATAGAAATATAATATTCCAAAATTCCATTACCGATATCTGTATTTAGGTTATTATGTTTTTTGGTTTGGTTTGTTATGTGTTTTGTAACTATTATCTTTTTACTTTTTCTATAATATATTTTTATGTTACTGCACGCTCTGTTGTGTTGATTTGCTCTGCCATTTCCCCCTTAACAATTTACTAACCGATTTAAGCTCGGAGAGCTAGGAAAAAGTCTAACGCACACACTTACACATATTATAATAAAATAATCGAAAACTTTATCTTACATTAAAAGTGTCCATATAAAGCAAAGTCACAGTTCGCGGTTGTCTTATAAATAGCAGTTATTTTATTTATTGAACCAGTATACATGCTGACTTAAAGTGCTAACCAAGACGCCATCATGATATAAAATATTCTTAAAAAATATATATTAGCAGTAACTTGTCGAATTAGATTGATACAGGGAGAATGTCAATAAAAAAATAATATGTGATCAGCTTTCTAATAAAATACATAATATATACATTTAAGAATTGTGTAAACCGTACAAAGAAGGAGCGATCCGCTGGATTTGATAAAGCTTTAAGCCTTAAAAGCGAAAAATACAACTTAAGAATACTAATCTCCGAAACCCGTACAACGTCTCAAAACGTTCACAGACTTAAAACGGTAACTATGGAGCTGCTGTAGCTGTCCAATATACCCCGATTTCTTTGATTCTCGATTTTCAGGCTAAAGAAATGTCTCACAGAGAATTTATAGGATTTTCTCTAGAGGATTTTATTGAATAACCGATTGGGTCGCCCCAGGTGGAAGAGACGTGTAAAGCTGCCTGAATATATAGGTATTATAATGTATCGATGTTATGAGATAATGTGCAAATGAATAATAATAATATGCTTTTTATATAAACTGACAGTTTAGCAAGTTTTGCCCTTTTTTTATACATTCCTGCGTGATTAGCTTAGTCCTCATTATGGATAAAGATAGACAAGTACATTGCGGAGCTAAAGTTGCAATGCACAGGTAACATAACTTGCAGAAACAATTATTATCAGGCCACTACGATCTGAAAGATGCAAAGTATGTACCCTTTCCATCAGGTAGAACGTTTTAGCTGATGCAAAAATAATGTAAAAGTTGTATGTAATAAATGCATTCGCAATGATGCAACCACTCTCTAATATCCATTTTTATTACTCTCTCTCTCATGCATACAGTCATAAGAGATGATAATACAATATTGATTCTTCTATTATTAGGATTTATAAAGATACATTTGCAAGTCTATGCGAACTAACTCGTGGGTGAACTGTAGCTAGTAAAATTTAAAATAAGAATTATATCTACATGTGCCATCTCGGTATAACATGGTAACATCAGTGTGTTAAGGGGTACCATGCAATGTTATTGTTCACCTACAAGTATGTTAACAGTTTGAGACTGTTGCTTGGTAGACTCATTATATTTTTATATGTATTTGATAATAAAATAACTGATGTTATATATATGCGTCCCATTATATCGAGGTCAAAGTAAAATTTAAGTTTTAAGAGGACTACTAGAGCTAAGTGCTGCCCTCAATTGATTTAATTATATTACTTCTAAACAAAATCAATTCTCAAAAAACTAGAACAGTATCATTTTACCAATTTACTCTCGTATTTATTGAATCACAGTAAAAGCCAAAAGCGGCCGCTTTTAGCAATAATGTACAATACGAAAGAATGCCAGAATGAAAAGCAATTAGTGATTAAATAAATACTAGAGGTAATTTGCTAAAATGATACTGTTCTAGTTTTCTGAGAATTGATTTTGTTAAGAAGTAATAAAGTTAAATCAATTGGGGGCAGCACTTAGCTCTAGCAGACGCTTTAACATATTTGTCTATTGAGGATCGGCTAAGCAATTTAGTAAAAGTTTATGACTATTCAGTAATAGGTACTCATATGACCAATAAGGTACTGCTTTTTAACAAGCTACAGTTTATAGTTTACTAGATGGAGCAGTGATATATTCACATTTTCATTTACATTTGAGTAGTTATACAACTATTAATACTAGTTTTGTGTTAATAGGGCTGTACTATCAAGAAATTATAAAGAAAAATATCGAGATAATAAGAGACGATGTATGCTGTGCATCTATTTATGGGAGTTAAGTTAGTAGGTAAAAAAATATTTTTCTGTATCCGAATTCGAACCCTTAACGCGTTGGTAAGCAGCTATTCGTTATTGCTGTTTTGTTTAATGTCTGTATTTTGTATTGTGACAGCAACGTTTTCCAACACATAAAGTAAGTATTTTACTTACTTTCACATTTTACTTTTACATTCTGAGTTTAAGTTAAATCCTTAAATGTTTTCTACAAAAACATTTGAAAATTCTATTCTGCAGGAAACGCACACTATCCTATGTTCTATTTCAGGCTAAAACGTATCTGTATGCCAATTTTCATTTTGATCTATTAAGCCGTTTTGGCGTGTATTTTGTTGACATCTCTCTACCGCATTTATATTAAATACATTTTTATAATTAAAATTGTAGTAGCATGTTTACATTATATGAAAATAAAAAAAAACAACAAAATTTATTTTTCTTGAATTTTGGATTTCTTCAAAATCAAATTTAAACTCTTTTGGATTTACAAATATTTATGTACTTCAATTACATAAAATATTGTATTCATACTAAAAATCGTTATTGAATTGAAAAACGTTACATAATGACAAAAAAGGTTATATAATAGGAATAGGTATAGGTATAGGTATATGGGTATCTACACGATTCTGGTTATTGAAAAAAAATGGTTGCCTGTAAAGTCGGTTTTACGGGCGAAGATTTTACGTGACAACGTCTTTTTCTCGGTAGAATATTTATTGATATGAATATAATTAAATTGCACAATAGGAACAAGGAATTGAATGAAAATAAGAATTGCACAAATTTTAACTATAGAAATATATTTTGTTTACTAAAACATTGTACATGTAAACTTAAACTTAACTAATTCCTATTTGAGTGATTTTGTTGAGGATAGGACGATGATAGGAGAAATATGAAATGAAAGGAAGTGTTTCTGCTGTAATGTGTCCGATTCAATGCGCCTAATTCTCTAGTGCTGCGCGCGCGGCAGACCGATCATAGTTGAGTGGGAGAGAGACGCAAGGCATTCGGCGGGCCTCTCTCTCGTTCGGTGACTCATCGTAACGTTACCGAGCGTTACACTTTTTCATAAGTGACTCCCAGCCGCAACCTAATTTAAGACGTTGTCACGTCAAAAAACTGCTTGAACCAATTCTTTTGTTTTTCAGACATCATGACTTGCTCGTATTCGCATGCTCTTAGAACCCGTATAACTGGTTTTGTGGACCACTATGATCATATAGCGCGTACATATTGTTTAATGAATAGGCGCGTGTCCTTTACTCTGAAAGTTTCCAAAATACCTGCTCCTCCCATATAACTCTTGAAACTGAGTTAGGCCCAAAACAACAAAGTTACGATAAACTCGAAACCGCGCCTGTGACATGACAACGCCTCCTAACTGTGGCACACAACTTCGTGACTGAATATCTCCGACCGACTCCACACAACTTCGAACATATTCATAAATAAAGTTATGGATCTCTATTAGGGATTTAATATAATAAAATTATAAAGTTGCCTTACCTTGGTGCTTGACAAAAATTTGTTACAGTTATAAAGAAAGTTTTAAAGTACTTACACATTTAAGTTATCTAATATTTCGAAAAATATTTTTTTTACATATCTTTCTTGTGATATCATAATAATCCCTCAAAGATAATCTGGTGTTAGACTTTTCCAATTCGCCTCTTACTGGCCTACGTCGTGAATGTATGTATTTTACAAGAATCCATTTGGCGACAGAAAACGCCAGCTAGTAACTTCCACAGCACGACTTTGAGTAAACCAAACCCTCCATTTGAAATATAAAATTAATATACTCGTATTGTGAACTGAACTGAAAACAAACTCTGTAACCTAAAAATAAGTTAACTGCAGCTAAGTCAAAACCTTTTTTCCGTGTTCTTACTGCATCTGAAATGAATCATCTCCTAGTTTATTTGTTTGAACAAACTGACATAACGCTTCTTATGTCGGTGGGAAAAGATTGTTGCATTCTTAACATAATGTATTGAATGCATTCGCAATGATGCAACGACCCTGTTAGATCCATTTTTATTATTCTTTCTCGTGAATACAGTCCTGAGAGATAACAATGCAACATATTGGTTCCTTTATTATTAGGGACTAGCCGTTCCTCGCAACTTCGTCCGCGTCAATTTCTGTTATTATGATCGCGATTGGGTATTTTATTTTTATTTATATATTTATTAGGTAACTTTAACCGTTTACGCAGCGCACGCAACGGATGCCTTTAAATATGAAAAATTTTGTCCGTTTTTGCAACATTTTTCACTGATGCTTCGCTTCTATTGGTCGCAGCGTGATGTTATATAGCCTTAAAACTTCCTTGATAAATGGACAATCCAACACAAAAACAATATTTCAATTCGAACCAGTACCTACTTCCTGAGATTAGCGCGTTCAAACAAACTCTTTATTAATTTTTTTATTAATTTTTTCTTAAATTGACGATACTCCTAGATTGCCGATATTGTGTGATTTTTTTAATTTTGTGACATTTGATGCAATAATTAGGTTCAACTTGAAATTTTAATTGTAACAAATAATACGTGTAATGTTGATACCAAAAGATGAAATAAATGAATATGAATAGTTTGATCGGCCATCTTAAATGTTTGTAGTATCTAAAGTGTTTCAATGGCACTATCGTCGAAAAGATGCAATTATTTAAAAACCATTTAAAAAGTAGAAACGCCCTACAATCATCTCACTGAAAGGCAAAGGCCCTCATCATTGACTTTAAGTTACCAAAGCAATGTTGCCAAATACAGGTTGCCAAATGCGGGTTGGTGATCACAAACCGGAGCCATATTCAAAAATCTTGTTGGCCGACCTGAGGATCGAATCTACCCCGAAATCTTGGCGCGGTTATCAGTAGCCTAATGGAGCGTTAAAAAACTAAACGTGCAATCAATTAAACTTGTTGAGTTGTACCTATTGTGGCCATTCCCTGTGGTATAGCTATACCATATCTATTTGAAATAGCAAATTTATAAATAATTATTTTGAGTTCTATTTCGCAGGTTCCTCATTATTTTACTAAACTCGACGAAGTATAAACGTTTATTCGTTCACGTGCCGTATAAAATTCTTACTTTCAATAACTATCGAATAACATCTTTTGAAGGCACACTTCAAATTCTATTCACATTCAAAGTATTCGAAAAGTTTCCCTCTTGAATCGCCTCAAAAGTCCCAGGATCAAGACCCAGCCCGCTCTAAAGGGTACTCGAGAGTTGCTGGCTGAAGTATCGCTTAACGACCTTGGCTGGGGAGCCTATTATTTGGTAACTAGCTGAAACTTTCCAGGCAAAGCATTAAATGTAAAATTTTCCTATTCCACATTACGCTCAATATGATTCAGTTGAAATATGTTCAAACGTATTTTTTTTTACTTTACAGTTTCATGACATTTAAGTAACAGTTACAACACTAGATCATAATATAGAAGCATAAATGTATATCCTCCACTTTCAACTTTGCATTGTAAGCGCTTAGCTATACAAACAAAATCGACCAAAAACAACTAAGAGAATTTGCTCTCATGCATTATAAGCTTGCCTGAACTCTGTCTGAAAAGATCGCAACAATCAACCAAACTGCCATTGTCTGTGTTTTTATTATTCAGCTTACGATAAAAGAGGAGATTTTCAGTAGGTGCATATTTCTGTTTGATAGAATTTAGTCATATTTTGTTAAAGTACAAGTCACGTCCTTAAAGAGAGAACAAAACTTGAAAAATGTGAACAAATTGTGAAAAAACTTGTCGTTTTCCGTACAAACTAAGACTGTATACATAACTTCTGATATAACGAAGCCTATCGGGGCAGCGAGTTAAGAATAAAATATTACTTGAATCAAAATTGTTCCCATAAAATCCTAGACACTATTCCTACGTCCCTTTGCAACTTGCAATACAGCCCACCTGTCAGCTGCAATCATAACTATGGATCGTAACCATTTGGACACCACCTTCAGATAAAAACTTACCCGTGCAATATCGTGACATTTGCTGTGTAGTGTGTCAAATGTAGTTGACTCCCAAGACAATGGTGGTCGTAAATCAACGTACCTGCAACAAAAGGCAATTGTCGTTAGCAACATTGTGAGAAGCATCGCAGAGTTTTGTTTACTTTGTTTTGAAGTTATTTGGATAATGTGTTATGTAACACTCCGGTAAATAACTATAGCTGTGGTTCTAACATGATTGCCAACCAATTGTTAGGCAATGTTGTTTTGACGTCAAATTATGCAAAATATTTAAGGACATCTTTAATAAATTGTTTTTTTAGATCTTTTCGAGCACAATTTTATATTTATAGAAATCGCGTGTGTTTAAAGTAAAGTAAGATAAAGGTAATAATTAGATATCTATATGAAATAAAGTAAATGTATTTTTACCAACGAGCATACAAAAGTATTATATTATGTAATATATCATGAATAATCTCTAGATTCATGAATATTGACGAGCCCTAGTATTTTTTTTGAGTTTTATCTAAAGTGTTTATAAAATGCCAGACACTATTGTATTTTATATGCTATGCACAAAAAACACTTTCTTATATTATCTATTAGATATAATATGTCACTCTCTCATCTTAACTTAATTTTTAAGGGAAACTTTTTTCTACTTACAATTCTCGCAAAAGAGGAATTTTACTTATAAAACTGACCTGAAATATGTATACTTACTTAAATTTTCTTAGTAATAAGTTTCTGATTTATTGATAGACCTTTATCTATTCACCGTTCGAACTACGTTTCTCATCATCCACTATTCCTTCCCGTACCTATTTAAAAATTTCCAGCATTCTTCATCCTTTTTTGAATTCTTCATCATCCTTTATTAAGCAACAAAGAACAGTAAACAGCAACTGTAGCATTCAATCATTTCGACGAAGTCATTTCTGTGCATTAGGTAGTCGTCATTGTGGAAGGCGGCGAAGTTGCGGAAGGAGTTGCGCACGCGCTTGAAACTGTCCCCAAACGCTGGCCTGTGGTTCAAGTACCTACTCACCGCATAAATATGCTCGGCACAAATGCTAAATTAGTGACAAGATCCGACACTTAAAGCTAAGGCCATACTTGTGGAGAAGCGCTATACTGACTGGAAAAAATCGTCTGTTTCGTTTTCTATTTACAAATCTTATGTGCTCGTTAGTAAGCTGTAACGATTTTAAGTGAGAGGGCTTTGAGTTTATTACATTCACATTAGTAATTGGGTTGGGATTGTGGGAATCCTTTTTAAGAATTAGACGTTGTTAATTGGATATCTAAACTGGCTTATAATAGCAAGTGTCGAGACTTTACCGGCGCAAAATTGCAAAAAGACTGGAAACAAAATATTTTTAATAAGAATTAAAACTGTCAGATGGAGTTGAATAAAAAATGGTATCATTTCGAGTTTGGCTATCATACTTTCTAATCAAGATAGAGCCCAGGTCAGACTACATTCCGCTGGCAAGGCACTGGTAAGTCATACAAATATAACATAATTTTCAATAAATCAATCTATCGCTAGTAGTATTTATGTCCTAACCCTAACCGCGTGTTACTGGCAACACTCACATGGTGACGTCATTGCGGATAAGCAGCCATGAAATTATGACCGTGAAGTTATTTTTGGACATCTAATTTACGTTGAAAGAAAGAGAAACTTTTTATTATACAAGTAAAGTCATTTAACGGAACTTTTAAATACTTTTTTATCTACACTAACTCTTTATAATAGAGAAAAGATTTGATTGTTTGTTTGTATTGAATAGACTCCGAAACTACTGTCCAATTAAAAAAATTTTTTTTTTTTATTATTAGCCAACATTATCCTTGATGAACATAGGCTATATACTTTTTATCGTAGGAACCGGTAGGTGGCGCTGCTGTCGGTATGTTAACTACTAAACGGCTTGTCCGATTGGAGTGAAATTTTGTGTGTGTTTCTATGGTTTCACAGACACGAATGTATTAAGCCTACCTAATCTATCTTTCTATATGCCACCGCTAGGCACAGGTTTCCGACCGCGCGATATGACATGGAGTTCACGCGAGCAGAGCCGAGGGCGAAGAGCTATGGATTATAATATGAAAGCCCTGGTACTTTTGCAATCATTGTAAATGTGAGTAGACATTCATATTGCTTTAGGTTCTGACTGTTTCTGTACTGAAAATAAAATAAATAGTAACCTAGTAGCCGAGTAGTGAAATTAAACATGTTTATGATAATTTGTGCATTACGGTGTTTAGACACGTTACCGGGTTGTTTAAACCCTTTGACGTGCGATTAGATTAAGAATTGAGATACAAGCCAGATGCGTAAACTTTATGGTTCCACTAACTTATTTCTGATATATCGATTGACATATTCTTCCATAGTAAATGATAACTTTCGTCAATGGAAACTGGGGCACAGAAGTACACAATGGGGACTACCGTTTCTTTGCTCACCAGTTGGCGCCACTGTAGACTGAGGTCCGGAGGTTAAGCTGTCAAAGGCGATTGGCGCCGAAACAAAGGGTTATATCTTAAATCTAATTAAGGTTATATTGTTTATAAATAACTATCTTGATATCAACAAACTAACTTCTGAAATAGTTGCTCTTGAGGCCGCCCATTTTTGCGCTTTTTCTTAATTCCGCTTTTAAAGCGTTCACATTAATCGCCAAATAATCCATATTTGCTATATTTTACGATGGAGATCACTTTCCGGTAGGTAAATTTAAGAAATTATAATTTACGCAACAAATTCCGCTAAAACCAGTACAAAGTGAATGATATTGGACCTCACGCGACACTAGCGCCTCTAGTGGCAAATTCACTAGCGATAGCCCCCATTGTAATATTAGTAATATTTCTACTACTAAAGAACAAATCGTCATGTCCATAAGCTTTCGTACACCCTGCGACTTGTCTGACGCGTATTTAATTCTGCTACTACTATATCATTACCTCTACATATTCTAAAAAGTAATTCTTCAGGGCCCAGTCTACCCTACCTTATGTCTTTTTTGTTTTTCTAAATAAAAGTATTCCAAGACTACCAAATTAAGTTCCCATACGAACCATTATAAAACTGTTTTGAAACAAATAAACGACCATCCCGCGGGAGCACAATGGCGGCTGGAGAGCAGAGAGGTGTCCTCCCTCCATTGTGAGTGTTCAGTATTTCAGGTGCCGGGATTATATTATTCTCACAATTTTCAGAATAAATTCGTTTTGGACTCAATATTTTTGGACAAACATTTTAAATGTCGCTGCTCGGATTGCTTTCGGGATTTCGAATGAACCTTTTGAAATGAATTTTGCAGGTAAAATGGAAAACAAAGTATGCAACTATGTATTCTATTCGAAGTGATTTGATGGCATTAAAAGCGTTATTTTTATAATAAACTAGCTGACCCGGCAAACGTTGTTTTGCCATAAAAATCATTAAATTACTAAATAGCTATTAAAAATAGGGGTTGGTGATAAAATGGTAAAAATTTAGGGTTGTATGTATTTTTAATGCCACATTATAGAAAAAAATAAAACAAAAGATGAACAACCCTTATCACTTAGGGGTATGAAAAATAGAAAGTAGCCGATTCTCAGACCTACTGAATATGCATGTAAAATTTGGTGAAAATCAGTAAAGCCGTTTCGTAGGAGTAAGGTAACTAACATTGTGACACGAAAATTTTATATATAGAATAGAATAGGATAGAATATTTTTATTGCCGAATCATAACTTAATCTATTACAATTTACCTGTGATTTCTGCACTAGGCTAGGCCTGATTCGTAAGATTACCTTTACGAATTTTACTATTTACGCGTCTCGCCACTTGGTTTTGTGTAGTCACGCAGTTTACATGGAGTTGACCGGCATTGCTGATATCATCATCATCATCTAGGCCAAACGACGTCCATTGATGGACATAGGCCTCCCTTATGCCCTGATTGCTGATACATGTTACTTTTTTGATACGTTCCTATCTTAATAATGGCTTATAGTTCTACCCGTAAGGTACTTACAAAAGGTAAGCTATAACATATTTAAATCTTAAGATAGTCGTTAATCAAGATTATTGAGTTTGAGCAGGCAAGAGCTAAGTTCCAATCAAATCAATTTGCCCGCTAAGCTTATTATGTTACTGTTTACGACTGTTCAGAGCTCTGTAATAACTAAGTGTCAGCAACAGCACTATCCTTATCTCCAAATGCCTTCAAAGTGTCACCGGGAGAACAACTAAAGCTCTAGGAAAGCCGCTTTCCAAGGCAAGACTTAAGGCGCGCAGTATCTGGTATTAACTACACAATCTACATAATATAGATTCTAGTCTATGCAATTTGAAGAATACTATTTAATACACATGGCAATACTAACTTTTTGAAACGTTCAAACATTAAAACTGCATAAAATTACTTTTGGAAGGCCAAGCCTTGAATATGTCGCAGGGAAATGAGGATATCAGGGATTTCATGAAATCCCTAGGGATATCATGAAATCCCGGTAGATGTTGAATATTCTTGTTTATTACGTCTTCTTACTGAAAGTATCTAGCGATATGACAAAATACCAGTTTATCGTCAGTGATATGTCGTTTCACTAATCTCAATCTAGTGAAATGTCAGAAAAGCGGATACTGCCGTATAATATTCGACATCTACCGGGATTTCGTGATATCCCTAGGCATTTCGTGAAATCCCTGATTTCCTCATTTCCCTGCGACAAATACATACTCAGACGTCAAAAGCTAAAATCAAACACTTTTTCTACAGTGAGAAACAGAAAATCTCTTTTTCAGAAAGCCCATTGTGTTAGTCCAATAAACATATTTTTTAGTCATCACAGCATTTATTTCGAACATAATTTGATTGCCCTTGCAATAGATACGACTCTATCCAAAGCCACTGGGAAAACATTAACAATATTATTCAGTAAACTTTAATAATAATTTATAGTAATCTGATATTTTAATTAGCGTTGATGCGTTGTTCGGAGTGACATGATATTAACGAGAAATGTTCAATTTAATTAAACGGCGATTCATATAAATTACTAGCTGAGATGTCAGATAATTTCGTGCTAAAATTTTGTTTTAATATATATGCGATGGGTACGTACGCAGTTTTACAAAAAATTACGAATTAAAAATCGAAACAAAGAATTGTTATGGTTTTTTAAGCCCTGAATAAAACATCTTGATTGTTACTGTGAAGAGCAGATATTCTTTTATACTTTCGTATGTTTTTAAATGGTATCTATGTAGTACACTAATCGTGAAATCTTTCAAGATGAAAACTTACTTATTCATCTGAGTCAATCAATTTAATCAGTCAAAGTGTAAGTAATTCACAATAATAATATATGTTTAAAGAGGTTTCTTACAAAGAGGGAGACAAAAAAGTTGATTTAGTCGGATCCTGCCGGATTAAATTTAGTTTCCCTGCTTATACAATTAATCTCCAGCACACAAAGCTTTCGCATAGAGTTTCGATGTAAAATATTTTCGTTCGTTATGCTACAAAAGCTCGCATTTATATTGCTATCATCGAAATACAAACTAAACTTTGCGGTGACGGGTTAATCTTAACCCGCACTCGAGCGCAACGAACTTCTTGTTCAATGTTGCAGCAATTTCTTGGTGGCATCTTAAGCCCGACCTCTCAACAAAGCCTGTGGATAGTGTAGCGACAGAAAAAGAGCCAGCTCACTTACCTCTCAGCACTACTTTCATTTTTTCAATTTATAAACCTCCAATTAAGCTTGCAAAGGTTTTTAAACTGTTTTTTGCAGTTTAATTGCACAATACCTTGAAAAATATTTCGATGGAACTCAGAGCAGCCTCTCGGTCTGCGGAAGATTGTCGGTTTCAACCCACCTAAAGCAGTCGAAGTTTTATTTTAAAGTTTTTTGTTTTTTTTTTAAGATTATAATTATGACAGTTTTAAAGGCAGTTATTAAAATAATGTAAGTATACTGTTTTCATTTCACTGCCAAAGCCAAAAAGCTACGCCACACAGTTCTGAACATAATCAAAGCCTCATTCAACGGAAGAGCCCTATCGTGCTTCCCCGAAAAGAAACTTCTTTGTTCAAATCAAATGGAAATTTTGCGACTTATGATAAATAGGTCCTCTGAAAATTGTTTTTGACACTTCGTCAAAGGCCGAAAAATATGGAACGATTTAGCACCATTTGAGTTGAAAGTTTTTTTTTTTTATTGAAGCTAAATTAGATATCGTGATGTCAAAAAATTAATTTCAGATTTAGCTTGATGTTTTGCATCACTATAGGTATATATTTCCTATTAACGTGAAGATAATAAAATCATGGAGCTAAAACCTCTTCCTATAGTAGAGAGAAGTTTTATAACAGCTTTTCGTGTGATTTTCAAAACGATTGCACGAAAAAGTTTTGCCAACAGTTTTATATTTAACGATTAGCAAATTCAAGATCGCATTTAATAGGTATTTGGCTATATTATGTAATTCATTTCAAAAAGTTTATATAGAGTTCTCGATCTTAAAGAAAAAAGTGAATTGTGTGCAGATGATGGACTTGTTTGACCGACATTATTGAGTGTCTTTTTCTTTACCTGTTGCGTTTCCCTTAAATTACACAGATAAGAAAATAAAATAGGTTAGTATTATTAATGCTGAAAAGGAATTACGAAGTGCCTACGATATCATGTTACTTGAACAGTCAATATCCTACGTCAAAAATTAACGTACCCGGGTGGATGCTGTCACAATACTAAATAAAAAGCTTGTCAAGACTTGTTAAGACGATAAAAAGACAAAGATAATTTATTTGGACAGCAATAATATTTAATTTGTTTTTATTTATCGACTCGGTAGGTATAGTTCAAAATTGTTCTTACATAGGTGTAAGATAGCTAGTAATTAGTATTTTATTCTAGTGAAAGTTCCTTGTCACAATCTGTAGTGGTGGTAAAAATATTCGTATATGTACTTATGTTTGATTTAGGTCGGTACCTTATAAAACATATAATGTTTAGATTAATGAATCAATTTAAATTGTATTTCATTTTAATAAACTTAGGATCAGGAGTGTGATCTTTTCTTAATTGACTCCGCTCTGGAAGGAGAAATAGGTAGTCGTTCTTCGGATAGCGAGATATAAGTCATAAAGGCAGTATCATCAAAGGCCTGCAATTTAATAGTTACGATACGAATAGGAAACAAAGTTGAAAACCTTGAAAGTTAATCCCATGATGAGAAAACGAAGACTGTTCAAACACGTTTATTCCTTTTCCGTCGAATTTATACCCGCTTAACGGCCGGTTCCAATAACCTACCTATCCTCAGTTTTGGCATATCGGAGATAGGAAACAGTTTTTATCTCTGATTTTTCCGTCCTGAGAAACAAAGACAGAAGTTGTTTTCTATCTCGGATATGCCAAAAATGAAGATAGATAGGATATTGCAAACGGCCGTAAGACAGAAGTTGTTTTCTATCTCCGATATGCCAAAACTGAAGATAGATAGGTTATTGGAAATGGCCGTAAGCCAACGAACAAGAAAATCTACACCAATCAACGGGTACGATGCCTTTAAATTGCGCGATACTCGTTAATAACGAATCGTTAATACCGTTACGATGGTAATTAATTCCGTTCAATGTACTACATTAATCACGATGAGATGGTGCTTGGATTGATTGTTCTGGGTCCAACGCGCGCCCGTTTCACATCTTACAACAGATTGTCCTAGGCATTTGTCAACTTGTCAACCCGCTGGTAGCGTTATTTGGTTGCCTAAAATCAAAATGACATTTGCTAGTAGAATAAGTATGAGGCGCTTTTATTAAACGTCTTAACTACATTAAACGTTAAAAACATTACATGCATGTCTTTAAAAAGGAATGTTGAAGTATGCAGAATGCTTATGATTACCAACACTCTAGGTAATGTTTTTCGAGCAGGATGCTGGTTTAAATTAAATATACCTAATTATCGACGAAGTTAGCAGAGGTAAGTCTACAATAATTATCTTTTCGTTAATATCTGAACAAAAAAAAAAGTTAAATTAAAATGCTGCCGTTTTTAAAAAAACACATTAATCTAATTACTTATTAGATACTAACTTAAGTAACAAACTATTTTACGGTGCAATCTCGGATCCTCAGTTTCTTCAGACATGTGTCAAGGCGAGAGGGAACGTCCATTGAGCGTCTTGTTGTACCTACAAGGCAGAGTGAAGGGCACCAGAGCCAGAGGAAGATCCCCAATGAGATGGACCGACCAGATCAAGGCTAGTTGTTCGACAACCATCAACGAATGCAACCGCAAAGCGGCTCTTCGGGAAGAGTGGCGGCGTGTGGTGAAGCGTGTCACTCAAAAATCTCCGTGATAACCACGACCCCTCTGTCAAGAGCGGAACGATGAAGAAGAAGAACAAACTATACCAGAAACTAAGTACGTCTAAATTAATAGCTGTTTCTGTTTTTCAATCATGGTTTCTTTCTACTCATGAATAAATAGTATAAGAAATCCGTTTTCAGATAGATTTGGGAATACAGTAAAACGTAACTGAAGAGTAAATTCATGGATCCTATGGTAATCACGAGTGGGATTGATCGCTGCTCGCGATCGGTGTGGAATACTAAGTCCCTATTCTGTCGCGAATGTAATCTGTATTCGGTAGATAAACTCGTATGCACAGATAACGTAACATTTGTAGGCGACTTAGGTCACATTATTTAAATAAATGTGTCTTTTTACAATACCATATTCTAATAATCTTTACTTATGATTATTATAAAATATTATTATATTATGCCTGTGCTTCAATTTCTATAACTTGATAGAAATCGAAGCACAGGCATAGGCATATGTACACTTGTGTGTATGTATATTGCTATTAGAAACCAGCGGACCCCGCAAACTTAACGTATCGCCTCAGAAGTATTTGATTTTGACGTCTTAAATGTCATTGTAGTTAAATATGGCGGGCTTGGAAAGGAGATGTCCCAAATTATATGGAGCCTAGGCCCAGAACCTGTACACATTGCCAAAAGATAGGGATTAGGGATAAAAAAGGAAATATTTGATTATAGAAATATACATATTAGCTTTTCACGTGAGAACGCGAGTGGCAAAAACATGAAAAGAACGATTATGTCAAATTGACAAAGAAAATCTGACAGCTACTGACATTAAGAAGTTATGGTTTACCTTTTTTTTCTTCAAACGCCATCTTGTATGCCTAATTGAAAAGGATATTTATTAGATTGTATTCATTTTTGAGTCGCTAAGTTATACGTTATATACAGATATTGCTATTTTTCCTAAACTCAGTAGATTTCTCTTGATTTTTTAGAATACTGTACAATGTCTGGGCCTGTTACGGGACATCTCTTTTGTATTAGTTAAAATTTTGTAACTATGTCAATAAAATGTCATACATTTTGATAATTAATTTAGGAACTATTAAATGTTGATTTATTTGTTATGAAATGTGTTTTTGACACTACTGCTTTGTCAGCTTTTGATAGCATTTCCGCAAAATAGAAGATGGACGGAGTAGAAAGAAATATTTGATCTGTAGGTTTCGAGCACTGTGATTGGTCAATTCAAGGTCCCGTCTGTGCCATTACGCCGCTACTGCAAAAATACAGCCTGAGTTCTTGAGTTTAGGGACCTGGTTCGAAAATAAAGTAATAACTTAAATAGGCGTCCGTGCCCAGACTAAATAATTACGATGTTTGAACGTTATTAAATTAATAAGGTCGCAAAGTTCTGTATAAAATCAATTTTATAGGCCACACTATGATATTTTATTAAAGGGGCCACTATCCCAAAAATAGATAATTGATTGGCAACACAAACTTTCATAATGGTTCACTGGCTTTTCTATTACTATCTCCAGAGTGAGTTATTTTCCCATTATCGTTTATTTCTCTAGAGACTTTATATATTTGGCTGTGGTATTTGGTCCACTAGGTACTTTGGTAAACTAGCCTCAGAGGGAAACTTAGCCCATTAATATTGAAGGTAAATTTATGGCTAAGGTTTGCCAAGAACCGGCCCTTTTTTAAACAACACCAATAGTTGATCAGGCTTGCAAAACTACAGAAGTTATTGTTGCCATAAAAAGGAAAGATTTGATTTATGTTGCCTACTTCTGTACAATTAAAGTTACATTTTCTACGGCATTAGATGTGATTTATCAGGGGTTACAAATGTAGGCCTGATTTCCGAATAGAAATTTAAGAAAAGGAAACATAAACCTATTTATATACTTAATCTGCTAGACCAAATTCGGCGCTTACTCAAGCAATAAATATTTGCACCGGCCGAGAAAGCTTTAAGATTATTATAACTCATTAAAAGTACAGACTTCTAAGTGTAAATAGATTCGTAATATTTTACACCCTAATGCCGTTCCATTAGTTACGTTATGGATTTACTTAAACTATTGTGTTAGCAACTTGTAACTTTTTTTTCGCTGGAAAAATGCCTTACACCTGCCATTCCGGGGGAAGTGTCAGGTTTTGTGGGACTCCGGACCTCCGCAAAGTACTGTGCTGAGATCGATCACGGGACCCTCACGCGTTGACGGCACAACTTCTTTGAATGCGCCAACAACTACTTAACTTGTAACTATACTGTCCCCCATTTACCTTCCGTCATCTAACTTGTTCCTGAAAATTCCTGATGACTGAATTCTCCAAGAAGCTGATGCGTACTATTAATTGAGTCACTGATTCTGTTGTAACGTCAAAAGGGTTTTTACGAGGTAGGTAATACCTTCTTTTGAATAAAGTTTTTAATCGGTTCGTATTTCAAATACTGTGGATTGCCTTTTATTTGCTGAAGACTTCAGACTTCAGCCTGAAGTCTATGTTCTTCGAGGTTTGAATTCAAAAGTAAGATACTGTTACTTTAAATTCGGATTTAACAAACTTCATCATATTATCAGAGCATAATTATCACGTTGTAAATATAAGGTTTAAAATTCAAAATTACTAGCGGTTGCGCCTGCGTCTTCGTACGCGTGGTATTTTATTGTCATACCAACTACCCCACGGTAACAAAATTTCATCCAGGTAGACGAAAAAAAGATATCTTTTTGGCACCTACATCTAAACCGTTATTAGGTTCCCAACTATTAGTACCCCCGAGGCTCCAAGAACCAATAAAAGTGCCGTTCGAAGGACAAATTAATATTAATTAGACCAGACTCGACGATTGGCGCAATTACCTCAAGCTCCGGTGATAAATTCTAAAGGAAGAAATCGTTCTATTTCCACGGTACTGATTAGAATGGTGGTTCTGGTGTAAAGTAAATGATTCTCCTTTA
This sequence comes from Anania crocealis, assembly GCA_949315895.1. Classification (NCBI taxonomy): domain Eukaryota; kingdom Metazoa; phylum Arthropoda; class Insecta; order Lepidoptera; family Crambidae; genus Anania; species Anania crocealis. Next base: position 20,742,113 of record OX438879.1, on the reverse strand, counting down.
AGTAAATAATTTTAATAATTTTCTAGTAAACCGTGACTCTGTGTCACGTTTTACTAAAAAATTAATTAAATTCTTATAAAAAAATATGAAATTGAGTAGCTTTTTTTGTAAATGTGTTTACTAAGGTATCCTTGCTTACTATAATTGCTACAAAAATATTATTGAGGTACTTTTAATAAGCCTTCGTCTGCCATAATTGTTTTGTTAATATAAGCTAGACTTTTGATGGGTATGTCCGTTTTACCATTTAAGATGTTATGAGCATGGAAAGCGAATAACATTATTAGGGCACGGTTTCGACAAGGTTACTCTTGTTGAACATGTAAATCGTCTTAATACAAATCAGAAGGTTTAATATTCTCTCGTAATTATATGGTGCAAGTTATAAGAACTCAAATTTCATAGACAGCGCTGCTAGTCACAATTACTGTGCCATAGTCTTCTTTTAGTTATCATATGATTATTCTTCAAGGATAATGAGAGTTTGCCAACCCCTTATTGCAGGGCTCTGACGTGACGTTTTTGTATCAATTTCACCTAGCGACAAAAGTTGGTACCAACAACTTGTTGTGCTAGACAAAATCCAATTAAGAAAACGTCATTTATATATAATTTGTCCTGACCGGCATCTTAGCCTTCTGCAAGCCTGCCATACTCACGATTACCGTCAAACAACTTTGTTCAAAACCACACAAGATAAAATATAAACAGTAAGTAAAAGTCATTCAGAGAGGATATAAATGAAAACAACGAATCGCAAAAGATCTAATAGGCTAAGGGCATTAAAACCACCGCCCAATTAATAAAAATGTGGACAAAGTCATTTAATTGCCTATATTGATATGATCCCAAGTTAAGTAACTATTAAAAATCCTTTTTGAGGAAATTAGAAAAAAACGTTGTAGTAATTTTAATACATACTCTGGAAGCAAACCCGAGATCTCGGAGCTGGCAACACCTTGAAAACCAGTGCATATGCCATTCAAGGAGAGGAAAAGAAACCAATCATGCTATTTAAAAAACACTTCGTGTTTGAAAACACGGACTATGGATATGATCAGAATAACTTTAAAAAATATCACAACCATAAATAAAAGGGAAAATAACGATAAAAACGAAAATATACAGCAAGCTGAGTGTCAAAATATGAACAACGGTGGCCTAATGAACCAAAACCGTAGCATCATTGTTTCAATCCAACTCATTGAGCAAATTACTCACTAAACGAGCGTCTGTGTGATGTTTATTCACTCATTCAGCATGTAGTCTCGCAATTACCCAATTTTCTTCCAATTTGCATATATGAAAATAGACCAGCATTATTTTGTTAAAGTGTATCCGTTATTTAGTTGACTCAGAATGATTTGCCATGATCATACTCGCGTATGCTATTTAACTTTCTAGGCAACTCATAAAAATAATATCGAGTTCACCACACACTGTCCACAAAAATACTACAATGTGCTTTATATTCTACAGACCACTTATCGCTTTTCTTCCAAATTGTATTATTCTAAATTTGTCTAAAACGATAAACCGCTCTGTTCCTATCGTGTGCACTACGCCTAAAGGTCCAAGCTAGGCTCCAGGCCGTAAACTTTACGAGGCCTTTACGACTTACAAACGTTCACCTGATCCCGCAACATCGACTTTATGGTTACGTGTTAAGGTGTAATTCTCCGGATTGATGGCCCTCCGCTTGAACGAAGGTTTATGTTTAGGACTGAACTCGCTAAAGTAGATCGAGTTAAGAATTATTCATAAGTTGTTAGTATTTATATTTTTTCCAACATAATTAATATATACCTAATAGGTTAAGTTTGGTTTGGTTTGAGTGGACAAATACACAAGGTATTATATTTTTTTGTCATATCTAATACAGTTATAGGCAATAGATAACAGTCATAACTGCTATATTTACTTTCTACCAAAATAAAACAGAGATATAAGAGATATAAACCTAAGGGTCGAGAAACGAATTTTAAGTTGGGGCCATTATCGGTATCTAGTAAATATTTATAGTTTTATTAAAAGCTTACTTCCAAATGCTATAGCAGCGCCATTTCTTTATAACGCGCAGAACCGCTAGTATATTAGTAAGAGTTCAGTAAGATTTGTAACTAGTAACGAATAATTTATAACCAATTTAAGAATGAAAATACTGAAATGTGAACATTTTTGTTATAACTTGGTTGAGTTAAGTAGACGTTATGTCAGTATCAGAGCTCTGAAATGGTTAATCTTTCACAATATAGTTACAAAACCATTTAAATAGATATTATTTTCTAAAGTCTTAGCGAAAATCCCTGCTAGCAAAAAGGTTACACAATTATTCAGAAGTTATTAAATCCAGTTAAACGAAAAGCAACTTTAAACTCTATCGGATTAAGAAGTCTCAAGAAGCTTAAAAACTTAAATGAGCTTTTAACATCATATCTAGCTTTGTGTCGCTTTGGCAAGATATTAAAACAAGACTTTACGGATCTAAGCATTAACCAGACTAATTTACGTAGTCTTGGAAACGCAACGCAAAAAAGAAGTCGATTTTTCACAGAATTTATTGGGTTTGTTTAAATATTGACTACCTACTAAAACCAAACTGTCCAATAGTACTGTAGAGCCAACAACCGACTGGATAGACGTATTTTTAGGAGACTGTTGTTGACTTATTGTGTAAACAAGGTGGCAAACAATACGTGTGTATCGTGCAAAGATAAATGTATTGGGTTCTCTGTCTGGCAGTGGACTTAATTGTGCTGTAGAATCTTACTATTTAACTATAAGGTATTTTGTAAATTAATTACGCCATTGATAAATAATAACAACAAGGTACCATAAGTGACACTTCGAACTCACCAAGGTTATTATAAGCTGCTAATATCATGTCTCATACCTATCATAACGGAAATTCAAACTTATTTACCTGATACTTATGATATTTAAGCCACTTAATTGCAATATAATTGACAGTAAAAAGAGATGCGGCTTCGATTCCCGCCTGCTACATTTTTTTAAGTTAAAATAATGATGTTACTTACCTGACTTAAAGTTTAACGCAACTAAATTAAAAGTGCTCCCAAATTCAGTATAGGTATCTAGTTTGTTTTTAATTTTAAATTAATAAAATACGTAGGTGTAGATAGACCATGACATACAGTCTTCATTTTGTGATAGATTGGATTCCACGCAGGCTGAGGCCACGGGCAGTTGTTGCTTCAAAAGAGGTCCAAGAATAAGAATTTCTTATAAAACAATGCTTACCTATAAAGTCGTTAAGTCACAATTTATGAGATGGCAGACCCAGCTGTACCTACACGTACAACAACATTTTGTATACAACAAAATAACACTTGTTTGCCAGTCAACAGTTTACGAGCTCAGATTAGAACTTGACGCAAGACCTTTGGGATTTATTGGACTTGAAATTAACAAGTTAATTTCAGGTCCTCGACAATTATTCAACTATTCCAAATAATGGGTTTGGGCCCAATGTTAGGGAGCTTTCATAGTTATGAGCAAGATTGTGTAGTGCCAAGTGCGTTCATTATGGCTATAGGTTGAGTAATAATTTATGTTTAAGCTACATGTGTAGCTAAAAAGTAAAAGGGAAAATCTTTTGTAATAAAGAGATTGTAAGGAATAGATTTTGTAATAAAGAGTTTGTTAAACGGATTTATATTTCGGCTATGTTTTCTTTTATCCGAGTCCCTATAATGCGTATGGTTTGACGCTGAAGTGTTCAAAACGTCGGAATAAACCAAAATATAAAGTAAAACCTTGTTATCTCAATGTATAGTATACGCGTAAATTCAAGAAATCAATGTTTTTTTGTATCCTACACCATTTATACATATAAAATAACAGCATAAAGGAACGAATTCAATTGCCTACTGTAAACTGTTTATGATAGCTTAATGTACCATGCCCTTCGTTTTATATCATACAATATTTTTTCACCCACATACCAGATTGTGAGTATGTAGGTAGAGATAACCTTTTATGAATGCATAGTATGGAAGACGCGATAAAAAAAAATACGCAGGAAATAGCAAAACATATTTAACAGGCAGTTACATCATTCACAAAAACAGTTCACATCTTACAAAATTCAATGACCAAGTCAAAGCACTGAGCTCCAAAAGAAAGTCACAGCACTGAGCTCCTAAGCCACTAGCATAATATCCAGTAATGAACAGTCTTCAAATTAATGAACTAGCCTTTTGCCCGCGGCTTTGCCCGCGTAAACTACCTACACGTATTAATTTCGCGCAGGTAGAAAACTGTGCCCATGAGTGGAATAAAAAATAGCAATGTCCATTCCCAAGGACTAATCTCTCTTTGTATCGATTTAGAGTAATCGATTCGGTATTTTATGCGTGATAGCGTATCAAACAGACAGATGTAGTGACCTTTACTAAAGCAAAAGCACATAAAATAATTAGACACACTAAATGCGAGATACCTTGTAGCGTACGGCAATTGCAATTGTTACCAATCTGTGTAAATCCTACCTTTGTAACACAGTTGCTCGTTTTGTTAGTATTACGACTATTCTAAAGGAGCAAACATTTCACGTTGGCGTACAAAGTCGGAAAACCACTGAGAAATAATGAAATATTCAGTTTATGCTCGTGAGTTTGTGATGTTGTAAATACGAGACGGTGCATTTCCTACGTTTCTATTCCAGCAGGATTTGAGAAACTCATTCGGGTTGGACTGAAAGCTTTTAATAGCTAAATAGGCTTTAGAACAACGGTTTACTACTCTTGTGTTACATTTGGAAGGGATAGTAAATGTGTTGCTATGGCCTAATATACTAGAACCATTTGCCCCTATCAGGATTCGAGCTCCGTCACCTATTTTGAAAATCGACGCAAACCACCAGATCAGGCAATCGTCAAAGAAAGTCACAAAGGCTTACAAAAATCTTTAAACTCGATTTGACCAAAGTTTCTAGCGACTTCATCACGTCATATTTAACTATTATGATTTTAAACGTGGTAGTAATAGTTTATACACAGGCGGACATCTAAATTACGAAAGTGAAGATTATTTATTTGCGAAGATAAAAAAAGTCATATGTATGGCAAACAAGCTCGCGACTGAGTATTGAATAGCTTGATGGCAACGAGAGCGATGAAAGCCTAGTTTAACAAAACTTCTGCTAAATGCAATATAGGTACGTAAAAAAGCACACGCATCTCGTATGCGTGTGCTTTTTGTGTGTGACTTTAGTTTTTTTAACATAAAATTTACCAAATACCAATGATACTCGTATTTAAAATGTATAGATAGGTTATGCCCTTACAAAACTATCGAAATATATGTGCCGCTTGCGAACAACTGCACACATGCGTAATTCTTATTTTTTCCTTGTCATACTCATGAAACGAACAATAAATTACTTTCTCTTTCATGGATTTGAAAAGACGTCACAATTGTGACGTTTTAGGGAAGCATATTGAGAGCGCATGTAACATATCTATTACTTTTTAAATATCATTGCCAAATACCAATGATATTATATTCGAAATGATACTCGTTATCATTTCGAACCGATAAAAAACGAACTTCTGACAAAGTTGGTCCCATTTAAGTTTAAAAAATAAGAACCTACGGTATAAAAATAGGGTTGACAGTATTCAAAAATTAAACAGTCTTTACCACCAATATTGAGTCGGTAGCAAACAAGAAATCACTAACACATATCACGCTTTTCATCGGCCCAATATCTTGAGGAAAAACGTATAGAAAAGGATAAAAGGTATTTCATAAACACCAAAGTAAATATCATCTATCTCTATGGTGTACATTTCTATCCAAAACATCAAACTTTAAATTCCAATTGCTAGCGAACAGCCTTGCAAAAAAAATGGCTTAACAATTTGAACGTTCCCCAAAAACCGCTACACAATGAAGCGATACAATAACTTTAATTTGAATATCGACCGCTCGTGATTAGTTCATTTATATTCGCAAAAGCTCAATACCAAAGGAGATTGGCGTGTGCGGTGGGAAGGGTGGCTTTTACACGCAAAGCGTATTAATTTAACTTCCAATGTATGTCCCTTACCCTCCCTCCTAACGTTTTGTCCTGTTTCAGTTAGGGTATGGACAAGCTTGGTCAGAATTCTAGATGCGGAAAGTTTAACTACTCATACTCTGGACTGAATTTTTTTAGTCAACCCATTTGCAATATATTTTTTGGCATATTTAATTGTATGTAAAATACTTTTCATCCAATAAACAGCTCGGTGAAGGTCGTTGTATGGTGGGATCTTGGATATTACCTATAAAAGATTGATCTGATAGCAATGTGGAGCAATTACAAAACAACAGGGAGAAAATATTTTTTTTTTTTATTCAAGCTCAATCTCGTCTAATGCACTTACTATTACTTGTCCTTTTATAAAATGAACAGTTGCAAATACGACGTTGGAGACATTCATTCTTAACTCAATGAAATAAAGAAAAAAAACGAGTACATTCAATACAAATACTGTACATGAACTCGCACTTTGCGCTAGTAGCCGTGAGCGGGGCTACAGCAAAATTGGATTTCACCTCATCCGACGCACACACAGTGTTACCGCACGAGATTATACACATACTATTGGTTGGATGCAATACTAGTACTACTGAGCTGATTCTTGTGTTGACATTGTAATAAGAAAAGGTAGTTCTACCCATCAACCGCTTCAGGCATTCCAAAATTATAAAATGTAACAAAATAACGGGTTTAATATTTAATATAGCCAAATATTTAACATAACTTGTAAACCACCAAATTTTTTTTTATGTGTACGTATGTGTACACAGGTTGTGGTGCACAAATCCGAAGACGTTCCGAGTGTCAGCGGCAGACGGATAGTCACGTAATGTCAGCGCAACGTAAGTACCTACTTATTTTCGGTATGAAAGGTAGACATCAATTAATCCATTTCAACGCGCGTTTTACGCCGTTGTTTGACGCCAAAGATAATGATATTTTAACAATTGTGCTTATTCTGAAAAAGTCTGATTTATTTTAAGCTTTTGACCCACGAATAAGAGGCAAGAACCGCCTACAAACATAGGTGCTCTAAAGTCACACTCCAAAAGATTATATCAAACTAATTTAAATCAAAACATCACTGCAACGATTACCATCTCTGCTGGTACGTAAAAATCAATTAAAAGTTTATTGAAATAATAAGCAAAGTGCAATTTAAAAAACTAATATATTCGTGTTGCGCGTCTTCAACAATTAATGACGACAGTCGCGTGCGCAGATCGTGAAAAATAACCGCTTCGATGAAAGCGACCGATAAGTCACGTGATTAGGCGAAGCTGGAACGATTAGCGATGTGTCACGGAAATAATTATCGTTGTTTTTGTAAGTATACGAAAAATGTACTCTTGGTTTATTTTGACTGACTCGTCTGACGTAGATCTATTTGACTTAGATAAAGTAGGTAGGTAAATAAAGTTATTTTTTTTTACAATCGTACACTTACTGTTTAAAAAAGCTGGACTGAGGATAAAAGTGAGCGTATTACAATTAACAGACTTATTGTTATACTACTATGAGATTATATCTTTTTCATAGCATTAATTATGAAAGTTTCTCTATAAGACGATACAAATATTAACTTGCTTAATGTGGATAGTATTCATATTGTCAACCCTATAGTGCGATCATAACAATTAGGCGTATGGCAGCTAGAAGTCATTTGAACTAGACAGGGGATTAACTAATATTAATTGGAATAGTTATTCATTATTTAGCAGTTATAAAATTAATTGAACTTAACGTTCCAATTCCAAATGCACTAAATTGTTTACCAAAACCTTTCAAATGCAGCAAAAGATTTAGTACCTCGTTATTGACATGCTAGTCATGCCGTACTCTACTGTAAATTGGAAATCGCTGTACTTTCGCACGGAATGTAAGGGAAATATGATTTGCATATATTTTCTTGGAAATAAAGTCTATTTTCAACGGGCACGAAATATACGTAGGGTACCGTACCATGGTTAAGGGGAAGGAAATTGGTTTTCCTATGTGATAGTGAGATAACACGTTTGAACGTAGCGTCATGTATAATGTACACCCGGGGGCCTAACCTATATATGAACAGCATGGGCGTAGCCAGCCATGGGCTCAGGGTGGGGCAGCAGTCTAAAATATGACTAGCAAACTATTCCCGCTGTCTTACCCCGGTTAATTTTTTCATACAAAAGGGTTACACTCCATAGCACCTTGTATCTCATCATCATCATCATCATCATCAGCCTATCTCAGCCCACTGCAGTCGAACTGGAGAGGCCTATGTCCAAGGCCTCTCCAGTTGCACGCCACTTAAGTAGGTCGATCTTTATACTTATATATATACTTACTACTATATAGATACTTTAGCAAGAGAATACATATAACTATACGTAGTTAGAACACATTAATTAAGACCAAACATCTAATCTTTGTGGTAATCAGTCAGCTAAGACTTTCTCAAAGACTTTTGACGATGATGTTGTCACACGTGACAAACTTAGACATGAAAATGTAGTTTTTCTTCACAGTACGGCAAAAAAATAAAATTAAAAAATTTTTTTTAGTACCTAACACCAATAAAACTTACTCACTTAATTTATTAGAACATTGATTAATCAATCTCTTTCCTGAAACTATTTCTGAAAAAATTTAGAAACCACGTTTCAATTTGAAACTAGGGTAAATACATTTTCATATTTTCAATTTTCTGCTCCGCCATCTCCGCCGATTGGATTGAAGCCTTGTGATTCAGTCTCAGTACTAAAATGAGCCATGAAAATTTTCCGAGTCTATAAAGTCAATGCAAAGTTATATTTTGCATAATAACCTTTTATAAGAGAGTCTGGCAAAAATAAAAACATGCTTGTTATAGCGGATGAAACATTTACTCTGTATTTATTGTCTGTTTCGTGTCTTTCATTATTTTTTCATAAAAATTCCATTTGAATAATTTTAATTTCAAACCGTAATGTTACAGGCAGTTCATGCCTATCGCTAGGTATATTTTGAAACACTGTTTTACAAGTTCTTAGTTATTTAAGGCAGTAAAATTATCATATCTCTAGTTCTCATGTCTGAGAAACATGTTGGTTGTTAAACAATCCCTACAGTTGCCTAAATATTTTTACCAGTCTTGCTTCATCACTAGTAAATAGCTGTTAAAAAACGAAACATTGCGATTGAGTTCTTTTCCATGATCTTAACATAGATGCGAAGAGGAGGCGAGTGCCTTGAAAAACTGGTCATGGTTGGTGAAGTGGAAGGCAAGAGAGCGCGAGGTCGTTCGCCAACTAGATGGTCTGACCAAGTGAAAGAAGCAACCTCCTCAAGCAAGTTTCATCAGGCGGTTAGAGCAACGATGGACCGAGACCGGTGGAGAAACTTAACAATAAAAACTAAAAAACCACGCTTTTAAAATAGATTGAACTAAAAAATTAAAAATAAAACTGTAGTGATCAATTGAAAAATTCATATTATTTTACAAAAAGCGTGGGGGGCTTGATTTAGATGGTTGTAAATATTTTATCAGTAATTTACTATATCTGTGGATATCATAACAAGCACCCCACGCTTTTTGTAAAATAATATGAATTTTTCAATTGATCACTACAGTTTTATTTTTAATTTTTTAGTTCAATCTATTTTAAAAGCGTGGTTTTTTAGTTTTTTAAACTATAATTTATTTTTTATTTTTTAGTTTAGTTTATAAGATTTGATTCCTTCTTTATCGACAGTAAGTCCAAAGCTATGCAGCAATCGTAATTGATACAGATCGCGCGTTAGCTCTATCTCTTTTACTCTTTCTTACAGAGGAAAACTGGGAAACTGTTATTAAATTATTGCATTGTCATCGGTCCTTGATACGTGTGCAAAGTTTCAATTTAATCAAACTTCTGGAAATCGGTCAAATTTATGCTCAAAGATTCCATTACATACATAGATACATAGATAGATACAACCCAAGCTAATAAAAGCGTGGTAAAAAACCGGTGATCGCGATCCTCAGTAATGAGGGATCGATTAGAGAGAGAGAACATAGATTAGCATTGAGGAAATATTTATTTTATTTCTAAATTTTAGATCGACCAGACCCTTGTGTATATGCATGCTAATACATGTAACACTTCGGATAAATGACGGATGGATAACGTTAACTTAAACGTTAAACTTAATTTTTTAATTTAATTGTGACTAGTTGACATTTTCGCGTGCCCTTCGCTCGTGGTCATTGACATTGATCCGCTATGCGCGTGCGTTGCACTCACCGAAATTAGCGCGTCGCGCGCCCGCATTTAGATCGACTAACTTGGTTTGGTCTGTTTTGCGCACGGCTAGCCTGTGCTGTGTTTTGCTAAGCTCTTTTTGGGTTTAGACTATAGTAACGACAACATTTGTTCTTAACAATTGGTTAGCAAATAAGAGTATGTACGCACGCTGGCGCTGGGGCAAGGTATTCTAAAAAACGGTAAAACCACGGAATATGTATTGCGTTTTCTAGCTAACTGGCTTTTCGAATTTCAAGATGAAGATCAAAATCAAAATATTTTTGATTAAATATCATAGGATCAGGTGGATCGACGATCTGGTGAAGGTAGCCACTGGATACAGGTGGCGCTGAACTGTTGTCGTGGAGATCCTTCCTTAAACTATGCACATATTGGGCATCGTTTGATTGACATGGTAAAAAAATTAAAAGAAAGATATGAACAGATGAGTAGGTAATCCTATATTGTTATGCCACATAATAACTAAAGCAATCAATGTAAGTAGATTATCGTTCAATTCGAAAGAACCCACATGAACAATTTTATTTGTTTAATGGCTAGTCTATGATTTTCAAAATGCAACTTAAAAACTTATTAACTCAATAAATAAATAATGTAAAACTAGTGGGCTATTTAATACCAAATAAAAAGTCTACATTTCTAAACTTTCAGCTTTCATAGTATCGATTCTGTAAACCTTTCATCTAAGGCTCACTGTAGCTAAGCCCCTCGAGGCTGCAATCAGGGATCCCCACTGTAAATACAGAGAAGCGACTTTGCAGTTAAAAAGATTTTAGTTTCCCTCAGAGATTCTGGTCGCTTTGATTGAAAAACCTATATAACGGCTTAGATTATAAATATTCTTTTTACTTTCAGATATTTTAAACAAAATGTTTGGGTACAAAAAATAAAACAATGAACAAATTCGTGTCATAAACTAAAATTTTTAAATCGAAAATGAACTGGTTTTTATCAGTTTAAATGTTTAAATATTAACCGTAAAATATAACTAATATCTTAAATTCGAACGACTACTGTTTATCCAGAAAAAAGGACGCTTTTTATGTTCTTACGGAAACCATTACAAATTCAAAACTAAACGCGTACAAACAGTTAAGTATAAGAATACTTATCTATATAATACAAAAGATAATCGTGCTAGTTACACCACTCATATGTCGAGAACGGCTTGACCGATTTTTATAATTTTGGCTTCATTGGATTTGTGTTGCTCAGTAATAAGATAATAAGTGTTAAAAACATTGAAAAGTTAACGTAAAATAACTAACTTGGATACTGTATTTCTTCATCCAAATTTCCAACTCCGCCATATTTGACAACAATGACATTTAAGACGTCAAAATCAAATACTACCTTTTCTGAGGCGATACGAAGTTCGCGAGGTCCGCTAGTTATTTATACATTTAAATAGTGTCGCCTAGAACCTTCTTGCTTTTTGTCGAATGTAAATTTAATAATTTGAAAACACGCTTTGATTTTTGACGCACTGGCATCTCTCCACCATTGGCCAAATATACGACCGCTAACCCGCTTTTTTTTTTTTTTTTTTTTTTTTTTTTTTTTTTTTTTTTTTTTTTTTTTTTGAAAGGACCTATGCTGTGGCAGAAGGCCGTTAAATAGAGGTAGCTCTACTTGCGGTGACCTGGGAATGTCGTTAATGAAAATTGAAAAGAGAAGAGGGGATAGCACGGAGCCCTGAGGGACTCCAGCCCTGATGGGGCGGGGAGATGAATAGGACCCCTCTACGCGGTAGCGAAAGGTACGATTTGACAGAAAGTCTCGAAGGATGAGCACGAGACTGTCAGGCACTTTGAGTTGGTACAGCTTGTAGATCAAGCCGTTGTGCCAGACTTTGTCAAATGCTTTCGCTACATCGAAGAAGAGTGCACCGGTTACCATCGGTTTGGATCTGTTGAGGCCGTCGAGAATGTGCTCCGTTAGGCGGTGCACCTGTTCGACACAAGAGTGGGAGGCTCTGAAGCCAAACTGTTCGTTGATTAAGAGATTGTTCGAGAAAATGTAATCTCTTAGGCGGGAGACGAGAACACGCTCGTATAATTTGCCCATAGTCTTGAGGAGACTGATGGGCCTGTAGTTGGCGGGCTTGGAGCGGTCCTTGCCGGGCTTAGGGATACCTATGACGTCTGCTTCTTTCCACGCGGTTGGAAAGATGCAGTTTGCCATGGCACTATTGAAGATAGCAACCAATAGGCAAATCAGTTGGGCGGGGAGGACTCGTAAGACTCTGTTGGAGATCCGGTCCGGACCGGGAGCCTTGTTTGGACGGAAACCTTTGATGATGGTTTGCACCTCATCGGCGGTGGTGGGTGCAAGGGGGCAGGTTGGAGGGAGGGCCGAGAGACGTTCGACTTCGCTGTCCACCATACTAAGGTGGGCAGCGTCTATAGGAAGCGTGCTAGGAGAGCACTGGGCCTCTAGGCTGTCGGCCAGACATTCGGCTTTCTCTTCGTCGTCGAATACGACGGAGTTGTCGGGTCTAGAGAGAGGAGGCATAGATGTGACTATATCTGACTTGAAGGATCTCGCCAACTTCCAATAGGCTTGGTGAGATGGTGAGATCGTTTCAAGTAGGCTATCCCACTGACTTTCCCGAAGAGCCTTAATACGTTCCTTTACAGATGTCCGTAAAGTGCGTAGAAGGGTTCGGTTATATTCGGTGGGATAGGAGTCATAAGCTCTGGTCGCAGCTCTCTTTGCCCTCAACAGCTCTCTCACGTCATCCGGCAAGTTCAATCTATGCCTAGGCATATCTGGAACTTGCCTAGACGAATCGCTAATAGCGGTCGTGATGTGGCTAGTGAGGGCATCGATCGCTTGGTTAGTCTCGTGAGGCGATCCTAACCTGTCTGGGATTGAGTTCAATACTGAATCGGGACTAGGTCCGAGATTGCTCTCGAGCCTGTGCCAGTCCAGTATTGTTTTCATGGATATCTGTTGGTCAGAGGGACCTAATTGGAGGACAACTGGGCGATGGTCAGAATCTAGGTCATGGTGGACTTCTATTGAACGAAGGCGCAGGCCTACATTCTTTAGAACCGCCATGTCCAAGATATCGGGTCTGTGGTTTACGTTAAAAGGATAGTGGGTCGGAGAAAGGGGGGCGATGATGTCAAAATTGAGGACTTCAGCGAGATCTGCTAACTCTCTACCATTGCTGGAGGTTGTTAAACAGTTCCACTGAGTATTTTTGCTATTGAAATCTCCGCCGAGAATGACGGAGGGTCCCATAGCAAAAAGAGCCTCATAGTCGCTCCTTAAGGGAGTCTTGTCGCCAGGTTGATAAATGGAAGCTATTATGACTGGTTGATGGCCGGTCATGGCTAGCCGACAGACAGAAGCTTCAACGTTTGTGAGCGTGGGAGGGTCGAGGGGAACGCAATGCAAGGAGCGTTTGTAATAAATTAGAGTGCCGCCACCTCTAGTGGGCCTATCGTTGCGAACTACGTTATAGTTGGCAATCATAGCACTACGAGGGAGGATGGAGGGTTTTAATAAGGTTTCTTGTACCAAAAAGATGTCGACTTGGTGCTTCATAAGGAAGAGTGATATCTCTACCTTTTGTTTTTGAAGACCAAAGGCATTAAAAAATGCGATGGTAAGGGACCGGGGTTTCGTTCTAGAGGGTGTATTATTCATGGTGAGGAAATGTTTCTAACTTTTTGGAGGAGGTCGGCGTGCTTATCTAAAAGACAAAGCATTGCGCATGGGTCTTTTTGATGCGCACGGATTTGGGCTGCTACATATCTAATTTCAGCCGGGTTGATTTGGCTGAGATTATATATGAGCATGGCATCCTGCTCGTACGGGACAGTTGGCGAAGCCTTAGGGGCATTAGAGCGCGGGTCACGGAGGGTGACCGGGGCATTTGTAGCCTGCAGTGCCTGAGGGGCCTTTGGGACTACTGGCGGTGCCTGAGGGGCAATAGTGGTGGCCTTAGGGGCCATAGTGGGGGCCTTAGGGGCCACAGATTGGGCCGTAGGGGCCATATTTGGGGCCTTAGGGGCCGTCGGGACTGCTGTGATTTGGCTTAAGGCCGGGACAGGGGCGTAGGCATTCCTTGCCCAGGATAGTGGTCGAGACCACGCGTTGTGTCCGTAAGGACGCAACTCTGGGAAGGCTGCGGGTTGAGCCTGAAACTGGCGAAACGAAGGGGCTGGGAAGTGCGCGGCCTTTGGTGCCTGCACCCGTGAGTTTACTCGCGGAGCACGGGGGCAACCGCGATAATTCGCGGTGTGTCCCTGCTCTCCGCAGAGTACACACGCGGGCGGGGTAGTCGCCGTGTCCTTACAACGAGGACAGTCGGCGGTACCATGGTCGCCCAGGCATTTCACGCAGCGCGGGCGTGCGTGACAATTACGGGCAGAGTGCCCGTACAACTGGCAGCGATGACACTGGCCAGGGGTGAGTTTTTTATGAGGGGTCTCGATACGGAGGCCGGAGATATGGCATATAGATTTTATATTAAAAATCTTTTTGCCTTCAGGGGTATTTTCTAGTACGATTTGTACTAAATCGTAAGGGGCTTTGCCACGCGCTTTAAATAAGCGGTGGACTTCCAGAGCTGGAAGCTGTTTCGACTGAAGGTCGGTGAGTATGAAGTCTGTGTCGACTTCTTTCGGAATTCCGCGTACAACCACGCGGAGCTTCTTCTCCTCGACGGGAGTGTACGTATGGAAGTAGATCTTCCTTACGTTGAGGTAATGTTGGAGCTGCCTGTAGGAGGCGATGTCCGGCGTTTGTACGCGGATTCCGTCGGAAGCCGACTTTGCGTGTGAAAACGCAATGTGGCGCTCATTGAGAGCAGCCGAAATATTTGTCCAGGCAGACTTGTCCTGGACTACGATGGGCGGGGGAAGGCGGGCCTTTTTTGTCTGTGAAGCAGACTGCGAGGTTGGGGCTGGGGCAGGGGCGGAGCTGGCGGCGGATGCCTTGGCCGGTCTGGGTTGCCCGTGGGAGATTTTGGCGGTTTTCGCCGGGGGTTCGGAACGCGCGGGTTTACGCGCTCGCTTTCCGTGGGTCACTGGAGTGAACCCTTCGGAATCTGACTCCTCGGTTTGAGACGTTTCCTCCGAAGAGGAGGAGCCGTCACTAACGGGGGACTCATTACTATCCTCTGATGAGGAGCTGGAGGGTGTGGGAGGAGAGGAGGAGCCTGAAGGGCTTTCCTCTTTCTCCATGGGAACGGGCTCTGGGTCTGGGGAGGCGGGCGAGTCCTCGGAGGCTTCGCGAGCGCGACGAAAGGCATAACCCGCTTGCCAAGTGTGACCATAGATCCTTTTGGAGTCCAGCTTTGGACTGATGATGATAGCAAAAAAAAGCCAGCAAACAAATATATGAATTTTACAATAAGTAATTTAGTTTTCTATATCTACATCAGTAAATTAAATATATAGGTAATACCAGATGCAATAGTATTTATTATAATTCCAGCATGTCTCTGGCTCACTGCGCTCACATATGGCGTGTGTTCTAATTGGGCTGACGAAGAAAGCCACAAAAACAACTCACACGCATGCAAATTTTTTATCAGCGTTAACTAAGCGCTCTTATTTTTTAGGTTCCAAACGTAACCTGCGGCGGACAAGTTACAAAAAATCGTAAGTGTTCTATAGTCATTTTAATTAAAATAATCAATGTAAAGTTGAGCACGTAACTCTGATTAGCAATTAACACACTCATTAAATCATAATTTTTTACTCGATAATTAAGTAAGTGAATAAATAGTGCAAGCATATCGATAATGTTTTAATAATATTAAACTAAATAACGCCACATAGAGAGTGTCAATTTTTTTTTAAATTGTCGATTAATGACTGTCTTCATGAATTGTACTGGATATATGATATTTTAGTTTAATAGCTTGGTCTAGGAATATTTAAATTTTTAAATGAAACTTACCTAAAGGTAAATAAACCTAAACTGCAGAAAATCAACATTTATATTTATTGATATTTATGAGAACTTAGTGCTACAATGTCATCATTGCCTAGGTTTCATTCTAAACCGTCAAAAACATAACTTGTAAAAAACCCAAGTCGCGCAACTCACATCTACCGTAAAAAGTTGTGCGATCTATGTAATACATAGTCAGTTTTTTAAACAGTTATTACGTAATTAGCTAACCTAACAACATCCTATAGCAACCATATGGATATTAAAAAAAACTTACGATTTAAAAAAACATACAGTCGAATTGAGAACCTCCTCCTTTTTTTTAAGTCGGTTGATAAATAGATTGTCTTGTCAATCGTGTGAAAACACAATGCATCCCACAAGTAATACATAATTATATTATCTTAGGTTGTTTAGTGCGATTCAAACTTCTAGTTTTATTCCCAACGAAGAAAACGGCATAGAAATATAAAATTCTCAAAAATTAAATTATTCAACTTAGTTGGTTTTGCTTTACAAACGCAAATATTGAGTTTGAAATCAATTGAGGCGCAATGCTGTATGCAAATCCAATAATTACAAACTGTTCGACTTTCATAAAAGCGGTCACACATCTGATAGGGAGTCCGGCCAAGCGTAAGACGAGAATGAATTGGCTAAGGGCAAAGGTGTTAAGTGAAGCGTGAAATTGTAAGTAGTTCATGCAATTACTAAAACATGTATCTTTTTAAAAACTCGTTACTTTGTTTTAAGCAACTAAATTAATTATGTTTTAGATTGATAGAGACAGGCAGCAAAAGTATTAATATACGAGTAATTTATACATAATACTAGCTGTTGCCCGCGACTTCCTACGCGTCAATTTCTGTTATTATGATCGCGATTATTTTTGCAACATTTTTCACTGATGCTTCGCTCCTATTGGTTGCAGCGTGATGTTATCTAGCCTAATGCCTTCCTCGATAAATGGACTATCCAACACAAAAAGAATTTTTCGATTCGAACAAGTACCTACTTCCTGAGATTAGCGCGGTTAAACAAACAAACAAACTGTTTAGCTTTAGAATATTAGTATAGATAATATAAAAGAAAGTCGTGCTAGTTTCACCACTTATTATAACTCGCGAACGGCTGGACCGATTTTTATGATTTAGTGTTTTGGGATTTCTTTTCGTCAGAAATAGGATTATATGTATTAAAAACGTTGGCAAGTTAAACTTAAATATATTTTTTTCAATCACGCCATATTTGACGACAATGACATTTAAATGAAATGTTATTCTGAAGCTAAACGAAGTTCGCAGGGTCCTGTAGTTTATAATATAAAAAGAGTGTTCTCACTTTGTCAGTAGAACCTACAAAGGATTAATTAAATTAAATTATTTTAAATTTATAAAGCTAGTGCCATGAAGTGAACATTTAAACCACTTTAATATTTAATCTTACGCAAGAAACAAATAAGTTGTAAAAAAACGTCGGGCCACAGCTACCGTGAAACTTTGTAATGCATAATAGGTTGTTAGTTTAAATCATTTTTCGTACTCCAATTCTGTTTGTTAACTCCAAGTCTGTTAATATTGATTGATCACCAGTTGTGAAAAGTGTTACGTTCTTACATGGAAACACCTTGTAATAAATAGTACGTACGTATTTCGTTATACACTGCTAAAAATAGTATATATTATTAAAATATTAAATACTAGTTTGCTTTTTCATTGACGATAGCTTCATAAGAGTTAGTCAGTTGGGCTCAGCGGCATTCCGGAAGCTACGCCATGTTTTCTCGTCGCTCATACCCCAAAGCCTAAAAACGAAAGTTTTTATAACCAGTGCGTCTTACCCGTGGTGACATACAGAGCCGAAACGTAAAAACTGACGATGGGACTGGTCCGCAAGATAAAAATAATTGCTCAGTGAGCTATGGAGAGAGCTATGCTTAGAGTACCTTTATAATAAGGGATAGAATCCAAAATGAAGTAATCCGACAGAGAACCAAAGTTACCGACATAGCTTCACGAATAAGCAATTGAAGTGGCAGAGGGCTGGTCACATCTGTCACAAAACTGATGAATATTTAACGTTGGAGTAATCAAGTTACCGCGCATGGGCAAACGTTGTGTTGGACGCCACCCTGCTAGATGGAGCAACGATCTGTGGCAGGTGCTGGATGCTCAAAGCTCAAGATCGAGAAAAGTGGCGTGCCTTGGGAGAGGCCAATGTCTAGCAGTGGACTGCCGCAGCAGGCTGATGATGATGATGATAATGATGATAAATGACAATAACGGATATGGTATAATTCATCGATTTATCAAACATTTCTCAAGTAACAAAATTCGTGTGATGTAAATCCAATAGTTAAGATGAATCTAGTATCATTTCAGTTTATTTTAGCATTAAATGGAAATCTTAATTTTGTGTTTACGGATGCAAATTTTATGCCCAAACTTTTAGAAACATAATGTCGTTATTGGCAAAACCATGTTCAACCTATTTAGTGAGTGAGTCTATCCATCCATTAGTAAAATCAGTATCAAAATCGCTGCGAGAGACTTAATTTGGTTAAAGAGGTGTATCGATTTCACATTAGAATAACAAATTCTCTTACCGAGAATGTTAATAAATTTGTTAAGTTCAGATCGCGTATTGAAGTGACTTTATCCTTACGATCTTAACAATTAATGGTCTATTTTCATTATCTTCATCGCTGCTTGTTATTTGATCTAAAACTATTTCACACAATAGAAATATGCGTCTATAACTGGTACACAGTTGTTTTGAAACAACGTTGTACTACGAGTACTACATCTATAACTTAACAAAACCCTCTTCTATATATAGTAAAGATCCTTGTCTGTATTTAAAGCGAGTATTTGAGTTTCTGAACATAGCGTGGAGTGGTACGCCACAAATCATGGACAGTATCTCGTCTGATGTAATCTATTGGGAAAGTTTGCAAGTGACAGATGAACGAGGCACCTGTGACAAGACACGGCGACTTAGAAAATCTCGACTAAAGGTTAACGGTAGTTTACATCTCTACTGGGCAAGAAAGGCTCTCTTGTCCCCAAATCAAATGCCGATGCCGTAGCGTAACGTGGAAGACGCCATTTTAGGTTCTTTCAGGTTAACAACAAAAGCAAAAATAGGGAAATATTTTACAGAAGGCGCCTCAAGGTGATGACGTGGTCTAGAAGCATGTCTTACATGTAACTTTGTTAATATTTATCAGTTAATATAAAGGGTCACCGTTAGAATATTGCGTCACCAACTGACGAATAGTGGTTGTGTTCGGAATTTTGTTGTTAATATAGTTTAAAATAAAATGGGACAATAGCACAGTTTGTAACAAGATAACTAGTTTATACGACGTGGATACAATTCTCTATGATTACTAACGCACAAGTATCAGGCATCCTTACAATTATACACATATTTTTTCCAATTATGCGCAGTCGCTAAGAATATCGCGAACCAGCTGTTTTTTTACCACGCTTTTATTAGCTTGGGTTGTATCTATGTAATGGAATCTTTGAGCATAAATTTGACCGATTTCCAGAAGTTTGATTAATTTGAAACTTTGCACACGTATCAAGGGCCGATGACAATGCAATAATTTAATAACAGTTTTCCCAGTTTTCCTCTGTAAGAGGGAGTAAAAGAGATAGAGCTAGCGCGCGATCTGTATCAATTATGTTTCCTGCATAGGTTTGGACTTACAGTCGGTAAAGAAGGAATCAAATCTTATAAACTAAACTAAAAAGTAAAAAATAAATTATAGTTTAAAAAACTAAAAAACCACGCTTTTAAAACAGATTGAACTAAAAAATTAAAAATAAAACTGTAGTAATCAATTGAAAAATTCATATTATTGTACAAAAAGCGTGGGGGCTTGATTTAGATTGTTGTAAATATTTTATCAATAATTTACTATATCTGTGGATATCATAACAAGCACCCCACGCTTTTTGTACAATAATATGAATTTTTCAATTGATTACTACAGTTTTATTTTTAATTTTTTAGTTCAATCTGTTTTAAAAGCGTGGTTTTTTAGTTTTTTAAACTATAATTTTTTCATTCACGCTCCACTCGCACTACTTGCACCCCTACTCATATTGTCCGCCGTCGATAGTATCTTGACGTTTATTTCCGACGCAGACAGAAACAGAAGACAATAGATGCAGAAATAGCACCCGTGTGTGTTTGCACACGACTCAATGTGTTCATGGCAGAATAGGGAATAAATAGTAACTAGTATGTGAGATGTAGTTCACTGAAGAATGGAATGGTTTAGCAGCTGGTCGGAGTCGAAATGGTTGGAGCTGAGCAATAAGCATTGAATCAGTCCATCAAAGATGTTGTATTGCATTTTGACTATTCCTATTTTCGATCGTCAAAGTTATCGATACCACTTAAGAATTAACAAAACACCAACCGTCGATATCAGCCTCCAGTTTTTTTGATGGGCTTCCCATCCTTTGAGGGAGGAAAACGGGCGATGGAAGTTTGTATGACGAATTGACAATTTTCAAACCGACTTCCATGGAATTTGGTATAGAGTTATATGGGTCTATAACTAATAGTTATAGACCCAAAAGTTACATATAGAAGGATAGTTTTATTCTTGGTCCCCAAAAAAGTTTGGAGTTAAGAAGAAGTGTGTCCTCAATCATCAACAGCTATTGTCCGTCCACTGCTGGTCGTAGGCTTCCTTCAAGTAACGCCACAATTGTTTATCCTGGGCTTTCTGCATCTAGCCGCTACCAACAGTTCTCCTAAGCTCATCAGTCCATCGAGTACTTGCCAAAATGCAGTATCTACTCCAAAATACGCTGCTCCAACAGTTGTCGGTTCTACGGCGAGCGTGACCAGCCCACTGCCAATTCAGAGTGCTTATCCTTCGGGCCATGTCGATAACTTTCGTCCCCTGATGAATATGCTCGTTTCGTATCCTGTCTCTTAACGAGATACCAAGCAGCCTTCTACATAGCTCGCTGAGGGGAAGTGTGTATGAATCAGTATTTTTCTGAATTTGGTAAAGAGAATAATATGACACCGAATACAAAGATGTAAGTGATCAATAAGAAGTGCGATATGGCAGTGTGATATGTATAGCTGATTCCTATGTTGATGGGGACTCGGGCAGAGTACTAGTGTCAATTAAACATTTTCTTGCACTCGATTATTTTTTTATATTCCAATAATGATTTAAGTATGAGATGTACAATATCTGCACCATTTGTTAATTTTCTTCTGTGTTTCATTTGTTTGTCAACTATATTTTTTTTATTTCTCTAAATATTTTTACGATTTAGATTGTCTAACTAAAGACTCATACTCGTAGCAGGTACATTGTAATAAAAATGAGGCCGTCTGGCTCATAAATAACACAATCAACTCTACCTTTGCAAAGGTTGATCAAAATTTGAGATGCACTATAAAAGTTGTAGAACAGATACATTATTGTTAAGTCACTGGAGCACCGGGTAAGTATACAATTGTTCCGCTGATGTGGAAACTTGACAGTCATATCTTTTGGGCCCCGATAATAGCAAAATAAATATAAAAAAGGATAAGCTTGGTCTAAAAATGGCTTTGTAACTGGAACATAGACATTCTGTGACCTGAAAATTACATATTTTTACCCTCATATTCTAGTTCGCTTCCTTTCTAAAGGGTAATTTAAAGGAAGTCTATACTTAGTACACAGAAAAGAACGCCTTAAAAATATCTTCAATTGAGTTTTTTTTATAAACCAGGCCCAAAATCTATCAAAACCGTATATAATTTGTGTTCACTATCAACACTTATATTACTTCTTATTCCAGACAAAAAAGAGACTTTTAAAGTAAGTGGATACAAAGTCTAAATATTTTGATCACTCTTACTCACTAAACATACGTTTAAAGAATAAAACGAAACGTAATGCAACTGTTTGTGCTAAAATTTATAGATACAGCTGATGAAAATTTTCATTAATTCTTAATTGCACCATCTATCAAAACTAAAACAACTACACTTAGTACTAGATTCTACAATCTAAAAGTGTCCAGTATCAGTAATCCTGTCAGTCCATTTTATTCCGTTCAAAATAATATGTGAAGTATTTAAGACGTATTAAGAAAGGTTGAAACAGGACGATTTGGCCTTTACAGTGCTAGTAAGGTCCGGATATAATATTAATATCGGACCATTAAAATATGCGTGTAAGAGATAATGTCCATTTATTACACAGATTTTAAAGGTAAGTTAATAACGATATTATGTAGGAGACTGAAACAAGCACAAGTATAGTTAGTAGAATTATATTTTTCATAAAAATAATATAACTACTTATTCCCGATATTAAGTATTGAGGACAGCATAAAACCGATTAAAGAGGTTATAAAAAGCGTAAGTATAAATCATAGTTGGTGGAAACGTGGAATCAGCCGTATTTCCCATTTGGCCGGGCATAAATTGCAAATTGTAATAGTGCTGTCTGTAAACAGGTAAAGTTATCGATACGGTTAAGATCATCATTATCGACTTGATCGTCTATCGTATTTTTTATCAAGATAAGTTTTTTCAAGGCTTTGGAATAGTTTAATTCATGGAATAATAATGCCAAATTAAAAAGAAAAACATACAGTTGTGCATTTGCGGTGTGGTTATAAGTATTATATTAGTATTTTTCTAGACTGGTTTTATATCTATGAAATACCCAGTATTTTAAGTTGTTCACAAACAACCTATAGTCAAATTGTCGATGAAGGCGCAACACTAACCTACAATCCTCCCCGTGTGGATGAAACAATGCTTAATGTGGTTGGTGACCTGCAAGCCGCGTTTTATTAGCAGTAGGAACATCACCATTTTTGGATAATTTGAGAATTCTCAGACCAAACAATAATGATGTGTGGAAAAAGTAAAAATACCATAGTTGATAAGAATGCATACCACTGAATCAAGAATGCATTGATTATAAAGGAAGTGGAACACTCCTATAATCTATTATTTGTAATACTTATTGAATAACATTTGCAGTAGCAAAAACCTGAAAAATTAACATGTGAATTTTATTTTTCGATCCAAACGAATTGGTATTTTTCTGGGCGTCCTAGATTTCAACCTGGATTTCGACAAAATCCGTCGCTACTCATGTCTGGCAAATTGAATAGGAGTATCAATCTATAAGGCCATTCAGACACAATATAATTTGTCATCGACTTCCAAGGAGGGTTTTTGGATACTTTCCATAGAAAATGGAAATAGGATTAAATAGGTTACTGCGAACTTATATTAAAATGTTTTATTTTATATAATTTAACGTAAGAAAGTATTTATATATTTTTAATAATATACGAAGTGATCGATAAATATTATGTACTTTGTTTGACAATAAAACTTAAATGTCACTTACACGAGTTATCTTACTTTTTTATTTTATTTGAAATTCTGCTAAATACCTGATTAAAAGTCACTCTCAGGAATTCACATTGAATCAGGCTCTTTCATTATATTCGCTGGATTGTCATCATTAGAGTCGCGTCAAGGATTCAGGTTTTGGCCCATCATATAAATTAAAGTGTCACTTTACTCAACAAGAAATTACTCTAATCCTGATTTATGCCTAAAACGTGGCGACAGCACAAACTGGGGCAATTCTGTCGCCGCGTCACCGTCGAAATTAGATCAGCAACAATTTGTCGCGTGCGTCACGATTGCTATTGGGTTGTCGCTGTCGCTTGACGTCGCAACTGGTTGGTCTGGTCGTCTGTTGAGTCTAGCAAAGCTGCAAATGCGTAAAAATTTTGCTTGAATGCAACGTGATTTAGCAAAATTCAATTTGGTAGGTAATAGCGAGTACTTAGTGCTCTGCAAAAATGAAAACCGAGTATTTAGTGCTCTGCAAAAATGCGTATAAGGAGAATTTACTTGCACTCAGGGGTGGAACAAAAAATACAGTCGACAGTTCATCAATCTATACACTGAGACGACCATTTGGATCAGCGGTAGTAAACGCTGCTTCTGAGCCATGGGTCGCGGGTTCGATCCCCGCACAATACAAATATTTGTGTGCATGAACATGTCTATTTGTACTGGTCTGGGTGTTTTATATAAATTATACGTATGTATTTACAAAAAAAAGTATATAAGTAAGTTTATCAGTTGTCTAGTACCCCATACGACAGGGTACTTAATAGTAGCTTAATTTGGGACTAGATGGCTCTGTGTGGCCCAGTGAGGCATGTCCTAAATATTTATTTATTTATTTATAGTTTTGATAATAATAATTTTTGATACATACATTTTCATTAATTTATTTGATTCCGGAAACAAATGACGTATCAAACAATCCGCAACGATCGCGTTACTCACTTTTGGTATGGTAGCCTGTCTATTTTACGATCATTAATTAAACATATAAGTAAGTTAGAATTTTCTTTTACACCAAACAATATTTTGTATCTAGTGATAAAATTTAAAGAAAATCTTTTTGTAGTTAAGCTAGATTTAAATCAATTATTAGCATTTAATAAAATTTCAATAACAGTATTTTCACATATCTAATACCAAGCGAAGTGATTGAAACACGAATTTAATTTACAAAGTAAACAGTGATGACCCACAGTAGGTATTATTTAGATCCAAGAGAATTGCTTCTTGAATACACAAAGCGAGCTTCGTATTCGCAATCACCAAAAAATCTCAGAAATTCATAAAATTGATAAAAACAATTGGAACAGTATTTCTACCATTAACTGTGTAAACTGTACATAACCCTCTGAAAACATGAAATAAGCTGCAAACTCAGAGCCAGGTTACAAAAAAACACCAAAAATATTCTGCCTTATTTACTGCTTCAGGCCCATTATTGTGGCATAACTTCATTTTCAAACTTAGAACGGCTTTATATAATAAGAAAATTTAAAAAAACATTGAATTTGTTAAGATAGATAATTTACTACATTTCTACAAAATATTTGTTATATTAGAATAAAACAACTATTTTTAGGCCTAAAAACAGTTTGATTCGTTTTACTATTGGAATAAGTAACAATAGTAGGATAAGATATAAAAATTATAATTGTAATGGATGTGGTCCACGAAGTACCTATGTGTTGGTCACGACGTCGACGTCACCGTCAAGAAAACACGGAGACAGGTTGAGGTAGTTTATTAACTTAACGAATGTACAACTTACGTAAGTTCCATTAAATATATGTATGTATACCTTTGGATAGGATCACAATGCTTAAGAAGGTCCAAAAGCTTGAAAAGTCAACTATGAGCAGTTGAGATACCCTGAGGAATTTTCCTCTAACAATATATAAGTCAGGAGTACTGCAAGAAGTATAAAAATACTTACGTCTTGCGTTGTAACAGACATACAACGCCATCTATTAACATTTTATGTAAACTAAAAGTGGACATCTTATACATTTTGTTAAAACTAAAACCTACCGCGTGGCAAGGTACAGGCAGCGCCATCTAGGCATATCCTAGGGATCTAACATTATCTGAAGTTATGGTTGTCATTTATTATAGAAAGAGAGGTATATAGTGAATCAATACATATTAAGAAGAACTAATGTATTATGAGAAGTCATGATTATTACATATTGTTACATAATTAAATTTTGAATCATACTTTTAAAAAAATATGTGAAAACTAAACCTTAACTACTCATTATCAAGCAAATATTACATCTATAAGCCAATAACTAACCTGAAAAAATAAAATTTCTTTTAATAAGTTATACTAACCTCATCTGAAAGAGATTGATTTCTCCGACCTAAATGATTTGAATTTCATAATATTTCTAAAATCTTTAGTTAACTTAAATTTTTTTTTTAAACGCATATTCGCGAAT
The DNA here is from genome assembly GCA_949315895.1 of Anania crocealis. Classification (NCBI taxonomy): domain Eukaryota; kingdom Metazoa; phylum Arthropoda; class Insecta; order Lepidoptera; family Crambidae; genus Anania; species Anania crocealis. Next base: position 20,716,026 of record OX438879.1, on the reverse strand, counting down.
CGCGTTTAAATTCCGTTTATAAATCAAATTCAACCCCATTGCAATCGACAATGAGTCACTAACATTAACGGATGTGTCGTGGGTAGCTAACACGCGAATTTTCAAATAATAATTACATATTGTTAAGGAGTACCTATTAACAATAATAATATGCAGTAACGAATTATAAATTTTTACAAAACATATTCATCTGATCTCGAAACGGAAAAACGTTTAACTGATTCCACAAACTTCGTTTCTTGCACTTCAATGTTATAATAATCAAATCAGCATTTCGTTTCGCTTGCCCCGTTACGTGTTTGGCATAATGATTGGCCCCTGACCATAATGATGCAAGTCAACTAGATAATGCCTGACGTTATGATTCGTCACTTGTTGGTGTACTAAACAGGAGGCGGGTATGTTGGCAGTGTAAGCGGAAATCGCGGCTAAAATCACCTTTAGAGTTGATTTTGGCTTTAAAAGTTATAATTCTGTAGGAACGGTGATATGTGGTGCGTATTTGATGTGGCGACCGATGAATAGCTTTTGATACACTTGAACTCGGTTCTAAGCCAAAAAGGTATTCAATAGGTTGCCTCCGTCTTTGCCACATCACATGCACACTTCTCTGCGCTTGCAAGCATAAGCACAAGACAAGCGTAGCGTACTAGCAATGACTTCAAACAGATCAGTACCTCGCACCTAGCAATTTTTTTTTTTCATTTTTTGTGTTATATGTAGGGAGTTAATGTTCCAAATTTTTTTAAGGCGGTCTTATGTTTTTATTTTTTTATTAATAGTTGTTATTACATATAAAGTTCAATTACTATACATAATAGGTATAATTAATTATTTGTTAAGTGCCTATCATCACAAATTAGCTGGTTTAATGTAGGTACATTACGCTCCACGAATAAAAATAGGAATAAAAATTCTACTTAAAAAGAAAAGAAGAGAACCACTTCATTTGAGTTTGATAAAATGAAATAACACAAACGATATACACAATGGGATTGACAGAAAATAAAAGTAATGTACACGATAGACCAGAAAAAAGATGATGGACAATCCGATTCAAAACTTTTGGATGTCCTACATAATCGAAAACTTTAAATTTTTTACGAGTATATACATTTTTTTTTTCTAAACATTGCTCTAAGTTAGTAGTAATGTATGGATTAACTTATGAAAATAAATTTGATTTAATTTGATAATTAATATTGTTAACTACGAATTAAAAAATATGCTGTTAACGTATTGCGATTGCAATCACTTTGAACTAAGCACAATATTGAAATGGTAATTATTTTGAAAATATATGAGCATAGAAGATTTCAAAAAACATACATTCCACAGAAATTTTGTAAAAGTAACCAAAATTTTGCGATATTTCAATGGTAAAATCCACCGAACATTGAAACCATGTTCTTTGGTGAAATCAATCATATGGTAAGAAAATATTATATACGCGCAATGAGACCACAACCTATCGCACATTTAAATGCACGGCCTCGAATAGCTGTTTGAAAAATTTTAAACGCTATGATTTTTTTCGGTTTGTAAAATATGAAGATATTTTAGACCTTTCAAATTGTGTAATGTTTATACTATTTATTTTAAAAGTATAGAGATAAGCTTTGAAATTGACCTTTTGTTTGTTAAATGCGCATTGTAAAATTGTAGGCAGCATTTTCTAGCTGATTTTGTTATGTGAAAGTTGTATTACTGTTGAATTCTCAATTTACAGTCAGTGGGATTATCAACACACCACGTAACGAGATATTTTCCTTTTGATTTTATAACCTACAGCTTACTAAAACGGTAACAAGACCCTAAAGAAAATAATAGTTTTTGAGATTTTTTTATGTGATATAAATACTTAATCGCATGAACCATACTTTATGTATTACGAGTAATTATTAATAAAAGTAATGTTTCTCTCTTCTCTCTTTTGTGTACTACAAAATATCTGTACTACTAAAAAGTAGCGACAGAAATTCATACGTAACATTTTCTATTGATGGCCCCGGTACAAATCCGGTGATCCAGACGAAGTTGGTATTCAATAGTCTATTGGCAACGGTTGCAATTGCAAAAGTTCTGGACTTATTGCAGACGGATCCGGATTTACGAGTGGTCCGACTTTAGTTTACTTTATGCTCTAAAGTATGACTCAACAAAAGTGAGCTATGGCCTAGTATTTTAAAGCGAAAACTGACAATAAATTACCATACCTATTTAAACGAAAGATAACATAAATATTTAAAATGTGTTGTGACGGTATAGGAAAATAGTAGGTATCCTATACCTATAATGGTTTATTCTTAATATGTCCATCTTAAACCCATACCTTCATTTAATCAAATGACTTCCAAGACAAAAATATTTTGTGATTATCACGTAAATATTGTCCCTTTGCGGAATTCAAAACCACGAACGCTGGCTCGTAAGCGAGAGGCCAAAACCACTAGACTAGCTAAATAGCAGTTTTTTTGTAGAAAAAGGCCCAAAAGCCATTTAATTCTTTTAAATTTTACCTATTTATTTTCGTTAGGTGTTATTTTAAAAAATAAATATTTTCTTCATTATTAACGTAAAGTCATAACTTTGTTCCCAACATTTTAAGAATGTCAATTGTTAAGTCCTTATGTTACTCGAAAATATCTGATTTCTATATTTTAATAATATTTTTTTTACATATTGTTTTGGTTTAACCTTTTATCGTGGCTCTGTTATTATGTCTGTACAACCATTTTGGTAATATTGAAGTTTTAATTTGTTTTTCAAACCACGTATGTGAAGTAATACCATTACTTTAACACACTCCCTGGATAGTAGTTACGCTATTATCATGGCAATTAATTGGCTATTGCGTGCTTATAATATTTTAATTATCATCACAATAATAATGACGTGATCGCTATCCATAGAAGAAACTTTGTTTTTAAGTACGAACGGTAAAAACAGTTTAATTAAGTACAAACTTTAGAAAATCATCAATCAATTAGTGTAAAAAAATCCGTTGATTGAGTCGCTTTCATGTCTGTTAAGGGTAGAGTTCACCAACAGACGTTTAAGTTTTAAACAGTGTTAAAAATATTATTTGACATATTTTGTATGGGAATTGTGTCAAATTAATCGTCAATCTATGTTTACCGGCTGTTTAAGAATTGGTGAACTCGGATCGTAGTATTTGTTTGTCACCCAGGCTAAACTAGTTCCTTACGTAACATTGTCAATATTGTCAACTTTGAGGTCGCAAGTTTTGACTTTTTTTTTACCTGCCATCCTTATTCTACCTCTATTTTAATCGTGCTATTACAGCAGATACCAATTTTAGAGGAATAGGTATTAGTCGTGTTTTCAAATCAAAGTCTTGTTTTGGCTAAATAAAACTGTTCTATTTATTTTTTAAACGATTTCATTTGTTTAGAAATAAACCAAATCTTATTTTATTTTTCATCGAAATTACGAGTACCACCTAAAAATAAATAATAATAGCACCCTTTCTCATCCTATTTCTGTACGTATGCCACCGTGAATTGTCAGGTATTTTAAGGTAATGTTTCTTTTCTCTTTTTAAAATCTGTACTTGAATGAAGTAAACTGACAAAGTCTTTAAATACAGACATCTCATTCAAACAAAACTCAGTAAATCGCGGCGTCGCGCGTCGCGTCGTTCCAAGCATTAGCGACACTAAGGTCAATGCGAGACGTGCGTGCGAGTAAACCATTTTACAAGGACCTCCCACTTTCAATAACTGCGCGGAGTTTTGCAGCAATTTGTACTAATTGAGAGGGGCAGAGCGGGTTTTCGTTGCCTGGTCGTTTTTGCTAGCATGAGTCATGCGGTGACTCAAGTCTGTCTGGGGATACACTGTGTAATTCGGAGGCTCGATCGATCTAAGGTTCGTAGGTTGAGGGGAATATAATTATTGCTCGTGATCATTTTGCAAACTTGCTAGTGTGATTTGATACGCTAATAAATACGTGACTCTAAAGAAGTTTGTTATTTACTTCATATTCACTAACCGTCACTGTCTGTCAAAAAAAAAAAAAAGTGTACAGTACCGAGCGTTATTAGTAGGAACCAATATTGCGGTGCGAGCTTGTGATATATAATAATATAATATGATCAGATCCTTTTACAGACGAAGTTATCTTGCTTAACTTTAGTTTCTACTACCAAAATAGGTACTGCCGTGCTCAGCTGCAATCACCTCGATAAACAATAATTCGCTTATTCACTGTTTACAAAGGGAGTTCAGCTCTGTGGGTCAGGTATCCCAGGTTTGACCAACAGATAACAGACACAGGGTCAATGTACAAAACTGCTTTCTATTTGGGCGTAGATCGTAGATTAGTACTTTATAGCTTCTGACTATGTCATACATCAGCACAATGAATGTGATGTTTTCAACATTTCTTTTCTTTGCAGCTATTAGAATTGTGAACATCGCAATCAGATGCTCTGAGTTAGTCTTTGGAGTTCTATATTTGGCGTAGGAGTATCTATCCTACCAATCAAAAACAAAAGGTTGTGATTAAAATTTTGATCCCATTGTAAAATTTCATATTTACCTTTCAAAAAAATAATAAGTAATATATAAACCATAAATGATCAAATCATATCTAGATGCATTTTAGTTTAAATTTTACTACGAGTATTTAGGTCCAAACAGCATACTATTGACAATTTAAGTGTACCTATTAATAATGACTCAATCAATTTATTGGTAACGGTAATGAATCACAGATAAATGCTGCATTATCAGTCATTATCGTAGCTGAAACGCGATGTCGACTGTAAATTAAATCGTACATTCTACTTACTTATCCGTGGCTTAAAGGACAGCGGTGTGTATTTCGAGTACTTTTATTTGTTTGCAATATTTTTGGACACAGACCCCTCCAAGAGAAGGATTTTACCATAGGTACCACGATTATCGATCGCAGTTAGGCTAATGGTGGGTAGGAGGCGCTGCTGCCCGTCTTCTTCAGAGGACTTTACCGTACTCCTTTAGTCGCCTTTCATGCACGACACATTTATGAAACGAAGGGGTGAGTAGAGTAACAGCCTATAATCATCCCACTGCAGGGAAAATGCCTTTATCATTGAATTCAAGGTACCACTGCAGTGATGGTAACTGGCATAATCACCACGCGTGCTAAATGTGGGTTGGTAATCACAAACCCGAGCAACGTTCGAAAATTCGAAACTATTTGTTGCCCGACCCAGGGATCGAACCTGCGACCCCGAGATTTTGGCCCGGTATTTAAACCACTAGACGCACTAGACGAAGGGGTGGTGCTAATATTTTTATGTACCGACACCACACAACCCTCAGCATAATAAAGTATAGATATCATTCCGTTCAAATTTTAATTAAGTGTCACATTGTTACTTGACGCGGCGTACAAACTGTCGTCACGGCCTGAGCGTGTCGAAAGCGCGTGTTCACGGTACGCTGTGAACCGGCCTGTTCAAGGTCTTCAGCGCTCGCCATGTCGATTCCCTATTGATCCGTACCAATTTATTTACAGCTGTAACATATTTTTATTGTTAATGTTAACAGTCAGATGATTCAATAATAAAAAAGGCTCCAAGTTACAAGTCTACGATTGATAATACTATACGTTATTCTGGACCAACCCGCATAGAGCTTACGTAGTTGGTAATGGCCACCTCGCAGTGCCTGCGTTTATTATGTATAATATTATATAGTATTATGTATAAACGCAGGCACGGACCTCACTTTTAAATATTGACTCCTCTTTTACAGTGTCATATTTAAACTAAATCACATGAATATTTTTCCAGTAAATGAACCATGACGATACTAGGCGGTTAAAATACAGATTTTCCGTCCCATTTTGCCGCTACTAGTCGGATAAGTCGATTTGGCCACGAGTTTGATGGGATGGATCGTGGCATGAATAAATAATTTCATGTCGACTGCATCGAATGATATAAAGGAACTTAAATTTTTGGAAAATATTAAATCTAGGTAATAGCTTACGACACTGCATGCATTTAATTGAAACGGGACAATATGGCATAATATTAACGTTTTAGATATTAATTTTATTTAGCTTAAAATAGTTTACTTTAACATGGCATTGCAACTGAGTGCCGAATTTTTTTTATGGCATTTACTTTTAAGTCGAGTCCCGTATGCAACTCCAAAAAAACCAAAAGATCAGCTAACGTCATTATCAAACATTTTTCAATTACTTGTGATTGGTTTATTGTAGTTATTTATTGTACTTAAATAAGAATGCGTTATAAATATTGTTAGCGAATTATTTGAAGATATTAATGCAGAACTCCCTGTATACATAAACTTAAATTGTATGTCAAAGTAATTTAAATCAAAAAGGGCCATTGCACCGGTATTGATTATATAAATGATAGGAATGTATAGCATTCAATTATTCTAAGCTCGTACGAGCTTAGAATGCTTCAACCTTTTGTAAACATATATTTAAAAAGAGGCTAACAAGATAGGCCTAGTTCCTTGCGCTGCTTCTTCTCGGCACTAACCCAGACTTGTCCCGAAGCAGTGGTAGGTTTAAAAAATATTGGGACGTATAATTTGCAGAAATAAAACGAATTTTACTGAATATTTATAGCTGAAATTTGGTAAGACTTGATTGTTTAAGTCTTGGATGTTTTTATACCAGATAAGTATTATCCTTAACAAGAGATCAAATGGGTGTAAAGGGGGTAAAAACTTGCAAAGAGAATCAATAGTAACTCAACTAATTGTAGGTAGAGATAGTTTGAGATCCAGAAAACACCATATGATAGTTTTGGTCTTTGAAATCATCTCTTAAATATGTTGAAAGAGGGTTGAAAGTGTGATGAGAAATCAACATTTTCTCAATATGGTGTAAAGATAAAAATAAAGATGAAATAAATATAGAGAGTTAAGTGATCGGCAACGCGATCTAACTAAAAGTGGGATATATACTATTTCCACGCGAATAGAGTTGCGAGGTAAGCGCTAGTATCCATATAATATATTTAAAACCAACAATGGAAACGTACTGTACGCCAGCACGTAATTGAAAGCAAGTCGAAGAAGGAAGAAAAAACGACTCTCATATAGTACTACAAAGAAGGAATGCAGACTTAAAACATGTATTACTCACGATAAAAGTGCCCAAGTCCATCACCATTGCATTAAATACATACCTGAAAACAAAGAAAAACAAACAAGTCAGTATATGATGCTAAATAAATTAATTCATTTTATAAATTTTATGAGTGAGTTAATTTTCCTATTAGACAAATCTTAACATTTTATATAGGTACAAATATATGAGTATGACAACATAAAACGATAAAAAAATACTTCATAAAACGCATTTGAATCACTGTTAGATAAACTAGCGCCACCAAACAGCTGCGGAAATTCAGCGGAAGACGAAACACAGACAAGCCCTGAATTTTATTACTCGTCTACGCAGAATCGCCGCCAGATCGATAGCCTGGAGACGAGAAAGTTCTAGACGTTTATAGCAGCCAAGTATGATAAAACAGTCGACTCCAACTCTCAAAATACTCGTATGTTCACTTAGTGCAGTACTACAAGATTCAATGAACAACAATAAAAATTAAAAAAACAAATGATACGTCTGACAGTCTCATAGAAAAGTAGCGAGCGAGTAGTAATGGATTTTATCAGGTTAGTTATTTGTCTTAATAGCTGTTGACTAGTTAAGACTTAGTAATGAATAATTTTTGTCTTCGGTGCTTTGCACCACATCCATAATACTTAACAACTATGTCGTCACTACGAGACAGTGGAGTGACATCTGAAGCATATAAAACGGGCAGTTTAATTTTCAGTAAAAAACTGGTAAGAACAAAATAATAAATGATGATGATGGTGATGATGATTTAATAAAAGGAACACCCCCCTAATGGTTAAAATGTTCTTTCTAAATGAACTGGCGGACTAGCATGGGCTATGAACTTCTAATACTAACACAAGCAACCTATATCTAGACTCGACACTTCATGAAGTAAGAATTAGTTGGAAAATTGCGTAATCCATCGACTAAGTTTAATTGCGATAAAATCCAATCCATCTTCATAACGTACTGGATATATTTTTAATGATTAGGTGTAGGTACACGACAGTACAACCGGAGAAATACAAGGACAATTTACGTTAGAGATAAGATACTTATGCATGCATTTATCGGATATATTTATCGGATATACTAACAGAAACTAACGCAGTTAGGTTTAGATATTACTAAACCATACCATAAACAAGTAAAACTTTTTGTTAGTTTAAAGTTTCGATCAAGTTGTATCAAGTGTAGACATATCCCTGCTACGTGGATGCTTTTTAATTATCGCTATGCTTTACTTGCCTGTTCTAGTCAGGCAAAGCAATAATTAAAAATTGCATTAAAGATGTATATCTAATAACTATTGTAGTACGACATACAATATCTTTACTAGACTATAATTTACAATTACAAAAGCCATTTTTGTTATGTCGTATACAACTGGACTTAGCAATGCGATAGCGGCCGAGAAAACAAAATGACCCTATAAAAAACCTGATTACCCATTTCTACCATTCCCTTCATAAAACCTGGATACGACTGGATATATGGCCATCAACGGATTATTTGCTACACGGGGTATTCGGCCATGTTTCATTAATGGTGCGTATCGGAAGTAAGGGCCATATTTCTTTGCAACTCATTTATAAATGGGATTGTGTTTTTGCTCACAATAACCGAGAGTAGGATTATATTGCAGACTGTAAACAGTTTTTTTTTTGCTTAGGCGTTATGTGTTTTTAATAAATATTATGTTTTATTAAAAACAGATATATTACCTAATCATGCATATTTTTATTGATTTATAATTTTAATGTAATAATTATTTTAGTTTAATTCAATAATTATGCTTTAAATCAATATATTGTTTGACAGTGTTAGTGAAATGTACAATTTATTTTTAAAATAAACTTTAGCCACAATATGATTTTAGACAGCGTATAGTTCTTAGAAACATATTTCCATAACGGTATGTTTTAATAATATAGTGTAAGAACATTTCTGCAAGAAGATATTTAAGAATAAATAATAAAATATACAGGGTGTTAAGAAAATGATATAACAAGCAAAAACCAGCCTGTGTTAAATTATGCATAAATTATGGTGAATTCAGAAATTTCATATCATCATTTCAATGGTGTAGTCAGACATTTGATTACATCGACATCAAATCAACGCTTCCAAGCCGAGCAATGAGCCATCCAACCATCTCATTAGCGCCGATGCCGTTATTCAGGCTGCATCCATTCATTTATTCACCCATTCAACCATTCAAAGGCTGAATATTAAATTTAATAGCGCAACGTCAATTACGGGTATCTTTTACGTAATTAAATTCGATTACTACTTTTATTGTTGCTTTTATTGTGAGAATCTTACTCTGCATGATTATAAAGCCATAATTTTTGTGTGAAGCTCAGTAAAATCAGTTTTATTTCTGCATATAGAACCCAGGAGGCGCTTTTACAAATCCCAATATTTAAACTGCTGTTTCCAGCACTGCCTGCCTGCCCCACTTAAAAGAAGCAGCTCAAAAATCACATCTACTATATATTATGTCAGACTCTTCTTAAATTAAATAGGTACATACTTTTGTTTTCTGAAAGTAATTTATTTTAGAGACATGTTAAACATATAAATTCTTAAATAAACAAAAAACTTCTTAAATAAATATGTTTACAAACGATATCTATAAGTCAGTGCGAGCTTGACAAAGGAAACACAACAAATTTATCATGATATGTTCGAAAGATAAAAACAAAAATTGCAACATATTCATCTGTCGGCTAAATATTAGGTAAAAAAACAGGACTGAAAAAATTTAACACATCTTTAAATTCAAATCAGTTGGATATCAATAATTCCATTATATTAACACGTTTGAAGTCAACCCGACAAATTATAAAGTGCCGTAAATGTTACGGTTTTAATTTTTTTAAATTAAAAAATCTTTAATATTACTATATAGCTTTTTTTTCTGTTTGAAGTTGTCAACAGCACTACGCGTAACACAGCATGAGTCCTGCAGATACTCGTATTACTCGTACACAATGTTAATTATTGAAACAATGCAACTAACTGCGGGTTTCAAATACTGCAACAGGATCCTGTCACTGGCTAGTGTAAGGATAAAGGTCCATACCACATCTTGACTTACACGCTTAAATGATTAAGAGCTTTTGTATTTTTTTTTTTTTTTCAAATCTTTCTATGATGATCTCGTGAATAAGTGAATAAATTCATACCAAACAAAGTAAATGACTGACTGTACCTATTTTTTATTATTGTCTGACTGATTTTTTTTAGCATTTTTTCAGTATACTATAAAATTAGGCCCTAGCAATTCCATTTAACGTGTCTAGCAAGCAATTTATCTGTACTTGTAAAACGCGCAAAATCAACGCTTGCGTCATTTTACACTGACTGATTTCAGTTTTGAGTCATAGGCAATTTGAGATATTCTCTTCCCTATTAATATAATTAAAAAGCTCTTTGTGTCCATTTGTCAGTGTATTAAACTTACTTGTGCATTATATTGTGAAATAAAGATTTTTCTACAAAATTTTTCACGAAGAGATAAATTTTAACGGACAGCTCAACTGACGGGCTGCTTGATCCAACTACCTTATAACCAAAAATTGTGCTGATTTATCAGAGAAACACGCCATTGTCTTTGTACTTGAACCAACCGCTCGATGAATCACGTCGTATTCGCGCATTTATCTAGTTCTCCAAGGTCTTTCGTATAGCGAACCAATATTTATAATAAACTGAAGGTGTGTCGTTTTCGTATAAATAAAAGTGAAAGCGTTGTAAGCAATGCAATGCTGTATTGTATCGTAGTGTATTGTTCCGTAGCTGTGGTGAAACCTGTTATTTAATTTACTCAATAGATAAATGTTGTATCTCAGAAGCAGCGGCGATTTAGTACCTATGTTACTAAAGTAGTAAATTTAATCAGGGCTCAGTTTGCAGTTTGCAAAATTGTCGCCTAACTAATTATTCGAATAGGAACTGTCATATTCCTGTGTAAGCAATCGCTCGTAATGCAAGTGCGCCTGCTCCCACAAAACTCATGCAAACAATGATGCAAACAATGATGCAATTATTAGTACCTACTCAAACTAAAAATCTCGACGCGTTTCGCCACATTACAAGGCCCATTTAATATTTCAATAATCGCAAGACATGGATATTAATGAATAACGACCAAACTCTAATAAAAGCTTGAGATGTATTGCTCGCGGATAATTCAAAAAATATCATGCCTGTGTTCATTTAATTTTTAGGTTGTTATGTTATTATATCTTACATTGCCTCAAAATTGGCATCTTAATTCATGCGTTGTGTCGGGACAATGTTCTAATAAAAAAAATATTTTTTTACTTTACCTGCAACCCCAGCAAACCCAGTTTTGCTATTGACTTTTAATTTGACAAACTTCACGACCTACCATTAAAACAAAAATCATGTAATTATTCGTAAAAAGTACTTTCGCGTCAATTAGCAGTCACAGTCAGCGTCAAAAAATTATTCGACTAAAAGTACACCACCGATTTGACATAAGGGTGCACTTTTAGTACAACCTTTATCAATCATATAGTTACAACATGACATAATTATCCATACCTTCTAAGTATTTCATACGTACCTAGATATAATTTGGCCGGGTTATAAAGTTGACACTGATATAAAATCAACGTCAGTCATTCCATCAAAGACAGTTTTAGGTATCATTTTTGTATCGGATTTATCTAGTTTTTATTTATTCCACATCAATGTTGAGCATTTACAAATTATAAGCGGACTATTATATACGCTATTATATACGCCGACAATAAGCGTCACTATCATTATCAGTCCACATTAGTTTACAGCTGGACTGAAGCCTCTCTAAATAGAGGATATTACCATCATCACCTCGCTTGGGTTGGAGGCCTTAGCTTGACAATGGCCGAGATAGCAGGCTGCTGCCCGCTTAGCTCTGGCAGTACTCGCTTCTAATGATAGCAAAGAACTACATAGGCTGAATAAATCGTCGCTGCGCATGCAACACCGCGGAAGAGCAGTTTGTAAAAATACCGCGTATCTGCCTTTAAAAAATTTTTCAAGAGGTTAAGAAAACTGGATTTTTTTGTAATTTGGCTATATTTTACGGACCAAACCAAGTAGTTACTCTTTTGTAACTTATTTTATAAGAAAGTTACTAGTAAGTTCGGCCCGTAAAATATAGCCAAATGACCACAACGGCCAGTTTTCTTAACCTCTTGTAAAATTTTATAAAAACGGATACGCGGTATTTGCAAACTGCTCTTCCGCTGTGTTGCACGCGCAGCGACGAAATGTCAAGGGTTACTAAAACTTTATACCCGCAGACAAAAAGGTTCATTAATATTTGAATAAAATGTACGCTCCTCAAAAAACCAGTGTAGAAAATGACCCAGTTTTGAGCAGACAATTAGCGTTAATGTCTGGCGCGCTGGCACGGTATGTATTCGGGTGTCCGTTGGGGGAGCCCGGTGAATCACTACGCGATGCATAACTTCAACACTCATATGGCTTTGCTTAGAATGTAACAGACATATTTTGGAACAGATGTATGTTCAAAACGTCCAATAATTAAAAAAAACACGGTATGATCGTGGTTCAATCTGAAGACGGCAACGGTAGATAAATGACTTTACTGCTGATGATGAAGAGTCCAGCGTGAGAAAGAGCTCTTAGGGAGAAACATTAGTAATTGATACTTGATATATGTCCTATTTGTGTTATAATACTAGAAAATTTCAGAACCACAAAGCTCTTTTTAAAGGAGTACCTACTGCTAGAAGGAGACGGGCAGCGTATTTTCAGTACTATTGGCCTGCGATCGGCAACTCTCCTGCTACGCGTAGCGTTTAAGGAAAATTTCGAGACTGGCAGATATTCTTATTACTTTCTAATTTAATTAAATGTTTAAATGATATGATTAAAAAATTTGCATGTCTTACCAGACTAAACATGTTGGGCGTAATAAAATTATTTTAGTCACCTTACAACACTACGCAAATTACTTCTCTTTTACTTCATTTTACTTCATTACATTTCTATTCAAATCCTTTTATATTTCTTGATCTATAAAAATTAAAATTCAAACTAAATTATACTGAGACTACTGACTTTGTTCATTTTTGGCAATTAAATACAGCACATCAAATCGAAACACCTGTTACCATCAAATACCAATAAATGCAACAGAGCTATTACCGCGTGTAATCATCCAGTGGGATGGTTTGAGCAATCGCTTACCTAGGTCGATCCAGATTAACGCTCTGTCTCACAGGCCTATTTTATTTGACGACCGTTTTGGTCTAATGATTATAAACTCAAGCAAACGCGGGTTTAAATCCCGTTCCTTAAAAAGCAGAAAATAATAATCTCAGATTAAAACGTTTCAATTTAATTGTCGATTCAGGCATACCTACCTACGAGTATATTGAATTTTAAAGCTAAAATACCTTAGAGATTTAGAAACAGTGTACAAAGTTTACCTGTAGGGCAGTTACGATATGATAAAAAAATATCAAAACCGTAATTCATTAATGTTTACCATCTCTTGCAAAACTTCAACAAAATATTTGCACACATACACAAATGTGTATATGACATACACATGTACACACTTAAAACAATATTAGTTGACCTCGTATTTCGCACAACTATTTACTTATTATTTTTCATCTCAACCCGAATTTTGTGTGTGTGTTACTATAAAATTCGACACGTGCATAGTAAATGTTTGCCAAGTGAAGGCGACCTCGGTTTGGCAAACAAGTGAGATCATGCCCGAGCGTCGCAGACGCACTTGGTAAAGCGAAAACGACAGTTTTTTACTGTTTCGCAAACAAAACATTTTGAGAAAAAACGTTAAAAAGAATACCTATGCAGTTGCTTAGTTACAGTAATTCTTCTTTTTCCATTCTTTATTCCAAGTAGACTTAGGCAAGCAGAAATGTTAAAAACGATGCACAGATCATTCAATCTTTCGGTATCATACCTTTTAACATAGGTACTGTTATGACTATTTATTTCCCGTTTATGTTGGTTGCTTATAATCAGGGTACGCTTTTACATGATACGACATTGCGACAAATACAAATATTACTTACAAAGTACCGTTCGATAACCCGACTGTTTCACTACAAAACCCATATTATCTGAATGGTTTACCACCTCGCTGGAGAAATTGAATAAATTAGTATGTAGGTACATTGATTCCAAAGTGGTTCCAAGGTGGGATTAAATTTTTAGGAAAGTATCGAACCTTAAGGGAACCTTAAGGCTGAGACCACCCTGCTGATTTATCAAAGACGTTTTTACATTGATAAAAAACATTATCAGTGCAAAACACCGACTTTTTTATAAGTACTAATAATATAATATTTTTAATAAAAATCTATTTTAAGTATTATGTCTAATATTTTTGACAAATATACAAGTTCCAACACTTTCTAACTCAATGTCTTGATCTGGAAAAAAAAAGTATCATCACTATAACTCCACTAATAAACACTAAGCAAACATCAATCCTTGCTCAAAGTCAGCAATAAAACGGTTTGCAGAACGCGTTTGACGCGATATCGTTGGTTGGCAATGTGCCAGAGTGGTCTGGGTTCGACTCCTGACGAATGTGTACGTTTCACACGTTAACATATCTAATGTTTAGTTACTTTTAAGTCTCTGACTGGCTGATCTACAGTTAGTTTTTGTTCAGATTATGTGTTTGTGAAGTTTTTATTTACATTATTTGTGCTTTGACGTAAAACCAGCTTTAATTCTGCAAGTAGACTTCAGGTGGCGCTTTTCCACAACCCATTACTTTATTATAATACTGTTTTAGGACGATTGTGAGCATTAGCTCATGCTTCTTCTAGGCATTAGCCTAGAAGAAGCATCGCAAGAAAGTCGAGACAAATATAGACCTGAAAATAACTGAATCTAAAGAACTCAGAAAAAAACATAAAGGCTCTCTACCTTCGAACAGGGAACCCTTCTCCAGTTATGAAGAATCTCTAAAGTTTAATAAACTCTAATCTCTGGAAATGCATTGTGATTGCTTCAATTTGATCCTACTATTTTTTTTATTCAGTATTTCTTGTGATAATAATATTTTGTTCCTAAGGCGTGTCTGTTAACTTTACATAATAAAAGATGGTCTGATGTTGATATATTTTGCTGCATGATAAACCTCTCTTTTTGTTCTGCTATTCTTGTAATTATATTAGACCTAATTTTTTTTCTTCTTTTTACATTCTAAATATGTTTTCTAGCTTTCTGTAAGCGTAGTATGTCTAAGGAAACATGCTCATATTAAAAATATAAAATGGTTTTAAGTTAAGGAAATTATACTAATTAATTAATTAATAGGCTTTATAAAATAAATAAATTATTATTAAAAATCTTTGATAATACCTTTCAAACGTTTACAAGACAAAGAATTTTCTACCATCAAATAGTATTAGGCTAAACTTAAAAGAACCTACATTTATGACATGATACAAATTAAAACAAAGGAACGCGGAAAGTCCTGTCATAGGTAACAAAAGCCGAAAACGGGTCTCAGTTGCCCATTGAGCCCTGGATTCTGCTTCAGGTGCAAATTATAAGCCCTACATTATAATCCGTTCATTTATTTCACTGGTCCCTTAATGCCGCCCAAATTTATTGCCGCGTCAGGGGCAGGGGATACCGCGAGCAAAAGCTAAGCGAGAAATGATAATCCTAATTTATGATGTTAGAATCCAGGCCATTGTTAATTAAATTTAGTACTTGCGACGCAGATGGTCTAGAGGTATAATATTTAAAAACGCATATAAAAAATATTTTTTTGTCTAGAAAAACATTATTAAAGCTTTTTACCGGTAAGCCAGCATGATCACGATTCAAGATACTGCAAGTTATCTTATAGCCTTTGCAGTGATCTTCATCAGAGTGAATAATTTACGATTTTAATTTGGTTTGAATTTTATCATTTTTAACATTATGTTTAAAGCACGTGAATAATCATATCATATTATATACATGCTTTATAAATATAAATATACTTTTTTCGATGAAGATTTAATGTACGATTTGTATTGAATACAAAGTTATTTTACTCTGTTTAGATTTAAAACGCCTATTATTTTTACCTGATCACAGCATATATTTGCTTATCAGTGTGGATTACCCGAAATCGTTTTTTCTTGCTATCATCTTTTACGGTTATTATCGCAATTTATTTCAGTTAAATGGAAGTTAATAGCCATTGCCTAAAATTATCTCATACCCGATCTGTCAAAGTTTGTAGCCCCAAGCCCTTGAGTTTTACAAAGGGCTCTTTATTATCGCTAGCTCGAGCGATTATTTTCAAGATTAGGATGTAAAAATTAAAATAAAGACTGTTATTTTGATATAACATAATTTTAAATGAGTTTGTTGTGTCCGTCCCTTCGTATTTTTTTTTTTTCATAACTAAGCTGAGTAGTTGCTTTACTTGCCATCACGATGGAAAGAAAAATGTACCTTTTTATTTATTATTTAACTGATTCACCTCACTAGGATTACCTTTGGTTACATATCGGCAATTATAATTGTACTCAAAAACAATGTGTGTCCTAGTGTGATTCTCCATACTCAATACCCGCAGTTATGTTTATTTAAGAAAATTTAATTAGGTAGGTACTCCTTTGAGATTTTGAAAATTCCATTGAAGTCAAAGTCGTTTTGCTTTAGTAGAAGAATAATACCCCAACCGCAAATAGAAGTTAACTAATAAATGTAACCAAATCTAATACATAATGTTTCCTAAAATAATATTCAATGAATCCATTTCGTTTGTTTAGGAGTATATAAGTACTTATTAGTATGTTCAGTACTATCTCTGGCAATACAAATAAAGTAACCTATTCAATGAATTTATTAAAAAACTATTTCTCACTTGTAAATTATCTGCAAGCAATTTGACAGATGGTGACTTACAAAAGCGTTTTATATAGGAACAGTTTATGTTCACGATTTCAAAGCAAACTTGGTGTCATTTCAAAACGTTGCGCACACGCCGGCTAACACATTTCACGGCCCAAGTAGCAAGGCAGTGCAAATTCTGCTCGTCAACTGTGACTAAATTAAGACTTGAAATTATACCTATTGAATCATACAGTTGACAATAAGACAATTTAAAAGAATTTACAACTTCTAGACTGAAGAAAAAATAAGGAGGTTCACAATTCGAGACGTTAATTTTCTTATTCCGTATTTCCGACAAAAAATATTTTGTACAATAACAAATTAAAAAAACTTCGAGGGTAAATAAATTTAATTTACAGCTTAGCAGTAGTTTGGAGTTTTTTTCTAAAAAACTATTTCTAAACAACTTTCAAGTAGTACAAAAAATTAATTTACGAAAAACGTGAAATAAGCCACAAATTTTGAGTCGGTGCCAAACAAGAAATCGTCGTATCATTTGACTTTTTTTTTTAATTATCTAAAGATATACTTTTTAATATAATGTAACTTACAAAAAGATAAACGAATATTAAAAATTTATGATTTGATTTATCCTCTTCCAAGGTACCTATATTATTTTTCTTGAAAATGTTAGTAAGAGATAATGAACCCTACCTAAAATAAAAGTGTCGAAATATAATATAATATTTTTGGAGTGTAATGCTTTATCATTAATATAATAATATATTGATATTTATTCTTTAGTGGAAAAATGTTTCATAATCAAGTAAGTATAATAATATGCTAGTGTTATTACTCACGTGCATTTATTTCAGATTGTTCGATAAATTTCCCAAGCTGAACAATCGTTTGACTATGGTAATTTAGCTAAGTAGTTTCGAATGTTCAAAACACTTAAAATAATGAGCAAAACAGGCAACAGACTAGCTCGATATGATATTGATAAATTAATGTATTTCGTATTAATATCAAAAATTGCATGGATGATGCTTTGGGTTGCTAAGTATACGTCGACAAATCGTATTTTAATTTAATTTACAGCCTTTTATCAAAAATGTCAGAAATCAAAAATTTGATACTTACCATCATTTATGAAAAAATACTAACATACGTATCGAAATTTCATAATTTTAGTATGTATGAAAAAATAATGATGAAATCCAATTCCGGTTTTGCATGTCATTTCTGCATGTGGTAACATAGGCTGGTCTCGGATTGTTTTACCATCTACCTAAAAGCCAGTTTATGCATTAATTCTAGCGTTTGTTATGTATCGTCATACTTACCATGATTTTAGATGTGGCGCGTCAATAAGTTATTTTAGCTTTTGATGTTATCTCATCAAATATTGAACAGGAAAATCAGAACAATGCCAAAGCTACTTTATCACAGTTATCTGGATCTGGAGCAAATTTTCCTCACGTTATTTTGTCAGTGAACAAATGATAATTATTTATTTCTATAAAATCAGAGGTAATCGTTATGATAGGATTCGAATTATTCATAACTAACGGAACGTAGAACTCCGACAACCGAACTACGATAGCTTTTAGTGTACTTAGGTAAATAAATAAAAAACGTATATACTTCTAGAGCCGTAAGTTAATTATAATCTGTTAAATATAATGCATATTTTTAGGCTTGGATATGTCATGTCTTGAGGTTGCTAGTTTAATATACATATAGCTATAATTAAACATTTTTTCCAGTTCAAAGAATACTGAATGGTCTATTCATAAAATGCCAAGCATATACGAGTATGACTTTGCATTTGAAAACAGTGTTAACATATTAAATACATACAGATAATAACCAGAAAATGATTGAAACACAACATTGAGCTTTAAAAATAACTAGCTGTTGCCCGCGACTACTTAATACTTTGAAAACCCTCCAAAGGGAAAATCCAAGTACAAATTCATGTTTTACTCCCATAAGTTTCTTAAATATCCATTGCACCTTTTCGGGACCAACATACAGATAAACTGAAAGACAAATAATAATTTTACCAACAAATGAACGCTGTTGAATATTTTGAATCAATTAAATTCATTGTCTCTGACAGTATATTAAATTTAGAAATCGTTAAACGTTGAAAAGAAATCAGAAATGTAGCTTTCCGGGAAATGGATTATAAAAAAATATAGTTACCTACCTATGGTATTATATATTTACTAGCTGTTGCCCGCGACTTCGTCCGCGTCAATTCCCGTTTTTACTTGGGTATTTATTTTTTGGATAACTTGAACCGTTCACGCAGCGCACACAACAGAAGTATTCAAATAAATATTTCTTCCCGTTTTTGCAACATTTTTCACTGATGCTTCGCTCCTATTGGTCTCAGCGTGATATTACTCGTATATAGTCTAAAGCCTTCCTCAATAAATAGACAATCCAAAACAAAAATAATGTTTTAATTCAAACCTGTACTTCCTGAGATTAGCGCGTTAAAACAAACAAACAAACAAACTCTTCAGCTTTATAATATTAGTATAGTTTCGAATTGTTTTACTGTCATTTTTTTTTTCAATATCAGTAAATAATAGTAAGACTGTCCCGTTATAAAACAACTGACTTAGTTTAGTTTTTATTATGACTAAGATTTATATTAGCCTGTGATTTAGAACTATATAGCTCTCCCACTTCATCACAGTTTCGGGAACACCAATGATTTGTACATTTTAATTATATTTATCCAAACTGAATTACTTCCTGTTGTATTTTATGACTGCTGGTGGAAGATTTTATAAAAGTTTCTTCTAGATTATCCTCAACCGTGTAGGTCTTGAACTTGAATTCGTATTTATATCATCATAATCTATCGTCCGATTAAGCCGAATTTAAGAGAAGCCATCCAAAGGAGGGCAACTAATTGGATCGGGAGTTGATGTCTGGATGATTATCTATAAGGGTTATTTTTTCGTTTTTTACTTTCAATGTAGCCATATCATTTGTTTAAAAATGTGTATTTCAAAGGCCGAAAACATAACCTCTGTTTTCTCATGTTGGTGCTTATGTATAACTTTTAACTAAGTTAACCGGCTTTGAAAATTATTTCCGACACGTTAAGGCTTATCGCTAGTTTTCATCCTGAAGGCTGTGACTAACTGAGTAATAAAAATCGTCATAATTGTAGCAGCCACTAGTGGATCTTTACATACGAGTAGTATACATTAAAAAAAATACAATCAACTTTTTTAAAGCCAATAATTCAAGTGATTCTAAGTTTCCTTAATGATATCAAACACAGTGAAACACCCTATTTGTAATTCTAAATAATGCAATTCATAAAATTAAGAAGTTTATTTTCATAATTGTTTATTATACTTACTGCTTACAAATAAGAGTAGAAAGACCTGAATGTAAATGATTGAGTGAAGTAAGTGTTTTTTTTTAACTATATACTCTTTAAAGACGTGCGAAGTTGCCTGTAGGTTAAAGGGACTACCTTGTAAATAATTATATCAAAGAATGAAGCGACTCATATAATAGCGATCGAACTTCACTTGGAAGTTCGTTTGATCATCTATTTGTAACTTTACTGCAATAAATAGTTTATTTCCTTCCAAACATATATAAACATATTAAGTCTGAATACTCATTAAAATTTTGTTAAATTTTCTTTACTAACCCATGGATTTAAATACGGCATTGCGTCGGATCGGCGCGGGCGCAGACGAGTGAACGCTAATTGGCTTTTTGTTCGTTATCGCGCCATCGACGAGCTCTACATACGGCTTGCAATGTCTAGACAGGATGCTGCCGAACCGAGGTGCAATATACGAGTTCGTCTATTGTCTTAAGATTGTACTGACTTAACCGCTCACCAGGTTAAACACAAGTGTCTTACGTTGTTCAAAAAATGTTATCTGTTGTGTAGGCTATTGTACTATTTATTTATTAGGCAATTTAATCGCAACATTACTACTCAAGTACAATACGCTAACCGTCGTTAAGTTAGTAAGAATTAAATTACCATATTTAATAAATCATATTGGTGCCCGATACATGACACTAAATTTACTATCATGATCGTGAAGTTAGGATTTAGTCCCACTGAAAACCAGCGCCGTTTCCTACTTAGAGGGTCGCAACTTGCGGTAAATTCTTTTTGTATTTCGCGTCACACATCGACACTGTTCTACTGAGAAGGATAAGCGCCAATTTGTACCGATGGGTAATGTCTTTTGCTCCATCTTATTACTTGTTAGTCCTAATAGTCATGCCGTTCAATGTATTTGTTTTTCTTATTTTTATTTTATTGCGTGTTGTGTTGTAGCCCCTTACAATGAATTTTCTTTTTTTTCTTTTTCTAATAAAATTTGTTTTAAGAGGAACACCGGGGTTTAAAACAAATATCTCTATAAGAACCAATATTACTTCTTCAATATTTTCTTGAGTTTTTCTATACACATTTTTATCACAACCCCTGATAAAATGTAGGTATTTTACACGCGAGCCCACTACTTTTCGCTTACCGGACGACAGATCCGTTCTTTGAACTTCTTACTAATACATCATTTTGTGTCTACAAATTTATTCAAGGCTTACGCTGTAAGTCACCGTAGTTTCATATGTTTTTGGTAATTACCTCCAGCTCAATGTAGAGCAGTTCCGCGATGTTCGAAATGTGTGTTCGATTCCTACCTAAGGGAGACAAAACCTTCAAGGAATCGTCATTTCAATTTACACAATAAAATTATTCAAAAAACAGTTATAAACTTAGATTTTAGTTACTCAAAAGCAAACATATCCGAACCATAAAACCGTATACCAAACAGTCTTGACTTTGACTATGACATAACGGGTCGTATTTATAGCTGCCTGCGGGTCATTCGCGTTGCCCCGCGCAAGCGCACATATTATGAGGATGTGCTCACGCTTCCGTCGCGGTGATTCACGCGCACAATTCGTTACATACCACACTTTGCAGGGTCAAGTAAAAGTGACCTATTTTTTAATTCACTAAATTACAATAGCATCTTTGAATATGTTTAGTACTTTTTACTGTAGAGTCAAAGATTTGGGACGATAGAATACGATACTTAAATAATTTACGAGATATCCTGGCTCTCTTTAAAGCTGTAGGTATTCTTTAGCAATCCCACCAACTAACTAGTCTTAATTCAAGTTTAGTTATTTATTGTTAAAACAGTAAATGTTAAATACTTATACGTTACTCCAAAATGTCTCTAATAAAACAATGAGTAATCTTAAGTAAGACAACTTTAAAATAATTAATTATACATTTTCTTTCGTTTTGAGCTAAAAAGGCAATTTACAGGCTTTTGGAAACCTGAGAATACATAATGTATTAAGGTTTTCTAGGATCCCTACTAAAGTGAGTTAATTGAAGTTTTACTAATTAGATACCAGACTAAACCGGAGCTTTTTGTCGCTTACTTTTAAAAATGTTGAAGCATTCAGTTTGCTGCACATATCATAACACTCTAACCTTTCGCGAAGAGCAGTCGTAAGGCGTTTCCGCTATTGAAACCTAAGATAAACATTAATATTTACTTATAATGAATTGTAAGTAAAAATTAGATTTCTAATTTTATACCAACAAGTAATGCAACATGATTATTCCGACTGTCTAAAAATCTACCGTAAAACAACCATGTTTTTTTATGCTTCGTCAGTTTTATTTTATAAAAATAAACTTTTAGCACATAAGTAGCTTCTTACTTCAGGTTTTGGTACTGTTTTTAAACCGACGATAAAAAAGGAAGTTCTCAATTAGTAGCGTTTTTTTAACTATGCATAACAAAGCATTTTGATACTGCTAATAATTTAAAACTTTAGACGAAATTAATTATAAATCGTTTTTTTTTTATATTACAAGCAATATTAAACAAATGTTGTACATATTATTTTGCAAGATTGCTGTGGTACCTACGTGATTTATTTTTTTAAAGATACTTGATTAGTTTCACTTGACATTTGACTAGATGCTTCGTTTAACGTTTCCACAAAGAGTATTTGAAATGTAGTCCTTTAGAACAAAGGTTATTAGAGACATTAAATATATTTTGAACCTTCGTTTTCGTAACATATAATTTCTACAGGTAAAGTACAGTTGTCCTACAAATATTCTCATTAAAGTTCTGTGAAATATTATAAAATACGAAGATGGCTGCTCAGGAGTGAAGTATTTGCAGCTCACAACACAATACATAATTAATTTGTCACTCTTTAATACTATACTAAGGATTTCGTAACTTATGCCAGGATTTATACAACTAGCTCTAAGGACTTTTATACATATGTACATGACAGTCCAATATATGCTTATCTACTAACTAAAATATTTTAATTATTACTAGGCGTATAATTATAGTTTGATCTTAAATTAATACTATTTATAACAAACTCCAGTAGATCCTCCGCAGACTGGGATGTAGGTTAAATATCACAAGAGAAGAAGAACGTTCAGTACCTCATAATATTTTGTAGTTCCAAAATGGTCTGTCTCTGTCTAAGCAATTGCATCAAATGAATTAACTAGCCTTTTTACATCTAGGATCATAGCCTATACATCAAATAAGAATGGGATAAAGTGTAACGCAAAAATAATTCTAGAACCCTACACAGCCGGTTCGTGGCACAGTGAAATATGTTGATGATGCGCAGATAACTGAGTGATGCGTACGATAATAGCCTACAAGTACTTTCTTTTTGCGCACTGCCGTCTTAGAAGCAAACGTGTCAATTATTTACAAACTTGGATAATTCATTTCATCGTAAAGTTGGGTTTCGAAATAAGGTAGAAATGCAGCCTACTTACAGAAAATGCACTACTTTATTGTTTTTAAATAGAAAGTTATTAATCTATACTATAATATTATAAAGCTGAAGAGTTTGTTTGTTTGTTTGTTTGAACGCGCTAATCTCCGGAAGTACTGATTCGAATTGAAAAATTCTTTTTGTGTTGGATAGTCCATTAATCGAGGAAGGAAGGAATATAACATTACGCTGCGACTAATAGGAGCGAAGCATCAGTGAAAAATGTTGCAAAAACGGGAAAAAATATTGATGTTAATTGCAATCATATAAACAGATATTGACGCGGACGAAGTCGCGGGCAACAGCTAGTTTAACATAAAAGTCGCAGACTGTTAGTCAATGTTAAAAAACTTCTAGAATCACGTTACATTTCAAAACATTCCTTATAATTGCTGATTTGTATGCTTTCGAGATAACTATGTATGTAAATGAAACAAACAAAAATAAATACAGATTATAACAAGAATGTATGCATCCATGCCAATCAACAATTTTAATCACAGATTTTAATTTCTATTTGCGATTTTTAACGATGTATTGTGTGTGAAATTTACTAGATTGGTTTCGTTTTTGTTTCAACAATAGTTTAAACAAAAAGTTTATTGTTCAAACATGTTTTGTTGATAGATGCATTGAGAAAGTGTAATTATTTGTCAGTTTTTTTATGTGCCAACAACAAAAAATCACAACTGTTATTTGAAAAGAGTGAAGTGCAGTCAGTGTGTAAAAAGTTTTCTCAATTTAGATGCGTTCCATTGTACACAATATAATGTAAATATGACATGACGAAAGAAAACAAGTAAAGCTTAGGTATGTGTCTTGCATGTCACTAAAGTTGGCTTTGCAGATGCACAATGTTTTTTTAATAAGTGTAGGTTCAATTCAATCAACATGTATAAAGTCATTAATTTGAATACTTATATTAACAAATAAAATTTAAATTATTCCTTATATATTTTTATACAATGACCTTTGCAAAATGTTAAAACTCCTTGGCAGACTTTCAGTAAATAGCTCCATTTTAGGCACAGATTTTAGGCTTATCTATCATGTTAACAAAAACAGAATTTACTAACAATATAATTGTTAACTACAATTTAAATATGCATTCTAGATCAAAAATTATCAAAAAAAAAATGTTTCATTACAAAAGTTGTGCCTTTGTCTATTGGTACCTAGCTTAATTCGTACAGACGAATACTTCAAAATTACGATACTTCTATGATATTTTTTGTGTAGGTATTTTAACATACTTCTAGGTAGTAATTTGCTGTAAAGTTTTTGTTTACTATATTGGAAAAAAATACTGATTATTGTTATAAGTTACATTCATATATAGACGACTATAGATTTGGATCAGCGGTAGTAAACGCTGCTTCTGAGCCATGGGTCGCGGGTTCGATCCCCGCACAGTACAAAAATTTTTGTGCATGAACATGTCTGTTTGTACTGGTCTGGGTGTTCTCTATATATTATAAGTATATATTTACATAAAAAAAAGTATATAAGTAAGTTAATCGGTTGTCTAGTACCCCATACGACAGGGTACTTAGCTTAATTTGGGACTAGATGGCTCTGTGTGGCTCAGTGAGGCATGTCCTAAATATTTATTTATATTATTTATTTATATATAAAACAATTAACATGCAACAGTGCGGATTCGAGGCTCTAAATAAAACATGAATTTAAATAACACATTAAAATTTATGAGTGTGAGTTTTCAGTAAAAACAATTTTACATAATCGAATTCATTTTCATTATAGTCAATGAAATATTGAATCTATAGCCAAAATAGCTGCTGGTACAGCAACCGCATTTCGTCTATTAGTTTCAGCAAACTGTTTAGTAATCTGTCAGTCAACAACAATAATTTGGCGCGCACGCAGTACATGAAAATTGTCTGTCATTTAACTTTGTAGAGAGACGCGCACGTAGCAGGGGTAACCATAATTTAATATTCTTTTTGATTCACAAGACTAAAGTTGCCCCGTTTGAAGTAGATTACAAGGATAACCCAATACAAAACTCCAGCTAGACACCCCGGATTATTTTACTGAACGACACGTAACTCAGTAATCTCATATTATAAGGTCACGCTACGTGTCGCTAGTGACTGACCTTTAACTTGTAAGGTTTCGGCGACTGCCGTGTCATTTGGAACTTATGAAATTTAAACGATATTCATTTTTAGCTTGATTGTGGCAAAGTGAATGTTTGTTATAGTTTTTTTTTTACGGTTGGTCGGTAGTTTACCATTTTTTTTTAATTTTTCTTATAATGTTATAAATGTGAAGCGCTGTTATAGTACTATCCGCTATTATACCGCTATTATAGAATTTCAAAATCCCATTACATTGTCAGTGCCATTTTTCTCGTGATTGCAAAACGGAACTGTGAAATCCTAACACAAACAAGAATTATTTTCAATCCGTTAGTATGTGTGACCCAAAACATGTAACGGAGGTGGCCGATAGAGTGTCACCGACTTTAAAAAGTGACTTACATATTTTTTACGAAGAATAATGTATGAAACAATCATGATAGTTGTAGCCAAAAGACGACCACTACTGGAATTCTATAAGTCTGATCTAATGATCTCCACGTCAATCTGTTCCGTGCCGATCACATCCAGATCTTTCCGCAACCGTCACCAGATTGTCGGTCCGCCACAATCAATAGCACGAACGAATACCTAAATCTAAACACCAAGTAATAGCTTACCATATTAGTTATACAGCTGCAATTAAATTTGTATCGCACTATTTTAGTAGGAACATACCTAAGTTAGTAATTATCTGAATACTTCATAATTATGGTTGAGAATCTTAGTTTTATCGTACCGTACACTACCGCGAATGCTTCAGAACTTCGTCTATTAAAACTATGTAATATTAGTCCTCGATCCGGTATGTGCGATAATTAATATGTTTTACCTTCAAGCGAATCCCCCAACTTAGTCTGCGTTATGTTGAAATTCCCATATTAAACTTCACCATCCTCTTCGAGGAGTTTTGAAACGTACGCTCTTAGTGTTTCACTCCTGTCTGTGCTTGCCATGTTTGTAAGTAGCTTAGCATAAAGTAATATTACTTCACAGATGGTTTTTGTGACATGTCAAGATCTTATTAGGGTTTATATTAGGGGAATATCGTTTTAGATTTTTGTGTATGAATATATTTTCTGTAGACATAGATTGATATGTACTAATATAATAACGTCATAGTTTGAAAGAATGCTTTTTTCTGAAACTTGTTTTCATTTTTTGGAATTCTTTTAAAATCGCGTTAATGCGTTTCGAGCTACATGTAGTGGTACCCCCCCATTATGTAATTGATAGAAAGCTTTTGATGATTGGAATTCAATAGTAGAGGCTTTTTTTACTGCAGTGCGATGATTATACGCGGTGCAATTTCAACCACCTGTAAAACAAAGCCCACGTTATGTTTCTAACCATTATGTATATCATCTTGACAGAGTTATTTTAATTTTTTATCATTTTTTTTTTATAAATATATGAAATATTGGTTCAGTTATTTATTTTGAAACACGCTGTGACGTGCACGGATGTAGCTGTGTTAGGTTCATTCATCCGGGACCCCACAGCAGCAAAATAATACGTCTGTGCGCGTCACGGCGTGTTACAAAATTAAAAGTCTGAGTAAATATTCAATATTTTTCAAAAAATATTTTTATTGATAGTTTAAATAACACTGCCATGATGTTATACATAATGGTCACTTAACGTGGTCTTCGTTTTCCAGGTAATTTAAAATGCACTTACTTTACGTTACTTAACTTTCTTTTTGTTCATTTTCCATATATGTACTTCCATTATGCTGAGGTATTTTTTTACGTCATTTTAATTATGGTATTGCCGTGTCTTTAGCAAGCAGTGGATACCATACAAATTGATTCTTAAACTTATTAGTAGTGTTCACACACATAACACATTTTTATAACACCTATCTATCACCTTAATCCATGGGAATACGTAGAAAAATATAATTACCCGGCTTTCTTTTAAGTTTAACATACGTGTAATTGAAAATAAAAAACATTTACCCATGTTAAATATCAGCTTTCTAGTACAGCAGTCAGTGAGCTAAACTGCAGACGGACCGACGACACGACAGTTTCACCGTTCCGTAGACAACAAGGTAACCTTATAGTTTTATGAGTATTCTTTGTTGACTGCAGAACCTTCAAAATGGACAAATTTCGAAAATGTTTTTTATTATTTGAACGATATTTTGAACTAAACGAAGCGGTTTTATTCTAATAATCCAATAAATGTACTTTTTACACACTAACTCATCCGGAACGCGTACGAAAGTCAGTCAATTAACATTAGTAAGACGAAACGTTTTTCGCGCGCATTCTCACGGACATGACGCGGACATTGTTTGCAATGACGCAATTTTTTTATCTTATCGACGAGATTGGTGAAAGAAATGATCTTTATACAGCCTTTATTTTAAAAATCCTAACGTGTTTGATGCCGTAATTCTACATGAAGTCGGTTCACTCAAAATGTTTTGGCCCAGATTCTATTTTCAATTTTATTATTATATTTAGGTTTTTTTTTTTCATTGTAATGTTTTTTAATTAATGCGCGGAAGTACAGATCAGGTTCACCCTATATGTTGCACGATATAGAGCCGGAAGAGACACGATGCTTGTAAAGCACTCCAGGTAGTTACTAGAAGATGATGATGCTGTATAACTCTGCGGGGAGACAGTCAAGAAAACGACTAAATTTATCAGAATAAATAAAACAACATTTTACTAAAAAACATGACATTTATTAGAGCGATCCATACCTAGAATCACAAAGTTTTCAAAAAAAAGTCTAGTTACACATGACCACGCGGCGGCAAAAGCGCCGTCAGCCGCCGCCATTATTTTTAACTTCATAATTTATATGGACAATACAACTGCCATACATAACTTATTAGAGCCTTAGTAGCCGCCCCTGCTGCGCCATGTGTATCTAGCCCTGCTTTGATTTTGTTGCACCTATACCTAATAAAGCACTAAAAACACAACAATATACTTGGATTATAATAATGTTAAGCAAAACAAACTCATTAATTTAAATACTACAGGTTAATATTTTTATATTAAATATAAGAATTAAATATTTTTTATTGTTAAAGTAATTTTCGATAAGTACCTTAAAAATATACAGATAATCGATTATCATTACGACATTTATTAAAATTTATGAATATATATTTATGAATAATAAAAAAAGCAGCAACAAAAATCACAAACTTTCTTTTGGAAAACATAGGTATTATCATGGTCCGCTTTAAAACTTAAAACATCGGTGCAATGGTAAAAAACAAAAGTCTGATTTAAAGGAACTAAAAATGATGTAAGACATACCGTCGAACTACAACCATGATGATGACGATATTACATCACAGAACCGCAAGTCGTAAAGTTAAAGGAAATTAGCTCTATTAAAATAAAATTCACTACGTATAGGTGTATAAGAGCAAGCAATGTTCTGAAAGTGTTAATTTAATAAGTAATAAATTTAAATTCATCGTTACAACAAAATTATAGGTTTAAAATATGTTTGATGCTATCTTTGCCATACAAATTATAATAAATGTCATATACCGTAGCAACAAAGCCAGAAATATTTAAAATTATAAATAATGACATTTTAATATTGATATGTGTTTTATTGATAAAACAAAAAAATATTTGATGGATAATATTTATAGAAATGTGTTTTTATGGTTTCTTAATGCAAGAAGTATCTTCTTTTTCTTTTTGCGCCTGTCAATGATGTTGATTTTCAGTTCCCGGTTTTGTTGACTACCTACCGCTATGACTGTCGTTTCTCCCCATTGTATTACCGAACTGTTTTTAGGCAAAAATAAAATATATATGAATATTTCCTGTATTTAAATAACTCTTGATCTTATCGTTTCCCTTTCATATTTAAAAAACTTTGATCCAATCTCTACTTTGCTCTAGTAGTTTAGTGAATTTTACTTTTAACCGCTGGTTTGGATCAGTGAAGTGAGTAATTTATTCCACATTGGCTTTCATTGATTAAGACGGCTGTTATCAGGTATCTCGTAACCCAAAAATGTAAATTCCCCACCATGTATGTTAAAGTGCTCGTATTATCTGGCTTATTTAAAATAATTTATATAATTTACTCAACCAGACTGCAGTAACAGGTGAACTTCGTTTTGCGTTTCACATGCCTTCATCTAGTCATGTAATAAAAAGTTATTTGATCGTATCTATGCACTATAAATAGTTCTAACTTTGCCAAATATTGTAGCGATAACTTCACTAACAGTAAAAAGTTTTACCCATACTTTCATTGAAGAGACCGAAAATAAGAAAAACAGTTTTCAGACAGATATTTTCGTGATCAATATGTTTCTCACGTTCGCTTGCAAATTCATAATTGTTCCCCTTTCCACGAATAAATTTTAGGAAATTCATCTTAAAATGTTTCGCGCTTGCTCAGTTCACAGTTTATGTAATATACGTTGAAATAACTAAACCTTCCACGACACGATAATAAAAATTGTTCGCGTTTGCTTCGCTTGCTTGCATTTTTTAATGCAGGAAACATCAATGTAAATAATATGAACTCTTTTTTATTCTAGCAGGCGACTGCGTCAGCGACTGCCGGCGCTTTGGTGCCAGTTCTTCGCCTTTAAACTAGTTCAAAAGAGCCCAATATCTCGAAACAAATTAAAAATTTGTTCTTTTTACATCAAAATCTATCGTCACACAATCTGCCTCAAGTGTTTAGTGCTTTTGTCTTCGTAGTGTGACGACATCACTGTACACTTTATGACACATTGTAACTTGAAAAATAATTCGCATTTGCATCGCTTGCATGTAGCTTTTAAAGTGATAAGTTTTGAGGCGTGATTACACTTAATTATAACCTTCCTATCATTTGCTAATTAAGAAACCCTTTAAAAATTTTAGAGTTGAAGAACGAAACAATAGAAAAATCACTTTTTATTATCATGATAATATTTAATTATTAGAATACATATGTACTTAGTTGTTTTAGTTATTGCCGAGTACTTCGTTGGCATGGCGTTTAGTTTCTGCCCCAACCTAAAACTACCCTTATGACGATAAGCACCGTTCAGACTAAAACCAAAGTAAGATTATAAGTAAGTGCCGGTTTAAAATCTTGTAACAAGTAACAGTATTCTGAACTTACTGTTGTGACGTCATAATGCGAAGTATCAAAGTTATGTTATTAAAATGTGGAAGTTTTAATTTAAAATAATTTTTATTAAAAAAAATTGTATTTTTTCATTAAAAGCATTCTGAATATCCGTAAATGTAATTATAGGCTAACCGTTTGGCATTGTTCTCTATTTAGATGTATTTTTCTCTGTTGGTTTTTAATAAATTATTAGATTGACTAAATAAATATCTGGAAAAGTTAACTCGTATTTTTTTGTTTTAGTTATAATATGTATTTTACTTTTGTATTTAATCTATATAATTTATTGCGAAAAAGAACTCTACATAAAAATCAG
Source organism: Anania crocealis (assembly GCA_949315895.1). Taxonomy (NCBI): domain Eukaryota; kingdom Metazoa; phylum Arthropoda; class Insecta; order Lepidoptera; family Crambidae; genus Anania; species Anania crocealis. The sequence goes on along the minus strand of OX438879.1, from coordinate 20,684,643 downwards.
TAGTTTAAAAAGACAATAACACAAGTAAATTGTATATTATATCGTCTATTTATTTTATTTATTGTTTGTAAATACACAGATAACTAAATATATGATAACTAAAATATGTTAACTTAAATACTCCCGGTCCCGACGGCACGGCACCGCAAACAGTTTTTATAAATTTCAAGTTAAGTTTTAATTACAGTTGTAATACCCTTAATTGCTTGTAATACATCCTATTTATTGACAGATTACGTAATTGTACTGAAATGCGCGTTATGTGCTGTTGCTTCACAAAATTTTAATTTCGACTAATTTAAACTCTGATCACATGATAAAGTAAAAAAAATATTTAATGTAATTAATATCTGTTGCTTTGCTAATCAGACATATTAGAAGTAATGAAGTAGATCACTATTATTGATCTATTCTACTTGCCAGATGGGTTTTGTGAATACCTTTTTTTATAACCAATTAAAGTAAAGCCGGAAAACTGTTAACACAGTAAAAAACCGCTTTACTTATATTTTAATTACAACGCTTGCAATTAATAACTGATAAAACTGCCAACAAAAACTGCCGGCTACTTATATGTAAAATGGAATGCTCAATAAGTTTAGCACGCTCTCTCCATGTAATAGAATTTGCCGTCCCATTACTTCTAACTTCGCCGACTTAACAAAAACAGCTCGTGTCACGGATGACATAACAGGAAACCAAACGGTCACTGTAAAAATAATCTTATCCTACCGGGTACCTCCTTTTTACCGGTTTCCTCCTGCAAAGGCTTACCACTATAAAGATACACCCGCATTATGGTAATCACATTGCGGAAATAAATCTAAACAATTCTTGCGAGAAAGTCGGCGGAAAAACTTAAAGTAAACTTTTTTCTGACAGCTGTCATTGAGACTTACCTTTGACAAGCCGCTGTAGGATGATCTCCTTGTGCTCATGTGTGTGCGGCTCCCCGACAACGGCGAGGAGATAACATCCCGTTAGAGGGCTCGGGGGAGGCACGGAGGCTGATACCTCCGTGCCCAGAGACAAGGACCGGTCCTCGTCGTGGTCCATACCGGACGGCGAGGCCGGCACTACTGCCGACGGTTCGCCCAGGGTAGCGCTCGGAACCGACCGCTCAGCACGAGTACTGCGCTCGGAATGACTTCAAACGCTCGAAGCAACTGGAATGCGCGCGCAATGTTCTGAAATCGACCGCGATGGCTGCGCGATGAGCCGACGCGCCGGCGTCGCGGCACTACCCTAAGTGATTCCTTTCTCCCACTAGCCGTGTTTCACATTAGGTAAAAAGAGACGGGAGTCTTTAGGGCGTATTCAGAATGAGGAGGAGTAGGCTGCCCGGCGCACACGTGATCTGCATTGCGTCTAAACAACCGGCAGGATAACCTCGCCTCAGCTGTTCGACACCAGGGGTGCCAACAGTTACAATCGATAATGATATAATAATAACTTGACGTTTCGGAGCCAACATATTGTTTTTACCGCTTTTTATAGAGTCGATGACTTACAAAATGAAGGCTAGGTGTCATGTCTTAAAAAAAGATCGACGCTTATTGTTCGCTAGCAAATATATTTAGTGAACAAATAAAAAGAAAATCGTAAATATGAAACTATACCATAGGTTGAAAATTAATTAACTACTATAAACAGTAGAAAATTAATTTGCCAATTATTCCACCCTTTTATTTATTATATTATTACCTGTTCAACTTGTAACACCCAATAAATTAAAAGAATTAGATGAAAAAGTTAGCCATTTAATAGAGAAATTGTAAAACCAGTTGCCGGGAGCATACCAAAGAATATGCGTGCGATTCCCACATAATCCAATTGGAGAAAATTAAAAAGTAAAATTAAACTACTTTGCGACTTGTTTTCTCCTCTTAATCCCTAACGTCAAAAATATCAAAACAGAATTACAGTTGAAGCACATAAATTACATCTCACCTTGTGCCGAGAACAGCTCTAACACTGAACAGTTAAGCTATTCGGTAAAACGGGGACTGTGTGAAGCGCGTAGTTCCCAGTTAATTGTTGTCCTGGGTTCTTTCTGGAATGGAATTGGGTATGCTGGGACTGGATTATTATAAAGAGAAAAGACTTGTATTTGAGTATTTTTGTATATTGCATCAAAAAAAAACTACTGGTCTGTTTAAATGCAGTTCAGTAATATAGTTTGAGCCTCGAATAGGGAGAGCCAGGGATAGTTTTTTATCTAAGAAATTAAAGGGGGTGAAGAAAATAATTTAGTTTGTATAGGGAAACAATCAATAATTTCTGAACCAAATGAAACTAAATTTGGTACGAACCTAGTTTGAGACCCTGTGAATTATATAGGACATTTTTGTCTGTTAAATTATCCCTTTAGTAAGATGGAAATATTTGTAGGAAGCAATATTTTCTTAATTGTGTATAGGGGATCAAAAATTTCGATCGCAACAAAGTTATGTTCTCACAAAAGAGATCGATAAAATCGGTTTCCCCGCAAGCGAAGTCACGGGAAAAGCACTAGTAAATTATAATATGATTTTCAGATTTCTTTCAAAAAATTTGATGCCCGTTACAAGCAGGCGAAGTTTAACTTTATTACTGCCACAAAAATGAAATATTACACAATACCTTTTAAGATCTCATAAATCGATTAAGAATAAATAGTCCGAACATACAACCTTGTCGTGACCTTCACGCCACGGTAAAGAATTCTGCCCTTGATACATCCGAGAACTAAACTAAGCGACAAAACTAACGTATAGGCGCGGCTTAACGCTCATAATTGAGTAAAAGTATAAAAATAATCCTTTCACAAATAAAAAATAGGTTCGTTCCGAGTTATGGTTCACTATCGCACACTAATATCTAGACTTCTGTCTTTATTCATAAGAATAATTACAATAAATGCTAAGGTTCACATTATTATATTAGTTCATTTAAGCTGTTCATTGCAAACTGTTAAATCTTACTAATCACTTATGTTATAACTCCAAAAGTTTGAACGGATCGGATTTGACACGAAATTAAATTACTGCCTTAAATAGCACTTAAACTACTTTTTATCCCAGAAAAATCCTATTCCTCCATTCCATATATTCCATAGATTCAAATTTAAAATCTACACGTACGAAGTCACGAGAAACAGTAAGTTTAGTATAACAGTATTCCAACAAATAAATATATCTTTAAAATCAAGTTAAAATTTAAACAAACTTTGCTACTTTTATGAAATAATGCTAACTAGTTGCTATAAATAATTAACGTTGAAAAGTATCATCTTTTCCGTTTAAATTCATTCACTAATTAGTTTTTGTAAATTTTCTGTCATATTGAGTATGTAAAGATGCTAATGAAAAAAATATGTAATAACGATTTACGCTATCATTTCTTTAAATACCGTTACAGTAATATAAGTTACTATAGATACATAAAGCTATGTACCTATGTATTTGTGTAACTCCATTTATAGGAATTAAAATGTTATACTCCACCAGGTAAAGGTTGAAGGGTAATTATGGAATAAGGCTCTTTAAACCGGTAAAGGACACAGCCAAGTATCCTTTACCGATTTAGAAGTCGAGGTTATTACAAAAATACACTGCCATGAGAACTCGTGTAGTGATATGTAAGCCCAACATCGTAACATCGTAATCAACCTAATGTTATAATAATCTGACTTTCTTTTACATTATTTTGATATTTGATATAAGAGCCGATTGCATTGATCAACAAATTTGGCATCATAAGTTAAATTCAGCCTTTTGCCATAAGTAAGTGTAAGAACATCATCAAGTTATTTTTTTTAGGACGTCCAGATCATGACTGCATCACTCAATAAACAAAGATAATATTCATAATCTGCACCATGACATAATTTTACCAAACATTACAAGATAGGAAAAATTTTGGCTGATAAACATAATTCGCATGTGATAAAAAATCTGCAAAAAGTACGATCGGCCAAGAAAGAGGAAGATTCGTTTGCGCGATTTAGAACAACAGGGATAAGTTTTAAATTTCAAAAATATGCTAATAGCTACTAATAATAATATGTCAAAACACTAGCATCTAGTTCAATGTTATCGCTTTTTTGGTTATCATCACATGAATAATGGACAACTCAAAAAGTTTCCAGAATATATATTTACATAAATGAATATATCCAGGGTGTCAACAATAGCAACAAAAGAGTATTCACTGATCACTGATCGATTTTTTATCGGAAAAGGTCATCGTACTTCTCATAACAAACAAAAATTTTCCAGCTCTTTACCTTTTCTAGTCAGGGTACTTCTGACAATAATCTGAGATGAGGAAAAGACATCTTACGACGAACTAGTTCAGTTTTGGAACATGCTATCTGAATGTGCAGGTTTCTTCACGACGTTTCCTTTCACCGTCATGGATGGGGTGAAATGTGGCCTCACAAGGCCTCACAGAAATAATACCCTCGTATATGCCCTCGAGGGCTAAGCCTCACCCTCCGCACTCTGTGAGTAGAACTGCAGTTGACACTGTGATCTGCCATGCTACACGAGTGAACTCTTTAGCACTGTGCCGCGCCTCTACGACGTAGAGTCTACGTACTCCTTCGTAGTAACACCAGAACTACGCCGTGATCCTTACCCTCTTACATGTGTTAGACATGTTATTCTATTGCAAGGACTACAAAATGTATAGACAGATTTACTGACCACTTTACATTCAAATAATTTATTTGTTTGTCAAATTTACGATGACTTCATTTTTGCCGTGTTTTATAAGATCATATGACTGATCGATCACACAAATGCCTCATCAGTTTCATAAAGAGAGTAGATAAAATTAAAGAAAGTAAAATCTGCTAACCCTTGACTGTATGATTATAATATAATATTATCTTTGAAACAAAATCATAACAACACATAAGCAAAATATGAAGTCTGAGGGCTAACTAATTCTGTATTCGAGCTATATATACCCCTGACCTAGACGTATCGGGTGGCTGAGCGATCAGACATACAAAAGCAAAATAATTTATATTTTGCTAATTATTTTGCCCTTCTAGGTAAAGAACTTTACGTTTAATCACTCATATATATCGGTAACTGTTACCTAATGGTCACCTGCTATTGACAGTTTTCTATTAAAAAAAAAAAAACTTAATGCAGTATTACGTGCAGTATTTGAGGTGGATAAACGTAGTACTATGCGGTTAAATTTTAGTATCCTGACCCATTTCTCGCATTGGCGCGTTATTTTGCCATGCGCAAAAGTATCCTTGGTTCAATTCCCGGTTAAATCAGTTAAGTAGAACCTTTTTTGGATTGAAGGGACTGGATGTTCTGGGAAACTGTACATTGTCAAGTAAATCGTAGCTCTACTACACCAGAAAATAAACCTTAATTTAAGGCATTTTTGGGGCTCCTTTCCGTTCCGTCCCGTCCTTAAAAGGAAAAGACGGAACCTGTCTGTCTGTCAAGACTGTTTATCACGAGAACGCTTGGATGTATAGAAAAGAAATTAAAACCATACCTCTACCCTGAGTCAGAACCCCAGTACAGTCCCTTGAAGCTGTGCAAAAATACATTGATGCCGCCAAAATTCGGTATTTCCCGTTGACCTGAACTATGAAATTTGGCCAGTAACACCGTTTTATACTGTGATACTAAAACAGGAAAAAGTATATAGATTATATTATGTACCTTACAAATTTGTAAAAAACCCTCGGTGGGCTAGGTACGTAGCTTACAGGGTTTTGTTACATTTACAATGATAACATTTTGCAATAATAATTACATAAAGCGTGAATAGGCCACCCTGTTTGAGTCGGTGTCAATCAACAAACTACTTACAATAACAAGCACTGTTTCAAAATTGGTAGCCTATTTCAGGATTTTCGTACTAATCCTTTAACTGTCTTCCAACCCCATTAAGACTAAAAGCTATTCTATTTGTGGTGCACATGGATTATATTTTATAAGTAAAATTGATTTTTATTAAATTTGTAAAAGTGACTTATGCTACAAAAAATGACGTTGTATTTACTAGACCGTGATATCCCAATATGTTCATAAAATGTATGATTTAGAAAGCATCAGTAGACACAGCGATGTTTCCAGAAATCCATTGGTTGTGTTCCGAATAATACGTATCTGACAGACCTGGCATAGTGCCCACTTCGACCCGACGTGACGCACCGAAGCGAAGTATACCTACACAGGGTTGCAAAAACTAAAAAAATCAGGACTAGCGCTTGAAGCGTTGTGTACCTATGATAATTTTATTCAGCTCACACTGCAGTAAAGTTCATTTTACAGTAGAAAGAGAAGATTTTCCTATTTTTAATACTTATTCGTATTTTTGTTGTAAACCAATTGCGATGGTTTTGTATGAATTTAAAAATAAGGATGAAGGCTGCGGAACCAATATTTTACTCAAATAGTAAACTTTTGTAAAGGCTAAGTAACAAACCAACTACCAACGACCATCATGCAGCATTTATTTACACACTTTTAATGTTTTATTTTTGCTCTTTTATTAATTATAATATTTTAAATTTATCATTTATATAATTTATATTCCTTCTTCAAGCTTGTATGTATTATATTTTTAGAACATAAAAAAACATGATGCTTAAGCTATTTACTGTTCAACCTTTTTACTTTAGACCTATATTGGAACTAGTTTTAATTTTATATTTAACGGTAGGTATATAACTAGGTTCATATAATTTCACCAGACAGCGCAACTCGGTACGCACCGTACAAATACGCCTTTTAATCGATTTAGGTAGATCTGTCCCCTAATTCGCGTAACCAAATCGTATCACAATCGTAATTGAATAGCAGGTTTTTGACAGTTCTAGTATGGGCTAAATGTCAAAATCGTCCAATTCAATCACGGTCGAACTGAGATTGAAATAGCTGAATAAGGCCCCTGTATTTCATCTACTTTGTACTACTTTTTCTAGTAACCCTATTTTAAAATGAAACCAAAGTTAAAAAATCTGGTTTAGAAATTTTCAAGTCTTGATAAAATCTTATTAAACTCGTCGAGGACTCCGCAGACATACGTTTCTCCTGGGATAACTTTAACTTCATTGGTTGGATTTAATCGGCTATGCTTTTCTTGGCTTTACGGTAGTTGTAGTGGATTTATAGTTATATTCTAACCGAGTTGCTCTAAATATACCATTACAGTTTTTTATATTCTACATCAATTTAGAAATATCATGTTGTGTGGAAATTTCGAGTAATTTTTTTTACTATTATCGGAAACTAAAAAGAAAACACTCGGTCAAACTCAAGTTCATTTAAACATAACCAAATGTTTAGGTTAATACATCTATTCACAATCGGTAAAATATGACCCAAGTTTTACAAACTTAGGAAAATGTATAAAAGAAATAACCAATAGATGATACATTGCAAAAAAATCCTGTTGACAGCCTTTACAATAATGTTTTTCGATGAGAAGACAACTTAATCTTAGTCAGTAGGCTCAACGAAATTCCTAGAAAATTTATTATTTTGATTATTTGATAGCCTTGTTAGTTTTAAGAAGTAAGAAAACGAGGTTAAAGGAAATCAAAGCATTCTATAAAAGTCTCTAAGACTAATAAATAGCACAGTGTAGTTGTAATATACCTACTATATCCACCTTTTTCCATCCGTTAGAAAATCTTATTAATTTTACTAATAATCAAATGCGAAAGTTTAAATCGTTTTTTGATCGTCAATCACATTAGAACAGGAAAAAAGATCTAAATGAAATTATGCACCACTGAACAAGTAATCAATATGTTATGCACGTCGAAACAGACACGTATACGACTGATGGAGACACATTAAATATTGTCGGCTACTTGCTTAGATAATATTTTTTGTAATGGTAAAGTGTTAAAAAAAACATATTGAATTGTCTAACTTCAGACCATAGTGGACAGGAAGCATCATTTGAGCACCATCGTGTCCCAAACATAGTAGATTATGTGTATAGGCCGGTTACTATTAATAAAATAGACAGATTTAAAGCAAAAATTGAAAATGGTGTTAATTTACTAAAGCCTGGTAGTCAGAATGTTGATCAATTATATGAGGGCCTTTTTGGTTTGGTAAAAAATGAATTTGATAATCATTTTAAGCAGAAAAAAGTAAAAATCAACAAACAGAATTGTAAGTTTAATGAATGGGCTACACCTGGTATTTACAAAAGTAGAAAAACATTATATGATTTGTATAGTCTAAAAGCTGAATCTCAAAACCACAACACTATAGACCATGTTAAAAAATACTCCAAATTATTTAAAATAGTATGCGCCAAAGCAAAGTCAATTTATCTTCATAATTTAATTTCGGCTTCCAAAAATAAAGCAAAAACTACTTGGAATATCATAAATAAAGAAACATGTAGACTAAAACCAAGCAATCCTGCTTACTCTCTCAAATTAGGGGATAAGTTGATAAACACGAGCACAGAGGTTGCGAATACATTTGAGAATTTTTTTTCAAACATAGCTTCCTCCACTACTGAAGGGCTTGCTTCTTCCGCTGATCTAGCTGAATCCCTTCTCAAGTCGGCTGTCGATGAGTGCAAATTTTCATTTAATTTTAGACATATAAACCCTGATTTAATTATAAAAACGTTTAGAGAATTGAATATGAAAAAAACTGAAGATCTTTGGGGAATTTCCGTTCATATTATCAATACAATTATAAATTCAATAAATTAAAAAACACAGACATTATGGTGTTTCGAATGATTCGTTAGATTTAATTAACTCATATCTCACAGGTAGAACACAAAAAGTTTGCATTGATGGAACTGAGTCTTCAGGGTCCTCCCTTATCATGGGTGTCCCTCAGGGATCAGTATTAGGACCCTTGCTATTTTTAATATACATTAACGACCTTTCATATTATATGTATAATCTTTGTGAGATGGTATTGTTTGCAGATGACACTTCAATAATTTTTAAAATTAAGAGGGGCGAATTATCATTTGACGATGTTAACAATACCCTCTCTAAATTATTGCATTGGTTTGCTACGAATAATCTTTTGCTTAATGCAAGAAAAACAAAATGTGTTAAATTTACTTTGCCTAATGTAAGGTTTTCCGCCACAAATGTTATTGTAAAAGATGAGCCATTAGACACAGTAGACTCCTCTACCTTTTTAAGTATAACTGTAGACTCTCGACTGCAATGGGGTGCTCATATCAGGTCTCTGTCTGGAAGACTTAGTTCTGCTGCTTATGCTGTGCGAAAGATAAGACAATTGACTGATGTTGGAACGGCAAGATTAGTATATTTTAGCTACTTTCACAGTATAATGTCATACGGAATTTTGTTATGGGGCTCAGCGGCAGATATTGAGTCTATTTTTATATTGCAAAAACGTCCTGTGCGGGCTATTTACGGCCTTAGACCCCGTGACTCTCTAAGAGAGCTATTCAAAGAGATCAACATACTAACAGTTGCATCTCAATACATTTTCGAAAACATTATGTACGTCCGTAAAAACCTCGAATTTTTTGTCAAAAATAGTGACGTACACAATTTCAATACCCGAAATAAAGATAAACTTGCCGTTCCAGGATTCAGACTGCGAAAAGTAGGGAATTCGTTCATGGGAAATTGTATCCGTATTTTCAACAAATTACCACTGTCAATTGCTGACCTCCCTGTACATAAATTCAAATCATATATCAAAGTTGTTTTAATGAAAAAGGGCTATTACACTATTGATGATTATATAAATGATAGGAACGTTTGGCTTAAAATTGTATCAGCTCGCACTGGCATATATCTTATGTAAACATGTTTATTTAAAAAGAGGCTGACAATAGTGACCGAGTTTCTTGCGCTGCTTCTTCTCGGCACTAGCCCACATTTTTCCCGAAGCAGTGGTAGGTTAAATATTGGGACGTGTAAAAGCGCCTCCAGGGGCCTATTTGCAGAAATAAAATTGATTTTTAACTGATTTTTTTAACTGTCATGAAACCAGCACTAGAGTTTTTTTTCCTTGAGCACAATGGTGATTTCTCAAAATGTGGACTTCTCAAAATGGGGACATCTCATAATGTGGAGTTCTTTAAACGGGGATTTCTCAGAATGGGCACGTGTACACTTGGCTTTCTTTATCTAAATTTATTACATTTGGAAGAGTGGGACCTCTTGACGCAGGTACAATAATACCGAGAATACCTAATAGGAGGTCCCAACTACAACTACTGTATCTACATTAAATGAAGGTTAAATGAAACAAACGGTATTTTACTTTTATTTTAATACAAACTTGAAATAATGTCATGTACTTCAACTTAAATCAATCTACATAACATATTATTGACATATTATAATCACATTGCACGTGAGTGCATGATGCACAACCACGCTCGCCCGGGCGCGACGCATAGCAATTAGTGATGTACAAACCTCGAGGCGTCGAGTTCTGGTTTTGAAGTCTCGAGGCGAATTGGCAGGACTCCGTGAGCTTGGTAGGCTCGTAGTCCCGAGCCTAGCCGAGACGCGAGTTCTCTGAACCATGCTTCGAGGCTTTAAAAGGGTTCGAGCCTTCAAAAGATTTCTTCTAAAGATTAGCGAGTCATTCTCCATACGAGTATTTTTAATTGCTCAATGGGAAGGCTCAACACAACATTGTAATAAGTTTTATGTAAATATAAATTTTTAATTTTTAATTTTAAAAGAGCTCGATCCTTTAGAAGAGCTCGAGTCTTGAAATGAACGCAAGCCTTCACAATAAAAACTCAAACTTATGTTTCTGACTTTAATTTCACGTAAATAAATAATAAATTAAAACAGTGGTGTAAATGATTCAAGTTACAAGTTACAGAGCTCGAATCTTTTGACGGATTGATCGACGACTACGAGTTTACGTGAGCCTATGAGCGTAATATAAATAGAGCTCGAGTCTATTTTTGAAAAAGGCTCGAGTTGTGAAAAAGTTTCGAGATCGATCGAGCTCTCAAAAAGGCTCAAGATTTCAAAAAGGCACGAGCCCTGAAAAGGACTCCCTAGTTGTCGAGCGTTATAAAAATGAGGCGAGCAGTGTAAACAGCACCAAGCTATATCCAAAAGGACTCGGACGCCTCGAGCCTTGTACATCACTAATAGCAATGCCGTTTAGCTGATGAAAACACACTGATTACCTACTGCAATAAGGACTTGTATTATCTATGCACAGATTCAAAGTAACGCCATTTACAAGTACTACATGCGCAGTTTTTTTAAGTGTTATACATATAAATATAATGACTGTCAGGGTGTGTACCTCTCTGTATTTGATACTATTCGATTTGTGTTGTGTATGCCCCCTTCAATTTGGCTCATATATACTCATTAAAATTAAATTATATAAACTACAGACGGCCAGATGAACGGATAATAATATGATGAAGTAACAAGGGATAATGGGTTCGCTGTTCTAGCTTAAAATTAAAAGTAAAAGTAACCATTTTCGCTCACTGCTGAGCACGGGCCTTAGTACCACCACGCTGGCCTAGTGCGGGTTGGTGGACGGCGGGGGCGACGCTGTGGCAACATCACCCCGCCGTGCCGTTGGATGTTTCTCAAGCCACCCGAAGGCCTCCAACTGTTATCTCATGATAACAGCCGGGACCGACGGCTTAACGTGCCCTCCGAAGCACGGAAGCACTCAAGGTATGATGCCACCAACGGTCACCCATCCAATTAGTGACCGCTCCCATCGTTTTTTAACATTCGTGACAAAAACTGATCACGAAGAAGCATTGGGCTATGAGCGCTGTTCTAGCTTACCATGCCCTTTTACATATGGGTTATTTTTAGTTCGTGATTTTTGTGATCGATCAACTAATTGTTAGTACCTACATATTGGCTCACATAAAACAAAAAAATTCAAGCTTTGATATGAAACCGAGGTAACACTATTAACACAATTTATCAATATTTACTGAGTACCTTAAATACGGAAAATAACGGAGTTTATGCAGTGTACCTAGTTTTTTCTATTCTTCCGTGATAATGGCGCTTGCAACAGTGCCGAAATATTCGAAACTCATAAAAAACAAGGTACCTACTCAGAATAAACCCCGAATCAATTAAGTCTTGTGTTAGTGACCATGAAAGTGTAAATCAGTGTCATTTACCTCGAACTAACGCCCCGTTGGTCTAGTGGTTTAGTCCTGGGAAGGATCCCCGGTCGGGCAACGAATAGTTTCGAAACAAACATTGTTCGGGTTTGTGATCACCAACCAGCATTTGGTAGGCGTGGTGATAATGCCCGTTCCCATCATTAGTGTAAAACTTAAATTCAGTACTGAAGGTTTACCCTGCAGTGGGATGAATATAGGCCTTTTAACTTTTATCCATAATAATATAATAAATTTGTGAGTGTGTCTGTCAGTCTGTTTGTTACCTCTTCATTCTTAAACGGCTGATTGTCTTAGATAAAATTAAGTATTATGATAGCGATCGCGAAAATTTTAAGTAACTTTGAGAAACGTAAAATAACCGGAAGCTAAGCGCTGTATAGAAAAATTCTACGCGGACAAGGTCGAGGGCGAAGCGCTAGTAGTAAGTACACAAGTAATCTATTCCCATTGCGTAAATACCTACCTATGCAAAAATCGAAATACATCATTCTCAGGCAATCCCTAAATAAAATACTAAATAATACTAAATAATAAACAAACTTTTGAACCAGAACATGCAGCCCAAAATCCGAACCTTTGTCAAGCGCCTGAAACATAACAATGCCGCCAAATCAAACTTCTTTGACCTCCATTCCAGTACGTGTCACCAGGCGTTCGAAATTTAAATTCAGTGCTATAACCCGGCCAATGCGCGTGGTCCCCCACGGGCTAGGTAGCCTGTCTCGCGGTGCGTGCTTTACCCACAGCCGGTATTGATCGCGTCGCAATGCGGTGCCACGCGACGCCTTAACAGCTGATTTCCTAGCTCGCGGTTGTTTTATGGCATAATTTGAGTTAAATTTGGGGTGGTATAAGGTAAAGCAGGAAAAATGCTTTTAAAAAACAAAGCAGACTCTTTTATTTCAGCCGTCATTCTATATGCGGTGATTTTCCTTCAAAGCGAAGAGTGGTCTCGAACAAATTTGATAAAAAATGTATCTTCAAATCGGGTCGAGATGTTCCGGGAAAATTTCCCAGATAAAATAAAATGGAATCTATCAACGTGTGCCATAGGGCATTTAAATAAAAAATATTCTTGGCATATCTTGGAAGCAATAGTTAAACGAAAAAAAAGTGAGCGACACAGAACGCGATGTAACCGGAAGTGCGATATAGCCGAATTACACGGACAGAGTCGCGGGCTAAACGCTAGTCTGTATGAAATTGAATTGCACGCACCGCACGTGCGTATCAAGACAAACACCAGCCGCCCGCGGTGTTCGAACCGTAAGCAAAACTGCAAACTACTGACGAATAGTCAACATCTCATAAACCTTACAACAAACCCACAAAATTTGATATACTCGTACATGTAAACAAAATTTGATATACTCTTTATATGTTTCGTTTAAGTTGGAAATCGATTGGGGTAAATCACAAAAATGAGTCTTAGTTGTCCTACTGTTGTTGTTGACTGTACCTTTTTAACTAGATGGTCATAAATTTACTATTACAATTTCTTGATGTACTTACAGGATATAAGACCCATGTTAATAATTTAAATTTAAATATGGCTGGTGGTTCAGAGGAATTGAGATGGTAATAAATAACGATGTACGACGAAAAAGAACCGAACAATTCAACGCGAAACAGTTTAGTTAATGTTAAATATGGAGGAGAGGAGGTGATAAAAAAACCGCATTCTAATGTTTCAGTCGAATGTTGATATTAATGTCTACAACCATACCTATATCTAACTGTTTCATCTATATTTTAGTAATACCGAATTATTTAAATATACATAAATAATTTAAATCTAAGTTTCTAATATTTCATAATGTTGAAGGTTGTCTCTCTGTCAATGTAACTAAGTAAAAACTTCGTGGTAAAATTATTCTCAACTAGCGACCCGCCCCGGCTTCGCACGGGTGCAATGCTGATACTAAATACACTACAAAAAAACTGTGAACGTTGTATATAAAATATTATTGTACAAAAAGCGTGTGGTGCTTGTTATGATATCCACAGATATAGTAAATTATTGATAAAATATTTACAACAATCTAAATCAAGCCCCCCACGCTTTTTGTACAATAATATGAATTTTTCAATTGATTACTACAGTTTTTTTTTAATTTTTTCGTTCAATCTGTTTTAAAAGCGTGTTTTTTTTGGTTTTTAAACTATAATTTATTTTTTACTTTTTAGTTTAGTTTATAAGATTTGATTCATAATTGATACAGATCGCGCGTTAGCTCTATCTCTTTTACTCCCTCTTACAGAGGAAAACTGGGAAAACTGTTATTAAATTATTGCATTGTCATCGGCCCTTGATACGTGTGCAAAGTTTCAAATTAATCAAACTTCTGGAAATTGGTGAAAATTAAGCTCAAAGATTCCATTACATACATACATACATACATACATAGATACAACCCAAGCTAATAAAAGCGTGGTAAAAAAACACAGTGGCCCGCTCCGGCTTCGCACGGGTATGAAATATGTCACTGAAAAAATGATTAAAATCGATCCAGTAGTTTTGATTTATTCATTACTGCCCGTGGCCCACACCTGTTAAATTTGGAGTAAAACAATTCCCCTTTCCCTAATACCATGAAGATTTCCTGCTGTCTTTGGAATATCTAAATTCCGCGCCGCCCTGGCCGGCCTACCGCCTCAAACGCTACGTCCCGTAATTTTTAAATCTGTAAAATCTTCGAAAATATTAATTTAAATCATATTCTGTAAAGGGCCATATAAATCAATATTAAATCAACAATGTATTTAAAGTATTTAATTGGATAAGGATTAATGCTGTATTGGTTAAAATCGCTTCGAAAATTAGCCATTATTTGTCGTAAAAAGTAAATGACAAAAAAATGTTATTGTGGGATATCCATAACAGATAGACATACACCATAGCGGAGTTTTCTGTAGACCTTTTCAATATGTACAATACTTAGTACATTATTTTGATAAATTTCGTAGGGTTTAGCCTGCGTTTGCAATGTTAGCGAAAAAAAAGGTGAATATTTACGACATCATATTAGAAACCTCAAAAATAACAGTATTTCTCCACTATTTAATGGATGTTATTGTACATATAAACCTTCCTCTTGAATCACTCTATCTATTTAAAAAAACCGTATCAAAATCCGTTGCGTAGTTTTAAAGATTTAAGCATACAAAGGGACATGGGGAAAGAAAAAGCGACTTTGTTTTATACTATGTAATGATGATGATGAAGCTGACTGCAAAGCCAGACGTTTCTGTCTAAAAATATTTTCAACAAATGAGTGTTGTAATTAACGCAGTCCCAACCGGGCAGAAGTTGAACGATCCGCTAACAGTTCGATTAAGGCTTCCAGCAAATAAAGGGCCCGGGAATTTCGGGAAGACATTACAAGTATCACGCCTAATGAGTTGCCGATACCAAATTAAAGGCTGTGCTATTCGCTCAGCTGTAGGATTCAAAATGAAGATAAAGCAATGACAAAGAAATAATGGTATTGCACGTCGATTTTCCTAGCAATTTGCGTGACTGTTTCCCTAAACTTTATGCTGTTACAGTAACAGTAATATTTGCAACGATAAAAATCGATATTTAGTAGTTAAGTTTACGGACCAATTCAAAATAATTTTGGAATATAATAGTACGCTTGCTTCTCGGGCTCCTAGTTCCAATGGTTAAAGTTTAAGAAACTTTTTCTGTTGTACAACACCAATTTGATGAGTTTATACTTTTGTGTACATATCAAATTATTTCTTAAGACATATTTACAAAGTTTTTATAGTTATGAGCTAATTTAATAAATATTTGTCTCCTTAAATATTTATCAAAACTTAGATGCCGTTTACAACTAAATCACAACAGCTATTCACCTATTCATAAGTTCATAAGTTGTGTGAATTTTAAGACTATCGATTCAGTTGCATTAAATTGATTCAGCATCGACTGACACACGTACATTTCGATCGATTATCCTTAGCATCAATTTGAAGGTGTGAGGCATACCACCTGTATCAATGCATTACCGATGCATCACGCTGCATCACGATAGAAACGATTCAAAATAGTGGTCGTAGGTCAAGATTAAAGCCTGCCAGTAACAGAATCGAGACCCTATTAACGACTGCATGGGCACGGTAAAAGTTAAGAGGCTACTTGACTCACATCAAATTTGCCGCAATAAATGAAAAGTTTATGTAGTACTAGCTGTTGCCCGCGACTTCGTCCGCGTCAATTTCTGTTATTATGAACGCGATTATTTTTGCAACATTTTTCACCGATGCTTCGCTCCTATTGGTCGCAGCGTGATGTTATATAGCCTAAAGCCTTCCTTGATAAATGGACTATCTAACACAAAAAGAATTTTTCAAATCAAGCCAGTACTTCCGGAGATTAGCGCGTTCAAACAAACAAACAAACAAACAAACTCTTCAGCTTTATAATATTAGTATAGATTTCACATAAGAAACCAATATTTATCGGTTTCAGTTAACAAAAGTGCAAGATAGCTACATATTCTCAATTTAAAAATGGGCATTCTTATTTTTGTTATGAATTCTGACGCTATCGCTCTTATTACGGCGTCAAAGGACTAAGCAAATTTTATGGTGGATATATTGAAATAAATGACTGAGAAAGTGCAGCGATTGCAAATAAAGCCGTTGATTCTGAAGATTTATATCCATATAAAACTTACTTTAATAACCTAATGGCAGGTAAATTTAAAAGTACGAGTACCTATATTATGTTTGTATAGTGAATTCCTGAAAATAAAAAACTGTTCCGGTATTCAGTGCACCACATACAGAGATTAACTCTAATGAAACAATTATTAGTTTACACATATAAATAGTATTTGTAGACATTGGTATTTCATTTAGCATTACACAACACCTTCGCACCTAAAACGAGGCTTAATAAACCTCAATAATCCGTTTTTAATTCCCCGCGACATTTCTCTTTTGCGAATTACCTAAAGCGGCATGCTGTCGGTGGTCTAAGAAGAAGCAAAGAGCGATCTAAACATTGAATTAATTGTTCTTCCTATATTTTATACTAACTGACCCGGCAAACATTGTCTTTGTGTGTATATGTCGCAGTATGATAGATAAAGCCGTAATATTATAATACGGTTCAAGTTTAGTAATATAATTATATTACTAGATTAAGTTTAGTGAAATACTTACGGTCACTATCTTACGGTCAAAATTTAGTAATATTTTTATCTGACAAAACTATCTACCATGGAATAAAATAAAACAATATGTATCAGTTTTTATTTTTATTACAAAATCAACTTTATGTAGGTAACCTGCAATCAGTTACAATACTTTTTAGCAATAATACTAAATTTATTATAGTAATTAAAATTATTAGTAAAAACGATCGTATTTTGTATTTAAGCATTAACAAAACTATTTCCATTGAGAATAATTTTAAAATTTTGAATTCATTATGAAAAAACTTTGTACATTAAAACTAATCAACAGTTTTAAAACAACCTTTAATTTTTGTTCTGACAAGACGTGGAATCATGTCATTTTTTAAAAGGCTTTTTTTAAGTTCTTGGCTGCTTTGTCTCTTTGGTCCTAAATATTTTTTGGCACTACATTCCTACAATTATTTTACTAAACTTAATCTTGTAATATAACTAGATCACTAAACTTGAACCGTATTATAATTATATTCCTAGTAAGATAGTAATGGATCGCTTTCGTATAACTATGTTACGGTTTATAATTATATTCCTAGGGATATAACTATATTACGGCTTTATCTATCATATTGCGACATAAACAATGTATGAGGGGTGCGTGGTAGAAGTGTTTTTTTTTCTAGTTTACGGGGACTACTAGAGCCAAGTGCTGCTCCCAATTGATTTAATTTCTTTACTTCTAAACAAACTCAAGAAACTAGAACAGTATAATTTCAGCAAATCACCTCTGTTTTTATTTAATCACAGTAAGCTTTTCATTTAACTACTTAGTTGTTTTTAAACTCGAATTTGACGCTAACGCCAAAAGCGGCCGCTTTTAGCAATAACTTACAATACGAAAGAATGGCAATGAAAAGCAGTTAATATGCAGGCATGTATCTGTGCTCATAAGACCAAGAAACTTTGTTGGAGAAACATGACCATACCAACATACGTAAATTATACGTTGATCACCCATTTAATTTTACAGTTGACAAGGCAGCCAACACACAAATCTTAGTCAATGAATTCGTCCTCACAAAGCTGAAAGGATTCAACTGAATCACATAAATATTAAAAGTAAAAAATTTTCTCCAAGTATAAAGTTTTTATTATTAATAATACTTAATGAGAAAAAAATACGGCCACAATTTCCTCGCCACTTGGGCCAAAGCCTCCGCCTCAGGAAAATTTAGAACTCAAGGATGCTTACTTGTACCGTGAGCAAACGGGACGTCATGCCGTAAAAAAATAATATTAATATAACCGCGTTTAGATATTTTAAAGGGTTTTTGCTAAGAGCCAGCTCACAAAATATACTGGAAAAAAACCAATGTTCCCTTTTATACTCGTAGCTACTTCAAAACTAAATATAGTTAGATTTTGTTGGTTTGAGTTTTCTTCTTAATTTTTTATATCGTCATATCTTGTGTTCGTCGTGACCTGCATTCCATAATCATCCACCTGTGAACCTAATACTCAAACATCATCTCTTACTCGTTATGATCTTCTGGTAATTTTTTTGATAAAACTAACTTTAATTAAAGTTGGTCTTATCAAAAATGAAATTTGTTGACAATTGTATAATTAAACGTAAAATAAAAATGTCAGTCAAAAAAAATATGCATTTTCTTTTTTTTTTCAAAAATCAAATAAACAACCATGGGCGACCATGAATATCAAACCAAAGCTCACTTTCTTTGTTCCTTTTTTGTATCAAAAGGTTATTTTCAACGTTGCAGGTTATATCGCAGCTCGTAGATGTAATAAACATCAACACCTAGTTGAGAAATTATTGAGTACCCATAGAAACATTACACCCTTCTTCACCAATTCTTAGCCTTCACCAAGTTATGATGACCTTAGTAAAAACTATTCTCTCCTTACAAGAGTCCCAAACTATGTCCACACAGTGTCCGAACTATCTGCATGACTTTTATGATAATTCATTGCCCATATAAACTCCCACCATCTTTTCACCCCCATAAAGGGATAACAAGTAGGTATATTACGACTGTAATAAAAACATTTTAAAAAGTAAAATTATGACTACCTACCTATGTTATGGGAAAAATGTTGAGGTTAAAATGAGGTTAAGATATTTTGGTTGTTTGTCAACTTCCTAAAAACCTAGTAAAGTAGTAATGTTGAATGTTGATGAGTTTATTATTTGTTAGGACTTTTTTTTCTAATATTTTTTTACGGCAATTTAGTAGCGATAAAAACGTAGTATGACGTTATGAATTGCGATATAGTTTTGATTCCGTCGCCTGTCGGCTGTCGTCTACCATCTCACGATCCTGCATCGGTACTTTTGCCATAGTATATGATCATATTATCTAGAATCTTCTTGTGTTTATGCCACCCGGTGTGATCAGTGATGAAAAATCTATAGTCGCGATTCACAAATGGGTTGTGAGAGAGAGAAAGTAGTTATGTGGACTAGCATTTAAGAATCGGACAACTGAATCGGTATCAAAAATCGCCTCAGGCTCTATCCTTATCTATGGATTTATTTTAATGGCATTAATACTCGTAGATGCTTGGTTATTGTGGCAAAAATAGTTTATGCCTATGCATTTATTTCTTTTGATAATGTATCCTGTCGGTACCTCGCATCAAGTCGTTAGTATAACAAGACGCGAAGTCTTTTTACCTGGCGCATCAACTAAGAGGTTCAAAACATTTTTTATATAAAAATTACTTTTAACATTTACTTGTAGAGGTTATTTTTTTCTTTATTAAAGTGTTTAGAAAATAATGAGCATTCGATTAACAATATACCTACTTGAAGGTTTGTTTTCACGTTGTATTTATGTAGGTAAATTTAATTCGAAAATTTATTTAAATCTCTGGAGTAAAAGCAGAATAGATTCCTTACATTTGAGAATAGCTCTTCTACATAGAAAATCAGCGTTAACTTAAAATAGGTTAAACCATTTTAAAAATAAAACATAACACTGACTCTACAACCACAAAATTTATATGCCATTGAAAACTGGCGTCCCGAAATATTATCGGTCATATAAATATGAAACGCATGCAGTAACATAGAATAAGTAAAATCTTTCTGCAAATAGGCACCAGGAGGCACTTATACACGTTCCAATATGCGAAATTATTTTGAGACAAGTGTGGTCTAGTGCCAAGAAGAAGCGGCTCAAGCAACACGGTAACTCTTGACAAAAAAAAAATATGCGAGCTAGGGCAACTTAAAAAGTATTAAGTTGCCCTAGCTTACCATTACCATTAATAGTAAAGTAAGTAGCCCTTCTACACTAATATTATAAAGAGGAAAGATTTGTATTTTTGTGTGTGTGTATGTTTGTAATGAATAAACTCGGTCTCGAAGTAAATAAAAAAAAAAATACTTCGAGTTCCGACTTACCGCCTGCTCTCAGAAGCTCTGCAGTGATTCCATCCTCGCCAGCAGTCTTGTTATTTTTAAGCTGTTTGAGAGCCACACTAATCACCACCAGGCTAATGTACGGGATTTCTTCAGAATAGTGGCGAGTAAGCTTGGCTTTAGGATCTGTTGCGTAACTTGTAACGGGTGCATGTGTGAAGCTGGCGAAAAAAACTCTCAAGATTACAAGCTTATTTGAAATGATGTTACCGCCATCAGTTTGCAGCTAAGTAGTTGGCTTTGCTCAATGACAGATCTTTCGCGAACGATTTCAGATTTTTTATTCCGCTCGATGGCGTCTTTAATACGGTTGACAATAAATCAGCGCAGGTCGCTCATCAGAAACCTCGATATCTGTATGTTTAGACGCCTGTACTGACTTGCATCCTCCGAGTTCTGTAGCCTCATTTTGCATCTCCATTCCATGAATTGGAGTCTGAGATTTCTTGATCTGGTACGGCGCGATTTAAAGTGTTTGGACAGTGTTTTACCACCACGTTGTTTAATCATCCACATCTAAGCTGTATTTGATGCTTTCCAAGTGGTTTTAAAGTTTGTAGATATTATAAACTCTTCGGATTTTGAAGTTGTGCTTCAAAACTGGGGTCTTTTAAGCCTAATATAATTATTCAATGTCCCTCGTACCAAACGGTGATTACTTTCTGTTAATGGTATTGATCACAGAGACTCTACTGTCCATATGGCAGTTTTCTCTGAATAATATCAATTTTCAAATAATAATTTACTGGCCACCTATAAAAATATATGAGTACACTAATACTAAGAATATAGCGGATTGTTAGTGTGGAATCCAGTGCCATGTAGGAATTTAATAGCCATTTTTCCGCTTATTGTCGTGTCTATGGCCTCTAATTGTCTAATGTCGGATGCCCAGAATAGCGGACGATCTGGAATCGTTTGTCTTTGAATTATGGAAAAACTGGCACTGTGAAGACTTTTTGAAAAGTTACTGACATATTTTGATAATCTGTTGGAATCGAGTATCTTTCATAGTCATCATCAACTGCCTAGTAAGAGAAAAAGACAATGGGCCTCTTGCATGCAACGATTTTACACAATTTAAACCACATCAGCGCACCAAGTAGGCTAACCTGATTCGGCAGTTCCAAATTTAAATCAATAAACAAGACTTGTTTTTAATATGAAGGTATCGATGACCCGGATTTATTTTCTGGCTCTGAGATTTTAGAAAAAACAAATTCTATTTAATTTTGTAAAGCTTACTGTCACTTCAACTTGTCAAGATTAGTCTTTAATTTAACATATAAAAAAATAAATAACGGGTTTATCTAACTGATTTTAACGAAAATTATAAGATATTTCTTAACGTCAAATATGTTTTAGGTAGGTATATATTGGTCAACTGCTCTTAAACTTGCAAGTCCCACTTAGTTCTAATAGTTACCATGTTAATTTTATTATGATATTATACTACTACTGCAATTTTTTTGTCGTATTCAAAAAACAACTTAACTGGAAGAGCCCTCTTCCAATAAACGTTTGATATCCTAACCTATTTGAGCCATCAACCTAAATATTCGAGGATATACATCTGCGTCGACTAGCGTAATGGTAAATTATCCCGAGTCCATAACTGATTTACTTCAAAACTGCAATATTCTGTAATAGGTAAGGGTCCTCTAGTGAGGACATTGCTACGGTGTCCTGTGTCTAACGACGTGCCTCCGAAGCGTTTGTTTGCTCTTCTAAGCTATCTTGTGGACAGGCGTGACATGGTTAACGTAAGCCAAGTTTTGTGCCACTTTATGAAGTTGTTTACATTGTAGATGCTAGAATTAAGATATTATTCTATTATAAAAACCTTCGAAGTGCGTATAAAAATAAACGAATAACGGGTTTATCTAACTGATTGTAACGGTAATTATAAGATATTTCTTAACGTCAAATATGTTTTAGATAGGTATATATTTTTCACGTATTCATAAACAACAGTTAACTGGAAGAGCCCTCTTCCAATAAACGTTTGTTAACTGGAACACCAATCACTACAGGATAGATGAAAAAAATACATATTTCAATATCAGCATATAAACTTGAAAAATTATGTCCCAGGCGGGACTCGAACCCGCGAGGAGATGCGAGTTCGAGTCCCGCCTGAGACATATTTTTTTAAGTTTATATACTGATATTATAATTGCAATTTAATTGCTAAAATATCAAATAAAGTACACATATTTTAACTCATGCAACATTATAAATAGTATCTGTGATTAACGGGTAACGGGCAGACGGACCGACGGATATGGTGAAACTGCACGAGTTCTTTTTCTTGACTGCGAAACCTAAAAACGATGGATTGGTGGATTTATATTTGCGAAGTAAGAAATGTTCAAAAATTATGGCCTTTCCAAAATAACAAACTGTCTAGAGTTACTTCGCATTTTTATATTATTTGTACAAAACCAAGATATGGTAGGTAGGTATTATTGACTTTTGTAAGAGAATACATATAAGTCCTTCTGCCAAAGTCGTCCAAAACGCTCAGTAAATACTCTTATTTACAATTCCACCATATTACCATTCACTAACACTAAAATTAACGTATTCGTATCTAATTATTTGCAGCATCGGTATCATACACGTCTAATTGATTTTATACGTAGCGCCACATGTCGGAATATTGTATTACTTTTAGCAAAAAACGTTAAATCTAGTTATACTTGGCATGTCACTGTCGCTTACCTAAAGGACCTCTTCCTCCTTAAGGTACCTCTAGTAAAGGTCTAGCTATAAATCCTGGAGGAACCTCTTCTGAAATATTAGCACTGCAGGGTGCTGCCGCCAAAAACAGGGGTCTATGTTATGACGTAGAGGATCCTTCTTGAAGTATAGTCAGACGCTAAAATATGGAGGTTCACCAGCTTTTGCCCGAATCTTTTCTTCCTGCCCACAACGCAAGGGAATCGATTCCTACATTACTGGGATTAAATTTTTTTAAACACCATATGCTCTATATTCTAAAATTAAAGTGTTTCATAGATAAATATAGTTTTATGGACTGCATAATTAGTGCAACTTCATCAGATTCAATGACGACTTAAAGAAACATACAAACAATTTCGAAACCATTTGCATATTAGGGTAAAACTCGAGGAACCACTTCGAGTGTTACACTAATATGCAAATGATGCATGGCCTGGTCCTGATACTGCCTGTAACTTTATCACTGTAGCTGCATGTACCTAAGCTTCAAACGGGGCAGTAGGTGGCTTCAGTATTTTTTTTTTTGTGTTTTTGATACTCCTGTTATATTGTATTTTCCTTTTCACACAATCTAATTAAACTCAGTCGGTGTAGGAAGTGGGTGTTCGCTTGCTAAGCAAGGATCGCGGGTTGATTCCTAGGCGGCTCAATTACGGTGACTGGCTTGTGAAACATGTTTTGTTAGAAGCCTGTAATAAGTGGTTGGAAAAATTCGGACACGAGGACTATCCTTAAAGGATATGAAAAGAAGATTAAACATGGATTTTAAAAAGATAATATATTACGCTTGGGTAATAGTGGGTTGTTTTTAATGCTGACTGTATCTGCAGAAATAAAATCCAGTGCCGAGCCTAAATAGGCATCGCAAAACAGTGTGGTCTCACTCTTTCCTACAACGTACTGAGGTTGTAAGAACGAGAAGGAAATAACTTCTGATAAAGCTTAAGTGTTCTAGAGTTACGACTATGCGAATTTCCAGACTCGTTAAGTACATGATTGGAGTTTTAGTATTCAGTCCGATCAAAATAAGTGAAATAATCTTGATCCACCCTGTTTCATAGGACAAATAAAATCTCTGAGTGGTTTAAAAAAAATAACATTATCAGGTTCCTCTTAATTTGTATTACAAAAGTTAAGGAAGGAAAATAGACATTGATAAAACTAAATACTGATATTTTTTCATTCATGATTTTTCCTTCCGTTTATTCAAACTTACAGTCCCTTGAAGCTGTAAAATATCAAACTTCTAAGGCAATGTACAAAAAGATCAGATGTAAACCTTTTTTTACGTTACGTTAAAGCTATAAAAAGCTGTATATTTTTTTACGATACGTATTGGCAAACAAATATTATATTATTATGCAATTTGATAAATATTATGGCTTCAATCTAATGTAGGCACGTACCTGCTTAATCAATCATCGAAGTAAGGAAGCGGTATAACGTCTAATATTATATGTATTCAAGAAAACGGATACAAACATTTATATGAAGTACGTACTTTACATTAACTAAGGTACATAAAGCTGTAATAAGAATACCGAGATAATGTAGGTAATTAACACATATCTTAATATCTTCTTGTGATCTCATTAATGTAACAACAACAGATTAATAATCAGCTTATGCACTTTGAATATTTGACTAAAGCGACTTTTAAAAATACGGTACTAAAGAAATGTTAAAATAGATGTTTCTGTAATCTAGACTCGATTCTGAATCCCTGAATCTGATTAAATCCTTCTCAACATCCGTTATTCATAAGTATACCTCGTACTGCTGTAGAAAAGCCTCTCTAAAAGGCATGCTCAACAGACTCTGCTGCTCGTCGTCCTCTTTGACAAGATGTGGTGGTACTTTTCTATTTTAGACCAACACTGGTCAGCACAGTTTCCTAATCCAGTTAATTGTCGGAGTTAGATATCGAGTTCAACGTTAACTACGCGTTTTACGCGACTATAATGTTACTAAATATTACTATTTTCTAATACCTACCACTAAGTTTGTATGAAGTAATATTTAGTCAAGTATAATTTTGTGTCACACTTCAATTGAACTTGTAATTAATGCAACATAACATAATTATGTACGATTGCGTTGTTGACACCATACTTGTTCAGGGAACTACTAAGGCCTCTGTGTTCTAACAAAAATTTGATATAAATTTTATATCACCGAGAGAAAGGATTTTTTGTCGCCCAGTTGCTAAACGAGTTGAGTACAAGATAGTTCCATACACTATCGGATTAAGCATCCAATGGAATACCGGCGCGTAATGAACTGCCTGGGCATCTAATTAAAAAGATATATAATCAGTGGCCTGAGACAAATAGGCAACACTAAAGTAGATACCTACTGGCGTCGCAATTGTAAAGTTTGCTACTGACCTTTGCGAGTCTTTCGCCGCTTAGCTCAAAATCAACATGTCCTAAAGCGACCAAACTACTGTTAACATTACAAGGTAAATCATATTTATTTTTGCCTTTGGTTAGTGCAAATTTTAAGTTTTATTACTTATCTACATCATGTATAAAATTCAGGTAACGGAACTGTGTGCATCTTTAATTATTTACTAGCTGTTGTCCGCAACTTCGTACGCGTCAATTTCTGTTATTATGATCGCGATCATTTTTGTAACATTTTTCACTGATGCTTCGCTCTTATTGGTCGCAGCATCAATTCGACCCAGTATTTCCTGAGATAAGCGCGTTCAAACAAACAAACAAACAAACTCTTCAGCTTCATAGTATTGGTATATATTACAGGATGTCTACTATACAATAAAGAACTTGTTTTGTGGTAATGAGAAACCACGTTGCTACCACAACCACCCAGACCCGAGAAAATGTAGAAAAACTACTGTTTTTCTACATTGACCCATCCTGAATCGAATCCGTCTTTGTAGCGGGAAATACATACACCAATACGGAGTTTAACAAATTATATAAATTGTGAAAAAGTTAAAAAGAACGAACGAAAGAACATAAAAGAAATGAGAAAACATACACCTAGATAAGAAACATTCTTCTTAATAACTTTGCCAAAAGGAATATAAAATGACATTTGGTCCAAACAACGATAATGTAACGTTAATACTTCAAGCATTAAACCAGTTTCTTGAAGCGTAAATAAGAAAACTTTTAGGCCGTGAGAACACGACCACTTGTGGTAGGCAGGTACTTCTAATTTTGTAACACAGAAATCTAAACTAAGATATGTAATAAAGATTTGAAACATGTGTGGTGTTTTGTTTAAAAATGCTTATTGCTTTAACCACAGATAATATAATACGGGGGTTTGTAACAATATTTTTGTATTTGAATTCTCGAAGGAGTGAAATCTTTGATTATATGTTTATACGTCGTTTATGGATTTTGTAAAATTATTTTGCTAATGATTTCCGCTTGTTAAAACCGGCCTAGATTGCTTCACCACACTACCCGCACTAACACTGATATTGAGCAGGCACTATTTCATGCAGGAAAACCGCCCGCCCTCCCTCAAAAATGCATGCAGTATAGTTAATGCAATTATTAGTACCCAACACCGATAAAGGTATTATATTGACAAAATATTTATTCAAAATCCATAATTAGTTATGGATTTCCGCAAAGTAACGCCTGAGTCTATTAATATTATACGTCGTTATTAGTTTCTTTATCTTTATCTTTTAAACTTTTGTTATCAATAATGTTTTAACAATTTATTTTCGATACAAACGTTATAATACTCTACAAATTCATGTTTCCAAGAAAATATTCAATATGCATAATACAGTAGGCCAAACACATCAACCTACAATTTGGGTAATTTTAGTGACAATTGTAAGTTTAGCTTTTTCAACCAAACACAAAGTAAGATTATTTAGTTTTTAATGTTTTCAACATTGTTATAAAATAAAAGTATGGCGTGGTTGGAAAAGTGTTTAAGAAAATACATTTAATTAATTATTCGTAATTTTGTCTTTAGTGTTTCCTATGTTTGGTTTATATGCATAGATGACAAATATTCAACATGTTAAATGTTACAGTAATTACACAAACCTACACTTATTCTTCATTACCAATTCAGAGCGATTTCAAGATATTTTTATTAAACAAGTTTCTCTGAAATAGTACCATTTTCTTTGCTAACTATAACATTGCAGGGCAAAGACCTCCATCCTCGCTCGCTGTATCTCAATAATTGTATCATCGACATTATTACAGCGTTTATTATTACATTTCATTTACACAAAAGTTGCTCTTTTTTAATAATCAAAGGAAAACTATTTGATTAATATCATCACTATACGACTACATAACTCTACTTCTTGACGTAAGCCGTTTCAAAACCAGGAATTGGCTTAAAAGCTGGGTCGGCGTTCGCATTTTGCAGTACAGGACGAGAAAGGGCAGTGATATTATATTTTTCAAGATACACCGCAATCAATATAACTAGTCAAAAATATTCTCACCGATCCCGAATATCGTACAAATTCAATCGTTCCACGTTTGAATAGTCACGTTTGTGATATCAAAGGCCCGATCAAACGGACTCAACGGACCGACATCGCGACAGTCCAGAGGCATAGTATTGAATTCCCCGAAAGTGCCTTTGAAATACGTTGTGTATAAAGGTGTGTCCTATTGCGGACGATGGAGGTTCGATCTGACTTAGACAAGGTGACTATTTCAAACATGGGTGAAATACAATGTCACTTTTTGAGATGGGTGCGGAGGCCACTCCATAAGTATCAGATATTACAGACATTTAAGTAACTATGAATTATATTAAAAGAGGATTACAGACTTCAGTGTAGTAACATGATTATATAGAAGGATTTAAGACTTTATAACTGACTTATAACTGACTTTATAAATAATAAAAAAGAAACCGGTCAAGCGCATGTTAAGCAACGAGCAGTGTAGGGTTCCGCAGTTTCACGTCGTTACAAAATCTGTCTCCCTTTATTTTGTTCCTATATTTTTTCACAGCGTTGGTAAGTTTAGCTAATTTATCTACCTATTTTTTATTAGAATGTTTTAAAATATTACTTTTCCAAATACGATTTAAAAGTTGGTTGACTGCTCTTTTTGGCATGATATACAGGATGAAGAATATATTCGGCATGATAAAGATATAATAATATACATATATATTATATCTTTTGTAGATCATATATCTATCATTAATGTCTAAGTAATATTAGGGGTTAAAGTATGAAATTGCCGTTTTGTATGGACGAAATCGAGAAAAGTCATTTTTCCATACTAACAATTTTTTAGTTTTTTTAAAAACGCCTGAACCATTTTCGAAGCAATTAAAGTTAGCTGGTTATAAAGGTACGCATTATAGTATTTAAATTTCTGAAAATCAAAATATATAATACAAATATACTTAATTGAAGCAAGAAGGTCAGCTGACACATTGTAAGGGGTCTTTTCAACGACTTCCTTTGAAGTAATAGGCAATAGTATTGCATTTTTTTTTAGTCAAAAGTTACTTTATTTAGTTTTTGATATAATACAAAAAGAATTACGCAATAATATGACTATACTTAAGAGCTATAAACAAAATAAAAAGTGGGAAAATAATCGGCAATTTCATACTTTAACCCCTATTATAAGGTCCTTACATATAAAATTGGCGTTTGGTACGGGAAGAACATAAAGTCAAATATTTTTTCATATAATAATATATTTATTTAATCAAGTATGTACTATTTTTATATATGCACTTTTGCCATCTCATGGGTAGTTCATTGATCCCTTTACAAAAAAAAAACCATTCGGACGGCAATCAATAAAATCTTTGAAGGCGATTTGTACTGCCTCAACGGAGTTGAATTTTTTCCCTTGCAAGAAATTATCGAAATTTCGATAAAAATGGTAATCAGCAATGTCCGGGGAGTACGGTGGATGTCTTAGGCATTCCAAGTGGAGCTCCTCTAATTTGGTAGCCGTCTATTGTGCAGTGTGTGGTCTCGCGTTGTCGTGAAGCAGTAGTGGCGTAGAACGATTGACCAGCCTCGGTTGTTTAGCAGCTAGCTTTTCCATCATGATTTACAATTGCTCACAATAGACATCTGCCGCAATTGTCTGACCAGATTTGAGAAAGCTTTAATGAACGGCACCGGTGCTAGTCCACCACACGCTCACAAGTAACTTTTTTGGGTCAATTTTCGTTTGGGGCATGATTTGGCTTTCTCGCCAGGGTTCAGCCATTGCGATTAGCACTTTCGATTGTCGTACAGGATCCACTTTTCACCACAGGTTCTGATTTTTAATCTTCCCGATTTACTTTAATTAAACGGATTATAACAGTTTTATCACTAACACCACAGCCTGCAGTCAACTCTGACGTAGTTTGCGATGTATCCGCTTCCACGATAGCCTTTATTTCTTCATTATCAACTAGGGCCTCCGGACGTCCACGGGGCTTGTTCTGCAGGTCGAAATTTCCAGAACGAAAACGTTGGAACCAAAAACGCACGGTGTTTTCTTTTGCGACACGACCGCCATACACATTGTTAACTCTTCGAGCCATTTCTGCAGCACTGGTGCCACGGTGGAAATCGTACTCGTAAATAACGCGATATTTCAAGTTTTCCATTTTGTCAACTAAGTGCCGCAATGAGAAAATTTTAATGGAGAAAGAAAAAATGCAAACAAATGACAGTTTACAAAACACAATACATGTGTAAGGGTAGAGTTCACCAACAGACGTTTAAGTTTTAAACAGCGTTTAATATATTATTTGACATATTTTGTATGGGAATTGCGTCAAATTAATCGTCAATCTATGTTTACCGGCTGTTTAAGAATTGGTGAACTCGGGTCTAAATAGCTGTATAAATTTGAATTTCAAATTCCCAACCAAAGAGGAGATTCTTTAGATTAAAGTGGCGAGTATTACAAAACGCCAATTTCATAATATGTAAGGACCTAATAATTATAAAAATGTAAAAACAAAACAATGCCTAAACTGCTTTGACTGGCTGATTAAAAACTTATAAGTAGAATAAAAGTTTGAGATCAACGTCTTACCAACTTGCGGCTTTAGGTGTGCATTTTTGGCCTTCCGCCATTCCACCGGGAAAGCTGCGAAGTGGGCATTCGTTAACCACGTGGAATATTTTTTTTATCAGGTGCTCCGCAGGCGAACTGTGGCAACTGTGTTAACTGCAATTTATGGAGGTGGTGGCTGTTTCTCCTGTTGTGGTTGGAACGGAATCGCTTCTGACGGGTCCAAGATTTCCAGTAAGTAAAGGTGTCCAGTAAGTACCATGACAAACTTAAGGAGAAGCAAGGTGTAAGATATCATACAAAAAACTATGACACTTTTACAGAGGTCTTTTTTTTGTATGATAGCTGACTCTTACACCTTGTTTCTTCTTAAATTTTGTCGTGGTACTTACGAGACGCCCTGTATATACACCGTGCTTTTTGAACCACCTGGAAACGAAGCCCATGTTGTTGGACCATTATGTATAATATAGTGGCTGTGTTATTTATTTTTTAACTAAACATATTTTTTGGAAATATTAAATTTTGATAACAGTCTTTTAATTTTGTAACACACTCGCTGTGACGCGCACGGACGTATTTTTTGCTGCGGCGGCGTCTCGGTTGAATGGACCTAACACAGCTACACCTGAGCGCGTCATAGCGTATTTCAATATAAATAGCTGAGCCTATAGTTAATATATTAATTTAAAAACTGTTTGGCAAAAAAAGTAAAATAACACTGCCAAGGTGTTACACAAAAGTGGGCTTCGTTTTACAGGTGGTTGAAAATGCACCGTGTATACAGGGTAGCCAGAGGAGTGACGTCCAATATTTTTTTAAGTGACTCGTGATGAGAGGTATCTGAATTACCCCTATGTATTTTCTGCGAGTTTTGATAGTTTTTTTTATAATTTTTTCCAAAATGGCGACCTTATCCGATTGAAATTTTTTTTTTAAAAAGTTAAGGTTTCCTTCGTAATTTTTTCTTGCAGCTAAATCTATATGAATTGTATATTTATGCATAATATAACCAGCCACATAACGTTAATGAAAGTTACTTCAAAGTTGACCTAAATTTGAGAATTTATGTTAAGTGAGTTATCATTTAACATTAATTTTCAACATAAATTAAAAATCTAAACTGATAATTTCTTAGCTTCTAAGTAGCTTTAGAAAATGCGCTAGAATCTAAGCTTTCATAATAATAATAATAAAGTAGTACTTAATAGACTATTTTTCACTGAAACCAGCCATCAAAGACGAAGCGAGGTCGAAAAACTTTAAATTTTATTATTGATAAAGTCTAAATTAAGTATTGAAATTACTGGAAAATAGCTTATCAGGTTTGATAAATTGGATGGATTGATTCAATAAAATAAAGATAATTAAATTTATTTAAAATAGGTTTTCAAAATGCTTTAGATATGCACAAACTACACCTGCGTAAGAAATTATCCTGTCTGAAAGCTTCACGATTTGCTCTAACCACTCTTTCGGCTTCTTCAATCTTCCCTCTAAGCTCTTCTTCGCTCGAGCATTCTCGGGCGCATGTGATTTCTTTGTAGTAGCCCCAGATGAAATAATCGATGGGATTGAGGTCAAGAGAGCGTGGTGGCCATCTGATTGATCCGTTGCGTCCGATCCATCTGTTAAGGTACGTTTCGTTAAGATAACGTCGGACTTGCGTTGCGTAATGACATGGAGCACCGTCATTCTGAAACAACATGGTTCGCCTGGCGTTCCAAATTGGCGTCTCCGAGCAACAATGGTAGATTGTTTCCTATGAAATTTTTGTACGTTTCTCCATTAAGTCACGACGGCAGTTCAAACGGACCAATTAGTTCACCATTGAGGATCCCAGACCACATGTTTACACTGAAACGATGTTGGAATGTAGAAGCTCTCGCATCGTGTGGATTTTCGATCGCCCACCTGTGCAAATTATTAATATTGAAGATTCCAACTCGTTCAAACCGTGACTCATCAGTCCACAGGATTTTATTAAAAATCCAGGATCCTCTTGCTCTCTCCTTAACATTGTTTGACAAAAATCAACCCACAATTGGTGATCTGCTGGCAGTAAAGATTGGACTCGTTGAATGTGGAACGCGTGGTATACTTCTTCGTGAAGTATGTTTTGAATAGAAGTCATTAGAATATCCAAAGTCCGAGCCATACTTCTTGTACTTGTGGATGGATTTCGCTGAATTTCTTCAAGCACCATTTCTCTGCGATCCGGATCAACTTTAGGGACTCCACCACGTGGCCCATCTCTACCAGGAATGCGACCTGCCATTAGGGTGTTGTGCGTGTTAATAAAAACACGATGGTCAGGATATCGCTCCGGTTGTGGTCCACCTCGGCGTCGAAGTTGGTTACGATATACAGTCGCGCTTAGGCGTGGCCGTTGCCTTGTGCAACTCCATAAAAATAATGCATCACTGCATATTCACTTAAAGTGTAACTCTTCTCTAACACCTCCAGGTAAGCACAGTCCAAATCACAATGCGAAACAGAGTCCAATAAACGAGCAGTGATCAAATCAATCAAAAGCAGCGCAGTCCGTGGGCACAGCGAGTGTAGACAAAATGGTGACACGAGTAGCAGTAAACAGAAGGTGAGAACGACTGTCGTGATTTTTGTTTGCGGCTCAGAGGGGCTAGAAGGCTGCGCGGGGCGCGTGCGCACTCCCCCCCCCCCCCCCCCCTCATACGACGCTCCGCGGAATTCCGACTACTATTGTGTGATAAAGTGTTGCTGTGCCGTTCATTGTTATTGTATTAAAAATTTACAAATTCCAAAAATTTCCACCTCGCTGTCTTTGATGGCTGATATCAGCGAAAAAAAGCCTATGAAGTACTACTTTTTTATTATTTTTATGAAAGCTTAGACTTTAGTGCATTTTGCGAAGCTACTTAGAAACTAAAAAATTATCAGTTTAGATTTTTAATTTTAAGTTGAAAATTTAAATGATAACTCACTTAACATAAATTCTCTACTTTAGGTCAATTTTGTAGTAATTTTCATTAATGTTATGAGGCTGATTATATTATGCATAAATGCACAGTTCATAGAGAAAACTTTTTTGGTTAATATTATTATACATAATTTCTTGATTCGGTTTTATGTAACTTGAAACAGTGAGAGTGAAGTAAAAGAGCAATCTTTTAGTAAAATGTTTTTCTTTATATTCTGAACTTATAAAGTTAATCGTAAATCACAAATCATGAAACTTTTTAAAATACGGTCCGTTATACTATATCTACTTATTCAAAAGATTAATTAAGTCAATTTGCATAAATGAAATATGGACAAAGTTTTTTGCCAGCTTCTGCCTGACACTAGATACGAGTACCATGGTGATGTACAAAGATGAGAAAGCATAAAAATATAGGGTTGTTATTTAAAAGTTAAAAAACTGCTAAGCTAATTGGTAACTGTCAGCGGGACACATTGTAAGAAGAACCGATGGCCGTTGGGGCGTAAAGGTTTTTGGAATGTTGACCGAGCACCTGCTCGGAAAATGCAAATCCCGCCGAGTGTCAAGTGACACTCTGCGTGAAGCTGGGCCACCCAGGTTGACCGAAGAACTGGTGAAAGTTGCGGGAAGCCACTGGATGATGTGGGATGGATCGTCACAAAAATCCTTAGGAAAGGGCATCATTTGGCTGGGATTATGAGTTCGAAATGAGGCGTATCACATGATGCATTCAACAAATAAGAAATCCCAAAATATTGCATATTTTTAAGCTATTGCATAGCTTCTATCGCGGGCCTTGAGCGTGGTGACCGAATCCAGAAATTCCGTAACGAAAATAACCTAACACCCCCCCACTCCGACCGGCACAGCGGTGATACTTTTTAGTTTTATAATTGCATAAGTTGATAAAAAATGCTATGCAATAGCTTTACCGCGGCAGTCTCCGAGTGCCACACGTCTTTTTTTGATGAATAAATTTTCCATCGTTAATTCCGTAAAATTATACTTTAGCATTTTAGTTCGTAGTCCTTATTTTCCTGGTAATCAAAAACTGGGTGTGTACTTACAATCAAGCGAACGAAATATTTTCCGTAATGTGAGAAACATAAGTAAATAGTTGCATAACAGGCGTCTGAGAGGCGCCCTGGCGGGGCACGGAGCCAACTCGGCACTGCTCAAAGGAAAATCGGTAATTTGTATGTACAAAAAATCGGTATTTCTGGTTCACAAGAACACTCTTAACTAAACGAAAGGAGATGTCCCAAATTGTATGGAGGCCAGGCCCAGAACCTGTACACCCCACCAAAAGGTAGACCAATACACCTACAAGATTTTGTTATTATCCAATTCTTTTAAAATGGCTTCGTTAAGTGGTTCAAATAAAGAGTCAAGTAAGAAAATAGCAATACAAAACAAAACACCATCATGGCGGAAGATGACATTTTGATGACATCTGTCAGTTTTGGTTTCATAATCGCGCATCTAGGAGTCGAGTGCCATCGCTTGCTGTAGTAACAACAAACATTTTGAAAGTAATGTGTCAATCAATACCAAATCCAGAAATCGAAAATGAAGTCGTTATAATGAACTACATTTAAAACGCGACAAGCAGAACAAAAACTTGAAGTGAATTATTATGCCAAAGTGACAAGGGGTATCTGACAGCTACTGATATTTAAAGTTTTTTTAGATTGACGCCATCTTGGAATGCCTATGAAGTTTAATAAATTATTTGATCTTGTTTATTTTTGAACCACTAAATTATATGTTATATAAATTTATATGTATTTTTCCCAGAATCAATAAATTTTTCTTGATTTTTGTAAATTGTGTACTATGTCTGGGCCTATTATGGGACATCTCCTTTTTCGTCTGTTTATGAAATCGGTATTCAATCTGTGTAATGTTATTTTTCGTGATATATTGGTCTCACTCTTTTAACTTTAATAAATATAATAATACAATATCAGAAAAAAACATTCAATAATTGTAGTTTTCTACTACAGTTGGAAAAGAAACTGTCTATCTTAATATGCACATATAGGAGTAAGACGTGATAAATGAGTTAGTAAAATTATAAATATGGCGTTCTGTACGCAAACTCACAATTGCAATACAGTTGAAAAACTAAAAAAAATATGAGAAGAACCAAAAAGCAATTTAGTAATTAGTGGGAAGGTAGGTATCATTTCAACAAGAAGACACAAATGTTCAAAAACGCAGGTCTGGCTACTTTACGAGCGTAGCGACCGGCCCAGCAAACAAGAATTAGTGTAGATAAATTATATGTGTTTTTTTATATAAAGCTTCGAGTATAAACCGGTACTAAAATGTTTTAAAACCGATTTCCTACAGCACTAGCTGCCGTCATGCAGACTCGTATTGTTACAGACGTCCTTAGCTAAGTTACAGAAAGAAATTGCTAAACGCAATAAAAATATACTCAGTAAGCTATCTTCTACCGGAAACAGCTAATGTAATTTGTAACCACGAGTATAACTTTTCCAGTTCATCGAGTACAAGCCGTACAAATTGTCAAATATTTAAAGGACTTCAAACAATTTTAATAAGGCTTAAAATATTTTTTGACTGCTTACTCTTGACTCTGACGCTTGACTCACGATCTAAGAGACTAAATAAGCACTTATAGTAGTGATGTCAAACAGAGAGATGCAGGGCCTAACCGTGGATTACCCTTTGAACTGGTTAGGTTTTTTGATTGGCCGAAAACCAAAAGGGTATTACGTCATTTTACAAGAAGGCAGAGTTGTCAAGTGGTAAATACTTGTCTAACTAAACTATCTATACAAATGTACAGACAACAGCACCTCAACCTACCACAAAACGTCAAATTTTCTCAATTTATATTGATCTCCACTTGTTGGAATTAAAGTTGAAAAGCAATTCAATGACCTTTAACTTTTTGGGTAGGTTGGCCTGTCATTGTCTGTACCATGTAGCCTAGTAACTTTGTCTCGTAAGGGCATTGCAACACAGTAGTTGGTAGGTGAAATATTTAAATACAAAAAACAACAATATGCAGTAGGTACCCGTCAATAAAATGTCTAGCCTTTAAAGCTATCTAAATGTATGTATGTAAAATACATTTAGATATCTTCAAAGGCTAGAAATTTTATAACAAGAAATCCTTTACATCCAAACTGTCAGATGAAAAACGTAGTCTTAGTAAAACTACAAAGTCCTGTAGGTACCTTTTAGGCGTAATATCAAGAAACGGGAACCTAGGCCTCGGCTATTATACGAGTGTATGAACCATACCAAGTGTGAATAGGCTGCTTCTGAGTAAGCTCGCTCCATCTTAGGCTTCTTCTTAACCGTAGAGTTAAGTATGCGTCAAGAGGAAGCCCATTGTTTATTAAAAAAAAAAGTTTTGACTTCGAGCCTACTGTAATTCACAATTTTACTATGTGCTTTTCTGTGATAGAATTCATGTAATTAAATTCTTTAACTTAGACATTTTCTACCTACTTAATACGGACAACAGTTTATCTGTCTACTGTCTACGTAAATTATGTTTTTTAGATCCTAGCAAAGCTCTTTTTTATGTAAATGTTTGACTTGTACTTTTTCTTGCATTCGTGTTATCTGGTTAGATAAGGTTAGGTATACTAGGGGAAACCTATTAAACATGTTAATTAACGATGAGGATTCAATCAATGCCAATTATTAGTGGATGACGTTCAAACGATCAACGATGATGATTAACTCCAATACAAAAATAAGCACAAGGATTTTTTAACCCACAAAAATAAAGACTTTCTATTTCATTACATACTAGCGGACCCGACAGACGTTGTCCTGTCTTATCTATGAATATTAATTACAACATGATTTACTAAATAAAAAATACCAATTGTTTATTATTATTATACTTTAAGATGTACAACATTCTTTGACATATTTTTCTGCTAGGTATATAAATATTTTTGTTTGACACGATAACAGGCGACATAACTACTGGCCATGTGCAAAATTCAGTTTTTATTTTAAATCCTTTTTGACGATATTTGCAGCACGCATTATATCAATGTTATGTCAATATGAATCTTTCTTAAATTTTCTAATTTTCCGCACAATTTCATTATTTTTTTCTTTTTTAATATGTTTCTCCTATCAATGACAAACAAAACAAAAAAGAATTTGCGAAATCGGCCCAGCCGTTCTCGCGTGATGTCGTGACCAAGGGTAATAGGGATTCATTTATATATATGTTACAGGAAATGTATGAATTCTAGGAATTATATACAACTCCTAGGAAATATATACAA
Source organism: Anania crocealis (assembly GCA_949315895.1). Taxonomy (NCBI): domain Eukaryota; kingdom Metazoa; phylum Arthropoda; class Insecta; order Lepidoptera; family Crambidae; genus Anania; species Anania crocealis. Next base: position 20,646,919 of record OX438879.1, on the reverse strand, counting down.
TTCCGAAGCTATTTAGGATATATGAAATTAAAGTTATCTAAACCTTTTATGTAATCTTAATTTTTATCATCTTCAACATAACATTGTTTGGTGAACATTGTTTAATACTAAATTAAGTGAATATTTTACTGAACGATGTGGTTGATCTTTAGAAAAAATAGATCATATTAAGAAACTAACAACTTTCTTTACATTGCAGATATTTCTGAATTCGATTTTTTTCTGACTGACGGTAGGACTATAATATATTGTTAAACTAAGTAAAATCAATATCAAGAAAGATTTAATTTGTTAAAACGTATAACACGGGTCAGCAAACTTATCAGTCAGTTTTAGATAGTTACCGAAATCTAAAAGTAGGTTAATCGATATATAGGCGGACTAAAACTAAATTATTTTTTAACTTATCCACCACTTAATAGAACAATTACATCACAACTTTCGGGACTATAAATGGGTAAAATACCTAACAACGACCTGAACTTTTTAAAAGCTCACTTGGTAATTTTGCAGAACGAGCTTAAAGCTTCTAGGTTGTAAACCAACTCTAGGTAAAGATTCCCCTGGGCGCGGTGACCCAAAATCGTGGTACGGTATGATACTCAGACTTTTATAAACTAATTTATCGCTTTTGGCTCGTGTAGTTATAAACTTATAGAGACCTTTTAAATTTGACCTAGATGCCCGTAATACCTTTAATTATATTATTAGATTTCTATCTATAGGGATTTGTAGATAAGTCATTAAAATTCAACCATGATAATAAATTGAAACTAGAACTGCTGCCAACGTTCAAAGATTATAATTGTTTGTTATAGTAAAGTAAAGTAACAGCCTATAATCATCCCACTGCAGGGAAAAGGCCTCCATCATTGAATTCATGTTACCACAGCAATGATGGGTACTGGCATAATCACCACGCTTGCCAAATGCGGGTTGGTGATCACAAACCCGAGCAACGTTCGAAAATGCGAAACTTTTTGTTGCCCGACCGAACGAACGAAGGGATCGAACCTGGGACCCCGAGATCTTGGCCCGGTATTTAAACCACTAGACCAACAGGGCGTTGTTATACCTACAATATTTTTCAACAATTTACTTACAGCCTTTATGAATTTATTCAGTTCAACGAATTTATTCAATGTTTTTCGATTTAAGCTTTCGATTTTATTTGTGTTTTTGGTTGTGTAACTACCACAAAGAACTAAATTAATATTTACACTAATACTCAAAAATCTGAAAATGAGATGAAACAATGTTTTATATGTTTTTTTTGTCAACAGTGTTAAATTCTTGTACAGACAACAGCACGTCAACCTACCACATAACGTCAAATTTTCAATTGATATTGATCTCTACTTATTGGACTTGAAGTTCAAAATCAATTCAATGACCTTTAACTTTTTGGGTAGACCTGCCGTTGTCTGTACAATGTGACTACAAAAATGTTTACATGGTTTCAGTTTTACATTTTTTAATTTCGGTTTTATCTGAACATCATGAAAACCTCCTCCTACAAAACTAGAGCTGAGCATTGAGTCAAGCCTTCTACCTACCTCAGCTTCAGTATGTAATAAGTACAATCACAAACACTTTGCAGAAACAACTTTTTTTTTTTTTTTTAAATTAAGGACCTGTCGGAATTACCAGATAACACAAATAAGAAATACAACACATAATATCATTATTTTATAACACCATGCTTCACCAACAAGAACGGTTAATAAATACAAAGCTGAGTATACGTGATCTTTACGCAGAACTTATTAAGCACCGTGGAACTACGTTCTACGACAACCGCGCTACGACATAGTAGCTACGATTTGTAGCAATACACTACGGGTTAATATCTCGTAGAAGACTAGTCTAAAGAGCAATAAATACTTGCAAGATAAAACTACAACAGTAACAAGAGTATTAAATAATTTAATACAAAAGCTTGATACTAAAAACTTTGAATAAAATACACTTTTTGTTATAAGTTATACTTGAAAACAAACATTATTTTGCAAATAAGTTGCAACAAAATGAGACGGCGCATGACGATCTTTGGTGAGTGTTTCTTCGGCACCGACTGAACATTTGTTATGCCAGCCCATCACAGACCACTGTCGGATGTTGGCACACTTTATTTATTTCTACGTTTTATACTTGTCGACGGTTGATTTGAAGATTAAATTTGATTTGAATTTAGACTTTCAGTACATCCATCTTAATTATAGCCCGTTTTTATATTCCCCATGTGGGAAAGCTTTTTCATATACAGATTGCTGTTACAAAATTGGGCACAAAATACAATCAACGATTAAGATCAAAGCAAAATATCTTATTCAATAGACATGACTAACATATTCCACGTTTCGGTGTATAAAACTAAAAACGTAATTTTACACAAGCCTAGCATTTTGCTGTCGGCTGTAGATACGAAGAAAAGGTATTTCAGGGCACAGAGAGTGCGCGTGACTGGAATTCAAATAAGTGGACTAAGTAGCCGTAAACACGTGTCATTTTACGATATCAAAATTAATAACGGGAACGGCTTACACACTTCCAAAATATAAATATATATTCACATAAGCACTAATGACAATAATGTCACAATATTGTCACAATGTTGTTGTTTTTTTCTATAAGAATCGAGTGCTCTAGGAATTAGACTTCAGCTTTTTCGCCATTGGAGTATATTTTTTATTGCTGAAGTAATTAATCAGATAACTTAATATTCTTTAAAGATATACTTAAAGGGAATAGTACTTTAACTATGTGAATTGTATATTTTGTTGAAGGACGCAACCAAAAAGGTCTTCCGGGACGCAGATCGTTGGCACGTGACCCGAATATAAACCGGAGTGGTCTAAATAACGTAACACGCAATGTACATACTTATAAGGAGATCTATATATTTCGGTAAATTATAAAAGTTGCCTTTGCAAAACCACGCCTGCTTCTGGGCCTAAAAAGGGGATTTGGTTGTAATCGCCACGCCATCCTGGCGGCTATGCAACAAACCAAGTGACTTTCAAGCAGCCATTGGCCTACTACTTGTCTTATGAAATTGTTTATGTGTTCCCCTCTAACAAAACCCACTAAACGAGAAGGCTATCTACTGTTTTAGCCCAACACCATACCATAGAATTCTGGCGTAACAAATTGTAGAAAGAAAAACCTACTTAACGTTACAACATAAGAGTTTCAAACGTCCCCGGATCGATGAACTGGACGCCAAACCCCAATTCTGGAAATCTTGACCGAAACCTTCTTATGTACAACTAGTTACAGTCAAGAGTTTCAGTATAATACGCCACGCCTTCTAAAATGAGTTTGGTTTTGTAGGTCACACTCGCGAACATACTGAAGATTTATGGAGATAAGTCGAAAGCTTTAAAACGCCTTAAAATATGAATGCCTATTAATTTATGACCGATGGTGTCTTATGGCTACTCAACCAAAACGAATAGAACAGGTTTTTTTCTGTTTTAATATAAATACACTTCAAGAATAAAACATAAATTTTAATAAAATCAATATTAAGGCGAGTTATTAAGATTTGTTTTTGTTTTTGCTAACGGCAAAAGGCAGGCAATTGAAATAGGTATTCAAAGAATATTAGGCCTATGTTGTATATTCTCTTTAAAATAAATAATTAAATTAATGTACGAGACCCTTCGTGCACGAGTCCGACTCGCACTTGGCCGCTTTATTAGTCGGGAACTGAAAAATACCTTACCCATTTACATATGCATGCCATAAAAGAAATCCATTTAAAAATTTCCATATGAACTATTACTTTTTCGTCTTTTAATTTCTCAAAAGGCAACCATAGGGTTCATGTAACGTAATCATGGAACTTAAGAAAACCCCAACAGCGGTTTATCTGGAATCAGTCAAATTTCACTGAGAAAGACGGAAATATTTTTTTTGTCGCTATCTCGAATGGTATATCAGGATTTAAGTAAAAGAAAAATTTTATAAATATTAAAGATTCCGTCCCTAAAATATTCTACTTTATATGATAAAACAGAAAAAAACATTTCTATCCTACGTGTCTAGATGAAGAGAAGTATATTCAACTATTATCAATATAATTCACTTCTCGAGTTAATTGTTCTAATTAAAGGCATTCACAGTATTATTCATATTCATATTTATCGCTTCCATAATGTCCACATTTAGATGTTAACTACAGCTAAAAGCTAGAGCTATTTGTGTATTTTATCATAATTAGTTAAGATTGACTTATTTGTCAATATTTTGCAAATCAGATGACAAAAAAAGATTTATAAAATAAAACGAAGCCCCAAAGGAAAGTTTCAACAATCACACATACGTGTAGTTTTCATACATATGAATGAGCGAATGCAACAAACAACAGCGATACACACAAGCCAAGTGTTTATCCTAACTTATGACCTTAGAACGCCATTTCTAACTAGTTAATTGCGATTATACCTCGTGATTTTTTTTATTCCTAACAGGTTCTTCTCACGCGAAACACTACGTTATGATTTCCACACCTTTTTATAGTGACATTAAATATTATCCTACAGATTACTGTTATATTGACGCTTATTAAGGCTTTTTATACATAGTTTGAATAGGACAACCATCAAGACAAGGAGAAGGCAATAAGTTTTAAAAACTTTTGTAACAGAATGTCATCACATTTTGTATCATCTTAAGGCCAGTAGTTCGTGATTTATACATCTATACCCATCGATCGCCTATTACGGAGCGCCTATGCGCATCGTAAGCGCCAGCGTGCAACAGTACGGGCCTGACGAGCCGCCGCGCTAGTGTATTTTGTAGTTATTTAAACATAGTACCCCAATAAGTCCGTGACTTTTGGAATAAAACACAGATTTTTTGATAAACAAATCATTTTATTTTTCAACGTAGTCTCCCTTGAGCTCTATACACTTTGTCCAACGCTTCTCCAATTTTTTTATCCCTTCCAAAAAATATGATTTGTCGAGGTCCTCAAAATAGGCCTTTGTTTGCGAGATGACTTCATCATTGGAGTCAAATCTTTTTCCACCAAGCCATTTCTTAAGGTTTGGGAACAAAAAGTAGTCACTCGGAGCCAAATCTAGAGAATAGGGTGGATGAGGGAGCAATTCATAGCCCAATTCATAGATTTTTGCCATGGCAACTGCACATGTGTGCACCCTTGCATTGTCTTGGTGGAAAAGAACTTTTTTCTTGGCCAAATGAGGTCGGTTTTTTTTCAAATCGTCATTGAAGCGGTCCAATAAGTTGGCATAATATTCCCCATTGATTGTTCTTCCCTTTTGAAGGTAGTCAATGTGGATTATCCCACGTGCATCCCAAAAAACAGTCGCCATAACTTTATTGGCTGATAAACCCACCTTGGCCTTCTTTGGCGCCGATTCACCCTTAGAAACCCACTGTTTTGACTGTTGTTTAGTCTCTGGTGTGTTGTGATGGATCCATGTTTCGTCCACGGTTACAAAACGGCGCAAAAACTCCTCCATATTGTGATTAAACAACGCCAAACCTTCCTGTGAAGTTGTTACACGATTGCGTTTGTGGTCGACTGTGAGCAAACGCGGCACCCATCTTGCGGAAAGCTTTCTCATGCCCAATTGATCTTTTAAAATTGAAACCACTGAGCCATGCGAGATCCCTACGGCTTCCACAATCTCTTGCACTTTCAATCTTCGGTCGGCCAACACCATATCGTGAATTTTTTCGATTGTTTCGGGTGTAGAGACCTCAAATGGGCGTCCAGGACGTTCGGCATCTTCAGTGCTTTTACGGCCACAACGAAATTCAGTAAACCACTTTTTTACCATTGAAATCGATGGTGCAGAGTCCCCATAGTATTTATCAAGCTTAGCCTTGGTCTCGGTAATGGTTTTTTTTCGCAAAAAATAATGCTTAATAAGCACACGAAATTCACCTTTTTCCATTTTTTCCTCAAATTACTGGGTAGTCTGATAAAAATAGCTGTCAAACACAAACTAACTGACGCAGCAAGTTCAAATTTTGATAGGAATCAACTGACAGATACCTGTTGACAGGAGTAGTGTTGCTTTTTCAGTAAAGAGGTCAGAAATTCAAAAAGTCACGGACTTAATGACCCTCCGTAATTAAGTATATTATTTAATGAATTCAAACTCAGCGAATATGTCTATAAATATTTAGCAGCTTTAAACATGCATAAGTTCTTTATTTAAAATGACCGTAGTTTAGTCGTGAAATAAGGTATTAGGTAGTTTTGTGATTTTTTTCCATCGAGCCAAGTTAATCAAATCGTGTAACCGCTAGCAACTGTGACTAGAATAGATTCTAAACTAGTACATATATGTATTTCAAACTTTAAAACGTTGTTTTCTAGTTTTAAAACAAATTTTAAAACTAAAAAACGCTGCATCTTGGTACTAGACCGCCTTAATTGGAGGCTGACGATCTACTCCATAACACGTTGTCAAGTATTCGGTTTTGTCTGTATTTTTTGCTCGTATTTGTACGGACAAGAGAAACATTAAGCCGAATCTCTCCCGGCGCATGAAAAAAAAATTATATATATATGTCGCACGGAAATGAGGATATCAGGGATTTCATGAAATCCCTATGGATATGACGAAATCCCGGTAAATGTCGAATATTCTTGTTTATTACGTCTTTTTACTAAAATTATCTAGTGATATGACGAAATACTAATATAAAGTCAGAGTCAAGTTATCTGTGACTGAGCGATCGTATTTTAAGTTGAAATTGAATTTTACTAAACCACTCGAAAAATCCACTAGCCACTAAAAGCAATATTTCGCTCCCACTAGTACCCCTGTGGGTACTAGAGCGAGCGAAAGAAATGCAAGGCTCGATTTTTATTCAGCAGTATCCGCTTTTCTGACATTTTACTAGATTTAGTTTAGTGGAACGACATATCACTGACGATAATTTGGTGCTTTGTCATATCACTAGATACTTTTAGTAAGAAGACGTAATAAACAAAAATATTCGACTACTTCCGGGATTCCGTCATATCCCTAGGGATTTCATGAAATCCCTGATATCCTCATTTCCCTGCGACATATATAACATTCAGACCATTTGCTGATAAAAGGCGGTTAACGGCCTAACGTGCCTTCCGAAGCACATTTAAGTAGTGTTGCCTAAGAACGGTTTGGTCTTTTTCTGGCATTTTGGCAAGACCAAGACCAAGACTAAGACTGACAGTGTAAGATTTAAGTAAGAACAAGACTAAGCCTGCGAATCCCTTGCGTCTTGTAGTTAAGATTGAGTGTCATTTAATGAAGTATTAGGAGTTCTGAGTATTCGCTTCTATGAGCTCCAAAAAGTAAATTAAAAAAAAAATCTTAAAATGGACCTATGCGCAAAAACTTTTCTATTCCATTTCATATCAGGTAAGGGTCTATCAATCACTTTCTATTCAGATAATGTTCTTTAAAAATCAGTCCAGTTAATGTCATTAATTTGATTGGGGAATAAATATTATGACCACCAGAAAATTCTTCGATACCCTAAGCTCTTTTACCAAAAATATATACTTAACACCAAAAAAATTAGGCCTAAAAAAATAATAGTTCTAGCTGTTTTATTCACGACCGTAGTTCAAATTGTATTTGGGGACCAAAAATAGTAAATGATCACCAAATTTTTGCGAGCAAATTAATGTGCTAGTTTTACCAAGTTAAACCACTATGATTGCCAAAAAATGTGATCGCATTACCAAATAATGTATAATGATTCCATATTAAGTCATATCTCCGGCTTACAAGCCCCTGATTGGTTCTTCTTAAGATTTTTAAATGTTTTATAATTAATATTAGTAGGACTGACTTTTATGTTTCGTTTATGTTTTGAATTTGAATATAAATTTAATAAAAGATTTATTGAAATTGTATGACTTTTATTTGTTTTAGAGCTAACATTTGGTAGAACAAACGCACAAGAAATATTTTTTTGTGGTTAATCAGTTTAGATAGGTACCTACATAAAGAGCTTGAAAACATTTTACAATAGTAAAGGGTCAAACTAGGAGTTTATTTACTGTGATTGGTTAAAAAAATATTTAAAAAGCGTAATTTACTTTAATAGGAAAATGAGATGTTAAATATTATGCACGTCATTTTTAATTTAAATGTGGTTAATAGTTTGGTGTTACTGTTCATAAACTATTTTTGGGTCAACAATGATTTGTTTGGAGTCATTTGCTTTAACAGGGTAGCAAGATGTATAAACTTTGGTTATAAAATGCGGTTTTACATTCTGGTGATCAGTTAAACATAAGCCATTGGTTTTTATATGTTTTAACACATATAAGCTTATTAAGTGTAAACGTTTATTAAGATATAGACTGACTCCCATGGTAGATAGATCAGTTGGTTGGAGCATGGGCACGGATAGCTTTGGTTGTGGGTTCACACCCCACCCGGTATCAATTGAGTTTTCGAATTTGTCATTAAATGTTTAGACTTTTATTAATTGGGTTGGTCTTTACTATGGCTATGTTAATTCAAGCTCAAAATGTACCTACTCTCTTACGTTGATCTAAAATCTAAAGTAACGTTTAATAAATAGCAATAGGCTAATAAGTAATTGCGAGACTTGTGGGACTCTTGCTGCAAAACTAAGACCAAGACCAAGACCATGTATTGGCGCAAGACTAAGACTGGCTAAGTCTCGTCTTATTCTTGCATTTGGGCAACACTACTTTCATGCTTTAACCCCTCCAGACATAAACTAATCTAGAACGAATCGTTTCCTAAGTTTCCACAGCACTACCACACGATTATGGGAACGCTGAATCGTCGAACGGAATTGACTTGACAGAAATAGCAGTTCACATTTCGGTCACCAAACAGCTAGGTCGGAAATATGAAACCCGCTACAAATGTTTGGGTGTTAAACACGAGCTTCGGAAGGTAATCGTGCTATGAATATCATTTATTGATTTCTGTGTCAGTTTCACAGAAGTTACGATTATACTTGTATATTATATTTCAACAATATATTAGTAGCAAGGTTCTATTTGGTAGTGGTAGATATTTTTTAAAGCTTTTTTTTTACAAACATTGCAATGCAGAAACTAGAAGTGCCTTAGATTTTATTTGGCTCCCTTGCTTAGATGTTACATAAGTGCGCACTTCCCTTGCTCTCGTGAATTATCTGTTAGCTGAACTTAACAACGATATCAACAATCCATTACAAACAACCTTCACATAATGCCCCTCATCCGCGCCTAGGCACGTCTGAGGTCCAGCGTGTAATGAAACGCAAATACATTTAGAGTAACAAGTGACCTATAATAGAATGTCTTAGCTTTAAGATACATTTAATATCTATTCAGTAACAGTTTGTATCCTTTTAATAGCATTACAACAAAAAGAGTTCAGGATAAAGATATATTATTTTACCCATTGACCAAAAGGATAATAATTGTACGGCTCTAAAGTCAAAGGCTTAAAAATATGTATATTATTGGGTTTAACTTTTCTGTAGATAGGTACAACACTACCCTAGTATTAGTTCCAAAATTAGCAAACATTTTACCACAAAGTTTTCATACTTCATAACCGCCAAGGTCAACAGTTCTTGCATAATATTACAGTCACCAGCAATGAGGTGAGGCTAAAAAATTATTGTGAACACCCGTGGGGCGGACGGTGTTAAATTACCACTTTTTCGGGTATGAGGCCAGAGTTCACGCTGGGCGAGTTTTGGCCTGCTTGCGTTGGACTGTAGTGTAGACATGGGCCCTTAAGCCAGCGATATCTATACCTACAGAATTTTACGTAGTTACTACAAAATCAGCTCAAAGAGATACAATTGTCGTCGTCAGTGATGCGATGTCCGAGCAGGCTATTTAAACGAGGTGTCTGCGGCTGACTAGAAGTTTTTTTCAGTTGAGTTACAAGGATTCCTAAAACTATTTAAGATGCATGCAACTTTATATATAAGCAAGGACATAATAGGGGTTAAAGTATGAAATTGCCGATTATTTTCCCACTTTTTATTTTGTTTATAGCTCTTAAGTATAGTCATATTATTGCGTAATTCTTTTTGTATTGTATCAAAAACTTAATAAAGTAACTTTTGACTAAAAAAAATGCAATACTAGTGCCTATTGCTTCAAAGGAAGTCGTTGAAAAGACCCCTTACAATGTGTCAGCTGACCTTCTTGCTTCAATTAAGTATATTTGTATTATATACTTTGATTTTCAGAAATTTTATTACTATAATGCGTAGCTTTATAACCATCTAACTTTCACCTTTAATTGCATCTAAAAAGGTTCAGGCGTTTTTATAAAAACTAAAAAATTGTTAGTATGGAAAAATGACTTTTCTCGATTTCGTACATACAAAACGGCAATTTCATACTTTAACCCCTAATATTATTTTTTTTACTTTCGCGTACACGGGTCTTAGAACTTTGCTTTTGCATTGCCAAGCTACGAATAAATATTTTGTGTTGTAGTAAAGAGTTACATAGCGATGACAGTCACATGTATTGCATAAATGTCTCTGCAAAACTCTCCTTACGAAAGTCCATTCCACGATAGGTTGGAAACTGTTTAATTTAATATACTCGTAGTATTACAATAGTAGTGTAGGTCTAATAATTTAATTGTAACATTTTGGTAATAAGTATAAAAATAGCTTATCTATAAGTAAAGCGGTATTCAGTATCATCACTATTTTACAAATAACATGTATACTAATAGAACAATGGAAACAAGTTTTGAAAAAGCGTTAAGAGTGTTACGTAGGAGAAATGTACCTACGTAGCCTATTGCTTGAAATATATACTTAGCCGCTACAGGCACCTTTGTGAATGAAAGTGTAAAAACTTCGTTAAATCTTTAAACCATTACATCTAATGCAGTAATTTGATCATAGCACAAATAATATTCAGAGTATTCTATAATACTTCTAATACATAGAATACTTCTATCTGAATTTTACATACTCGTATTTGTTGGCTATAGAGATAGCCATAGTCGAATAATGGTCTGGTTAAGGAAGTATGCTGGCAATCACTGCTATAGTGATCCCGATGAAGCATAAAATATCTAGAAATGGCACTTAGCATCAAGAGAAAGGGCACAAAGTTAAAATAATCAACGTAGCCTAATATTAGAATTAGCAGTGTGCCAATCATATTTGTTTCGTTAAAGTCGACACCGGTTATGCTCGTTTTTAGGGTTCCGTACCCAAAGGGTAAAAACGGGACCCTATTACTAAGACTTCGCTGTCTGTCCGTCTGTCCGTCTGTCCGTCTGTCCGTCTGTCCGTCGCTCTGTCACCTGGCTGTATCTCAAGAGCCGCAATAGCTAGACAGTTGAAATTTTCACAAATTGTGTATTTCTGTTGCCGCAATAACAACAAATACAAAAAACAAAATAAGATAAATATTTAAGGGGGGCACCCATACAACAAACCCGTTTTTTTGGCCTTTTGGTACGGAACCCTTCGTGCGCGAGTCCGACTCGCACTTGGCCGGTTATTTTTATTTGATCTCATTCTGTGAGTTTCTAGCCTCAAACAGAATAGTGTATGTTAATCAATGTTCTGTACGACATCAAAAATATTTCAATCTTTAATTTTGTATAGTTAAATGATCGAAAGATTTTTTTTTCTTTAATTCGTTTCCACTGTCGCTCTCTCTGTATCTAGCCTTATTGTTGCTTATTTCGTGGCCTCCTTTAATACTAGGCATAATATAGGCAGGCGGGCACGCGAGCGTTATAACGCGCGATATATTTGGGTTATTAGGCGTTCGGTCCCACCTCGCGGCTGTTTGCAATGGTGTCGATTTGCGGCACTATTCAGGATACATAATAGTTCAATAAAATTGCTTCAATTCAATGATTCATGTAGGTACTAGGTATAGGGGTAGTTTTGATGGTTTGATTAGAGGTAATTAAATATAAAATAATATAATATTCATAGTTGATGTACAATGTTTCATTATTGGATCTAAGTAATCTAAGCATTTCAAAAAGTGATTTGACATAAAATTTAATATAGAAAATCTTACAAGCTAAATGTAATAGTACATACTTACTGTAAGTGACTATGATATTAATAAACCAATTGGTTACTAATGCTTGCCTATTCTACTTTGCGATATCTTCAAATACAAGTACCGCTACCATCTTTAGATGTATTTTACTTACACAATTTTATTTTTACCCATATTTCTCTACAAGAGTAAGTAATATTAGTATCTAAGTTTACTTACAAGTTTATAGGGCAATAAAGAATGCTCAGCCGTGCCTAGTGGGTGGGTGATTTGTATTGTAGCACCAGATGCAATGCCAGCAATATGACACATTACTTTAGCGCCCCGAATGAAATTTAGATACCTAGAATTTAGGCAACCTAGCAAGATATTATCAGTATACAAACTTGAAAAATTATGTCTCAGGTGGGAAATAATATTTCAAGATTTATATACTGATATTATAATTGCAAACAAGTTGCTAAAATATTAGGGGATAAAATATGAAATTGCCGTTTTATTGTAATAGGTTCTTTGAATTGACATAGAATCTTCATGGTTTGAGGTTTTCGAATGAAACTTTTTGCACATGGTTTCTATGATGTTCTTCTTTTAAAAAATGTGAAAAATTTGAAAATCGACTTTCAATTGTTTTTGTTACTTAACTTAGACAAGAAAGATGGATACTGGGAAAATTCGAGTGATTTTTGAATATGAATTCCGACGCGGAAGTAACGCGGCAAAAACAGCCTGCAATATCAATGTTGCGTTTGGAGAGGGATCTGCTAATGAACGCACCATGCGATTTTGGTTTAAACGCTTTCGTGATGGAAACTTCCACTTGAAGAACGAGCCACGAGGAAGACCGCTCACACAGGTGATTAACGATGAATTAAGAGAGATGGTGGAAGCCGATCCTAGTCAAACTACCCAGGAATTAGCGGCCTGGTTTAACGTAACCTTACCCACAATATTGACTCACTTGCGTCAAATCAATAAAAGAAAAAAAATACGAAAAATGGATGCCTCATGATTTGACTGATGTGCAGAAAGAAACGCGTGTTGAAACTTGTGTTGTTGAATCGGTACAGAAATGAAGGAATATTAAATCGAATTGTGACATGTGATGAAAAGTGGATTCTTTATGATAACCGTAAAAGAAAAATGCAATGGCTGACCCCAGGTCAAACGCCACAACAGTGTCCTAAAGCTAACCTTACCAATAAAAGGGTAATGGTAACTGTTTGGTGGTCTCAGTATGGTGTTATTCACTATAGTTTTCTCCGATCTGGTTAATCAATAACGGCAGATGTCTATTGTGCCGAACTCCGAACAATGTTGGCAAAACTAGCAGTAAAACAGCCCCGACTCATGAATCGATCTTCACCATTATTGCTCCATGACAACGCGAGACCTCATACAGCGCGAGAAACCGTTTTGACCCTTCAGGAACTGCAATTAGAAACCATTCGACATCCTCCGTATTCGCCAGACCTTGCTCCAACGGACTACCATTTTTTTCGTGATTTGGACAATTATCTACGTGACAAGAAATTTTCTTCCCAGGAGGCAGTACAAAATGCTTTCACACAGTTTGTGCAGTCTAGATCCTCAGAGTTCTATCACAAAGGCATAAATGACCTTCCTATTAGATGGCAGCAATGTATAGATAATAATGGTAACTATTTTGATTAAATAAATTTGTTGAAAATTAAAATAAAACAATTTTGATTTTCAGTACAAATCGGCAATTTCATACTTGAACCCCTATTAACATACCTATATAGTACTAGCAAGATAATTTTAGGTTTAGATAAAATTAAGGTCTCAGTTATAAATAAACTAACACTTTTTGAATTAACGAAAAAGAAGAGGTTCTCCATTCGAAGCTTTTAATCATTTAATGTATGATCAAGCATAATTTTTATTACTGAGACCGATTTCGAAGATTTGAAAAAAGATATTGTAAAACCGATAACCGATGTAGTGGACGTAATCTTAAGTGACGACCGCGTCCAGGCAAACAAAGTGCAGCTAATATGTATGCCAAGCTGGCAGCGGATCAAAAAGATGGCGAAGGATCAGGCGCAGTGGCGAGCATTAAAAACCGCCATCCGTAAAATATGGCACTGATGGTCAAAGATGAGCCTTGAAACTTCTTTCTTAAGAGGTGGGAAAAGTCAAAGAAATTTTTCCTCAGAACTTTTGATTGTCTTTGGCTTTTTCCGCAACTTCACTCGAGACATGAATAATTTTACTTTAAATCTAAGTTTTACGACGGTAAGTTTAAATACTCATTAGTGTGATTTTAACTTCAAAATTAACCGACTCTGAACTTAGAGCATTAAACCATTAGTTGGTTTAATGCTCTAAGACTCTGAATTTCTTTTGGTTCTAAATTTGTAAGAAAAATATTTATAGGATGTCTTTTACATTGTGCGAGAAGTCAATGCATGGATTGGTTAAACACGTTTTCATAATGTTACAATACATTTGGATAATTCAATTAATAAAGTCAACATTTACTCATGGTGTACCTAAACTAAATAAAAGTAAAATAACTATAATTATGATAAAGTATGTCGTAATTAATATACTGTTCCAAAAAAAAATTCAAAATTTCAGTTCGTATTTGGGACTCATGGTATTCGTCCGGAATAGAAAATTAATTACGATTAAAAATAAAAAACACTTGTATTAGTTTTTTCTATTAGAAAGGAGTAGATTAATTCGGCTCTACGGTATAAAATGTATTTTTAAAAAATTAAATTAAAATAATGTATGAACAGATTTTCATATTAATTGATTATGGCATACATTGGCATGAACAATTACTCTACACTAAAATTTCACCCTCCTTATGAGTTAATAAATATTAGCGAGCGAAGCTTACCGCCTCATTTGCTAAATGATCACTTGGCAGATATTGGAAAGCCATTTATGTCCAAAACATTGAGTTCGCGCCTTTAATGGGGTGAAGAAAATGTTTTATGTCGCTTTTTGAAGTGCCTTTGAAATATTTTCAGGGTTCTGTATACCTTTTGTAAAATACTGGGTAACTTTTAAGAGTGGATGATCAAATCAGTAACTCACTGAAATGAGAAACCAAAAGTTAAAGTAAATATGAAATTCCTGTAAGCCCAGTCATTCTGTCTGATTATGGAAATAAATTAAGAGAAAAAACGACTGACTGTATTGGTGATAGTGCAATATTATTATGACAATTTTAAACTCTAGAATTTT
Organism: Anania crocealis; assembly: GCA_949315895.1. Classification (NCBI taxonomy): domain Eukaryota; kingdom Metazoa; phylum Arthropoda; class Insecta; order Lepidoptera; family Crambidae; genus Anania; species Anania crocealis. Next base: position 20,631,684 of record OX438879.1, on the reverse strand, counting down.
ATTTTAGTTTAAAATTAAGGGTCCGTTGGGCAAGTGGTTTAATTTACCGGGCCAAGATCTCGGAATCCCGAGTTCAAACCCCGGGTCGGGCATTAAAAAGTTTCGAATTTTCGAACATAGCTCGGATATGTGATCACCAACCCGCATTTGGCAAGCGTGGTGATTATGCCTGTACCCATCATTGCTATGATAACTTGAATTCAATTATGAAGGCCTTTGCCCATTGTGGGATGATTATAAGACGTTACTTTATTAAAAATTAAGTTTCGCACATAAATTTTGGAAATTGTATTAAAACTTTAAAATATCAACATAAGTGAAAGCATTTTTGTTTAATGTTATTACTATGACAGCTCTATATATTTTTGGTGGGATTCTGTGTCATTGGAGTGATTATGTGTGACTGGAAAAACTTATTTGCTAAAAATTGGGCAGGGTTTCCGAGACCTATTTATTTTTACATTTTAATTAATTTACGTACACCAAAAACAATTACAACAATTCATGCTCACATTTTCACACGCATACTCTTAAGCTAATTGCAATATCATGTGAAATCTAAATATAATGCAATTTAATGATGTTATTATAAACATGATAAAACGAGTAGATATTTCCTTTTGAGCCGTCAACAGAAGCCTTCTTCAATGCAAGTAATCACTACGAGAATACGAGTCATTAAGGCGACTACTTCTAAGTGCTGCTCTCAATTGATTTAATTTTAGTAGTTTTAAACAAAATAAATTCTTAAAAAAACTAGGACAGTATCATTTTAGCAAATCACTTCAAGTATTTATTGAATCGCTGTTAGCTGCTTTTCATTCTGGCATTCTTTGGTAGTGTACATTATTGCTAAAAGCGGTCGCTTTTGGCATTAACGACAAATTCGATTTTATAAACATGTGGGAGTCGTCGCATCTACGAGCGCCGCGCACATACTCTAGAGAGACCGTCGAGGAACCGGCTTATATTTATAAGCTCCGCTCGAGAGGTCCGATGTGCCGTCTCACTCGCACACCGCCGCAGGAGCTCCGAGCCGCACCGTCGCACGTTACTGTCTGTGGCCAACGCTCGCGAAATCGGGTCATATATATAACCTCGGTGCGCGACGTCCTATAATGCCGTCTCGCTCACTCATTTTGTGTCCGCCTATAAATATGTGTGTTTTCTGTAAATAAATCATTCTGAATCTTGACCTCGAGTTTTACTCATCTCTCCGAGTCTCCTGCCTGCTAGGATCTACCACTACGGATAGACTCTATATCTGGTGACCCCGACGTGATATAAGTTGGAGCTACTTACCATGGCTGAAGAACAAGAGAAGAGAACTCCTGCAGAGGCGAACTACGATGTCAGCGCAGTCTCGATACAGTCGAGGCTCTTACCTTTTTGGCGCGAAATCCCTCGCGCTTGGTTCATACAATTTGAAGCCGTCATAGACCCACTGAAGACTTCAGACGACCAGAAGTTCCGGTACCTGCTGCAACAGCTGCAATCAATAGACCTGCAACATCTAACCGACATTTTGTATAACCCGCCCGCAACCGACAAGTATCTCGCAGTAAAGAACCGCCTCCTCGCAGCGTATGAAACCTCCGATGTCAAGAACTTCCAGAAGCTAATCAGCGGACTCGAGCTGGGAGACCAAAAGCCCTCCCAGTTACTTCGGAAGATGCGAGAACTTGGCAGCGGGATGATTACCGAAGAAGGCTTAAAAATAGAATGGTTAAACCACTTACCTCAGCAAGTTCGAGTTGTGCTGTCTATAAACACCGAGTCGTCGCTAGACACTTTGGCCGCCATGGCGGACAAGATGTCCGAGTACACCCAAGGATCCAGCATTGCCGCCATGTCAACTTCAACCACGACCGGGGCTCCCTCACAAATCGATGCCCTGACCAAGCAAGTTGAGAAGTTATCACTGGAAATCGCGGAACTACGGCGCGGCCAATCTACTACATCCAGATATCGCCGTCCCTTTCGCGCGCGCTCTCGCTCGCGCTCGCAATCAACCCAACGTACATCTGGACCGAAGCCTGGAGATTCGACGTGGGAATGCAGATATCATTATCGCTTTGGTGACAAAGCAAAGCGATGTGAATCACCGTGCTGCAGGAGGAAGAAACATACGGAAAACTAACGCCGACACCGACTGTGGCGGACGTCGGTGTCCCAAGCACGAGTCATCGCCTTTGTGTCTACGATCGCAACACTCATGAACGTTTTCTCGTAGACACGGGTGCTGACATCTCCGTATTGGCCGCCACGCACAAGAAACCCAACAACATGGAAAACGCCTACAAACTCTACGCAGCAAATAATTCACCAATAAAGACGTATGGGAACAAAACGATAAGGCTCAATTTTGGACTACGCCGCGACTTTACCTGGACGTTCATCGTAGCGGACGTGAAGACTTCCATCCTGGGCGCGGATTTTCTTCGGCATTTCAAACTCCTCGTGGACCTGGATAAGAAGAAACTAGTCGACAAGGTCACCGAATTATCGATCGACGCACTCGAAACAAAAATTAACGCCGAGTCGATCCACGTCGTTAGCAGCGATCAAGTCTATCACGATATTCTCAAACAATATCCCGATGTACTTCGCCCGATGTCACTCAAGGAACCGAGCAAGCATGACGTCATACACCACATAGAAACAACGGGCCCTCCCCTCTACGCCCGTGCCCGCCCATTGCCACCCGAGAAGTACAAGGCCGCCAAAGCTGAATTCGAGCGCATGCTCGAAATGGGAATCTGCAAACCTTCAAACAGTCCATGGGCCAGTCCACTACACGTCGTGAAGAAAAAGGACGGAGGACTACGTGTGTGCGGAGACTACAGGCGACTCAACGCGGTTACGCAACCCGACCGCTACCCGATCCCCCGCATACAAGACTTCACTTACCAGCTTCACAACAAGAAGATCTTCTCGAAGCTCGATCTGAAAATGGCATTCTACTGGATACCTATTGCCAAAGAAGACGCACCGAAAACAGCAATCATCACGCCGTTCGGAATGTTTGAATTTACGTGCATGACCTTTGGACTCCGAAATTCTAGTCAAACATTCCAACGTTTCATGCATCAAGTGCTGAGAGGGATAGAAGGCTGTTTCTGTTTCGTCGACGATATTCTGTTATGTACTGAAGACAAGGAACAGAGCAAACAACTTCTTCATCAAGTACTTCAACGACTGGATAACTACGGAGTTATGCTGAACATCGACAAATGCGAGTTCGAAAAGGAGTCAATAACCTTTTTGGGCTACGAAGTTTCCGCGGAAGGCATTAAACCAAGTCAAGAACGCACTCAAACCATCGCGACCTACCCAAAACCGAAGACCGTAATAGAACTCCGTCGCTTTCTCGGCATGATTAACTTCTACCGCGACTGCCTGCCCCGTCAAGCCGAACTACAAGTCGAACTAAACAAGTACCTCCACAACAGAAAAAAAAACGACAATACGCCAATCGACTGGACACCTCAAGCTGAAGAAGCCTTCGAAAAGTGCCGACAAAGCATTTCCGCAGCAACCATACTCAGTCATCCAGTCCCAGGCAGCGACCTCGCCATCATGTCAGACGCATCCGACCACAGTCTCGGCGCAGTACTGCAATATACGGATAGACTCTATAAACAACTAAATGGAAAATTTACTGTAATTCAATAAATACTAGAAGTAATATGCTAAAATGATACTGTTCTAGTTTTTTGAGAATTGATTTTGTATAAAAGTAATAAAATAAATCCATTGGGGGCAGCACTTAGAAGTAGTCGCCTTAATGACTCGTCTTCTTTCAGCCACCGCCCAGATAGTCCCTCTAACGAAACACTGGACCACCCCATAACTCATCTGTTCCATCGGTCATCGTTGGCAATTCACGGAAGATTTATATATCCAGCCCATTGGCACTTCGGCTAGCAAATTTTTCGAGTTACTTTAATCACCTTCCTCCTCTGGCGAATATTTTATCTCTCAGAGAAACACGCAACTTAGCCATCTGTATTCCTAGCTGAGTCTGCCAGTTGATGGCTCACAGACTTAACAAAATAATAGGAGTTGGTTAGAAGTTTAAAACTTTAGATATAGGAATATGACATAATACACTGATAATGAAGTCGAAGTTCAGGGCTGATCCAAATTGTTGGCGCTGTACAAACCACCTGCGATTATGAGGTAGGGAATGCGGTGGGCTAAAAATATGCGCAAAGTATTTAATGCAAACAAAATTACATTTATAAATTTTCAAGTTAAGAATTTTTTGTGATAAGTAAATAAAGCCCAATAGATAAAATTTAATGACTTAGCTAAAGAATAATCAATTTTTAACTCAGCAATTGCACAATTGGTTTTCCAGTTTAATTAAACTTACAGTTTTTACCTACAAAATAAAAAATATATTAATTTCCTATACTTATACATGGTGCATTTTTAACCACATGAAAAACGAAGAGAACGTTATGTGACCATTATGTATAACATCAGGGCAGAGTTATTCAAATTATAAAAAAAAAATTTTTGAAAAATATTATATTCTGATTAAATTTAATTTTGTAACAAGCTGTGACGAGCAGACGTATTATTTTGCCGCAGCGGGGTCCGGTATAACTGAACCTTAGACAGTACATCTATGCGCGTCACAGCGTGTATCAAAATAAATAGCTGAACCAATATTTAATACTTGATTTAAATCTGCAATTTTTCTACGAACATCTAATCTTTGTACTTTGAAGTATTCCAGACGTTATTTGTATGTCACTAACTCTTTGGCCTTATGACATTGAAAGCTTAGGTGCTAAAGAAATCTCTTATTGACAGATTCAGTTATTTTGCTATAAACGTCATAACAGGATAGCCAGACAGAGCTGCAGTACTCGAGTATTGGTATCGAACACAAACCTTGCTAGAAGCAGACTTGAACTCCTTACAGTTACGTAGCACAAATCCAAGAAGCTTAAAGCCTCTGTTGACTATGCTGTCTACATGGGGTGTGTAATATATAGTATAACAACATATCGTATAATGATCAATACATATACAATCAAATGATATAATTTTGTTTAATATAACACTTTTTATAGATTAAAATGTATGAGTAAAAACTGGGGTAAAATCATTTTGATTAACAAGCTTTTATTATAACATTCACATGATATAAATCTAAAAACAAATACATTTTATTTAGTATAATAACATTTGGTATAACGTTCATTAACGATAACACTCCTTTTTTTATAAAATTTAAAACAGATAATTATTACTTGATACAAAATCGTCAGAATGCAGAATTTAAAGATACCAAATAGTATAAATTCCTAATTTTTAATAGCTCTAAATGCCATAAATACGCAGACAATGAGGTATGCATGCACGTAAGCAGGCAAGCAAGCATTCATGCAGGCATGCAGGCAAGCAGCATGCATGCAATCATGCATGCGCAGGCAAGCAGCATGCATGCATTCATGCAGGCAAGCAAGCATGCTTATAGGCAAGCAGGCAAACATGCATGCATTTGTTTTGCTCTTCTCCGGCGCTGCGGGAAGTGCAGTCCTTCCGCCCTTGCGTAACAAATCTCTGGCACCCACACTCGCTTCCGCAGCTTCGGCTTGCTTGTCGGCGACCAGCCTCAGCCGCTACAGCTCGCCCGGGCGCCCGAGCTTCGTTACTGCGAGCGAGGACTGCACTCCCTCCGCGCCTCCGGCTTTTAAATTGCACTCTAGTGTAGGGCAGACAAGTACCACGGCGGAATGACCACGGCGAGTCGGGATTCAACCAAATTCTTAATTTTACCAATGTATGTCAGTACGGTTATTTCTTTTAATAAATATTTAAAACGTTTTTATCTCAAATTATAGGTATACGAAATGATGCGTATAACAAACATTATTTATATCAAATGAACGATATATAAAATGAGTTTTATTTCAAACGGTTTTATTTGTTATGAATGTTATACTAAATAGTATTAAATAAACTGTATGTTATGTAAAGTAATCGTTATGTCAAACAAAATTATATCGTGTGTTGTATATAACATGAGAACCACCCGTCTACATGAGTGTTAAACCTAAGATTATTATCAACGATAACACCCAAGTCACGATTGTATCAACCTCCCTTAAAACCTGGCCACACAGTATATAAGATGAGAAATTAATGTGGTACTTTTTTTCTAGAAAAATGGATAAAAAAACATTTATTAAGGTTTATTTATTTATTTATTTAAACTTTATTGCACAAGTTAACAAAAGAGAGTTGTACAAAAGGTGGACTTAATGCCATGTGGCATTCTCTGCCAGTCAACCATTGGGCTAAACAGAAATGTTATGAATGTAAGGTTCAGTTTCAACAGGTTATAATCACACCACATAGAAAAAAGATTTAGATCTTCCTGCAGCAACGGCATGTCAGAGTTGTTCCTGATATGCTTAACGATTTTGAAATCATCAGCATACAAGTAGCATTGGGAATGATGAAAACAATCAATTACGTCATTGATGAATAGGTTGAAAAATAGAGGTCCCAGATGAGAGCCTTGTGGAACTCCTGATGTCGTCATATACACTGTGCAGGATAGCTCAGAATTAATGGGAAAACTAGGGAACCTAACTAGGGAATTCGGGAACACAATAAAATAGCACGAGTAACAGATGACAACTGATATAATGCCAAAAGACATATAAAACAATAAAACTAAACATAAAGAATATACATAAAAAAGGTTTGCTAGGCAGTTCGCCACATCCTCCCCTTTTTAAATGGACAAAGGCACTAATTTTCGGAGTGGCCTTTTCAGTTGTCCGGCAGAGGTGTCTATATCGGCTACTCTAGCAACACCATCTTTTCCTCAATATAGAGTTCTTATTCTACCTCTCGGCCACATTCCCCGAGGCATGTTGTTATCCGCAATTAACACCAAGTCCCCCACTTTAACATCTGGTTTTATTCCAGTTCCTCTAGAAAGGTTCAGGAGGGGTAGATATTCTGTTACCCATCGCCGCCAAAAATGATCTGCCATTCTGGCTGCCTTTCTCCATCGAATCCTTCCGGATAGGTCACGTTCGTTAGTTTCTATCCTCAAGTTGCTGCCTGATGATGAGCCAAGTATAAAATGGAACGGTGTGAGGGCTTCAGGATGATCTGGATCAGGAGATACGTGAGTGAGAGGTCTACTATTTACTATTGCTTCTGCTTCTAAAAGAAGAGTTAATAGGACCTCGTCAGAAGGAGATTTTTCTTTCAAAGTGATCTTCAGCGCCGTTTTTATGCTTCGTATTAGCCTTTCCCAGGCTCCTCCCATGAACGGGGCAGCTGGCGGGATAAACTTCCACTCGATCAGTTCATTTGTCGCGAAAGTAGACATTTGTTCGCCATACAGCTTTTTCAACTCTCTGCTGAGGCCAACGAAAGCTGTACCGTTGTCCGAGTAAATCTGACGTGGCGTACCACGACGAGCAATAAATCTCTTAAGACTCATCATAGCCGCATCCGTTGAGAGGTTGTGGATTACTTCCAGGTGGACCGCTCTTGTCACCAAGCACGTATATAGAGCGACGTAGCGTTTTTCATGTCTTCGTCCTACTGTTACTTGAACAGGTCCAAAATAATCCAGTCCGGTGTAAGAGAATGGCCTCTCATGATGTGCTAACCTGGCGTGAGGAAGCGGTCTTATCGGAGGATTGAATGGTTGCGCTTTACGATGTTTACAAATTAAACATTTATGAGCCACAGACCGAACAGTGCTCCTCAGGCTAATAATCCAGTATGTTTGACGGAGCTCATTTACTACTGTCTCAGTATTGGCATGGGCTGCTCTTTGGTGAAACTGGTAAACAAGTAATTGAACAGCTGGGTGCTTACCGTCAAGGATGATGGGACTTTTAGCCGACTTATGGATGTCGGTAGATGCAGCGATGCGTCCAGATAAACGGAGTAAATTATCTTCACCAATGACTGGAGATAAATTGTTCAATCTTCCATGTGGGGGAAGTGGCATTTTTCTTTTTAGGCAAACAATCTCTGCTTTAAAACTATCTAATTGACTCTGCCATAAAATGTGCACCTCTGCCGCTTGTAGATCGAGCGCTGTTAAATTAGTTGGAGCTACAGAGTTATCTCTTCTACAAGCAATGAGAAGCTTTCGAACAAATAAATGAACTAATGCAGTGGCTCTGACTAAAATTAACCATCTACTAATACGATGAGGATTAGCTGCTACAGGAACTAAATGATGTGGTTCCTCGGTGACCGCATTACAAAAGATTTTATGAATAGGTTTTAATTCAGACTGACCAGCTGTTGGTATATTTATTACAGGTTCAGATGGCCACTGGCCTGAGTGTAGAAAGTCTGAACCAATAAACCAGCGTGACTCCATGTTTAAAACCTCTTTGCTTAGACGCGTCGCATCATCGGCTGGGTTTAATTCAGATGGAACCCAGTGCCATTCGCTTACGTTTGATAGTTCTGAAATTTCTCCAAGACGATTTGCGACAAATGGTTTGTAGTTGCGAGCGTCGTTTCGAAGCCATCCCAGAACATTCATGGAGTCACACCAGTAAAACCGTTTGGATGGTTTCAACTTATGAGCTTTGCATATAGTGTCTGCTAAACGGGCAGCAAGTAAAGCTCCTTGCAGCTCAAGCCGTGGAATCGAGGCTGGTTTTAAAGGAGCTACACGAACTTTACTTCCTATCAAAGCAACTGAGATAGTTTGATTATGACAAATTAATCGCCAATATGCTACCGCTGCATACGCAGATTCACTAGCATCACAAAACAAGTGGAGCTCTCTTTCGATCTTATCTTCATTAAACTCGCTTAGATTATACCGGCGTGGAATTTTTAAACTATTTATTGAATTAAGGCAAACCATGTGCCACTCCTTCCACGCCTTGATATCATTCTGTACAAGCTTATGATCCCAATCAAGAGATTTGCGCCAAATATGTTGAAACATGATTCTACCTCTAATAGTCAGTGGTGCCAGTAATCCTAACGGATCATATACAGACATTATGAGAGAGAGAGCTTCACGTTTCGTAAAATGATCAGAAATAGATTTTTCACTAAAACCTTTTACATTGAAACTAAGGCAATCTACAGCGGGTTGCCAGACTAAACCTAAGGTTCTTACAGACTTTGCTACTTTACCCAAGTCTACATTAACGCTAACCAAAGATGGATCTAAAAGTAGCTCTTTTGAGATGAGAGACAAGGCTCTAGGCTCATTTGAAACCCAAGATCTCATCTCATAGTGCGCTTTTTTATGGATTGCTACAATGTCAGCAGCGAGACGCGCTGCTTCATCCACTGAAGATGTAGATACTATGCAGTCATCCATGTAGTGATCATTAAGAATAGCATCCACAGCTGCAGGGAATTCATCTTGAAAATCAATCGCGTTTTTATTTTTTATAAATTGAGCGGTAAAAGGGCTAGACGCCGCACCAAAGATCATCGATGACATTCTAAAGACTTGAATTGGGTTATTAGGACAGTCACGCCAGAGAAAACGTTGAGCGTCCCTGTCTTCTTCGCGTATTTTAATCTGGAGAAACATTTCTCTGATATCTGCAGAGAGTCCAACCTTTCCCTCACGAAAACGAAAAAGAATATCTAAAATAGAATTTAAAAGATCTGGCCCGGTAAGCAGCATTGAATTTAAGCTAACACCGTTCGACTTTGCCGCAGCATCAAATACAATACGAAGTTTCCCGGGCTTATTAACGTTAGTAACACCAAAGTGTGGTAAATACCACTTTTTCGAGTTATTGCATTCTCTGTTTACGGGGCCCTCAGCATACTTATTGTCAAACATAGTTTGTATATTTAGTTTATATAAATTTGCATAGGCAGGATCTTTAGCCATTTTTTTCTCTAAACATCTAAATCTAGACATGGCCTGACTGAAGCTATCCGGAACCTCAAAATTATCGTTTTTCCACGGAAGTCCTACTTCAAACTTGCCATCAGGTAGTCGATGAGTAGTATCCTCAAGGATTTTTACAGCTTTGGTATTGTTATTGCTAAGACATTCCTTCTTAATTATACCTAAAGAATCCAGTTTATAATAATTTTGAATAAGTGAGTTCAACTCATTGTTATCAGAAACTGATTTATCAGATACACTAACATGATTCACTAAATGCACTGGTTGGGTCTTACTTGAATCAAAACCAAAAAGTACCCAACCTAAATTAGTTTGAATTGCCACCGGTTGCGACCTTGTACCCTTTCTAGTAGCTTTAGAAATCAGAAGATGCCAATTATCAACTCCTATAATTATTTTAGGCTTACTTTTACTATAACAGATAAATTCTGTCAAATCTTGTAAATATGGAAGCTGTTTAACAGTCTCTAAAGAAATGGCTTGTTCCGATAATCCAAGATTGCTGATGGATCTAGCGTTCTTAATTTCAAAAGTATCAGGTGAATGACGACCCTTTATTTTAAAATCAACGTACTGGACCTTGACCTTTTTACCTAATCCATTAATGCAGCCAAGCTGAACGTGAGACATAGGCCCAGTCGCTCCTATTTGTTCACTTATTTGTGAATCAATGAAAGTGGCTGTGGAACCATCATCTAATAAAGCAAACGTATCGATGCTACCTAAGGGTCCTGAAATTGTAACAGCTATGACTTTTAAAAGAGGTCGACAGTTGTTAAGTAATTTAAGTGTAGTAGTATGTGTTACAAGCTCAGGAATAGAATTCTGATTAAAATCCGATGCATTTAAAGAATTGTTGGAATCAGGTTCATTTGCCGTGATAGTATGTGCTGCCAAGAAAGCTTCGTTATGTAAAAGTCGGTGATGTCGGAATTTGCAGTCGGTGACATTACAAACATCTTTGGCATATTTACAGCTTTTGTAACTATGTAAACCTTTTTTCAGACATTTATGACACAATTTATGGTCTTTGACGACCTGCCACCTGTCACTGACTGACATCAAAACAAACTTATTACATTTCGACAAATTATGAGTTTCTTTACAAATTATACACGGTTTAGTTTTTAAGTTTTTATTTTAGTAGAAGTTTCACATTCTTGCGAATTAATATCATACGGAGAATTTAGACTAGGTTCCGATGACGCTACTATGTGGACCTTTTCAAACCTTTTAGAAACATTTAAGGGTTCAGAAATTAAACCAAATTTGAGCTGCATCTCAACCTCTCGAGCTAAAAATTGTGCCAGTAACTCAAGTTTGGTCTTACCCTGAGGTAAAAAATGTAGCCCGCAGTAATCAATCCACTTACTTCGCAATAATGGTGTAAGTTTACTTAAAATTGTTTGATACAATTCTGGTGATTCTAAGTAGCACCTTTGATCAAGAAGTCTCATAATCTCGACACAATTACGTACTTTACATGCAAACTTATTTAAATCACAACTATCAAAGTTTAATTTTGGTAATGAACGAATTGAAGCTATTTCACTTAGAACTATAAATTCTGACCTGCCAAACCTTAATTCTAACGCCTCCATTACCTCAGCAGGGTCACGCGCTGAGACGAGAAGAACTGCGACCGCGTCTCGGGCCTCTCCTTTGAGACACATTCCGATTCGGGTCAAGTTCTCGGACGGAGAGTGAGTGGCCTTGGTCTCTTCGAACGCTCTTTTGAAGGCCAACCAGTCCAGAGGTTTACCGTCAAAATTTGGCAGACGAAGATCACAACATTTGTTCGAAGCTCCTTTGCTGAGCGAAGTAATAGCCTGTGCTAATAAATCTATATCAGTACGATGTGTTTTTAATTGAATTGTTTTGTCAAAAGAATTAGGAATAGGAATGTTCGCTGTGGTGACAGAAAGGATTGGCTCATTTGAGCTTCTCTCACCACGTTTATTTAAATTTTGGCGACACTCTGTATTCTCTACAAAACAATTTTCTGTTATGTTAGGGTTAGAAGGGCTAGGTACTATAGTAAAGTTTTGAGCACTATTAACGTTATCTAACCAGTTTCGAATGGAAGACCGGGAGCTCCTTCGGCTCCTCCCACTTTCCGATTCTAAAGCTGCAAGCTGTGCCTCCAGTTCTAAATCAGCGGCTTTACGTTCAGCATCGGCAATTTTTCTAGCATGCTCGGCCTGTAAAGCAAGTCGTTGAGCACGAACGGTAGCCGAAGAACGAGCTGACCTGGAACTATCAGAGATATTAGAGGGTATGCTTGTAATTGGAGCGACCGCAGCTGACGTAGACGCCACTGGCTCGCTCATGTTGCCACTGTTACTGTGATTTCCCGTTGACTTACGAAGCTTAGCTTGGGATTGGGACCTAGTTTCCACCATTTAGAAATTTTTTACAAAATGGAATAAATTTTGATAGGTAAGTTCAAATAACGGGAGAAGGACCAATTATGTGCAGGATAGCTCAGAATTAATGGGAAAACTAGGGAACCTAACTAGGGAATTCGGGAACACAATAAAATAGCACGAGTAACAGATGACAACTGATATAATGCCAAAAGACATATAAAAACAATAAAACTAAACATAAAGAATATACATAAAAAAGGTTTGCTAGGCAGTTCGCCACATACACATTAGACTCATACCCATTAATTACTATTTTTGACCTACGATCAGACAGATATGATTTTTATATAATATGGATAATATAAGAAGAAGAAGAAGAGATACTATAAATTTCTGCTTACGATCAAAGAGACTCATCAGCAGGCTTACTCTTGACGAGTTCGAGTTACGATCAAGATCGAATTGACGTCGAGAATCAGTAATTTGGTACTCTGGAAAGTGAACCTGAACCTTTGAGTCAATGGTGATTGCGTCATCAACGGAAATGTTTAACGGATGGTCATTTTAGATCGATCTCGACTTCGATTCGATTGAGTTCGGGAGTACTGTTTTATCATCGAGTTCAGATTTTGACTAGGTCGAATCGAGATCGAACTTCGAGTTTAAATCAAATTCAAGAGTAAGGACCCAGTTACTTTGATTGTCTGTATTCAAACGAACTTGTCTTATTTAGTAAACAATTTTGGCCGCTGGGCGACTATAGATAATCGATAGTGTTGGGATCCTTGATTGAAGTAGCAAATGAAATCCAAAATAATAGCGCACGAACATTAAAATATTCGTGATAATAAAATGATTGATATCTTAGTTTTTAAAACTAAGCACATTACTGCTGTTGTGACCAAGTGGAGCAAGTCTTGCTTGTGTCTGTCATACCAGGTAGGTTTTCTACTTTCATTTGTTTTATCGACGTTCACTAATTTAATTTTATCTTGCATTTGACTATTTCTAGAATATTTGTTGTTTAATAAAATTATTATATTGTTTTAATTTCGAATTTTGTGCAAAATTTTGTGATAAATTAATAAATATCGGCAGTTTTCAGTGAAAAAAATAATTCTAACGTGTTGTTTTATCATATAAAATTTCTATGCAGAGAAAACATACTGAGATAAAGTCAGACAGACGTGTTTTTACTATGAGTGCTGTTTGTTTACCAAATAAGACAAGTAAGAATAAACTGACTATAAGCATACATTTCTTTCTACTTACGATATATTGCCAAGACTAAACTATCTTAATTCTTGCAAAAAATGTGAATATCTTGATAATTTATCATTGAAAGCCATCAGATATTCCTGGGACAGAGGCAATTTCCCGTCTTAAAGCCCAATTGGGCACAACCTCCCTCAGGAAACGCCAGACAACGATGGGTCACTAATAGGCACAGCTCAGAAAACCTAAAAGGCAGGACACTGAGGTGAGCACACATTTTTATTTAACAGGGCTGATGTTTTTTGTTATTGATATTGTGACGGTTTTACATGCCTGGAATTTTGTTAGTGTAAGAAATTCTTGTACTAAAGATTGAAAATTATTTGATCTCAATGTGTAGTTTCATTTAAACATCTTTTGCTATCATAATATTTATTGTAACAATTTGGCTTTTGTCGAGATACCTCTTATTTTAATTAAGGGGACTACTAGAGCTAAGTGCTGCCCCCAATTGATTTAATTTTATTACTTCTAAACAAAGTCAATTCTCAAAAAACTAGAACAGTATTACTTAAGCAAATTACCTCTAGTATTAATTGAATCACTGTTAATTGCTTTTCATTGCTAAAAACGGCCGCTTTTAGCGTTAGCGACAAATTCGACTTATTAAACAACTAAATTAAAAAATACTGTGATTCAATAAATACTAGAGGTAATTTGCTAAAATGATACTGCTCTAAGTTTTTGTGAATTGATTTTGTTTAGAAGTAATAAAATCAAATCAATTGGGGGCAGCACTTAGCTCTAATAGTCGCCTTAAAGCGTCTAAATCATGTAGATCTGTTAACTGCATTGCTGCTTTGTAAGCCATCCAAAATTTGAATCAATTCAAGAAAAACAGTGGATGAGTTTTAACTATGCTGTACACTGTTGTTCTTTGCCCGTTTATAGCAAAAAACTGAACCAGCAAAAATTATAAATGAGTTCGTATAATTTAAGTTAGCTTACCCATATATAACTCTGCAAAAACGAGTCCTTTCATCTTGACTCCTACTTTCCGGGGTACCACAGTAACAGTTACCGACATCTTGGACCTTCTTGGCATGAAGTTTGTTAACTCCGACCTTAACTTCGGCGACACTATTGGGTCTAAGGCCAAAACTTGCGACCAAAAAGCTGGGAATCCTGAATAAAGTTAAGCGATACTTCACGCCGGAACAGCTCTTGATCCCATTTAAAGCGATAGAGTACTGTTCTCACCTCTGGAATGGTTCAGCCAAACACCAGCTGGCTGCACTTGACTCGGTAGAACGCAGAGCTAGACAGATTATTGGGACGATGAGCTAATAAAGACTAAGCTTCATAGTTTAGGCCACCGTCGCGCAGAGTTCCCTGCCTGTTGGTATTTTACAGATTGTACTTCGGAGAGTGCTCTTGAGCTGCATAAGCTCATTCCGCCTTCCCCTTTCTATCTTCAGGCATCCAGGCGCACTCTAGGTTATCACTCCTTTCTAGTTGATATACCGCGATTGCGTACCAAGCGCTTTTCCTCATATTTTGTGATACACATCGCCAAGGAGTGAAATACCCTGCCACTGTGTCTGTGTCCGTTTTCCCGAAAAATTATAATCTTAAAAATTTTAAAGCAAGAGTGAATAGGCTGCTTTTGGGTAAGCTCGCTCCATCTCAGGCTTCTTCTTAACCGTAAAGTTAAGTATGTAGTCAAGAGCTAAACTATTTAAAATAAAAAATAAATAAGCTTTCCCATGTTTATACTTTTAAATACTTTGTAGTATGACGATACAATTTCATATGGGCGGATAATTTCAATTCATATTTAATTATGAGCAATTTAAAACTTTGTCAACATCGTCATTCAGCCAAGCGAATATCTTTACTAAAAATATTTACAGTGTTTAAAAAAAAGGAAATTACCAACAAGATAATAAACAAATATCCTAATTTTGTAGCTTTAATATGTAGCTACTACATCGCTTCAATGAGGACCCAAATTGTTTCCTCCCGGGTTTATATTAAAAGTTGTAAAATTATGCAGCGGTACAAACCATCTGGAATTAATTCGCTCAAATTTTTGGGCCCTTATTCAAGTACCGAGTTCGTTTGCATCTCCCAACGTTGCTCCTTTACAATTTAGATTGATTTCAAAAAAAAAAGAAATCCTTATTTTCTCTGGCAAATGTGAGTGCTCTACGACATTTTGGGATTTATGATATTTTGTGTAAGGAACAAAATATATTTTTAAACCGTTTGATAATTTAAACTTCTTGTATATAATCTGATTTTACTAACGTAGTGCTGATCTCTGAAATTGCTGTAACACATTAGTAACGCTGCATAATGTTACAAGCGACTATAATCGACCCAGACAGTGTCTCATCATACCGGCAAAGTTATTAATAAGATGCTGAACTCACAGGTAACTTGATGAAGCAATACAAAAAAGAATAATTACAAAAATGATGAGTCTCTAATAAATCCTAATTGCTGATTCATTCATCGTTTTACTTCATAACTCGATTCTCGAACTGCAGTATTTAATCCATTAAATCCATCCAAACGGTCCCTACGCAAGTTAAACTTGGGTTGGCACGGTTCCACACAAGTTTCAGCAATAAATTTCCGGGACATATTACATGATTACTTGTTAACAGAGCTGAGAGCTCTGGGTTTTAAGTTAGACTTAAGAAATGTTATGTATTTCCCAACTTTTAAGATATTGTTAAAATCAGTTAAAATCAGTTAAAATCAGTTAAAATCAGTTAAAATCAGTTAAAATCAGTTTTATTTCTGCAAATAGGCCCCTGGAGGCGCTTTTACACGTCCCAATATTTAACCTACCACTGCTTCGGGACAAATGTGGGCTAGTGCCGAGAAGAAGCAGCGCAAGAAACTCGGTCACTATTGTCAGCCTCTTTTTAAATAAACATGTTTACATAAGATATATGCCAGTGCGAGCTGATACAATTTAAAGCCAAACGTTCCTATCATTTATATAATCATCAATAGTGTAATAGCCCTTTTTCATTAAAACAACTTTGATATGTGATTTGAATTTATGTACAGGGAGGTCAGCAATTGATAGTGGTAATTTGTTGAAAATACGGATACAATTTCCCATGAACGAATTACCTACTTTTCGCAGTCTGAATCCTGGAACGGCAAGTTTATCTTTATTTCGGGTATTGAAATTGTGTACGTCACTATTTTTGACAAAAAATTCGAGGTTTTTACGGACGTACATAATGTTTTCGAAAATGTATTGAGATGCAACTGTTAGTATGTTGATCTCTTTGAATAGCTCTCTTAGAGAGTCACGGGGTCTAAGGCCGTAAATAGCCCGCACAGCACGTTTTTGCAATATAAAAATAGACTCAATATCTGCCGCTGAGCCCCATAACAAAATACCGTATGACATTATACTGTGAAAGTAGCTAAAATATACTAATCTTGCCGTTCCAACATCAGTCAATTGTCTTATCTTTCGCACAGCATAAGCAGCAGAACTAAGTCTTCCAGACAGAGACCTGATATGAGCACCCCATTGCAGTCGAGAGTCTACAGTTATACCTAAAAAGGTAGAGGAGTCTACTGTGTCTAATGGCTCATCTTTTACAATAACATTTGTGGCGGAAAACCTTACATTAGGCAAAGTAAATTTAACACATTTTGTTTTTCTTGCATTAAGCAAAAGATTATTAGTAGCAAACCAATGCAATAATTTAGAGAGGGTATTGTTAACATCGTCAAATGATAATTCACCCCTCTTAATTTTAAAAATTATTGAAGTGTCATCTGCAAACAATACCATCTCACAAAGATTATACATATAATATGGGTTAAGTTAGTATTACCGCAAGATGTTTGCAAGAAGTTGCACTGGTCTCAAGAAGTTGGCGTTTCGCATATGGCCAAGAACACTGCAAAAAAATATCATTGACCTTTAAGCTTCTATTTATCAAATCAGTATGATTTCGTCATCCTACATGTATCACTTTAGATATCAAGTCTGTAGTGTTAGTTCATTTCTTTTTTTAAGACATCGCAGCATCGCAGCGTCGTCTATCTCAGCACTCGTGTCATATCCATCTTTTTACTACGCCAGCTAGAACGTACGAGTAAGTAAAAAATTTTAACAGACTGATAAAGCTAACTTGTAATCACACATCATGGACTTGATACGAGTAGCACTTAGGATGAAGTAAACGGTATCTACTGGTATGCGTATAAAAGAAAATCTTAACATTCCTTCTGAATATACCTACGTTTACATAGAATATTTAACAACCGTAGCAAAAGACTTTATTCTTTAATAAATGTAGATTGACGTTTTACTACTTGCCGTAGCAAACAGGTTAAGTGAATTTAAATTTCATTTTAACCAGCGTTTCTCTCTTCCCATTAGAGAGTTTATACAAACCACCATGACCATGCCATAGACCACCTTTTATACCCGCAATCAATATTACCATATTAGTATATATACTCATCATCAAAAAACCGGCATAATCAGTGTCGAGTCTCGCGCAGTGTAGTCCAATAGTCTCTGAGATAATGGCCAAACTATAAGAGACTACGGAAGCCCAAAAAACTATGTCAACAATCAAAATTCCCCACTCGGCTCCTGCAGCCAGTTAACGAGAAAATATTTATTTCACTAGCACATTCAGCTAGAGTGGCCGAGTCAAGCACTTGAGCCCGGGAGGATTAGTTCTTAAGATGGCCATAAAATAGAGCAGGTTGCAATCAGGTCAAGGTTTGCAAAGTAAGATCTAGTAAGGCCACATTAGGCAAATTAACTTATAATAGAATATGGCAATCAGTTTCAGTATAATGGTACTTACTTGCTAATTCTTCCATTGAAAAACATAAACCGTTATCACAAAAACACAAAATAAATCATTAAAGTATCACACTAGTCACACATAAGCTGTAAAAGGGTGAGATTATATTATACAGAAACAAAATATTCTAAACCCGTAAATTATTTATGTACCAAAACAATTTTCACTTTAACTCGTTCCAGTGCGCTACTCTACTAAATTTTGAGTACACCTATATCAAAACTGTTATATGCAATATTATTTACCAACAAGACTATATCAGTGACTGTTATAATCGTGTAACGAAGTATCGCTGTAAAAATAGCATTCATACATAGACACCTCTCACCACCGTACTGTCAATTTGTGTAACCCGGTGTATATCAATGTGATACCCAAAACAATCTCTTTGAAAGTTTTTGACACTTTAAAAGCATGACTCCTGTGCAGAATGGCAGTGAGACTGTTTTCTATGAAAATGTATAGTAAGTTTTACTGTTGTTGCCATAGCAGTTTTTAGAATAACTTCCTGAATACGGCGTTACCCGTGCTGTCATTATATGAATTCGTTTATTTTATGGTCTATGCCAATACCATGGTCGATAAGTTTTCATATTATCGTTTTTTGCCTTGAAAATAGAGAGCTCATACTACTACTACTACTTATAGACTACTCATAGTAATCTTCTCAGGCCTCATGTAACTGAAATGAAGCTAATTCGGAATAGTAATTTGGCGAGCCGAGACGTGACTCCTCGCTATATTATTATCCTAATAAGAAAGCGATAAAGCTTAGTAATTAGGTTATATGCTATTAGTGCAACTTAAAAAGGTTCAGTAGGTCAATTGCAACACCGTATAGATAATTTAAGAAACCTCAAAGGTGTTTAATTTCACGAAACCATGTCTACAAGAACTGGTTTAAATTGGGAACAGCTAGACACTTCAATTATTTTAATGATGAGAGTGAACTCTGACAGTTTTAATATGACATGACAGTCAATAAAAGATCTTAAAATATTTTACTAAGAAAGTATTTTAAAATATCTAAACAAAAAACAACCAATTAACGTCGTGTCATTTACTGATTCAAAATTACCATCCGTTTTCCAGCTTGGGTCTATTGAAGTCGCTAAGTTATGGTAAAACATTATGCCATAGCAGTTAGTGTTCTATTATTCCTGAGTCTATTTTTTTTTTTATTGTACGAAGTAAACCTACTGTCTGCAGGCGAATTTTATTATGGCTGAAGTCAATACAGCTACTATAGTGGGCTAGTTAGTTGGCCTTCTCCCAATTTGTTTTTATTCTTTATAAGACGCTAAATAAGTACCTACATAAAGAATTAGATAATCAATTTTTTTACAATTTGATTGGTTTCTGATCAGCACTTTTTGTGAGAAAGTGTCATTTTTACAACATGACTAAGTCTTCATCATCCTATGTAGGAACGTAGACTAGTAGTTTTTCCGAAATCGTATACTCATACTCTTACTTACTGAAAATAAAATCAACAATCTATAATCTAAAATAGAATAACGGCTGTAGTTACCTACTGCTTTTTTGGACGATACGTACCACTCTCACCAAATCCAAAATTCGTGCCTATACTACAAAAATTTTAATCAAACAGCGCCAGCACCAAAGGCAATGCTGTGTTAAACCACATGGAAATCCAATCACCTGGTTCATACTTGGGTACATGGCGCAATGGTTTATTTAATTATCAGTCCTACGGGGTGTAAATTAATTAAGCATATTGGCAGAGGCTTTTTGTTGTAACTTGATTAATTGATTTGTAGCTTGAGTTCGAGGTGTAAGTTACTGAGTATTCAATTATTTATTAAATTGCTGGATATTACATTTTAGTATTATCTGAGATAATACTGTAAATTATATCGTGATATAATTCACAGTATTTACAGTTTCATAATATTTTGAAAGATATTTACATAGACATGTTATCATCCATAATCAATTGATGTTATTTATAGAACATTCCTCTGTTGTTTAATTTCCCATGCCCAAAGGGATCTAAACCAACTTATGTCAATATTCATCGTCATAGGGAAAATCATCATCAGCTAACATCAATCCACTTCTGGACTAAGCCTCTCCAATGAAAAAATTTCGCCTTGGCAACCGCGCTTCTCAGGTGGACAGGCGATAGCAGTTTGACTAGCGTGGACCAGTTGGTGCTTTAGACGCTTATGGCATCCAAAGGTCATTATTGCTGTCTATTTTAGGCTAAGACAACATAACACATTCAAAATTTATTTTTTTTATAAATCGGTGACATAACATATTATATTATATCTGAAGAGCACTGCAACATACACTACTACAATTTTTTAGGTATAACTGTAGACTCCCATTTGCAATGGGGTGATCATATTAGTAGGCTGTCTGGAAGACTTAGTTCTGCCTGCTTATGCTGTAAGAAAGATAAGGCAATTTACTGATGTTGGAACGGCAAGATTAGTATATTCTAGCTACTTTTATGGCATAACGTCATACGAAATTTTGTTGTGGGGCTAGAGTAAGATACGTTAGATATTTTTTATATTACAAAAACGTGCTGTACGGGCTATTTACGGACTTCGACCCCCGTGACACGCTGAAAGAGCTCTTCAAAGAGATTAATATACTTACAGTGGCTTTCCAATACATTTTCGAGAATATTATTTACGTTCGTAAGAACATACATTTATTTCTTAAGAAAAGTAACGTATACAATTTCAATACCCAGAAAACTGATTTTGATTTTATAATTATTAGACTTTACTGTAACAGCCGGTCTATTTTGAATATACAGGCTGACTATTTCATAACAGTCAAATCTTCTTCTTTATCATCTTTTGGTCGTAGCGTCGTGACAATATTTCTTTACTTCCGTCGGATTTATTAAAAATTGAGTTTACTTACTTAAAATTAAAAACTATGGTGCGAAAGATACCTATTTATGGGTGAAAACTTGATTTACATTTTATTACTTCATAAATGAGCTCTAAGTACCATAATAATAATTCTTTATTCGCACAAAAAAAACATAAAGGTTGTTACAGTAAAACAGTTTACAAAGGTGAGCTAATCTCTATAAGAGATCTCTACCAGCCAACCTAACTGGTGTGGAAGAAATGCATTTAAACGGGCACAGTAATGTGCATTTAGAAGAAAATAAGAAAATTTACAAAAAAAAAACTAGCATAAGATATGATAAATATACCTACTTAAACTACACTCTAATATACTTCAAATTAAATTATATATAAAAAAGGATAAACCTACTTATAAAATACATACAACACATACATATATATACATTTGACGACCATTTGGATCAGCGGTAGTTAACGCTGCTTCTGAGCCATGGGTCGCGGGTTCGATCCCCGCACAGTACAAATATTTGTGTGCATGAACATGTCTGTTTGTACTGGTCTGGGTGTTTTCTATGTATTATAAGTATGTATTTACAAAAAAAAAGTATATAAGTAAGTTTATCGGTTGTCTAGTACCCCATGCGACAGGGTACTTAATAGTACCTTAATTTGGGACTAGATGGCTCTGTGTGGCCCAGCGTGGTATGTCTTAAAATTTAAAAAAATATATATATATACCTACATAAACTAAATACATTGTAATGATTGAGATAAATAGTGCTCTTTTAAACTAATCTTGAACGATGTTATAGAAGGGCTGCTTTGTATAGCCTTGGGGAGTTTGTTCCATAGTCGCACAGCTTGGGAAGAGAAGAAGTTGAAAAATAACTTAGTGTTTGCTCTAGGAACATCGTAGTGATGCAATCGCGCCTAGAGCGGGGATCAGGAGGTAAAAGTTGGAAGCGGGAGCGAAGGTACTCAGGGGTAGCAGGGTCATACAGGATCTTAAATAGGAAAGAAAGGATGTGCACATTACGACGAAGTCGAATTGGTAGCCATTTTAATTTAGCGCGAAATTCGGAGACATGATCGTATTTGCGAAGACCAAAGATAAAACGAATAGCCAGATTTTGTAGGCGCTCAAGTTTGTTAAGCAATTCTTCAGTCACATCCAGGTAACATACATCAGCGTAGTCAAGAATAGGTAGGAGTAGAGCTTGTGCAAGCAAAATTTTAGTCTGAAAGGGAAGAAAGTACTGGTGTCGCTTAAGGGAGTTAAAAGAATAGTGCATGCGCTTACTCACCTCACTAACTTGTGCTGACCATGACATATCACTGTCTATTATAATCCCAAGGTTTTTTGCTTTATTCGTGTAGGGAATTTACCATACTGAACGGCTAAATAATATTTTGAAGATGATGAAAAAGTCTCCTGTATGTATTATTAGACCCGGCTTTGCACGGGTTTTCCATTTCAGATAATGCAAATAATAGTACTTTCGTGACTATATTCACCCTTTTCCTATCAGTATTTTTAAAGCAGTATTTTTCATACAATTATCAAAAATAAAACATACCATATAAACCTTCTCCTAAACAATATAGACATAACAAAACAAGAATAATCAAATTTGGTAAGTACAGTCGATCGAAAGTTATGCGCGTAACATACATTTCGATGATTCATTTTTCTTTAAATAGATTAAATAGACATCAACCCTCGTTAAGATCGAACCAATTTAAATAGGTTTTGCAAGTTCTCATAATTAAACCTTTTGTTCGGAAAGTTACCAACAGGCGAGCGACAGCTACCTAAACAACAACATTTTAGCGAGCTTGTAATGTAACATCACCGCGAATGCGCGACGCTAAGTTTGATGTAGGTAATCCTGAAGCGACGACAAATACCTACTTGAAACGTATTAGCGTTTAGGTATAAACCTTATCGCAAGGAAAAGTTACAAAATAAAGAGTATATAGCATATATGAAATGTGGCATTGCGAATAGAAGTAATAGAACGAAAGGCTTGATGTTCTCTGGCAAAGTATACCTACCTACTTACTCCCTGAAAACTGAGACACTATTTAATTTGTTTTCTTTAATGTTGCCCTTTAAAGGGAAATCTTTGTAAGCTATCGATGCTCCATTGTAAGGGCTAAAGACTAAAAGAAACACGACACAAAGAGTGTTAAGATACACCCTTATAGCACAAATGGCTGACGAAGGTCGGAGGGCCGAGAGGGAAAATAAATGGCGGCATCGATTGGACATCACCCCATAGTAAAGGGAACAAACACGGTTTGACCTTTACGTTTTATATCATAAAAACGAAAAAAAGATTGATAAAGTATCTAAAACTAATAATACTTTTCTAATACTTCATTCACCTTAAGTAATGCGATCCTGCGTGTGTTACTACACTTATATACAAATGGATACGTATTTTAGCGAAATTATCTTCTAAGTATATTTAAAAAGTATATTCATCTATTAGAGGTATAAATTTTCCGGTAACTATCTAATTCAGTAATTTTGGAGCTATAAACATTGTCATAACGGATTGTTACAAATAATACAAATATTTCTTTCTTCCTTCCTATCGCTTTGACTCTTATTACATAAGTTTACTTACCATGTTACAAAACGCATGTTTTACTTACGCCACACAGTATAAGATCTAAGCTAATTTACTCTAGGTAACGTAACGCAAAATCGCATGCATTTGCGTATAATTCATAAGCTAACCCAGATACTCATAACTCACCCTTTGCAGCCCTTGCCCTCGGGTCAACGACCGCAAGGTCACCAGCTGATGGCGTCATGCGATCGATGATGTCCTGTCAGCTGTTAGGTCAATTGTTACAGTTTTCTATATGTGCATGTGGATTGAGTGTTCCTTTTTTTAAAAGTTTATCCAAATATTACGAAATTCACGAATGTTTTAGGAAAAAATTGTGCAAATTTAATGGAGAAGATAAAAAAATTTGTGACAAGTAAAGATAAAAAGTTATGGTCAATTAACTGAAACACTCACACCACCGACTGAGAAAAATTCTGTAAGTATCTCGTTTCTTAAAAAGTGTGAATCTATTTTTTTGTGATATGATTGGGCCTAATTAGTGACGCATATTCACAATTGTGCAATCGTTTTTAACGGTTTATTTAGATTTTACTAAGATATCTTTAGAACACTCAATCCTCACATTGTGCACAAGGAGTGTTCCTAAAATCTCAAACTTTGGCTACATAAATTCTTGATTTTGTTTCTCTATTACACGAGCACGATCCCGAATGAATTGGGGGCATAAAAATATTAACATAAAATATAATATTTATAGAGTAATTTAAAAAAATCATGTCATTGTAATGTGCCGTGTGAGTGTTCCATGTTTTAGCGTATATTTAGCTAAACCGAACTTGGATGCAAACACAGACAACATCAAAAAAATTCACAGAACGTTAACACTTCTTCTGTTTTTGTGAACGTTTAATTTACAAAAATAGTTAACTTTTTCATATTTCCATATAAATAAATTTTTAGGGTGACCATAAATATCTACATGAAAATTAGACATTTTTAATTGTGTTAAGCAATTTATTAAAGACAATATTGACAATTTATTAGGAGATTTGTGTAATAAACAATTAACTGTCAAAACAAAAATATTCATAGTCAAGACAAGACAACCGATATCCGTCGGGTCCGGTAGTTAAAAGAAATAGTAAATGACTCATGCTACAAATATTTTCATAGCATATTTAGATTCGTAAAACATTGGCGATCAAATGAATAAACAAATATCATTATTTTTTATTTTTGTACGTGAATCGTAAAGCGGTCAACAGAATACACTTACCTACCAAGTTTCAACAGACAGACAGACAGACAGACTTGACGAAACTATAAGGGTTCCGTTTATTGCAATTCGGCTACGGTACCCTAAAAAACATCAACTTTGAAAGAAATTATAACAATTAATTTTTTTGCACATCTGGCATTTTACAAATTTATTTGTCATATTTAAAACTCTTATTTCAAAAATGATTTTCATATTGTTGCTTCTAGGAAACAAGCTGACCATGGGCTTCCTGAGTGGACTGTATACGAAAACACTTGTTGATTTCTTCTGAGTTTATTTTCTTTTCTTTACAGGTGACGGTACAATTTTTGCCTGATCACGTCCTATTCTTATTTACATTTCTTAAATTAGCCTAGTGACTATATTAAATTCGACATTTTTCTTGATACATTCACACTGCAAATGTAAGCCTCGAACTGGCCCTTCTGCGCCGACGTAATCTGCTAACTCTCGATCAATCAGTGTAACTGTTGACCCCTCGTCAAGTAAAGCGTTCGTGCGTACTCTACCCATTGGTTCTTCTACAGTGATCGGACATACTTATAACAATACCTTGGACGCGTCTATCGAATGATTGACAGATGCGACCACTTCCTGGTTTTGTTCATCTTATAACCATCTCTGTCATTTGAACATCTTTCTGTCTTTGTCGCTCTTGAGTAAGAATGTCGCAAGGCTCCTCTGTGGTGGGTAGCTGCGTTTCTTCGCGATTCCGGGACTGCGACTTGTCTAGCCAGTCGTCCACTCTGGCTTGACTACCACCGGTAATGCTCTCACGGTCATCGTCGTTTTCCATAATTGTAGCTATTTCATATTCTAATCTTTTTTGAATTAAGCTTTTCTCAAGTGCGGCGAGCTTCACTGCTCCGCTTGTCTAATTCGTGCGGCAACGCTTGACCCCCTCGATGATGGTGCCTTAGTCCGTGGCACGTCTGTGTCGGCGTTGGCATCTTCTCTATCGGTGCCGGGTGGAGACGGCTCCATAATATATCCGCCTTCTGCGGGTACTTGACTCCTTGATGTTTGCACCGATGGCGATGCATATGGCTCTTCTAAATCACATCGTCTTAAGTTTTCTATTGTTTGACTCCCGGCGGCCTCAGCTTGTCTTCGTGTTGTTGGCATCTTTTTACTTGCAGCCCCTACTCCTAACAATCCCGGACAGGTACGCTACCGTGGGGAGCCTGTCTGGGGATGGATAGTCGTGCAGGCGTGATAAGGGAGGAACCACCCAGCAGAGAATGTACGTAGCGTGCTCTGTCCTGGCTGGAATCACCAGAACCCTCAGCAGTGCCTACAGTCCGGCCCCTACGCTTGTGCACACCATACTGGCGTGGTCGGACTAGTTCGTAATCGTTTTGCACGATATACGGCAGCTCGTCCGTTAACTGTACCGCCTGGGAACGGCGTTAACTCGGAGCAAACACCGTTTGACACCGTCGGGTGGTGAATGCCCGAGCCACGTCTGGTTACACTTTCTTTTCTTCGCTACACAACGAACGGTTACGACAATGTTGTCCTTGTCTTGCTGGCATCACTGTAGCACTTATCTTCAGACTGATCTGGATCAATGACCAGAACTTGTTGCTTCTAGGAAATAAGCTGACCATGGGCTTCCTGAGTGGACTGTATACGGACGAAAATACTTATTGATTTCTTCAGAGTTTATTTTCTTTTCTTGACAGGTGACCGTGAGAACAGGTACAATTTTTGCCTGATCACGTCCTGTTCTTATTTACATTTCTTAAACTAGCCTAGTGACTATACTAAATTCCTCATTTTTTTTGGATAGACAAAGCTAACACGCATAGTCCCTTTTACTCTTTGGACACTCTCCCGATCTACCCACATAATAACTTCGGAGAAAAGAGAGGACCGATATGTGTATTGCTATCTCTGTCTTACTTATTGTAAACCTACCTACAGGTCTCTTAACATTTTTTCCACTTACAAATCCTACCTACATGGGTTTTTGCTACCGACCTTCAGAATCTGATAAGGGGGATAGGGAAAGCCTATACCTCCGCCGCGCGTGTGCGGGACGGCCTACAGTTATTTTCCTTCACCCCAGTAACTTCATACAACCATACCAGATCCTACCTAATACTTTAGATATTGTAAGTGGAATAAGAAACCGGTTTGCTATTTTATTAAAATAAAACAAGCCCTGCGCTAAAACATTTCCTTATAAACTAAGGCCCTAACAGAAAGGACGTTTATTATTGATATAATATAAACTCTTTACATACATACATATTCAAAGCTTAAATAATACAATAAAAAGGTTAATTACATACACTAAATATTAAATTGACGAGATTGACGTGTGTCCGAAACGCTTATAATGTAATTTACTTTCTGTAAGCTGACTTGCTCTAGGACCATCATACTATGAAGTACACACCTACTAAACAGGTGTTTATAGTTATAGTCATCAAATTGCATATAAAGCTCAATAAACGTGACGTATCGACAGCAATCTCAATAAATCGAACCGTCCATAACACCTTTAGGCTCATAACGGCCGAGCAGCGTCGATAAAAACCGTTATTTACCGGTTATTCTTCGCATAACAACGCACTGCGTGTTCCTTTGACATAACATGATTCTCTTAAAACTTTTTATGAATCCCCGACTCTATTTCTTGTGTAACAAGGTCTACTTTCCGCCTGAAGTAGAAGTTTACTTACACAAACCATTACCATCTAATACCAGACCTAAAAACAACACTTCTTGTAGAATTTACTCACCCGTGTTCTCTGATCATTTTAGATTGGTCTGAAATTCTAATGCTCATCAAGTTACACTGGATTTTTAGGAATATTTGGACGGATTTATGTGTTAACATTACTTTAAACTACATATCGTCGGTGCGCCTGCCAATCCTGGTATGTGTAAAATGACAACTTTTCAGGAGGAACATAAAACTGTTTGACTCGTGAACTGTTTTGATTTTTAAAATTATAAATATGTTATATGATAGAGAAAAATACAACGCTTTAGATAGTGTACCATTTATTAACTACGAGACAAAGCTTTAGTCTCTATATTTTTTTTTCCATTTTTGTGCACATATCATATTTGGTGTGCCTAAAGTTTGTTCCTGCATATTGGCGTATGTGCAAAATGTATCACATAGAAGTATTGTAATGGTTCAGTTTTTTAATTTCCACTGCAGTTATGTGCTTCAACATAAAATTAACATTAATAAAATGTGCAAAGACACAATAATCCAACTGTATTATTCAGTTATAAATATTAATTCCTCAAGATACCTAAGTTAGGAAAACACTAGAGCAATTTTAAATATTTTTATAAGTTTGTTTAATTCTACATGGCGCTCTCCTTATTAAATAAGGTATCTTTTACATATTCCTACATTATGTACCATAGAACAACCGGAATAATTATTATACTATTTTAAACACCATTTTTTCATATATCTTTTCATCATCCTTAACCTGGGACACGGGGCACTGGTTTTACACTGGGCCTGGACATGACCTGTATCTAGGCACCGGTAGCATCGAAGGAGCTTAGCCTCTAACACCTGAGCCGGTGCTGACACCCAACCTACTAATAGCCTTCCTTGCGACAACTTCTTGGCAACAGCAACTGGCACCTTAACCACAACAAATCCGGATCCAGTATAGGATTGCCTTATCTCGCCGACCTTAAAAATATCGGTAGCACAACCACCAACTTTTGCCACTGCTTCGGCCACCTCTTCTTTTGAGACAGAGTCATCTAAGCCTGCAAGCCGCACATCGGTGCTCTTTATTGGTCTGACATATAACAACCTTTACTAAATCTGACGGCAGGAGGTCTTCCTGCAGTCTTTTGGCTAGGGAGTCTGCCTTCTCACCACTTGTGGCACCGGGTATTTCAAGTAATTTATCCCCAGTTTTCGCCTTTGTGAATAGCATCCCGCTGATGCCCAGCTCTTGAATATTTATCCGGGATAAGGCATCCCGGATAGCTGATTTGTATGTCACCCCCTTTTCTAATGCCCCTGGCAGCAGGGTCAGTATGATGGCTGACGATCTGGGCGGGCGAAGTTTTGGTGTGGCGGGTTTTCCAACTGAAGGTTTAGATGTTTAGCATTTGCCTTAGATGGGGTGGCTTCGCTCTTTTTATGTCTGTTTGATCCCCGCTTCGATGTGGACGATCTATACAACATGGTGGTGGATACTGTCCGTACGGTAGGGTCTAAGTACTTTAAAACCCGCCGTCCCAAATCAAAGAAACTCTCCAGTCAGACTCTCCTACTCATGGATCAGAGAAACGAAATGAGGCTACAGAACTCAGCGGATGCCCATCGCTATCGGCAACTCAATAGACAGATATCTAAGTCTTTGAAGAGCGACCTTCGTCAATTTAATACCCGACGTATTAAAGAGGCCATTGAGCGGAACAAAGGCTCTAAAGTGTTCGCCAGAGATCTGTCTATTGGGCAAAGCCAATGACGAGGCTGAAAACTGAGACAGGTAGCATCATTGCGTCAACACCTGAAATCCTGAGGGAGATTGAGAGTTTCTATGGACAGTTATATTCCACGAAAACACCTGTTGAAAGCAAGGCTAAAGACCCTAGAGCCAAGCTTACCGGACACTATTCTGAAGATATCCCGGACGTCAGCCTGTGCGAGATTAGAATGGCTCTCAAGCAACTTAAAAACAACAAGGCGGCGGGTGATCACGGAATCACAACAGAGCTCCTTAGAGCGGGCGGTAAGCCAATACTTAAGGCCCTCCAGAAGCTCTTTAATTCTGTCATCCTCGAGGGCAAAACGCCAAAGGCATGGGGCAGAGGCGATGTGATGCTGTTCTTCAAGAAGGGTGATAAAACTCTCTTGAAGAACTACAGACCCATCTCGCTTCTAAGCCATATCTATAAGTTGTTTTCGAGAGTCATTACGAATCGTCTCACTCGCAGGTTCGACGACTTCCAACCTCCCGAACAAGCCGGGTTCCGAAAAGGCTATAGCCTTTAGTACCATAGACCACATTCAAACGCTGCGGCAAGTTATACAGAAGACCGAAGAGTATAACTTGCCAATTTGCTTAGCGTTCGTGGATTATGAGAAAGCCTTTGATTCGATTGAGACCTGGGCAGTGCTGCAGTCTCTCCAAAGGTGCCAAATAGACTACAGGTACATCGAGGTGCTAAAGTACTTATACCAAAACGCCACCATGTCGGTCCAATTACAGAACCAGAGCTCTAATCCAATCCAATTACAGCGAGGCGTGAGACAGGAAGACGTTATTTCTCCGAAACTGTTCAAAGCTGCGTTGGAGGATATTTTCAAGCTTCTGGACTGGAAAGGACGCGGCATCAACATCAATGGCGAATACCTAACACACCTGCGATTTGCCGATGATGTAGTTCTTATGGCTGAGACCTTGGAAGACCTGAACATTATGTTCGAAGATCTCGGTAATGCTTCTCATAGAGTGGGTCTTAGGATGAACATGGACAAGACGAAATCATGTTAAATGCCCATGTTGCACCCGCTCCAGTTAACGTTGGGAACATTGCACTCGAAGTTGTTGACCACTATGTTTAACTGGGACAGATAGTCCAGTTAGGTAAGTCCAACTTCGAGGAAGAGATCTCTCGTCGAATCCAGCTCGGATGGGCAGCGTTCGGGAAGCTCCGGCATATATTCGCGTCCGAAATACCTCAGTGTCTCAAGACGTAAGTATTTGACCTATGTGTGTTGCCAGTAATGACCTATGGGAGTAAGACGTGGTTGTTTACTATGGGTCTCATAAGAAGGCTCAAGATCACTCAGCGAGCAATGGAGAGAGCGATGCTTGGTATTTCCCTACTCGATCGAATCAGAAATGATGAGATCCGCAGGAGAACTAAAACAACCGACATCGCTCGAAGGATTGCATCGTTGAAGTGGCAGTGGGCGGGACAAATAGCGCGGAGAACAGATGGCCGTTGGGGCGGAAAGGTTCTCGAATGGCGACCGCGTACCGGACGACGTTCCGTGGGCAGGCCCCCTACAAGGTGGACCGACGATCTGGTCAAGGTCGCGGGAAGCCGCTGGATGCGGACAGCACAGCACCGATCGTTGTGGAGATCCTTGGAGGAGGCCTATGCCCAGCAGTGGGTGTCGTTCGGCTGATATGATGATCCCCGCTTGAACACCGTAGTCTACCCTTACTCCATGGCTGGAAGTGGTGCTGGAAGCGGGCCGAGCTCGGTTTCAGTAGGCACACTAGGCACTCGTCGCCGTCTGCTTCGAGCCCTGCCTGGTGGAGATATCGAAACGTTCGTCGTTGGAGCCTTGGCTCCGTGGCTCCCTCTGTTTGTCAGTGATGTCGTGGCTATTGGCTGAGCATCGATAGCCTTAGTTGCTTTCGGCGTCGGCCCTGCTTTCTGGATCGATTTTGTATTATCTTTCGAAGTAGCCGGTTAAGGGGAAGCTACCGTCTTGTTTGGCGCGGATGACAGTTGCTTCTGCCGTAGATGGTAGTGGTGTTGCACCTGCCAACTCTTTATCTCGTTTGCGACCAATGGCAAATGGGATAAGCCGTTTAGCCGGTAGGAGCCGATCGTTAATACCGCAGAACCGAACATTCATCATGGCACCACATTTGGCCATTAAGCTGTGCTCTATTTCTTCGCGTTCTGATAGGGCCTGTGCCAACGCCAAGGAAGGAGTAGGAAGCATGGGTTCGTCAATTTTGCTGTTGCTGTTTAAGGATTTCCATTTGTTACTTTAGCTCTTGGAGCTCCTCTGTTAACCTCGTGTTAGCAGCATTGAGGCGTTGGATTTTCTCATCTTTTGATCTCGCCACCAGTATTTCAACAAATGCCGTGACAACAGCTGCAGCATCCTTAAAGTTCCTCTCGAATACTCCTGAGACTTTCCCACTTCGCCCAGCGCAGTGAGTAATGTTATCAATGCTGGTGCGGATAGCTCGCACCAGCTCTTGCACTGTTAGCTCTTGAGATTGAATCTTAGCCCTCTCCTTTATTTGGTGAAGTTTGCGGGACCACAGTCCACACCATGGCCTCCTCCTCCACCTCATCTTTTTGCTCCTTCTTAGACTCGTTTTGAAGTAGTTCTCTTGCATCCATTTCGCATACCTACTGCTTAAGGGGCAGCAGTAGGTTATGTGGGACTCTCTTGTCGGTGCCCGACAAGCATACCCACTACAAAGACCTGCGGTGTACCTTGCGACGTATGTTGGCAGTGTATGGGTTTCCCTTAGGATGCCATCCATGCACCGCCTACGTACGGCCTATGCCCATACTTTATGCCTGAGGCCCGCTCAGGCATAAAGTATGGGTGATCCTGTACACCAGGAATCACCCCCAGTCTGGCAAGCTGTGCAATGCGAGCGTTGAGC
The DNA here is from genome assembly GCA_949315895.1 of Anania crocealis. Lineage (NCBI taxonomy): Eukaryota > Metazoa > Arthropoda > Insecta > Lepidoptera > Crambidae > Anania > Anania crocealis. The sequence goes on along the minus strand of OX438879.1, from coordinate 20,599,254 downwards.
CCCCCGACTCAACTCCAAAAATCCTACTATGTGCTACACACAGATTAAAAAATAAAAGAGATTCGAAAAATTTTATCTGGCATGTGTCACTGGACTTACCTTTCAAAACTGTTAAGTGACTTTACTACACATACCAAATTTTAAAGTAACTGTCGTTAGATTAAAGTGTACTTAAGTAATTTGGCAACGCTGTTTCTATACGGAATATGCACAAACGGGTTTTTGCATCAGTTCGGCGTTTGAAAACTAGTGACATATAGCGAATTAAAAAAAAATGAAAAAAAAGTCACATGTAAGGTTTGGCAGGCGCACCGACGATATTCTAAAATGATACTCGTATAATATAGTTATTTATACCACCTATATTTTACTAGCTTTGATTAAGAAAAATATGGACAATGTGTGTTTTTTTAGAAATTATATGAATTTACGCGATTATTTTATATCGAAAACGTCTAGTTACCTTAGGATCAAAGTTTGTTTACGACTGCAAATGCAGTTGTTATGGTTTAACAATCTTACTAATACTACTATAAATATGCAAAAGTTTGGATGAATCACGTCAGCACGCCTTAACGGCTGTACACATCCAAATGAAATTTCGGCACGCAGAATAGCACATTAGCTACGTGGTAGCAAGCAGCTAGTAAACTTATAAATTAAGCGATGCAGACCCAGAAAATATTCCAGGCCTGACAAGTGACAATTACCCAAATCGATATAAATGTACCTTCTGAGGGTTTGTCATATAATACATTTGTCAGTACTATTCAGAGCCATTATTGTCCGTGCTCTCTGAATTGCGTCCCAGGCATACAGCGCCTGTGGAGAAGCTACTCCACACGTGCCTCAACAGGTACGGAGAACAACACGGGGAGTCCCAGTCACCGGTGATAAGCTTTGCGCTAACGGACGTAGGCGCGGGCGCCAGGGGTGACTCCTGTCGGTAGGATAGTCCATCGTGGCTAACTGACCAGTTACGGCCTGCCTTAGCTGGGCAGCCCCCGGCCAGTAAGGTTCTGGTCCGTCCCTCATCCTGCGCTTCTATAGGTGTGTGGAGCAGCAGGCATGTCACAGTGTCTGAAACAGGATGGGTATCTAATGCACCTAGCAAAACAATAAATAAAAATTTTACATGCATCACTAATGTCACAAGATTTGCCACATGGAATGTGAGAACTATGCTCCCAGGAATCGACAATATAACATCATCCACCGACAGTATTCCAGAACTCAGAAAAACCACCGTCATTGATAGAGAACTTCTTCGCCTCCGTATTGATGTGGCCGCACTGCAGGAGACCCGTCTTCTGGAGGAGGGCAGTATTCGTGAGGAGAATTACACTTTCTCACATTGAACGCACCGCCTCAATTAAATATCTAGGCGTCATGGTAGACAGTCAGATGACCTGGACACCGCATATACAAGCTATGATCTCACGCATTAGGAAGCTTATATTTGTATTTAAACATCTACGCTCAGCTGCTGACTTTAACTGTCTCATCACTGTGTACTATGCCCTAGCGCAATCAATTTTATCTTATTGCATAACTTCCTGGGGTGGGTCGGTGAAATCTCATATGCTGGGACCCGAAAGAGCTCAACGAGCGGTTTTAAAAGTTCTCGCCAAAAAGCCTATTCGCTTTCCTACAACGGAACTGTATTCCATATGCAGGGTTCCCACAGTGCGTCAGCTTTTCGTTCTTGCCACTGTTCTTCGAAAACACTCCCAGCTTCCGTACGACCCTAAGTTTACAGAGCTCCATCGTCGATCCGACAGGGTCTGTAAAATTGTACCTCGTCGAACTTCTCTTGCAGCTCGTCATTTTTATTATATAAGTCCCACTCTGTATAATAAAGTAAATAAAAAGTTAAATATCTACCCGTTACCCTCCTATAAGTGTAAAATTAAATGCCTGGATTGGCTTCTCACTCTATCTTATGAAGATACCGAGGCCTTAATTAAAAAATCCTTTTAAATTCCTGACAAACTTACAAACTTACAAATGCCTATATCTACACGCAGTTTACATAAATACACACCAATGTACGCATACACACACATGAACACATATACGCACACATCACACACACACACTCACACACCACACATACACCCACACACACCACACACGTTACACTAAATTTTTAAAATTAGTTTGCATATGGAATTGTATAACTTCTCCGGAGGGGGGCGTTGACTTCTGCGCCACAGTTTTAACTTTTGCAGAGGTCATCGTTTTTCCCGATTAAATTAAGAACCTATGTTAAAATTCCTAATAAAGATATATTTATTATTATTATTATTATTATTATTCTGGAAGGGCAAAAATGATGGCGAAAGATGAGATCACGGTGTTAGGTTTGCCGTCCGTAACTGCCTGCTTGGATGTATTGAAACTCCTATATGTGTGTCTGAACGTTTGATGTCACTGAGACTGATGTCAACTTTGGGTCCTATTACTGTTGTCTCGGCTTATGCACCAACTCTAAAAGCCCCTGCTGATGTGAAGGACAGCTTCTATGAAGACTTATGCCAATGTCTGGAGAATGTTCGTATGTCTGATAGACTCCTGCTGCTCGGTGATTTTAACGCAAGGATTGGAGATAGGTCTGGGGACTGGCCGGAGTGCATTGGTAATCATGGAATTGGCAACCTCAATGAAAATGGACAACGATTGCTGGAGTTATGCGCGTCACTCTCACTTTGTGTGACGAACACCTACTTTAGGAATAAATATTCTCACAAAGTTTCATGGAAACATCTACGCTCGGGTCATTGGCATCAGATCGACTTCATTATCACACGGAGAAGGGACTTGCGCGACATCCTTAATTCCCGTACTTATTACAGTGCAGACTGCAACACCGATCATTCCTTAGTTATGGTCAAGTCACGCCACGTTCCAAAGAAAATTCGCTCTGCTAAAAAAGCAAACCGCAAAATCACACTGAACACTGCAGCTATGCTAGATAAAACCTTATGTAAGGACCTAGAGACACCGGTTAAACATAAGCTTAGCAGGGAAATCTTAGAAACATCTTCAAGCGCTGAAGTGATGTGGCAACTAATAAAGAGGGAAATTTCAAATTTCAAATTTCAAATTTTATTTATTTCAAATTTTCAAATTTTATTTATTTAATACTTAAGTCAACAAGTGTAGTTTAAATCTACAAATACAATATGTTCAAAAATAACCTAAGTGCCTGAACTAGGATTTCCTGTATTTCAGGCATAGTCTATAAAATAACTCAAGCATCTGTAAAGGTATTTAGCACGAGAGTAAAGATAACTACTGACTGGTTTGCTGAGTACGAACATATTCTGTTGCCGTTAATTGAGAAAAAAAGAACAGCTTACTTAAATCTTTTGAACAGCCATAGGGATCCAGCCAAAGAGACTGCATATAAGGCAGCTAAAGCGGACGTACAACGTGACAGTCGTAGTTGTGCTATTGAGTACTGGGTTAAACTCTGCCGATCTATACAGCAATGCCGAGATGTGGGTGACTTTCGGGGCATGTACCGGGGAATAAAAACTGCATTCGGCCCAACGAAAAATAAACGTACCACACTCAAAGACCTTGATGGAAACCCAATTGCTGACAGAAATAGGGAACTCGATAGATGGGCGCAACATTACTCCAATCTATGCTCTCAGGAGGTTTGCATACACCCCAACGCACTAGCTGGTTTCCGTTGGGATCCCACGGCGGCTGAGCTTGATGAACCTCCTACATTTGGTGAATTCTTGAATGCTCTCCGTGGTCTAAAGTTGGGCAAAAGTACAGGTCTTGGCAACATTCCTGCGGAACTTGTAAAACTAAACTACGTTGCATCTCCTCTGTACACTCTTTTGCTGTGTTGTTGGGAAGAGGGCGCAATTCCTCAAGATATGAAAGACGCCGATATTATTAGCTTATATAAAGGCAAAGGAGATAGAGGTGACTGTAATAATTACAGGGGCATATCCTTGCTAAGTATCGCGGGAAAGGCATTCGCAAAAGTGATTTTAAAAAGACTAAACACCTTAGCTTCTCGAATTTACCCCGAATCGCAGTGTGGGTTTAAAACTGGCTGTTCAACTACCGACATGATATTTACTCTTCGCCAACTACAAGAAAAATGCCGTGAACACCGCACACCGTTGTACATGGCCTTTATCGACCTTAATAAGGCATTTGATACTGTGAATAGAGAGGGACTTTATGAAGTACTGTTTAGAATAGGATGTCCTCATAAATTACTATCACTCATCAGGTCATTTCACGATGGCATGAACGGTTCCATTATATTTGACGGCGAAAAATCAGCGCCATTTGGCGTGAACCGTGGAGTCCGACAAGGGTGCGTGCTAGCACCAACCCTTTTTGGAATTTTCTTCTCTGCGCTGCTTTTGACTGCTTTTGAGTCTTGTGACGTCGGAGTACATCTGCATACTAGAAAGGATGGAAGACTGTACAACATTAGTCTCCTCAAGTCTAAAAATAAGCGTCTGGACTTAATTGCTAGAGAACTTCTGTACGCGGATGTTGCTGCACTAGTTGCGAACACTGAAGGCGAACTCCAGGAGTTGGTGTCGCGTTTTAGCCACGCCTGCCATCTGTTCTCTATGAGCGTGAATGCAAAGAAGACTGTCGTCATGGTGCAAGGCATAGACCGACCGCCGAGGATCACTCTAGATGGCGCTATACTTGAGGTCGTGGATAGCTTTTGCTACCTTGGCTCAACCACCACCTCTTCTTTATCAAACGACAACGAGATAGACACTTGGATTGGCAGAGCATCAACTGTTTTTGAGAAGCTTTTTGCACGCGTTTGGAGGAATTCTAAGCTCAATACGAATCGAAGTTAGATGGCGCTGCCGTCAAGTAAACACTAGTCTCCGTATTTAAGTTATAAAAAATAGTGATAGTTCTTTTTTTCAGCAAATATTTCTACAAATTGAATCATTGTGATTGAAACATTGAGGAAAACGTTATCTTAAAAAAGTATGTTGGTTTTCGTAGTTTAAGACGAATTTTAAAGTTTTCATCCGAGTGGCTGCATTTAGGCGGCAAAAGTGTGAAACAAAACATGTAAAAGGAATAAACAAACTTATTACATCGTTTTGACCTAAAAAAACTGTGTACATATTATCAAAATAGCCAAATCTTTGAACAAATAATCCGAAACTACAAAGTGCCAATAGTAGGAAAGTGCAAAAATTCCTGTGCACATTTTTTTGCCATAAGTCATAATAACGAACTTTTTACGATCATTGCCGTCATGCATAGACTAATTTCGACAATCTGGACATTCAACGAATAGCTTTGTGTACAGTGCGTAGTAAACTGTCTTAGGCACCGACTTTAAATCACGCACGCTCTGAACTTTTTGTATGAAGATTTTTTTCTGAGAACAAAATTTAATACAAGTATACATTTCGTCGCACTCATACCCGATCTGATTCAAAGGAAAGATCTTGCGCTGTTTCATCACTAGATGACACTACCAGTAGCTTACCCGATTTATCAGCCGAAGACGATTTTGACATAGTACGAGTAAATAAATACAAAGAACAGATTGATGAACTCATTGATCAATTAAACAGAGCAGAGGCACAAATTGAATCACTTTCCCGAGAGAATTATAAGTTAAAACAGTTGAACAATGAACTTATTAAAAAAACATTGGTAGCAGTAAGACACCTAAAAGCCCGGGTAAAAAAAAGAAATCTAAATCACCAAAAATAAAAGGTCAAATGCCTTCACAAGCGGACCAAGTAACTGAAAAATGTACAATATCTAACGAAAAGAATAATAGTAACCATACAAATAAACGAACTTTGGACATTGTTATGCCTCCAAATGGTCGTAAGCAAAACGATCATACCAGGAAAATATGTATGCTAAGCACTGACAATAAAAACAAAATACTTAAAATAGCTGAAAATACCTTGCAGGATTATGAAATGTGTCACTACCTCTACCCAAACTGTGACATAAAACACCTATTAACTGATATTGAGCAAAAATTAGCGGGGTACACTATCAATGACTTTTGCATAATATTGATCGGAGAGGCAGATTTTAGAACTACTAAGGATTATATCCGATTGATCTACCACATCCGAGATATCCTAAAGCCAATAAACCACACAAATATTATAATATGCCTACCGACATATAAATATGGACCATTTCAAAATATGTTTAATTGGAGGGTTGAAACCTTTAATAAACTCTTATATTTGGATATCATGACCCATGAACATGCATACTTATTGGACTCAAATCAGAATTTGCATTATGATTGCCGTATGTTCCATAGACAATTTGGTTCCGTTAATGGCCGCGGAATGCACACCATATTTAACAACTTGCAGGACTTGATTACTGTCATTGAAGATTTTGACCAGATTGATAAGCGACCCGTTGTCGACCAGGAGTCACTAACAGAACCGGAATCTTTGTTTTTTCGAAAATAAATTTCTTTACATATTACACCAAAACATTACAAGTCTCCTAAGTAAGTCAGACGCGCTTATAATCAATTTGGAAGAACTAGTAGATACAATGATAAATGTTGATGTCCTTTGTATCACGGAACATTTTATGATGACGGGATATGAATCGTTCCTTAATCTACCAAATTACACACTGGCCGCATGTTTCAGCAGAAACAACAGTAAAAGAGGGGGCGCCTGCATCTTGGTTAATATGGAACTGAAATCGCAAGAACTTCCAGAAGTAAAAAAAAATTCTTTACTTAATGTATTTGAATGCTGTGCCATTGAGTTAACCGACTATAAAATTGTAATCATATATGTATATCGGGTGCCAAACCCAAACTATAATTTAATTGTATTCTTTGTCAAGTTTGAGAAAATTTTAGTATATGCTTCAAAATTAAAATGTAATAATGTAATTATTGCTGGTGATTTCAACATTGACATATTAAAAAATAATAATGTAACGGCTGACCTAGTATGTTTACTATTGAACTATAATTTTAAATTTTCTCTTAAACAACCCACTAGGCTTGTTAGTAAGGCATGCCTTGACAATTTCGCTCATAATTATAAAAAGACATGTAAGGCTGAAGTGTTAGAATTCGGCTTATCGGACCATACGGCTCAACTTATAAAAGTACCTGTTAAAAATATAATAAAACTAAAATACTGGCGCAAGAATGTACTAGATTATAGCCTAGAAAACATAAAAAAATTCAAAAGGTGCATAGAAAATCTATCCTTTGCTAATATGTACCAAAGCGATGACCCAAATTTAGCATACCGGTGCTACTTGCAGGAATTTCAGCTTTTCTATGACTTATGTTTTCCATATAAACAAATTAAAATTAAAGTGACTAAAAAAACAAAATGGATATCCCATGGATTAAGATTTGTAGTAAAAAGAAAAGAGAATTATTATGGACATACAGGAAATCACCTACGGCATCTAATAAATTAAATTATAAAAAATTCACAAAATTTAAAAAAAAAATTATAAACTTGACCAAGCGAGCTCGTAATATTTATAACATTAAAATAAGTGACAATAAATCTAAAACAACATGGCAAATTATTAATAAGTCAAGATTGAAAATACCAACTTCATCGATATCCAAAATAAAAGTAAATAACAGTTACATAACTGATTCCAAACAAATAGCGGAATATTTTAATGATTATTTCATTGACAAAATTAAACCACTCGAGAAACGCGGACAAAATGTTACCAATCACCTTAGTTTAAGGCTTAATTCCATGTTTTTAGCTCCAACTTCACCAATACAAATATTTAACATCATTAAAAATTTAAAAAACACAAATAGTGTGGGGCATGATGGCATTTCCACAAGAATAATAAAAACTGTAAATGAAAACATTTGCGAGCACATTAGTTTTATTATAAACCTAAGCATTCAAAGAGGTATTTTTCCCAACGATCTAAAAATGTCTGTAGTAAAGCCACTATTCAAAAAAAATTACAAAGAATTAATGGAATATTATAGACCTATTGCATTAATGTCAGTATTTAGCAAAGTTTTTGAAAAATACATTCACAATGAACTAAACAATTATTTAGAAAAGAATGATATTCTAAACCGCTTTATTGAAGAAGAGTGTAGTATGCATGGCTCCCAAAATATATAATAAAATTCCTCAAAGTTATAAGTTGATGTCTAACAGCCTATTTAAAATTTATATGAAAAAGAAACTAATTGACAAATGCTACTCGTATTACAGTATAAATGACTTTCTTAACGATACATTTTGACATTACTATCTCTAACAAATGTTTAATTTTTTTTTTGGTTTTGAGAAAAATTTATTACATAATTAAGTATAATTTGTCATTGTTAATATTTATTGAAATTAGAGAAGCTTTTGTAAAAATTTGCATGTCGAATATCGGCCAGACATGTTGATACTAACACCAACATAACATCAAAATATCTCACACATGTTTCTGCAAATAAATATATCTTTATTTTTATCTTTATCTTTAATACTTACACTAAGATCCTTGTATACCAAACGTGTGTCCTGAGTATATTGTTGTATGCATCTGAAACGTGGACTACATATGCGAAACAAGTACGCAAACTCAATGCTTTCCACATGCGCTGCCTGAGGACTATAATCGAAGTTACTTGGAAAGATAAATTGCGAAACGAAGTAGTACTCTCAAAAACGCGTTGCTGCAGCATATCTTCTATGTTAAAGCAAAGAAGACTTCGCTGGCTCGGTCATGTACAACGCATGAATCCTGAGAGACTACCACGTCAAGTAATGTTGGGTCAACTGGCGAATGTGAAAAGACCTGTCGGACGTCCAGTTTTACGTTTCAAGGACTCCTGCAAGCGCGACATGAATAGCTTTGGTATCCAGCTCGAGGGTTGGGAGAAGCGCGCCGAAAAGAGACCTGAATGGCAACATGTCATAAAAGTCGGTGTGTCGAAACACGATGATGACTGGCTGGAGAATATTAAGTCTTCGTCGTGCTTTACCACCCCCTGCGGACTCGCGTTATGTGTGCGATTGATGTGGCAAGAAATGCCGCGCGCCTATAGGGCTTTATAGCCATCGGCGGCGCTGCGGTAACCCGTGAAAAACCCACTAGAGCTGCAACAATCATCTACAACAGATGCAGTGGCCAATGATGATGAGTTGACCCCGCGAACTTCGTATCGCCCCAGGATAATGGTATTTAAATTTTGTTTTAATGTCATTGTTATCAAATATGACGTTACCTTACCAAATTACCTTACACCGTCTTCTGTTAAAATCGTATGGAACTCACAGTTTGTTAGAGACAAATAATTTAAAATAAAATAATATTACGACTATAAATTGAGATTTAAGCTACCCCATCTCTCAAGTTGGATCAAACTGCACACGGTGTGCAAATTTGATTAAAATCGTTTCAGTAGTTTAGGAGTCCATCGCGGACAAACAACGTGATACTTACGTAATTTATAAAGATAAAGATAAGATAAGATAAGATAAGCTAAGATAAGATAAGAGAAGCTAAGATTTTGTCACTTATATAAAATTGGTGAATTATAAGTATAAATTTTTTTGTGAATAAAGTTTGATTTGGTAAATTTTATTTTATTTTATTTTATTTTATTTATTTGGACAACCAACAAAACAAACACTAATACAAGAGCAATGAGTTAGATCATAAATGGACTTAAAGCTAAGTGCCGTCTCAATTACAGGCTGCCACGGCTTGCAATGTGGACTACAATTATATTACCTAAGACTAAGACAAACTAAATTTTGATTGGGACCAGATTTTAGCAACTTATACCCTATCTAACAAAAAAACCGGCCAAGTGCGAGTCGGGTTCCGTACCATTGACTAGGTAAACAACAGTAGGAAAATAAATTTAGTTAATGTAGTGCCCACCTGTTACCATTTATTGATATCGAGCAAAAATTTTGGGATTGGGATGTAGAGAGGCGAACCACCATCTTTCACCCCTTGCCAACCTCACCTGCACGCGGTCCATCTGAAGGCGTATTTAAATGTAGCGGGCCGGTGACGGGCAGCAGAGTCATCGGTGCAAGAAGCTACGCCCTGCGATCGCCAACCCGTCTGCCCAGCGTGGCGATTATGAGCATAACCTTCAATGCAGACGCACAAACAGCCACGGCCCCCAGTTCCCGGCGGTCCCGCTATTCCTGGTCATGGTGGCGACCACGGTAACGGCAGGTCGGGGAGTGCGAAGAATCTCCGGGTCACGGGAGGCCACCAAAAACAACTGACCCTGGTGACATACAACGGACGCACGCTACGGTTAGACTCGCATCTGGCTCAACTTCAGGTGGAACTTCAGAAGATTAGGTGGCATATCCTAGGGCTATGTGAAGTCCGAAGAGAGGGCGAGGACACCATAACCCTCGAGTCGGGCCACTTATGTACTTTTGTGAGGGAGACCAACAATCCCAAGGTGGCGTTGGGTTTCTGGTAAATAAGTCCCTTTCCGACAACGTTGTGGAAGTGTCCAGTGTGTCGAACAGGGTAGCGTACCTTATTTTTAAGGTCACTGAGAGGTATAGCCTCAAGGTGGTTCAAACGTTCGCATAGACCTCGAACACTCGGACGAAGAGGTGGAGCATATGTTTGATGACATATCAAAGGCCCTTCACTTCACCACTTAGACTCACTACAGCGTTGTTATGGAGGACTTCAACGCTAAATTGGGAGTACAGAATTGCAACGAATCGGTAGTAGGATCCCATGGATTTGGATGCAGAAACCATAGGGGGCATATGCTTGTCAACTGCCTCGAACGGGATCTTCTTGATAAACTTCTTCTTAAAGGAACAGCCCCAAAGGAAGTGGACGTGGTGATGCCACGACACTATGACGAAAAATGAGATTGACTTTATCATGACCAACAAGAAGCATATATTCAGAGACGTCTCCGTGATCAACAGGTTTAATATCGGAAGCGATCACCGACTCGTTCGAGGCTCTCTGAATATCGATTTTAAGGCTGAACGTGTCCGTATGATGAAGTCAAGGCTCCAACCTACTTTGTTCCAAACCATGATAGGATCTGAAACGTTCCAGTAAAACCTGGAAAACCGACTCGCTGCCGTGGAAACCACAATAGACGTAAACCAGAACCTCGAAAATGTGGTTCGGATCCTCAGGGAAGAAGGTACGAGATTTTGTGAAATGCAGCGTAAGAGCAGGAAGTCAAAGCTTTAGGAAAGGACTTTAGGGCTGATTAAGAAACGTTGCCAAGTAGATTGGCGATACGTGCAAGTTATGAGATGTCTCTACTAAAAGTCGCCACCATATCCGTCAAAGTACAGAATCAGTAAACAAAACCTATACCGTTGCATCGAGGAGTGAGGCAAGGGGATGTCATTTCCCCGAAATTGTTCACAAATGCAATGGAGGATATGTTCAAGACGCTGCAATGGAAAGGAGGAAGCATCAACATCAATGGCGAATACATCTCTCACTTGCGATTTGCAGACGACATCGTCATTATGGCAGAGAAGCTGCTGGACCTACAACAGATGCTGAACGACCTGGCTGACTCTTCTGTGCGCATCGGCTTGCGGATGAACCTGGATAAAACCAAGGTTATGTTCAATGAACATGTACTACCGCAACCGATTGCGATGCACGGTACCTTCCTCGAAGTGGTTCAGAAATACGTGTAGGTACCTCGGGCAGACATTGCAGTTAGGTAGAAACAACTTTGAGGATGAGGTGAACAGAAAAATTTAGTTGGGTTGGGCAGCATTTGGAACACTACGTCAAGTCTTCTCATCGTCGATCCCACAATGCCTCAAGACGAAAGTCTTCAATCAGTGCGTCCTACCCGTCATGACATACGGAGCCTAAACGTGGACACTGATGGTACGGCTAGTCCACAAGTTCAAAGTCGCTCAGCGGGCTATGGAAAGAGCTATGCTCGGAGTTTCTCTTAGAGATAAAATCAGAAATGAGGTGATCCGGCAGAGAACTAAAGTTACCGACATAGCCCACCGGATTAGCAAGCTGAAGTGGCAGTGGGCTGGCCATATTAGCCGCAGAACCGACAACCGATGTGGTAAACGAGTTTTTGAGTGGAGACCGCGTCTCAGCAAACGTAGTGTAGGACGCCCTCAGGCCAGGTGGATTGATGATTTGCGCAAGGTGGCTGGCAAGAGCTGGATACGAGAAGCCGAGGATCGACCTGAGTAACGTGCAATTGGAGAGGCCTATGTCCAGCAGTGGACTGTGATAGGCTGATGATGAGCAAAAATAGGCATAAATGACGTTTTTTGTGTGGGAGCCCTCGTTAAATATTTATTTTATTTTGTTTTTAGTATTTGTTGTTATTGCGGCAGCAGAAATACATAATTTGTGAAAATTTCAACTGTCTAGCTATCGCGGCTCTTGAGATACAGCCTGGTGACAGACAGACGGACAGACCGCGAAGTCTTAGTAATTGGGTCCCGTTTTTACCCTTTGTTATATACCTGGAAAAAGTTATGAATTGTAGATAAAATATTGAATTTAGAACCTCTACTTTTTCTTCGTCGGGCAAAATAGTTTTAACTCTAGTAAAATAGTTTAAAATTTTGTTATAAGTTTTTTTACATTACTGTAAAAGTTTCTTAAGAGTTTCGTTGCAATGTTCGCAGTTAGATTATTAATAATAAAGCTGGTTATTAGATTCATTGATCTACTTCAACCAACTTTTAGTGTTTTGACCACTGCAACAAAAAACTTTGGCAATTCATAGAATTTGTCTTTAAGATAAGTTATTAAGCAATATGTTTAATGTTGCTGCTTGGTGTCTGAGAACAGGACTCCATATATTCTAAACTTGCACAACAACTGAGGTATTAACGCTAAGTAACTAAAGTGTATTATTTTGTGCAAAGTCTGCTTTAAAACAATCTAATCTCAAGCTAACTGTTAAAAACCGTAAAAGACTTTAGATGCTATTATTATTCTTTTGACCCAGAAAATGAGCCCCGAATGCTTATAATAGTCAACTTTTGAACAACGACTGACCTTTTCACATAAACTTTACGGCTTTCAGGACTCACGAGTTTTTCTTTCTATTTGCTTTTTTTTATTCATCAAATACAAACTTTTTAATTATGAAAGTGGGGATTGTAAAGAAAATGTTCCAATAAAAATGATTTTGTTTTTAAATTACCTGTAGATTTACTATTTACGTACTTTCTACAAAATGTGAAAATTATTTTTCAGTCCACCATCTCGGAAAGAGTATTTTTGCTCTTCGATATCTGAGTGCAAAAGCGGTTTTTATTCGCTAGAGGATAAAGTAAATTTTAATTTAGAACATCGCGTGAACTAGGTATGTGATTTCAAAACATCATTAAACCTATTTACTTTCATCTACATGGTGCCGTATTTATCGTACAACTTTTTTTTAATTTGTTATAAACTCTTAACCTCCTTGGTGTACTTTTGTTTTCAATTTGCTTTGCGCTCGCCATTCTGTTTTGAATTCGTATTGTTATAACTTAGAATAATAATTTAAAATAATTTAATTCAAAAAAAAAAATTTATTCTAACTCTATTTATAAAGAAGTAATTACTTATTGCTTAAGAAAGTCATAAATTAAAGTGTTTATACCTTAAGTGAAAGAAATTGGTCACCATTAATAGTCATATTATTTGGCTGAAAATGCTAACTTTTGGTAGTAACTTCTAGTAATTTCTTGATTAAGGCAAACAAATTGTCTCTCAAGTAATTACTTTTACTTGTTTATAAATACGGGGGTAAGTGTTATAAATAAGAAACTTGAAAACAAGTAAAAAAAAAAACAAAAATGAGTGATTCCAGCGACGAAGAAGACGTTTATTTTTGTAATACTTACATAATCATAATGTTGTAGTAAATATGTACCTAAACTGAAATAAAAGTATCTTGTGATTGTAAATGTTTTATTTTGCATTTAGTCATTTCCTCGCTAAGGGGGGATGAAAAGTTACGTGTTGCACTCGAGTGCAAAGATTTTTCACCTTGTGCTCTTTTAATTCCCTCGCTAACGCTGACTCTTAATTTTTAAATCACTCGCTGCGCTCGTGATTCAATTTTAGAATTCTTTGCTTGCTCGGTCATCAAAGTTGAGCACACGGTTAAAAAGGAACTTTGCCCTCTTGTATAACAAATAACTATGGTTTTCATATTATAATGAGATAATATCATGAAGATAAATATTATTTTATCATACTGCCAAAGCAAGTGGTATCAATCCGTACATAAAATTTCGAATTATGCAGCCAATCAATCAGTCACATCAGTTTTTTTCATGAATTGGATACTAAAAAAAGATAGACAAAACCAGGTAAGTACCAATAGCAAGTTGCAACCGTACTTGAGATACGGTCTGGCAAAGGCGATCAACCTTCGAGGCAGTCAGCAAAATTACATACTTTTCCAGGCCAAGCGCTGGCGCCGAGCCAATGATGGGGACCGGCGAGCGTCTCACACTCAACCTTTTTGCCGGATTTAGTGAACCGTGGCTTAATATTAGGTAAGTATTCCCGGCAAAAATATAAACAAGGAAGAAAAATTATCTACGTACGAAAAAACATACGTACCTATTTACAAACATATTTGAATGAGAAAAAGAGGTCAGCCGTCCTCCCGTTACGTGATATGGGTTTCACAAAAATAACATAGGAATCCTAGGGTAGAATAATACACTACAACAAGTTTTTTTTTAAATTTACTTAAGCCTATAACTGCCGAGAAAGTAGACACAATTAACATTTTATTGTTTGGAGGTCACCGTGGACCCCCTTGGCGCTTAATGTGTTAAATACGAGTACGCCAACAGCACAAAGTTAAAGAGGTAATGCAGATAGGTAATGTTTTCAAAGGTTGTCATGCAATGCCATTCTCCTTATCATGACAGTAACTAAGTACAAAAGAATGTAAATCATGGTAACTCATTCCATTAATTGCTATGGGATTAAATAAAACGATTTTCATTTAATATAAAACTATTCGCAGTACTATTTATTAATTACAAACAACTCCTAAAATGGATTGGAAGGTCAAATATTTATCAACCTTGTCCAACATGTGAGCCATATCATCAGTAGACGAATAGCAGACTAAATTTTATAGGAAGTCTGCATCGACATAATTGTCATCGATTTGAGCTATCAAACTTTGTGAAGATTTTGTCGGTGTTTCTGTTGAATCATAGTCGACTTTGCCAACTGAAGATTCCACTTCATTGCTCAAAGCTTTCGAAAAACGCCTGACGTGACGATCGATCTGATGGAACATATGATATTTTGTAGTCTATCGAGATTTTAATGGTGTAGGCTTAGAATAATAACGTAACGCTATAGAAACCAAATCCGCGCGCCCATTTTGAAGCAACTTATTTGGAGCCATAAATGGCTCCAAACGCCGGGCCGCTCCGTAGTGTTCAATGTCAAAGCACGCTGAACGTATCTCGAGGAAAAAAATATATTATGACGGTTTGTGCTATTAAATTGTGTTACAACACATCTGAAAAACAAAAGAAGTGCAATAACATCACTTTTCACAGGTAAGTTTACAATATTTCATAGTATCTTGTAGTTAATTAAGATAAAATAGAAACGATTTGTTTCCCCGTTTGTTAAAATATTTTCCCATTTACACGATTTGAGGTACGAACTTTAAGATGTTACGAGTATGTTGATTTGTCATGTTGTATGTCATATTATGGCCCGTCCACCATACTTCTTTATTTTAGTCGAAGTTTTATTTCTCACTTGACCTTAACTTTATATAGTATAATTAATAACATTTGTGTTTATTTAGAATTAATAAATGAATTGTATTTTTTTTACGTGTTGTTGTTTTCTTTTATTCGTTTCATAGTGCGTTCATTCGTTTCCCTCGATCGTGAGTTATTCCAGACACAATTGAAATCAATTGTTATCGGGGCACCCGAGTGCCTTCTGGGGGTTGAAGGACTAACATTCTAGTAATACAACAACTGTACATTACTACTGTGTTTCATTCAAATCAAAAATTTAATTGTAAAAAAAACGTGTTGCTGTTATATTTTGTTCGTTTCATATGAACATTCTCGTAATACTATATACATATAACAACTTTACATTATCATAACCCTGCTTTACCACACAGCTATTTATGTATTATTATTTCCAAAAACAAATGGTTATTGGCGGTCGAATCATTTCCCGGCTTTCGGGAAACTGCACCTCAATTCAATTCAATTCAATTCAATTCAAATTCAATTCAAATATTTTATTGCGTTCTATAATGTTACATGGATGTTATAAAATATGATATAAACAGTTCATTATAGACCCTGTTCGGGCACAACAATACAATTAGTAGTAGACAGAGAGGATGACGCCATAGTTACATAAAATTTCAGTACAAAATAACAAATAATAAGTGTATACATACTTTCTAAAATTGACTTTATATTCAATTTATAGATATCGATTAAATTTATATTAAAATAACAGCTAATCTCATATTTTTATTAGATTGTATTACTTTTAAACATTTTTATAAATTTGAATTTGACATAAATGAAATAAATTGTAATATTTGTGGTCATTGTATTAATTAATTTGATTATTTTTTTTTTAATTTTATTAGATTTTTGTCATTTAGGTATTCATTTATTGTATAGTAGCAGTTATTTAAAAGAATAGATTTTATTGATTTTGAATATTTAATTTAATTTTATTCTTCTTTTATAAATTCCGGTAGTTTATTGTAAATTTTTATAGACATGAATAGTGGGCTTGATGAATAAAGCTTTAGATGGACAGGCGGTAACATTAATTTGTTCTTACGAACACTTCTCAATGAATGGTTCGAGGGTAAATCCGATCGCTCTGTATAAAATTCGGGGTGTTTTCGGACGAATTTACATATTTCCAAGATGTACATACATGGAAGGGGAAGTATGTTAAATTTTCTAAAATATGGTTCGCAACTTTCTGTCTGTTTTGTGTAGGCGAGAATTCTAATTAGCTTTTTTTGCAAAATAAAAAGGCTGGCTGCATCGGTGCTATTTCCCCATAGAATGATGCCATAGTTAAGCCACGCGTTTGCATAGGCCTAGTAGGTAGTTAGTGCCGCATCAAGGTCAGTACTTTTTTAACCTCGTAAAGTGCATACGCGTAGCTTGATAATTTAGATTTTATCTTTTGGATGTGCTCTCCTGGCAACATTACACAAGTGTATGTGTGCGTGTCGCCGAGCGTAAGCAAATAACCGTCACGCCTGTGTGAATCGATTTAGTGCTTCACTTTTGACAGAGCGCATAAATGAAGACTTTCCTTCTATAGCGTTATTATTCTAAGGGTGTAGGTACTCGTAATATAAGGTCTAAAGTGTTTGATTTTTAGACTAACTATATAATTTCACACAGCTAAATTTTAAATTGCTAAATTACAAAATTATCTTTTTCCATTGTATAAGGTCAAATTTTTTTGGTGATTTCCTTTTAACGACTTGTTCAGCATAAAAAAATAATAAGGTTTTGCAAAAAAAAAAAAATTTATTCACTAGTTCCCGAATAAATCACATGAACACTTTTCAATTGAAGAGTAAAATAAAACATCCCGTTTGTTATAATGTACGTCCCTGACCTTGTTCGATCGATACACGTGCCGCTTCTACTCACTCCCGTCCGCGCCCCCCGCCTCCCCCTTCTTAAACGTCGGCGCGAGCGACGACACAGACATCAATCAAATCAGTCCGCCAGAAAAATTCGTAGCGATAATGTGTGCGCACGCGACGCGTAGGTAATTGTTATCGTAATAATGCCGTTTGGCTTTTCCGGCCAGGAGTACCTACCTCAAAGCAGGGCAAAACATGGTGCGGTCGCAACAGCTTTACGCCGCGTAGTACGGGAGTACTGTGCGCGTACGCACCTTACTTGGAGCTGTGCAGCGGCACCGGGAGTCTGGAAGCTTCCGGCCGCGCCTCGATGTGGGTCGGCAACGACACCCAGTCCGCTTGGAGGAAGACGTGCTGGATAGCACCGCAGACGCTGTCCGCGTATTTGGCGTAAGCCAATATTATGTGTGGTGGCTCCTACGCAACGAAGGCCTCCACCCGTATCTACCAGCAAGACGGCGCGCTACAGCCTACGGGTACGAGCGTACTTGGACGAGGCGTTCCAAGGTCGCTGGATCGGCCGCGGCAGCGTTATCTGCTGGCCACCGCGTTCACCTGACCTGACGCTGCTGGACTTCTTCGTATGGGGTAGAGCGAAGGACCTAGTGTACGGACATGACGGCCACACAATTCGCACCATGGAATAGTTACGTACCCGAATTGTAAACGCGTTCGATTTTAAGTCAAGTGAAGATGTGCTCGTTTCGGTTCGGAGGCATTGCCTGGACCGTGCATGGATGTATTTACAAGTAGAAGGCCGTCAAGTCCAACATTTAATCTAAATAGGTGGTGTAAAATGTAAATATGACTTGTGATTATCAGTGTAAATATGACTTGTAAATATCAATGAATTATGACTTTTAAACACGCCAGGTTGTTTTGCTAAAGAGTGTTTATGATGTGTTGTTTATTTACCTGATAAATTAAACTTAAAAACGAAACTGTGTTTTATTGAATCACAATACTAGTATGCATATCCATACTCATAATCTCCAAGTAAGTTCCTGTTAGTGCTATCTGTCAGATAGGTACTTCATACTCGTTGAGTAGTGCTTACTTGGACACTATCGTTTTATCAATCAAATTTTAAGCACTACCTAACGAATTGTTCGAATAAAAACGTCATTTCATATTAAGTATCTGGCTGGCATTTAGCACTGCCCAGAACTTACTTGATAAAACTGGTCCTTTATTATACTGACCAGCTGTTCAAGCACGATCAATAGATGCTGTGCCCTCTTAAATCGCGCTAGATTTGGTTTTTTTCGGAGTAACTAATTGATTGAGATTTCTCGAATAAGATTTCATATTTTTTTATGTAAATTATAGCAGTATCTACTACGTAGTGCTCGCACGAGACAGATAAGTAGGTAAATGAACTCCATTCTCTCCCCACCCACGCTTTGCGCACCGCGGCACTACGGCAGAACCATTTAAGAACCTAGTAAGGGACATATTTTCAAATTTTCTTTTTTTATCTCAAATCTTCATAAAATAAGAGTACCCACCGGAAACAGAGACAAAAATTTTAAAAACTAATAAACAACAGAAATACGTGCAACTCCAAACCCAGTAAGTACATTTCATTTTCGATTTGACCATTATGAAAGTCTAGTAAGTTACTTAAACCATTTCCAAACCTAGTAAGTGCATGGTCTTACTAGGTTTTGTAATGGTCAATGTGTCTTACTAGGAAATGAAGATAGATTTCCACCCGCCGCTTGACCAACACAAAGCTAGTAAGAGGGGGAAGAACTGCGCGGGGGCGTGAAAGTGTCTACCCTGTCGCTCAGTCCGTACTAGTATCCAGTACTATAGTATCTGTTATCAACATACTATCAATAACCATGGGCTATTTGACGAAAGGTCACACTCATGTTATGCCCGCTGATTCAGTTCATGGAATTGAACTTTAGACGTGGAGACAAAGGAATCTAATTATATGCGTTCCATGGCATCCAGGTCAAACTTAAGAGTTCTGTAACAAAATCAAGTCTGGCAAGAGAAAAAGGAATACCTCTCCCAAATGAGCCTTTAATTTTTTTTTATTTGAATTCAGTAGTAGGAGTCAAGTTATTAGCAGGTTCAAGAAACCCACTTTACAAAATTACGTTTGTTTGTTGGTTAGTCTAACTAAAACCTATATATCTTCGGGCATAGCTAATAATATTAAATTGAACACATTACAATTAATTTACTTGCATGCTATCTTAATTTCATATAATTTATTTCTGTAGCCCATTCCATGGAAATGGTCATGGTCTCTTCACTGTCAATTAACATCAATAATTTACCAATTCTTTTTTTAGATTTGTTTCACAAATCTCTGAGCTGGATTTCTTGATGAAAAGATTCAACGTCTGCAATATGCGTAAGTTGATTACGGATCCACGTGTGTGTCAACTTAATAAAAGGATGGGATTAATAAAAAATACGTACCTTTGATGCCCGAATCAAGAAGACATTATATTTTCTGGTATAATTTACCTCTCAATGACGAATCATTACATCTTTTGTCATACCAGCAACCTACTGCTCCTTCTCCTACTCTTCTTCCACTTGGCGTTAATCCCGGCTATTTCCAGGGTCTGCCTTCTGATTGAGCTTACTCCACTTTGCCCGATCTTCAACATACTTTTAAGTCAGGTGATTGGCTCTTATTTCGGACTTGACGACGTCCAGCCAAGGCTTGCGAGGCTGACCACGGGACCTAGTCGCAAGGATAACCATATTCATGCATCTCCGACCAACGTACTCCATTGGGCTGGGCATGATGTGGCCATACTATCGCTGACGACACTCTTGCAGTTTTTCTCCACGTCACGTAGGACTACCTCGGATGGATGAGTTGCGTATGCGATTGTATCGCGTTACGCCGCTCGTCCACCTCAGCATCTTCATCTCCGTGACACGAAGCTCCTGGGTGTGTCTGCTTAGTGCCGGCCTAAATTTGCCACCGTATACTTCTAGTGCCCAGGAATATTTTTTTTATAAAATAATTTGGGTGGTGGGTTCTACCTCTTAGTGGTCCACCCTGGGCAACGGCATCATTGGTTTTCTAGCCAATGATGACGGCTAACAAGAACAGATCCCTCTGTGGTGGTAGGTCTCGTAAGAGGCTGTCTGGATGCTACCACCCTCCTGCAGGAGTCCAGTGCCAAACAGTTTTTCTGTGTCCCGCTGGTTGTGGGAGAATCAGTGCCACTCTCTGGGTAAGCTCGCTCTATCTTAGGCTTCTTCTTAACCGTATAGTTAAATATGTACCTAGTCAAGTCAAGCGCATTTTTTTTTTATTATAATGAACTTTCTAAGTAACATTAATGGCGTTTGCTTTACTCTTACTATGCTATAAATAGTTTTTGAGCTTTAGTTCGATCTTTATTAACCATTATCAAACCTAGGAAGTACTCATACTTGGTTTTAAGTGTAGTTTCGAAGAGGTATACAATTTTAAAATAACCATTTGAGTGTTAGTTAGGGCCACAAAACTTGCTGTTTAAGATATATTTCATTTATTCATTCTATAAAATATAGTTTAGTTATCTAGCTTCCAGATAAACATCAAAAAGTTTTAAAAACTTTGAGTGTACCAGTTGTGTAAACGAGAATATTTTTTTTTGCTCTCCTGTAAAATTTACTCCACTGCACATACTAGGTTCTTAAATGGTTCAGCCGACTAGCACCGAATGCCTATGAATGAAGTGTGGGAAGAGTGGGGCATTGGAATGGGTGAGACGGAGGCGATTACGTAGGGATCGCTGAGAGTTAGACAGGATGCATTTTAAAATAATTATTTCTTTTGTTAGAAAAAAATAAAATGATAACTAGCCATATTTTGTTTGGATAAAATTATAGAGATATTTTTATTTTATATAAACAGCGACTATGTGTAAGTCATGTTACCTGAAAAAAAGTGACCTTATATACACAAACATGAGATACCTGAGTACCGGCATTATTTTTTGCATATACATATTAGGAAGATATTTTTTTCAATTTCGATAAAGACCTGCCATCACGACGTGGCGCCGCGGCGCCGTCCGTGACGTGAGTGACATAACTCACCAAAGTTCGGTCGCATTAGCATGAACGGTAATGGAGCCCAATATGAAACATACAATATATTTTTATAGTATATTGTTTTTGGTATCAATAAATTACAACTTATACCTACACCGATGAGTTAAAATAATCCTAGATGGTTTTGCTACGATAAACTTATACTCAATAGCGATTTGAAAGAGTAAAGAAATAGAAAGTGATTTCTTCAATGTTTGGAAATGTATATTTCATTCGCCACACGTTATTCAGTAGGTACATATTATTCTTCAACCTTAAACAGTACACAATAGTTTGTGTTACACTGACCTCTTGATGACAACAAGATCGCTACATAATCTATGAATTAAAAAAAAAGTGATATGAAGGTAATAATAAACAAGACCTTTGCTCGTGCTTGATGTACGACAATTCCTTCAAATAATAGTTGATATGGTAGCCAAGTGCAATATTACCCACAGGACATAGGCAGCATTTCTTAGCAGTAAAGGTGCAAGTGTACAAAGGTAACAGTTACAGAAGAAATAAAATTTTTGTGGAAAAATCAGTTAAAATCTGTTTTATTTCTGCAAATAGGCCCCTGAAGACGCTTTTACACGTCCCAATATTTCACCTACCACTGCTTCGGGACAAATGTGGGCTAGTGCCGAGAAGAAGCAGCGCAAGAAACTCGGTCACTATTGTCAGCCTCTTTTTAAATAAGCATGTTTACACTTATGTAAATATCAGGCATAATAATGGCCTGGCATATATCCTAATATATGCCAGTGCGAGCTGGGACAATTTAAAACCAAACGTTCCTATCATTTATATAATCATTAATAGTATAATGGCCATTTTTCATTAAAACAACTTTGTTATATGATTTGAGTTTATGTACAGGGAGTTCAGCAATTGACAGTGGTAATTTGTTGAAAATACGAATACAATTTCCCATGAACGAATTACCCACTTTCCGCAGTCTGAATCCTGGAACGGCAAGTTTATCTTTATTTAGGGTATTGGAATTGTGTACGTCACTATTTTTGGCAAAAAATCTCTAGGTTCTTACGGACGTACATAATGTTTTCGAAAATGTATTGAATTGCAACTGTAAGTATGTTGATCTCTTTGAATAGCTATCTTAGAGAGTCACGGGGTCGAAGGCCGTAAATAGCCCGCAGAGCACGTATGCAGTATATAAAAATAGACTCAATATCTGCCGCTGAGCCCCATAACAGAATTCCGTATGACATTATACTGTGAAAGTAGCTAAAATATACTAATCTTGCCGTTCCAACATCAGTCGATTGTCTTATCTTTCGCACAGCATAAGCAGCGGAACTAAGTCTTCCAGACAGAGACCTGATATGAGCACCCCATTGCAGTCGAGAGTCTACAGTTATACCTAAAAAGGTAGAGGAGTCTACAGTAACTAATGGCTCATCTTTTACAAGCGGCAAACCTTACATTAGGCAAAGTAAATTTAACACATTTTGTTTTTCTAGCATAAAGCAAAAGATTATTCGTAGCAAACCAATGCAATAATTTAGTAGTTTAATTCCCCTCTTAATTTTAAATATTATTGAAGTGTCATCTGCAAACAATACCATCTCACAAAGATTATACATATAATATGGAAGGTATGGTTAATGTATATTAAAAATAGCAAGGGTCCTAATACTGATCCCTGAGGGACACCCATGATAAGGGCCGACAATGAAGACTTAGTTCCATCAAAGCAAACTTTTTGTGTTCTACCTGTGAGATAAGAGTTAATTAAATCTAACGAACCATTCAAAACACCATAATGTCTGAGTTTTTAATTAACGTTTTATGGTCCACACAATCAAATGCCTTTGACAGGTCACAAAAAACACCTATAGCATCTAACCTACTCTTCCAAGCGTCGAATACGTGTTTTAGAAGTGCTACTCCCGCATCAGTGGTATTTCTACCTTTCAATCCATATTGATTTATTCAAACTAAAGTGCGATAAAAATTGACTAAACATATTTTTTTCAAATATTGTACTTAGTACTGGCAAGATAGATATTGGTCGAAAATTAGCGGGATCACATTTCTCGCCGGATTTAAATAATGGAATAATTTTGCCAAACTTCATTAAAGTTGGAAATTTTCTATCATTAATACATTTGTTGAAAATTATTGCGAGATGAGGGGATTGAATTTATAATTGTATTGACATTAAGGACGGAAATTCCCCAAAGATCTTCAGTGTTTTTCATATTTAATTCTCTAAAAGTTTTTATAATTAAATCATGGTTTATATGTCTGAAGTTAAATGAAAATTTGCACTCATCGACAGCCGACTTGAGAAGGGATTCAGCTAGATCAGCGGAAGAAGCAAACCCTTCAGTAAAGGAGGAAGCTGTGTTTGAAAAAAAAACTCAAATGTATTCGCAATCTGTGTGCTCGTGTTTATTAACTTATCCCCTAATTTGAGAGAGTAAGCAGGATTGCTTGGTTTTAGTCCACATGTTTCTTTATTTATAATATTCCAAGTAGTTTTCGCTTTATTTTTAATAATTTTCAATATAAATTCTATTCTAGTTTTTTGAGATTTGATTTTGCTTAGAAGTAATAAAATTAATCAATTAGGGGCAGCACTTAGCTCTAGTAGTCCCCTTAATACCTATTTAATTATAATAAAATAGATTAGCCTCATTAAAAAAATTTTCATAATGTTACTGAGATTACATAATAGGTAGGAATT
This sequence comes from Anania crocealis, assembly GCA_949315895.1. Classification (NCBI taxonomy): domain Eukaryota; kingdom Metazoa; phylum Arthropoda; class Insecta; order Lepidoptera; family Crambidae; genus Anania; species Anania crocealis. The sequence continues at coordinate 20,574,823 of OX438879.1, read as the reverse complement.
ACTAACTAATGTTCCAATTTGCTGAGCGAGCACGTGTAATCAAAAACTTTTTAATCACATCATAGTTGGAACAAACTGTTACCTTTTTCCAATAATATCTAAAACCCTATGTAGGGTACAAAAGTTAACTTTGGTAAAATTTTCACTAAGAAAGCAATAATTTTGGTAATTTAATTATTTGCAATAGGCGTTCTATCATTAAATGTCTGTGAACGCAAAAATTCCTGCCTATGCTCGTATTTAGTTCGAATCAATTCAGAGGTTACTTACTACTTTTTCTTTAAGATCAATGTCAAGATTGCGATAATTGGTACGTAATCTGGCTCATGTTTAATTTACATTAGCTTTAGGCGAAGATGAATGAGATATTCATACTCATAGATATTTACGAGATGTAAACACATTTGGCACCGAAAATACGGGTTCACGAGATCTAGCTAATTCATGATAACAAATGACTTCATACGGTTTCAGGATTTTCTGCAGAAAGGAGTATCCTGAATTGGTATTTATTAGCTTACGTAAACATTGCCTACATTTATCACCCTAAAGTTTTATTTACACCAATTGGGGCACATAATATAGGCTTTGTTTTTGTTTGAGCTAATGGTTCTCCAATTAATAAATATTCATTCCCTTCAGGGAATTGCCTCTCGCTTGGATCAGGTAGCTAGAGCCATCTATCGGACGTTTTCAGAAACATACATTATTAATGCGGTAGAGCCTACCCATTTATGGATTCGTTTTAAAAGTGAAACAAAGGTTTTGCAAAACATTTGCTAATATTTAATAGAGTAATAAATTAAGCTTCCTTTTGTCTCTTGTATTTACACAAAGTAATGTTAATAGATCATCATTCAAAGTTTTTAAATATTATTTAGGTTTAGACGCGAAAGCTCAGCTGTCGTAGTTGTCCTACTTACGAGCACAAGTTTAAAGTTTAGGTCATAATTTTATCAAATGTTAGTACGTTACCCTGGGTTCTTTAGATTAATTAATTAATTTAGGTATGCCATTATCCGGTCGTCAAAATAATAATGTATAGCCAGGTCCAAAACCATCTAACTGATGAATGATATCAAGACTTCAAGGATGAATCAGTTTTCACTACTAGAAATGGAAAAATATCGCCGGCCATAGTAAACTCAAATATTGAACAGCGCCAGTGCGCATGTCACTAAAATTTAGACGTTTGGTCAAGTGCTAGATTTCTTTTATTACGTAGGTACATACTACGTAGGTAGGTAGTTCTTACTTACATCAAAACTGAGAAATACAATCAGGTGTTTTATAAAGTAACATTCTTTCTCAAATTTCGATATTAATGTAATAAAGAGAAACAAATTATTTTAATGATTTCAATTTTGTTGTAGATAGAAAGCGAATAACCATTACCGTTACCATACCATTACCGTGAAAAATCGACAATGTCTTAAAATCTTGGCCTGATATTCCTTATCCTCATTACTTTCATAGTACCTATTTCAAGATGATATATCTTGCAGCAGTTGCAGCCATTTTTACCGACATTAAAAAACGGTTCATGATGAAATTAAAGGCCAAATTCTTCTTGATGTTCGTATACTTAGATTATAGATAAAATATTTAAAATATAATTTTATAAATGTTAGCGGTGAAACATATTTATTGAAGTTCTTTCTGAATGAATAAGTGAAATGACATGACAAAAAGAATGAAAGGTAGAAATGAACTGATAAAAGTGAATGAGTGAATAAATCGTAGTCATCCTCGGGGCCATTGAAAAGTACGTGTAGTTTTCAAACTCATTTCTCGAAGTCTTCATCTGGAGAAGGTAGCAAACAAAGTCTGTTGATGGCTCTTCGTGCGACTCCCTGTGAAGTAGAGACGTCAGCCACTCTTAGTACTCCATCAGAGACAGGAAATAGCTTTGAGACTCGGCCAAGGCGCCAAAATAGTGGAGGGGCGCTCTCATCCTTGATCGGGACTAAGTCATCCAATTTGAGTTCTCTGCATCGAACCTTCCACTTAGTGCGTTGCTGAAGTTCCGCAACATATTCCATTGACCACCGCTTCCAAAAGTTCTGACGAGCCTGCTCCAGACGTTGAAACCGGTCAAGGCGATTTGTGCTGTAGTCAAGCAAATATGGCGATGGCAAGGATGTCAGTGGTCTACGAATTAAAAAGTGGCCAGGGGTCGGGGAATTAAGAAGTGGAGATAGATCTTGAGGTGAAAGACTTAAGGGGCATAAAGGTCCAGTATACCAAATTCCTATGTTAAGACAAAATAAAGTACCTATCAATTAATAAAACATGCTGTTTCTGTAACTGATGATGAGTGTTGCTTAGATTTTTTTGATGTGTCTATTTAGAACCACCTAGTTTAAGCATCTTAAACGCCTCTTTCAGGAAATCCAGCTCTTACATGTTGAATACTTAAATTGTTCAATTAAAAGCGAACTTAAATGTAAGATAGAATTAATTCGTAAACTAGAAAATCAATAATAACTTTTTTGGTGTGCTACAAAGTGAATATTATATTTCTTATTATATTCTAAGTAATATAAATATATAAGATTTTTAATTTCCTTCTTGCATTTTAAAACTTCACGGGATTTATTTATGAATTTATCCGGTTTTTTGTAGTTAACTTGTAGTAGTAGAAGTAATCTTAAGTTGCCGTTCCGAGAAGAAGACTAGTCTATGGACTGAACCAAACTCACTCTGCTACGTGGCGGCCAGTGATCCTGACCAGGGTGCGGGAGACGCCAGGGAGTCAGTAACAGCCTACACAGGACTCTCCGAAAAAAGGATCGCGATCTAAGTATTCAACTTAAGAACAACTTACATCATAGCTCGCTTTTACTGCTGAAGACTAATATAATAGAATACTTTCTACTGTACCTACATAATAAAGGTGTATATCAGGCATAATGACAATGTTTGTAATGCGCACGCAACATCTTTATAATGTAGGTACATTCTTAATCTTTGTGATGCACATAAAAGTTGTAAGTACCATTGATATCTTTTACATCAGATCCGGGAATCGTAGACAGAATCGTAGATAAATCTAGGTAATTCGTATTTAATAATTTCTCAATATCTACATTATGAAAGTATTATTTAAATTTTTTTAAAAATAAAGCTTTCCTACGGAGATGTGATTAATTAATTAATTAGTTGTTATAATTTAAATATCATTTATTTGAAATCTTTTAAGGACAATTGAGACAACAGTTGAGTACAAACTTGTTTTTGTATGTACGCACAGTTCATCTGCCGTATACATCATACAACTAAGTTTCTCTTAGTACTAAATTGTTTGTAACTTTCAGCTTTGACGATGTCTAATAAAATTTCGACAACGTTGTACACTTGAACGTAGCTTGTATATAAAGCCGTTGGAGTCAGGCGAATCGCGTTAGGGTCCCTAAAGTCGGGTACCACTCCACGAGCCTTCAAGGCCAGACTGATTCTGTACCCCTCATCGTGCTCCAAGCAAATGTGCCCACCTCTTTTGCTATCTTCTTTAAAGTTTCCTATTGAAAAACCGTACTGCACAAGTTTCATTTCAATAAGGTACATCAAATAACCCGTAATATGTAAAGATTTACGTCGAATGTTACTCATACCAGCCTCGTTGAATATCTTTAAAGAACCCTCTAGGCTAGCCATGGCTAACAACGATGGTGAACCAATTTGCCAGCCACTAGCTCCCGGTTGGTGCTCAAACTCCTGCCGCAGTAGAAATTGAGTCTCGTGCTTGTTGCCGAACCAGCCCGCTAATCCAGGAATCTTCTGGAAATGTCTCCGGTTGACATATAAAGCGGCATTCGCTCCAGGACCTCCATTCAAATATTTATACGTACACCACACAGCAAAATCTGCATCTAAAGTCTTTAGGTCTATCTCAAGAGCACCCACAGCATGGCATAAGTCCCATCCAATGATTATACCTCGTTCCTTTGCCGCGCCTGTAATCTTCTTCATGTCCACTATTTGTGCTGATCGGTAAAATATTGTCGGCAGCAGTATCAAAGCCACTTCTTCTGTCATTGCATTGATGACATCTTCTTCGTTTAAAAATTTACCTTTAATACTTTTAACGACCTTTACAGCATCTTTAGGCTTGTAACCCTTAAGCCTGACCTGGCTGTCAACAGCATATCGGTCGGTTGGGAAGTTGATGTCATCTACTAATATTTTGTACTTGTCTTTGGTAGGCTGGTAAAGCGTGCTAATAGCTTGGTGAATGTTGATCGTAGTGCTTCCGGCGAAAGCGATTTCGTCCTTTTCAGCGCCTACCAGTGGTGCCATAAGTTCAGCGAGATAGCCGGAGTACAGGTAGTATTTGCCATCTTCGATGTTCCATATCTTCACTCCGTTAACCTTCCATTTTTCCAGCATGTTTACGACTGATTCCTCGGCATCTTTGGAAGCAAGACCTAAGGAGTTCCCGCACATGTAATTGATATCTTTGTTTAAGTGGAACCGTTGCCTGAAGTGCCCAAGTTTGTCATTGTTGTCCAGCTCCTTCGCATAGTCGATGCCATCCTTAAATTGGTTTTTCATGGTGGTGTGACTTAATCGATACGTGCAGTCTGAATGAAGCGGATTGTTTTTTGCTATAATAAATACTTACGGAAATTATCAACATGAGTGTTATCTTTAACCTGCTTAATCTTTTTCTATTATTGCAGTGTCTTTCAGTAGTGTCATAATAAATATTCTCTACTAATAGCACTACCATTTAGTAATTTTTTAGGATGATTTGAAATAAGATGCATTTAAATATGTTTTTTTCGTTTTGCACTGTCACATTATATCTAAGCCGTTCACCATTTTAAATTTAAAGTAGACCTTGACACATAAAAAAATGTATTGCGCGTTCTAGACTTGTTTAATTCTCCGTCATAAGTCGATAAGACGTAATATTATTTTATTTCGTCAACTATTTCTTTCGGTCTGCCGAAAACATTTTTGTATAATAATGGCTCTAATTTCCACATAGGCGATGTCATTTCAAAAATACATTAGACCTATCTTTCTGTAAACGAAATAAAAATATTTTTATCTTTTTTTTATCTTTACCTATCTATCAGGTCTCCTCCTTATTTCTCTGCTCCGTAAAATATGATAGGAAGCTTTTTTTATTCTTGAGTAATTGGCATCACAAAGACTCGACGATGTTACTTAAGTGCATAGCTCAAATCAGTGCTTCTGAGCTTCCCCTTATTTTTTTTATCTTACTGAAACGTCTACTCGAAGTAACCATACATTGATACTACGCTACTTTAAAAAATAGCGTGTTCTGTAAATGGTAACTTGGTTTACCTACATGTGCCTATATTTAATTTATTTTAATAAGCACTTCTGAAGATGCTTCTAAAATAAATTCCATTTATTGCTAAGCCTGGTCGGAGGTAGGTTCAAGGACGACACCATCCGGATACCTGACAATAAGGTTAGTCACTTGCCTTGCAACACCCCTCCACCAGTCTGCGATATGCCCTCCAGTTATGAGTAAGGCCCAGACTACTCCGTTTAAGATATATTTTGATACGTTTTGTCCTAATTTCAAAGAACTTCATAGTAACCCTAACTCTGAAGTAATAAAACAATAAAAATACTATTTGCGGTAGTAATTGTCATATGATACAGAGTCATAAAAGTGATAGGTTGATCCGTTTTTCATTCAAAGGAATTCCGATCGCAACAAGTACCATCAGGTGTAAACTTAATGTTGGACTTATCGCGCAATCTGATGACTGGTAAACTTTGGGAATAGAGCATGGGATTAGAGTTGGAATGGGAATAATTGCAGACTCCAATTGTCGAGCTAGGAAATTTAATACAATTTTCCCTATAATGTCTCGGGAGCACATACGATTCTCGCAACAAGAAATATTTGATACCAATGAAATATATTTTCTCCCTGCTTTTGCACGCGTTGGGTACGTCATTAAAGTTATCATCAAATATCAATTCTACATTGAACTGCAATTTAATTTATGTATTGGTTGCTTGAAATTAGGTGGACATAAATTTAAAAGACAAAATAAATAATAACCTATAACAACCTACGAAATAATTACTAAGATAAAACAATTATAAATGCGTAATCAATGACTATAATTAATGAAATTACAAAAACCTTACTCGACAATCTTCAAAATATGTAGAATAATATATAAATAATAAGTGTGTTAGCACGTTAGTATATAATAAAATGTATCTTCATTATGACGACGGGACACATCCTGTAACCTTAAATGTAATTATAATCACGTCACCACCGACAAACCTTAATTGTAATCCTTCATATAATATTTGAAAAGAGCAGATAAAAAACCATAGTAAGTAAGATTAACATAAAAAAACTTTTTATTTTGTTTCTATATTTGTGTTGATCTAGGTTCGTGTTTATAACTTTTTGTAAGTATTATTATGATACATACCTACCTACTTTTAGTGTAATAGAAGTAGTAGTTGGATGTCGCTTATTGTCACCATACCCACTAAAATTGCTCTTGTTCAAGCCCTACTTTTTCCCATTCTTGATTATGTAGACTGTTGCCACTTAGATATCACTGAAAATCTCCTAAGCAAGCTCGAGCGCCTTCAGAATTTCTGCATTCGTATCATTTATGGTCTACGAAAGTACAACCATATCTCAGAATACCGAGCTCTGCTAAAATGGTTACCTATTCGGCACAGCCGTGACTTTCACGTGATTTCCTTTTTATTCTTAATATTATTTAATCCAAAATCACCATCTTTTTTTTTTCAAATTCAAATTATTTATTGCGTGTCACAAAACTTACTAGTTATAAGGTGGTAAATAAATATTAAAGTATTTGTGACCCCTGCACAGGGCATAGCAACATTTAACATCTTATCTAAAAGAGCGTTTTAAATTCTTTCAGTCTGCTCTAGGTCTTCCAATTAACTTCATCTTGTAACTCTTCCCATTCTTATTCGCAGTCATTTAATGTAAAATCTATACGCCTATGGAACTCTCTTCCTTTGTTGATTCGGCAGTCTGAATTAGGTAGGAAGTACCTAATTCAGACTGCCGAATTTTTAAAAACAGACTTAATACCTATCTTCTTTTTAATTTAATTTCTATCCTATGTATTTTTAATTATAGTAGTTTCCTATTCTTCATACTTTTTGGTCACTTGATCCTCTTTCGTTTATTTATATGTTTGGGGATACCTATACTTGTATTTATATTTATTGATTACTAGCGGACCCGATAGACGTTGTCCTGTCTTAACTATGAATATTGATTTCAAATTAATATAATTAATTAAAAAAATATTTCAGATACAAATTTATTTATCGACATTGCAAATGCTAACCGCACTAGAAATTGTTTATACCTCCTCTACACTACTCGCGAAGTTCCTCGGCGAGGTACTTCTATAAAGTCCGCATACTTTGGACAAAATTTTAGACTGTGCGTTTGAATCTCATTCATTAGTCGCGCGTAAAATCACCGCGATAGCGTACATACATGCTCTCTCGCTCACACCCTTGCCCCGCCCACAATAGTTAAAATAGTATTACTTAGGTAATAATCATAACATTTCAAAGACAATTTTAGGTCATTTTTTTAAAACTTTTAATTGCACAGTAACGTGTTCTGATACCCCCATTTTTTTTAGATATACTTAAAAAGTAGTGGTGTATAGACTACCCAACACAAAAATAATTTTTCAATTCAAACCAGTAGATCCAGAGATTAGCGCGTTCAAACAAACTCTTGAGCTTTATAATATTACTCGTAGTATAGATTTACATTCGACGACTTGTATAGGGGAGAAGCTTACACACTGGTTTTCAAGGTATCGCCTGCTCCGTGGTGCTGGGATCGGCTCCCGGATGGGACAGTGTGGAAAGAAAATATTTTTCAATATTTTCTCGGGTCTGGGTGTTAGTGGTAGATTCGTTATTTCTGATTTCCACAAACAAGTGCTTCAAATAGTTACTTACTTTGAGGTCAGAACAAGTATGTGATGTTGTCTACATTAATTTATTTATATACGTACCTTTACTTACTGTCCCCCGATTAAATATTTATCTCACAAGAAAATAAAAAAGTAAAGTCGGCCGAGTAATGTAGAGAGGCACTTCGCGAACGCACTTCGTGCAACTTCGGGCCCTTTGACTCGGGCGCAAAGACCGACAACCGTGCCGACAACAAATGAAAGTCGCCCGAGGCGAGGTAAAGTTTGCCGAGGTAAGCTGAAGTGCCTGTCTACAGTGTAGACAGGCACTTCGGCTTACCTCGGCTGTAGTAGACTCTACACTATCGTATTCGTTCAACTTCGCGAGTAGTGTAGAGGAGGTATTACTTTCAATTTATTTTTAATGTAATATTACTAGATGATAAGATATAAAAAGGAATGTTAGGAATTTTGGCTGACACTGACTGACTATTGTTAAGGTAAACTTCGGAGCAATGCGGCTTGCGGCTTGCGTCGTGCGTCATGCGACACTTGCGGCCCACGCGGCCATGCGGCTTTACTTTGAATTAAAGGAGTGTATGAAACCCTTTCCGAGCGAAGTGTCGCGGCCGCATGCGTCGCTTGGAAAGGGTTTCATACACTCATGGCCGCGTGGGCCGCAAGTGACGCATGACGCACGACGCAAGCCGCAAGTCGCATTGCTCCGAAGTCTACCTTTATTGTGCACTTGATTGTTTAGTCGTTATTTTTAATGATATAAATTTATCTTCGGACGAGTCCATACAGCCTAGTATTTAGTTAAAATATAATTTACATAAACTAGCCTAACATAACCTCAACCTTAACTAATAATAATAATAATAATAATAATATTTAAGACATGCCTCACTGGGCCACACAGAGCCATCTAGTCCCAAATTAAGGTAGTATTAAGTACCCTGTCGTATGGGGTACTAGACAACCGATAATCTTACTTATATACTTTTTTTTGTAAATATATACTTATAATACATAGAAAACACCCAGACCAGTACAAACAGACATGTTCATGCACACAAATATTTGTACTGTGCGGGGATCGAACCCGCGACCCATGGCTCAGAAGCAGCGTTAACTACCGCTGATCCAAATGGTCGTCTAACATATTGAGATGTGATGATGGTTCACACTTTACAATGATCACTAGAGTTTTACACGGGAACGTCTATCCGAATCAGACAGGATAGCCAAGCTCTACTTTGTCTCTCACTTCCATTTAAATAATCTTCCTCACTGACATCCTTAATACAATAATACCACCACATTATTACAGTAATGGCCGAGTATGATTAATTTATAAAACTGAGAAATAAAGTCCATCCGAAAGCTCTCATCGCATTGGCGGAACCCAGGTGAGCCAGCCAAATCCTGCCCCAGACAAAAATAGACCCAAAAAAAGTTACTTGAGAGCGTTTGGTGGACCAACGCCGGTGTCGTTCATTACAGCTATCTCAAATCTGGCTAGACGATTACGGCAGATGTCTATTGTCAGCAATTGCAAACCATGATGAAAAAGCTAGCTGCTAAACAACCGAGGCTGGTCAATCGTTCTACGCCACTACTGCTTCACAACAACGCTAGACCACACACTGCACAACAGACGGATTCCAAATTAGAGGAGCTCCAATTGGAATGCCTATGACATCCATCGTACTCCTCGGACCTTGCTCCAACTTTTTTTCAATTCCAATTTGGATAATTTATTGTAAGGGAAAAAATTCAACTCAATACAAACCGCCTTCAAAGATTTTATTGATTGCCGTCCGAATGGTTTTTTAGTAAAGGGATTAATTAACTACCCATGAGATGGCAAAAGTGCATAGATAACTGATACATACTCGTACTTTGAATAAATAAGAATCAACTAAGTATATTTAAAAATATTTGACTTTATGTTCCTCCCATACCAAACGCTAATTTTATATGTAAGGACCTAATAAAATTTATTTTTGGGTATGGTTTAAAACACACCTTAGAACATGGAAAAAGGTTAGAAAGGTGATATGGGTGGATTAGGTGCGCCACCTTTGATAGCGCGCCACAGATGTTAATGTGCAAATGCTTGTAATTGAGCGCTGTGATTGGTTTCTCTAGTCGTCGCACGACCCTATTGGTTCTCATACAAATGGCACATGACAGGACAGCCTTTCTATCTTTTTTCTATGTTTTGTGGTTTGAAACCTATTTTATTAAATTCTAATCTAGGAAGTTTTTTTTTAAGTTCAGCTTGCTGCCAATTAAAACTTTCTGCAGTAAAGAAAAAGACTTAAGGTCTTCAGGATAGATTCAGTCGATATTTTATTTTGTTTACCTCTAAGGTAAGGTTTACCAACCTAATTATATCCGCTAAGCTTGAAAGTAATAATAATAAACTATCAAAGTAAAATGCAAAAGCATCGTAAACAAATATTCCCCTGTCCACTAAATGAGTTTTAAATGAACGTGTCTCAACTCAACATTAAACACGTATTGTTTCCCGGAAGGTTAATTTCCGAGAAGCAAATGGGGTCGCGTGCCGCCTGCAATCAGATGAACTATTCAATCGGTTTATTTGTATGAATGTTTATGTTTTAGTTTGATGCAGGACCAATATTGTGTACGTACTTATACTTACCAGAATAATTATGTTAACACTAATTAAGTTAAGACATTTCTGGCTCTAAGGGGTTGAGTTGTAGTCCCAGCAAATATTCAGATTCAGAGTCACCAGAGTGCTGTAACCGAAAGAGAGATAATTAGCTATATCTGCTAAGTCGGAGAAGCTGTTTCCCACCCACACGACTCCTTGCAGTACCCAACTTTCATGAGTTGAGCTCCTAAGGGTCCTCCTAGAGCTCCAGCAACACATCAAAAAAGTATTTTATTCTGTCGATCAGCTACCCACTTTACGATTAAACACCATAGCACTATTGGTCGTAGCGGTTGACGAAGAAGTATTAAGGAGAGGCCTATGACCAGCTGTCTTTGGCTGAGATGATGATGACAATGATGTACCTACTATTGGTATGGGCATATAAAAACTACCGAATATTTGGCCCAAAAAAAGACCTAACCTCTAAAATTTAATATCAGTGTAACGTTGTTTTTAGGGTTCTTATTATAAAATATCAATAGAACTATGTGAGCATGTTTATTTCTAACCTCAGAACAATGGTCTGCTTGCCATAGATAACATATCATATTTAAGGTTCATACCACAGATTATACCTACATATCCAAGTCTAAACTTTACAATCAGCTAGAAAAAATTAAACGGGTGCTTTTTAACAGTTACTCTAAACTTAAATTAAATTGTCGGGTGCTAAGAAAAACTCAAAGAACGGACTTTCTATTTCCAAAACTCAAGGCCAAAGGCTTGCTATAAAGTCTCTCATCGTTTTCAATATTTACGTAAACCTGCAATAAGCTTAATGTATCGCACCTGAATATATTATTGAAACAACTCTGCTTGCCTTCATTATTTCCCGCTGAAAGCGCTAAGGAATAATTTCGTTAGCCGCATAGCGTCGTGTCAACGGCCTCAGCGTACCTAGCTGCAGTGGCAATGAACTTACTGCTTTACATTTCAGCGTTTTTCAATTATATAACAAGTGCTTTCGAACGGTTTTTTTCCGAACCTACATTTCTGCTCAGTTGAGGCTGTCAGTTTATCAATTTACCTAAAGATGCAAACATCTACTGTTCTCTTATATTTGGGTTTAACCTTGACCATATTATAGGATGAGGCAAGTCCATAGGCCCAATTCGATCAACCCGCCCCCTTTCCCCACAACCCCTTAGACACATGAGCCAGGCCCGCTAGGTCATGGCAACAAGGCTACGCATTCAACGTGATTTGAATAACAGATAATCCTCACGATGTTTTCACTGGGATAGATTTCTATTCGTATCATCGAGATAGGTATACAAGAAACGATTTCTATTCTTATAAGTATCTAACCGACATATTCAAACACACTACTCACAGAACTAACGGAATTCCGATCATTGAGCTGTCACAACATCTTGTCATCAAAGGGTACCTGCTTTTAGTAACAACTAAGAAAAATATATTATTATATTGTCTCGATTTATAAAAACTTGGGCGTGTTGTAAAAACTTCAGGTATTTTAATTAAATTATTCGGGAAATTTGCCTAGGTTGTTGAGTTTGTACTTGAGAGGATTAAAAAGGAAGCGTTTAATTATATTTATATAAGTACAGAAACTTAACTCCGCCGTTAACTCCGCCGTTGCCGGTCCCAAGCCCGGATGTAAAAGGAGGAGGGTTCGGGAAGGAGTGAACCACTCCCCAGTAAAAACCAGTGGTTTAGGCTACCAGAAGCCTTGGGTCTCCCAAAAAAGACTGGCTCTGCGAGCACGGTCGCAAGGATGGCAGCCCCGTCACCATGATCGGGATGCTGTGGGCTAATCACTTCCACATTCTCAAACAATCAGATTACGAAACCTTCAAAGAGAAAGAAAGACCGGTCCCCCTTACCGACGACCTTTGGCGCGAAATTACGGACACGGATTGGATGCTGGAATGTCAGATCCATGACTCAACCTGAACGGCTTCCCCAGGTAGCCAAAATCATGCGAAACTGCAACATTCATATCCTAGGATTAAGCGAAACAAGATGGAATGGATTTGGTGAAAGTACATCGGATTTTGGCTCGACCCTTTTGTACAATGGAAAAGAGGATGAGAACGCCACGCGGGAGTACGGAGTGGGGCTACTTCTAAGCCGCAGCGCGAAGAACAGCCTTTTGCACTGGAAACCGATATCTGACAGAATCATAACAGCTCGGTTCTCCTCAAGAGTCAGAAAAGTCACTGTAATCCAATGTTACGCCCCAACTAACTTGGCACTGCCAGATGTAAAGGAGAGATTTTACGAGCAACTGGAGTCGACCTTAAAGAGCATTAAGAAGCAGGACATCGTTGTTTTAATGTGAGACCTGAATGCAAAGATGGGCTCAGACAATAAGGGACCGTGAGCACTATATGGGTCGCGAAGGAGCTGCCGGGGAAATAAACGAAAACGGAGAACTCTTCGGCGAACTGTGCTCTGCGCACAACCTGGTGATCGGAGGAACTTTGTTCAAGCACAAGCAGTGCCACAAAATCACCTGGATTTCACCTGACGGTGTGACCCGAAACCAGATCGATCATATTGCGATAAGCAGAGCCTGGAGAACATCGCTAATTGATGTTAGGAACCGTCGCGGCGCTGATGTGGATAGCGATCATCACCTTGTTGTTGCTGATGTACGTCTCAAGATGGCCGCTACTCGTCGTAAAGTTGAGAAAGCATCCAAAAGGTTCAATTTGCAGAACCTTAGGAGCGAAGAGGGAAGAAAAAAGTTCAGTACCTGCCTCCGTAACCAATTTGAACTTTTGGAAGAGCTGGAAGACGAGGACATGGATGAGACTTGGGATCGTGTACGTACTGCCTTCACTAAAGCCGGCGAAGAAGTCCTGGGCTACAAGCGCTCCAAGCAAGTACCCTGGATGTCCAAAGAGCTGCGGTCAGCGATAGAGAGAAGGTAACGCGTAAAGCTGGATTTGCTGGCCGCTAATAACACTGTCGCCAAAAACGCCCTCGAAGAAGAGTACGCTGCCATACGTCTCCGAATTTGAAAACTGGCGAGACGTGACAGACGACGTGCCGCCGACGAACTAGCAGACCGGGCCAACGCAGCAGCCAAGATATCAAACATGAGGGAGTTGTACGACATCACCAAAAGTTTGTGCAACAAGACACGATCTTCCAAAAAGCCGTTGAAGGACGCCACGGGACAACTGTTGTGTACTACAGAGGAGCAACTGAAACGATGGACTGAGCACTTCTCCAAACTGCTGACTCAATGCCTAACCCACCCGACCGAATAGCCCGGGACCACTTCTGAATCTGCCAACGACTCCACCAACATTCGAAGAAGTAGTCGCCGCCATTAAACAGCTGAAGGCTGGAAAGGCACCAGGGGTAGATAACATCAATGTGGATCTTTTAAAGGCGGACCCGGCTAGATCAGCAGAAATACTTCATCCCCTTTTGCAGCGCGTCTGGGAGACGGTGCGTGTTCCCTGCGAATGGAAGCAAGGTTTGCTCATGAAAGTACCGAAAAAGGGCGACCTATCAGTCTGTGATAACTGGAGGGGATTAACGCTCTTACCCACAGCGGCTAAAGTATTGGCAAAGGTACTTCTCAACCGTATATCTCCAGAGATTGCAAAAACACTTCGGGAAGAGCAGGCCGGGTTCCGTTCTGAACGCTCATGCACTGACCACACGAACACCTTGCGCATTCTCATTGAGTCGTTCGTGGAGTGGCGAGCCGAACTTTTCCTAGCATTCGTCGACTTCGAGAAAGCGTTTGACTCCGTGAAATGGAGCGCACTGTGGTCCAGTCTAAGGCAAAGAGGACTACCCGGAATCATTCAGTCACTATAAAATGGTAGTACTTGCAAAGTAGAGCACGAGCAAGTCCTAGGGGAATCAATTCCAATGACTGCAGGAGTCAAACAGGGCTGCCTCCTGTCACCGCTGCTCTTCATCGTCCTGCTCGACGACGTCATGCGGAGAGTGACTAGAACACCCAGAGGCATCGCCTGGAACGAAAGCTCACACCTGGAAGACTTCGACTACGCAGACGACATAGTGTTGATCTCGACTTCACTGCCCGATCTCCAAATGAAGCTTGACTCGTTACGAGTAGAAGCTGAAGATAGGGGACTAAGAATCAACGCTAAGAAGACCGTCGTAATGCGAGTTCAGTCATGCGAAAATCGACCCATCAGACTCAATGGTACATACACCGCTGGAATCTGTCGCTAAATTTGCATATCTCGGCAGCACCGTGACCAACAGCGGTGGATCTGATGACGACGTCGACGCGAGGATCAGGAAAGCAAAAGGCGCATTTGCCCAACTGAAACCCGTCTGGGATTCGAACGTGCTCACTAGACGGATCAAGATTTCCCTCTTCGATTCCATAGTGAAGTCTGTTTTGCTTTTCGGCTGCGACACCTGGAAGGAGACAAAGGGTCTGACGAGCAAGCTGCAAGTGTTGGTCAACAAATGCCTTAGATCCATCCTGCGCAGATTTTGGCCGAACACTATCAGCAATCAGGATCTATGGAATCGATGCCACCAAGTCCCGATCAAGCAAGAAATTGCACATCGGATGTGGAAGTGGATAGGGCACACCCTCCGAAGACCAGAGGAAAACATTGCCAGGGCCGCGTTTACATGGAGGCCGCGCGGGAGCAGGCGGCGGGGCCGGCCGGTGCACACATGGCAGCGCACCGTCGTCGACGCCGAGCTGCGGGCGGCCGGGCTGAGTTGGAGGGACGCGGAGCGAGAGGCGCAGGATAGGAGCGGATGGAGTCGTCTCACGAAGGCCCTCTGTACCACTGGGGTACCATAGGACGACAACAACAACAACAACGAGTACAGAAATCTGAATGCATGCCACGCAGGACGCAAGCTAATACTTATCATGTTTTATGTATCACGTCTTATTTATTGCAGATTGCAGACAGCCGCGGTAAGCCGTGCATAGTTGAAGTTTTTAAAAACAAATTTTAGCGAATCGCCATTTGTATAAATATTCATATTCATAATCATTGCATCCATAATGTTTTCATTTAAGTAACTTGTTATAAATATACATCTAAGTATGTTATACAAATGGAGACGATAATTATAGGCCCTGAATGAAGGGCACGTCAAATAATACGTCAATTAACAGGGATGAGGCCACTATATTAATAAAAGTTTATAAAATTAATCAAAAACATTATGGTACATATTTATAGTTTATCAATCATGTATTCTTGTAGTCACTACACTATTATATACTACACTGTAGTGTTTATTAGTGTTCGCTAATCAAAAGGTTCCTTAATCTTTATATATTAGGGGTTAAAATATGAAATTGCCGTTTTGTATGGACGAAATCGAGAAAAGTAATTTTTCCATACTATCAACTTTTCAGTTTTTTTAAAAACGCCTGAACCGTTTTCGATGCAATTAAAGGTGAAAGTTAGATGGTTATAAAGCTACGCATTATAGTATTTAAATTTCTGAAAATCAAAGTATATAATACAAATATACTTAATTGAAGCAGAAGGTCAGCTGACACATTGTAAGGGGTCTTTTCAACGACTTCCTTTGAAGTAATAGGCACTAGTATTGCATTTTTTTTTTAGTCAAAAGTTACTTTATTTAGTTTTTAATACAAAAAAAAAATACGCAATAATATGACTATACTTAAGAGCTATAAACAAAATAAAAAGTGGGAAAATAATCGGCAATTTCATACTTTAACCCCTATTATATAATTCTTCTGTGTGTATGTCACTGAACTTCTCTCAAACGACTGGACCGATTTTGATGAAATTTTTTGTGTGTGTTCAAGGGGATCTGGGAATGGTTTAGATTCACAATTTTGTCGGGGATAATGTTAGGTGTAGTCCAACCCTAAATTTTATTTTTTATTTTTTAGACAAAATTTTTAATTTCTATTTTTTTATGATACAACATACAAAAATACATACAATCCTAAATTTTTACCCTTTTATCACCATCCCCTATTTTTTAATAGCAATTTTAGTAATTTAATCATTTTCCATCCCGCTCGATAACTGATCAATTATCGTCTTTTTTGTAAGGGTAGGGTAGGGGTAGGGAAGGGTTTAGGGTAGGGGTGGGGGTAGAAACTGTTTCCTATCTCCGATATGCCAAAACTGAAGATAGATAGGTTATTGGAAATGGCCGTTAATCCCTCAACCCCCAGGAGGCACTCGGATGCCACGATAACAATTGATTTCAATTGTGTCTGGAATAACTGACGATCGAGGGATTAAGAAACCAATTGTTTTTAATTCACTATTTAGTTTCATGGTTTGCATATTGTTGTACCTACTCTTTTTCTTTGGGATAATCTGTGCAAGTTTCTTATTGAACATATATAAATGTAAAACCTAATAGTGGAAGCTACTTTGGCTAGTGTGTAAGCTGTATTTTATAAGTTATAATGTGTTATATTAAGCTGTTTGTTTCCCTAATAAAGAAAATAAGATAAAAAAAAATGGTTGCCTGTAAAGTCGGTTTTACGGGCGAAGATTTTACGTGACAACGTCTTTTTCTCGGTAGAATATTTATTGATATGAATATAATTAAATTGCACAATAGGAACAAGGAATTGAATGAAAATAAGAATTGCACAAATTTTAAAATGCGCCTAATTCTCTAGTGCTGCGCGCGCGGCAGACCGATCATAGTTGAGTGGGAGAGAGACGCAAGGCATTCGGCGGGCCTCTCTCTCGTTCGGTGACTCATCGTAACGTTACCGAGCGTTACACTTTTTCATAAGTGACTCCCAGCCGCAACCTAATTTAAGACGTTGTCACGTCAATAAAAATATTCAAACGAAGAATAGCAACACCCCTTCTCCTCCTGGGTGTCGTAAAAGCGCCTTTTCTCAAACATTGGCCGAACTGTGATCGCCAACCCGCCGCGCGCCGGTCAAGTGTAGCGATTTTAGAAGGCAAACAAAATCTA
This sequence comes from Anania crocealis, assembly GCA_949315895.1. Classification (NCBI taxonomy): domain Eukaryota; kingdom Metazoa; phylum Arthropoda; class Insecta; order Lepidoptera; family Crambidae; genus Anania; species Anania crocealis. The sequence goes on along the minus strand of OX438879.1, from coordinate 20,557,279 downwards.
CCTTTTGGAGAGCCTTGTGTCAAGCAAACTGAAATGATGATCTGATGAAGAAGAAGCGATAATGCAATTAAATTGTACAAAATTACTAAATTATTCTAAACATTGACCATGTTTAAAATATATTCAATCTGGCTGTTAATCGTGAATCTGTACATAACTATTGAATTTGAACCTATCATACGGGAGTCGTACTTTTTTTTCGGGATAAAAGTAGCATACTTATGTGCTATTCCAACGGTTGGAACGATGACTGACATTAAGTTGGCAACTTGGAATCACGGACGAGTAAATAAGTACTTGGAATATCAATGGCGCTCTATCCAGCGCCAATGAGAGTTCGTACTGGTGATGGTGGTGACAAACCTTTATACAATGTAGGGTGGTACTTCTAACGCTAAGGCTAAGTAGGTACTATATCTAAATTCATCGACAAAAAATAATAATAGGGGGGGTCCAACCCCCTCCCCCTGTAAAATATACTTTTTTTTTCAATGTACTGCGGCTCGCTCGATACTTTATGCGATATCAAAGGTATCATACGTTGTAGAAACATGAAAAAAATGGCAAACGGTAGCTAATGACACTGGCTAACTAATCAATTACTATGTTTCATACGTTTAAGATTAAGTGAGAAAAAAAACATAACTTAATTATTTTGTGATTTAAAATCACTTTTTTTTATGTTTTCAGAGATTACTCAAAAATAAGTCCAATAAAATAGTTAATAATTTGCACTTACTTAAAAGTATTTGAGTTATTCTCTCTAAGGATACCAAAAACATCACCATAACTTCACAAATTCAATTATTAACAACAGTTATGGGGAACCCCTTCTCAAGAGCATCCACTGCATAATAAAAAGTAGGTAGATTTTGTGTGCAACCGAGTGGGAAAACAATTTTAGTGTAACAGACAAGGATAGGAAATAAAAACAAAACAATTTCTGCAGTTTTTGCAAAATCAATTTCATCACGAACTTATGAATTTTTAAGACAACCCTTAAGTACTTTTGCTGTATCACGGTACTAGTGGCCATTATAATTTATCGAAAGTAAATCAATCAGCGTGTCTTCACAGTCCGGTGGTATTATTCTTCTTTCAACGAATAAAGTTTACATTATTCAAAAATGGGAGTCTCCAAAAAAATGAAATAATAATTTGCCAAACGCCATAAATGTAACGTTACTGAGTTTGTGTATAGGCGCGAAATCAATAAGCAAAACGCGTGATTGCATGCGTCTGTGCTGTTTCTTCATTTAAACATAAGGGCATCCAGTGACATAAGTCATTACGAGATAAACGCGTTTGAAAATTTTCAATGCACCGACATTTTAATACATAGGCTGCACTAAAAGTATCGGGAATGGAATATTTCCACTGTTCCTGCAACATTAAAATCTTTTTAATTGCAAACTCCTTGGTTTTAAAAATCGAATACCATTTATTTATTTAAAAAAAGATTCTCGGACTTATCACAAGGTCTTGTCAAACTTGTTTAGTCGTTGAGAAAATGGAATTGACTCGAGAAAATTCAAGAGCGATGATTTATTATGACTTTCGAAGTGGTTTAATACAAAAACAGTGTGTTGACCGGATGATTTCTGCATTTGGTAATGAAGCCCCATCCAAAACCTCAATTTATCGCTGGTTTGCTGAATTTCAACGTGGACGTGTCAAGCTCAGTGATGATCCCCGTCAAGGTCGTCCAAAAACTGCAGTCACCCAAGAAAACGTTGATGCTGTGCGTAAGGTGATTGAGAAAAATAATAATAATGTTTTTTCCAATTCGAACTATTACTTCCTGAGATTAGCGCATTCAAACAAACAAATAAACAAACTCTTCAGCTTTATAATATAAAAGTATGGATGTCATATTTGTTTAAATTATTGTTATTTGAGCCAATAATTACAGTTAAATGAGTTAATACTGTTTAGCATAAATATGCTATAGTCCTAAATTATTTGTCAAAAGGTATCAAAGTGCTTTGAATCCTTATCGCAAAATGTAAAATGAATAAAATATACTAGCGATAGAGGCCTTCCATCAGGATATTATAAATATTAGTGCCAGTTCAATATCTTCGAATATTGTTTGCTTCAGTCTCTGAAGTTATGTCACATTTAAATAATAGTTTGTTAGGGACAATTTTCTGATCTCAATCTCAAAAGTGTTATGCCTAAATATTTTCCAATTATTATTGTCTTTTTTTAAGCTATTGCATAGCTTCTATCGCGGGCCTTGAGCGTGGAGACCGAATCCAGAAATTCCGTAACGAAAATAACGTAACACCGACCGGCACAGCGGTGATACTTTTTAGTTTTATAATTGCATAAGTTGATAAAAAATGCTATGCAATAGCTTTACCGCGGCAGTCTCCGAGTGCCACACGTCTTTTTTATTTTTATAAATAACTAGCGGGCCCGACAAACGTTGTCCTGTCTTAACTATAAATATTGATTACGAAATGGTATAATAAAAGAAAATGTTACGAATTGTTAAATAATATTAATCTTTATGATACACAACATTCTTTGATTTTTTTTCTGGCGGGTCTATGAATAGTATTGTTGGTATTACGACATGGGAACGGGCGACATTACTGGCCATATCCAAATTCAGTTTTTTTTTATCCTCTATTTGACGATATTTGCAGCACGCATTCTGTCAATGTTGTGTCAAACGCCATTCACTAAAAAAGTTTGAATTGTCAAAAGCGATAAAGGTTACATTACAATTAATTTAGTATGGTGATTAAGCTTTCTTAAATTTTCTTATTTTCCACGCAATTTTCTTATTTTTTTCTTTCATTAGAACATTTTCCTGACAATAACAAGCAAAACAAAAAAGAATTTGCGAAATCGGTACAGCCGTTCACGCGTGATACGATGACCAAGGGAAATAGGGATTCATTTTTATATTAGGGGTTAAAATATGAAATTGCCGTTTTATTGTAATAGGTTCTTTGAATTGACATAGAATCTTAATGGTTTGAGGTTTTCGAATGAAACTTTTTTCACATGGTTTCTATGATGTTCTTCTTTTAAAAAATGTGAAACTATTGAATATCGACTTTCAATTGTTTTTGTTATTTAACTTAGACAAGAAAGATGGATACTGCGAAAATTCGAGTGATTTTTGAATACGAGTTCCGACGCGGAAGTAACGCGGCAGAAACAGCCCGCAATATCAATGTTGCGTTTGGTGAGGGATCTGCTAATGAACGCATCGTGCGATTTTGGTTTAAACGCTTTCGTGATGGAAACTTCGACTTGAAGAACGAGCAACGAGGAAGACCGCACACAGGTGATTAACGATGAATTAAGAGAGATGGTGGAAGCCGATCCTAGTCAAATTACCCAGGAATTAGCGGCATGGTTTAACGTAACCTTACCTACAATATTGACTCATTTGCGTCAAATCAATAAAATAAAAAAATACGAAAAATGGGTGCCTCATGATTTGACTGATGTGCAGAAAGAAACGCGTGTTGAAACTTGTGTTGCCTTGTTGAATCGGTACAGAAATGAAAATTAAATCGAATTGTGACATGTGATGAAAAGAGGATTCTTTATGATAGCCGTAAAAGAAAAATGCAATGGCTGACCCCAGGTCAAACGCCACAACAGTGTCCTAAAGCAAAACTTACCTATAAAAAGGTAAAGGTAACTTATTCACTATAGTTTTCTCCGATCTGGTCAATCAATAACGGCAGATGTCTATTGTGCCGAACTCCGAACAATGTTGGCAAAACTAGCAATAAAACAGCCCCGACTCATGAATCGATCTTCACCATTATTGCTCCATGACAACGCGAGACCTCATACAGCACGAGAAACGGTTTTGACCCTTCAGGAACTGCAATTAGAAACCATTCGACATCCTCCGTATTCGCCAGACCTTGCTCCAACGGACTACCATTTTTGTCGTGATTTGGACAATTATCTACGTGACAAGAAGTTTTCTTCCCAGGAGGCAGTACAAAATGCTTTCACACAGTTTGTGCAGTCTAGATCCTCAGAGTTCTATCACAAAGGCATAAATGACCTTCCTATTGCAGCAGCAATGTATAGATAATAATATTAACTATTTTGATTAAATAAATTTGTTAAAAATAAAAAAAAACAATTTTGATTTTCAGTACAAATCGGCAATTTCATACTTTAACCCCTATTATATATAGATAGATAGTACCTATAATAGTTTTTAAATCTACTGCTATGTCAGCTTGAGTAAATTTGGATTGAATTTATGCTTGCGTCGGCAATTTTCAATGCAATATACAGGCAATTATGTGTTTTAAAAGCGCATTCTAAGTCCCGAATTCAGTCGTTCAGTAAGAATGTTTAGATACCCTGGTTGGAGAAAACTCATGGTATTTTTTCAAGCTTTTGATAGTTCAAAAGAATAGTAAAGTAACAGCCTACAATCATCCCACTGCAGGGAAAAGGCCTCCATCATTAAATTTAAGTTACCACAGCAATGATGAGTACTGGCATAATTACCACGCTTACCAAATGCGGGTTGGTGATCACAAGCCTAAGCAATGTTCGAAAATTCGATCATCATATTAGCCGAACAACGCCCACAGCTGGGAATAGGCCTCCACATCAACCACAGCCACAACGATCGGTCCTGTGCTGTCCGCATCCAGCGGCTTCCCGCGACCTTGACCAGATCATCGGTCCACCTTGTAGGGCCTGCCCACGGAACGTCGTCCGGTACGTGGTCGCCATTCGAGAACCTTTCCGCCCAACGGCCATCGGTTCTCCGCGCACTGCCACTTCAACGATGCAATCCTTCGAGCGATGACGGTTGTTTTAGTTCTCCTGCGGATCTCATAATTTCTGATTCGATCGAGTAGGGAAATACCAAGCATCGCTCTCTCCATTGCTTCTCCATCTTGAGCTTTCTTATGAGACCCATAGTAAACGACCACGTCTCACTCCCATAGGTCATTACTGGCAACACATACTGTTCAAAGACTTTCGTCTTGAGACACTGAGGTATTTCGGACGCGAATATATGCCGGAGCTTCCCGAACGCTGCCCATTCGAGCTGGATTCGACGAGAGATCTCTTTCTCGAAGTTGGACTAACCTAACTGGACTATCTGTCCCAGGTAATCATAGTGGTCAACATCTTCGAGTGCAATGTTCCCAACGTTAACTAAAGCGGGTGCAACATGGGCATTTAAAATGATTTTCGTCTTGTCCATGTTCATCTTAAGACCCACTCTTTGAGAAGTATTCCCGAGATCTTTGAGCATAATGTTCAGGTCTTCCAAGGTCTCAGCCATAAGAACTACATCATCGGAAAATCACAGGTGTGTTAGGTATTCGCCATTGATCTTGATGCCACGTGAGCCGCGTCCTTTCCAGTCCAGAAGCTTGAAAATATCCTCCAACGCAGCTTTGAACAGTTTCGGAGAAGTAACGTGTCCCTGTCTCACGCCTCGCTGTAGTTGGATCGGATTAGAGCTCTGGTTCTGTAATCGGACCGACATGGTGGCGTTTTGGTACAAGTACTTTAGCACCTCGATGTACCTGTAGTACTCCGTCGTAACATCGTATTTGGCACCTTTGAAGAGACTGCAGCACTGCCCAGGTCTCAATCGAATCAAAGACTTTCTCATAGTTCACGAACGCTAAGCAAAGTGGCAAGTTATACTCTTCGGTCTACTTGAGAGCCATTCTAATCTCACACAGGCGGATGTCCCGGATATTTTCAGAATAGTGTCGGGTAAGCTTGGCTCTAAGGTCTTTAGCCTTGCTTTCAACAGGTGTTTTCGTGGAATATATTGTCCATAGAAACTCTCAATCTCCCTCAGGATTTCAGGTGTTGACGTAATGATGCTACCTGTCTCAGTTCTCAGCCTTGTCAATTGACTTTGCCCAACAGACAGATCTCTGGCGAACACTTTGGAGCCTTTGCTCCACTCAATGGCCTCTTTAATACGTCGGGTATTAAATTGGCGGAGGTCGCTCGTCAATCAAAGACTTCTATCTGATATCTGTCTATTGAGTTGCCGATAGCGATGGGCATCCGCCGAGTTCTGTAGCCTCATTTCGTTTTTCTAATCCATGAGTAGGAGAGACTGACTGGAGTCTGAGTTTTTTTGAGTTAGGACGGCGGGTTTTAAAGTACTTGGACCCTACCGTACGGACAGTATCCACCACCATGTTGTATAGATCGTCCACATCGATGCTTTTCTCAAGGGCTTCAAAACGGTTTTGAAGCTAGAGCTGAAAGCACTCGATGTTTTTTTTTTTTTTTTTTTTTTTTAATTATATAATAATAATAATAAATGTGGACAACTTCACATACATTGTCCTGATCCCAATTTGAATAACTATTTAAAGCATTCGTATTTTGCAAACCAGAAACAGCGAAGGTACCACAAACACCCAGACCCGAGAAAATGTAGAAAAACACATTTTTTCTACATTGACCCGTCCGGGAATCGAACCCGGGACCTCGGAGCAGGCGACACCTTGAAAACCGGTGTGTACGCCACTCCGCCACGGAGGTCGTTAATTTGAGCCGGTATTGGCCGGAGCGTGGATTTTATCAGTCACGCTCTTTCAAGCTTTACGTCGATATTCAATGTGCCTCTGACCATGCGGTAATCGCTTCCTGTCTCAACAGCGTTGATCACAGCGACATCATTGAATATGTGCTTCTTCGTTGACATGATAAAATCGATCTCGTTTTTGACTTTACCGTCCGGGCTGATCCAGGTCCATTTGCGGCTGACGGGCTTCTTGAGGAAGAAGTTCATCATAAAGAGGCTCTCCCTCTCCATGAAGTCTGCCAGCATCTGGCCTCTTTTGTTCCGTTGCCCAAATCCAAATTGCCCCATTCTTCGCATTGAAATCCCCCATCACAACCGTGTAGTGGGTTTTATAGCTATGCATGACTCTAGAGATCTCCTCATACATAGCCTCCACTTCGACATCGTCGTAATTTGAGGTCGGAGCGTAAACCTGAATGACATTCAGCGAATATCGTTTCTATATTCTGAGTATCAGATACGCTACCCTGCTCGAAACACTTCCGATAGTGATCACGTTGTTGACAAGGGACTTGTGGACGATGAACCCTACACCACCTAGGGACTGTTGGTCACCCTCCCGGTAGTAGAGTAAGTTACCGGATTGCAGGGTTATCGAGTTCTTCGGACTTCAGATAGCCCAATGATATGTAACTTACCAATTGCCTCTTCCAACTTTAGAAACGAGTTTCGCGTCGAGCCTCGTTTTTGGCAGCCGGATCTTACCCGGGGATTCTTAGCACCCCCTGTCCCGCCGTTACCATAGCCGCTGCCATAGCTAGGAATAGCGGGGCCGCCGGGAACTGGGGGCCGACTTTTTTGCGGGGTATTCATATTGGGGGGGGTTTGCCATTATCGCCAAGCTTGAAAGGCGGGTTGGCGATCGCAGTATGGCCTGCTGTTGTAAGGAGACGCTGCTGCCCATCTCCTGATGGCAGTTTTCCCTCTGTCGGCTCTTACGACAGCCACGGGAAGAGAGGGTGTAGGGGAGAATGGGGCAATTCGTTATTAAAGCTAGCTCATACCAGTTGCATATAAGGTGTAAAGCAGGATATAACCTATCAAAAATAACTTTTAAATCAACCAGAAATACAGCAGTTTATTACTTATTCATCATTTAAAAAAAATGGAATATGATCCAGTGATAAGTATGGGGCACTGTGGATATTTCTTAGGGGTACAATGAATCACTATGACGCACAGCGAACTTTTACATTGAAAAGACATGCAAACTTAGCATGGGGCACTTTGAACTTTATTGGGGTGGGATTGAAATGAAACACAATATTCTACAAATTACATTATAATTATAATTATAATTATGTATTTGGTCCATTAGCAGTTACCAACTCTAATGTTACAACAGTCTTATAAAATTAGGAAACTTTAGTGCAGTTTATGATCTTAAAATTACTTAGTTTAACATAAATATCTTTCGCCTTATTAGCAAATCTCAAATCTTAGTCTTATTAATTAAGAATTAAAAAAAAATCTTTCTTTCAGCTTTCAAACAATAATTTAAATTATTTTTATAAAATTCAGCGCAATTCTATTTTAGAAAAATTGAGATCAAATTTGTAAACGCCCTGTTGCCTTTTTGTACCACCAGAAAAAGAAGGTTTAGGTAGAATCATTTTTATGTCCTCCATAAAAACTGTGGCAATGAATGAATACTATATCAATATATTTACGCTGATACAATAGTTGGATGAAAGGGGCTGATTAATACTATTGTCCTCCTAGCGTACCGTGGTCCAAGCGAGCTCGCACCACATTTGCATTTACACGAAATCTTAAGTCTAATATCATTTGAAGCTTTAAAACTGTCAATGCTGTAGTACAACAAACCATTCAAAGCAGCTTGCAAGGCTTTATTCGAATATGATCAACACTGGCGTAGGGCCCTGCAGGAAATAGCTCTGTGTAAAAAAAACACATTCTTAATTTCCAACCAAATAGGTAAATCCATTTTTCTCGATCCATAAGCGTTGTAAAGGCATTTTCACAAAGACAATTTGCTTGCATACTACGTTTGGATAAAAGACCTAGATCGGACGGTGGATGACGGACCTAGACGGGGTAGTACCAACATCGGTGTAGAGCTCTGGAAAAGGCAGTCCTATAGCATTCGCCCTTCATAATCGATAGACATAGTTTCAAGTACCTCAATATGATGTTAAACACAAATAATTAACCACACAATTTTCTACCGTTTTTCACCCCAAAATTATTCAATTATAAAAAAATCCTTATAAACAACATTACAAAATTTATACAACATATAGCATAAAGCTGACGTAGTTTCACAAAACTTTCATGTGGGATGTGGATTCGAGGCATGGATGGATGGAGGATGATCAGCAGGATTAATAGTGTTCAGAAACTTGACAGGATAGAGAACTGTCTGTACTGACCACTGTGTCTATAAATTGTTATTTATTTCCTCAGCTTCAAATTATGTCAGCGAAACATCATTAAAACTACTGCTGCTTGGTCATTAGTGGGTGGATGATGGTAGCTATTCCTAAGTTAAACAACACGGAATCATGAAGACTTAATGAGGTGATTTTTGCTCACAGTTTTATTTTCAAGCTTCAAAAGTGTCTTTTTTTAATATGGAAGAAATAAAATAAAAAAGCGTTAGATAGGTAGTTTCACTAAACAAACTTTGCCAAGCCCTCAAAAGCGGTGCGTCCTAGAAAAAAAATCTTTACTAAATGGAAGTTTATCAAATTATATACTGAATGGAAGCTTGTCAAATGGTCTACCAGTCTATATTGATTTAATCCACCAGTCAGCTGCTTAGTGTTGTTGCAACACACCTGTTTATCCTGCTTGAGATACGGGTCTATGCCTAGATAAGGAAGTATTTTTGTACTGCACTATATACCGTACTAATATAGTTGATAATGTCATAATGTACTACAGTGTAGTTTATAAGACTCGATATTTCAATTCCGACATGTAATTGAATTATACGTATATTGTAGTGTTGGTTGTACAAATAAATAAATAAATTCACTCACCAATTTTATTCTATATCTACACTTTTTTCGAATACCTAACATTTGTCTGAATCGTATAAACAAAAATGATTAAGTTCTAAATAATACCATTGTTTGTAAGCACTGATAATATCTATTTTCTGAATATGTAAATATAGATAAGACTACAGGAATTTTCAAGTTTTGTGAAAATTTTCGTTACATAGTGTAACAACCTAAACCCTTGCAAATCATACTTTACTAAGAAACAATTTAAAATATTCACTTTGACCTTTTTCCGACGTATATCTGTAACTTTATAATCAAACAAATTACGTTTAGGACGGTAAGCGATACTATCACATTTTAATAAATTCAATTTACCCTATTGTGTATAAATAAATACCTATCCATAAGAATGTGTCAAATATTAGTCCATGTGTTGCATTCAAGTGGTAAATATTTTGCGTGAGAGCATAGGTCGGTAGCCAGATTTTGTCAATCTTAGGTTGGAACGAATGTAATCTAATGATTAAGTTAGAACTTGGGTTTGAATTTTAAAATAAAACTATTGCTAATTAATTTTGAATCTTTAACGTGATTGAATGGTGAATAGGAACTTTAGTCGGCTTTTCCGATATTAGTTAATATTATTATTGTTATAATAAGTAATGAATAAGTAATTAGTAGGAAAACCTAGGGCTCTACGTAAACTTTTAATTAACTATGTATTCGTTTATACCAATTGGAATAACATAAATTGGTTATTAGAGTAATGCTAGTATCTTTGTAGATCTATCAGAGCCTGAAGTTCTATTGATTAATTAAGACAGGTTTAGAACCTCTGGTAACTTAAACTTTGCTTGCAAGGATTTTTTAAACAGGGAAGTGGGGCGCGGGGCTTGATTGTATGGTTAGATAAATAGTGTTGAGAGTGAAGATTCGGGATCAGTCCGTCGGGAGATGAGTTCTAGACCTCTTACTAATTTGCTGTACCGATCGCAATGGTAAAGAGATTAGTGCGTGAGTGCTCGAAGAAAACTCGCATTGGCTAGGCGTCGTCAGGTTCCTGAATGCACTAGGGCGGTACTGGCCGGGGTGGCTTAGGCTGAGACTGAAACTTAGGGTAAAGATCCTACCTTTAGGAGAGCTGCAGTGTCTGGTATGTGAAATTTGTTTAGTTGGATTTTCTGTTGAAATTTGTCTATTTATTGGTAATAATAATGGTTAAATTATACCTTGTCTTACAACAATTTTATTACAATTTAAATTGGTTATTTGTGATTGATATTTTAATTAAAATGATAAAAGTCATAATTTAATATCCCATTTTATGCCGTTAAAATATAAATTATATTTTTCTTTAAATTCTCATATTGTTTTCAACAGAATTTTTGACATAAATTTTGATTTTATTCTACTTTGAAATTTCTTGTAGGAACATAAAAGGGTTTGATCAGAGATAATTTATTTTCATATTTTAGTAATTTTATGATTTAATCGTCAATTTATTGATTTTTATTTAACACATTCGAAATCAATCCTAGTTTATAAATTTGAAGCATTTTTAATTAATTTGCCTTCATTTCTTATGTTAAATTTATGAACTTTGGTTTCAACCAGATTTAAAATATCTAAAACCTATTTTCATGATCTGGCGATGCAACGTCTTAATATTTTCTTGATAAATTAATTTGAAAGTTTATTTTTTTGTTTTGTGTTATGTACTGATTTTACGTGTTTTGTTTTATCGTCCTCAATTAAATTACGAATCGGAGGGTTTTTTAGATTATCTACATTTACTAGATACAGATTTAACAACTTAAATACAAATATTTACACTGATAGGTACGAGTTGGGTTAACTATTGCAAAACTAGGTTCTATTAAATAATAACCAATTGTACAAGTTCAGAACATGAATATATTTATTCCAAAAACAATTATTGGCATTTGTATTATAATGCCTTTATTTACGGCTTTAATTTGCCCATAGAGTGGTAATTGAAGTGCTAATTTAATTTTTATTAAACGTTTTAAGACGTCATGTTTATTTGCGATAAACAAACATAACAAATTGGCATTTTATGCTCAATTGAGTGATTAGAAATATTATTTATTTTTCTTTCAAATTCCGGATTTAAAGTGAACAGGAATCTATTCTTTTTTAAATACAAAACATGTTATGAGTTTTATGCCCAGTTAAACTTTAAACCTGAAACAAATATAGTTTATTAGTTATGATGATCTTCTGTGAAGATTATCACCTTTTGAAACCTAATTTAAGTTGGATTTTATCTACCATCAAACTTACACGACGTATTGAGGTTTTAACAATTTATTGAATCCTGCTAGGTCTGTTAACATTTATATTTCATCTATTTACCTCCCTTAAGCACCTAAAAATTAAAACTAAGCATTTATTTTAAAGAGTTATTTAAGAACATAATTATTACTACATTAAGAAAATATGACTTCTATGTTACGACATTACGTTTAATATCAAACCGCAGATAACACAAACGCAACTACTATGATTTAGGGCTATACGGAATATTCGTCCTAGATTTAGACTGAGGTACTGTTAGGTAGGCAAAACCTTATCCTACCCTACTCCTTTAAACCCTATCCTATATCCTAACCTCTAAAGATAGATCCTTTGGAAACATTGGACTATTTTTAGGCATCCTACCTTTAGAAAATTTACAATACATCCTTATCCTGTAGACTGGGAAAAGAGTTTAATGTAAAGATATTGTCGATTTGACATTAAATTACATTTTCATAAATTTGCAAATGGTTACAATGCTATCTCCGGCTATCATGAATAGACTGCCAAAGGAACTTAAAATTATTCAATCTATGGAATCTAAATAATAGGGGTTGATGTGGGAATGTCGATGGTTCCATAGGCCGTACCACTGCTTTCATTAAATGCCTATAAAGGAGTCATCGGTATTTTTGGATTAACCTTGTATTATGAAAGAAATTCGTTATATATGCTTCCGATGGGTTCAGACGGAGTCACCATTGTAACTGTTATCGATCCAAGATCTATGTGTACTCTCGAGGCTGCCCAGGTGTTTGATTATATGGATACCATTTCTCCTGTCCCCTTAGGGCTGTACGGAGCACCAAGGATGCTCCCAGGTCCCGGGTTGTAAGCACTCACCTGATCATCAGTTGATCGAGCTTTGGCGGCTAGATGATTAGATACATAAGGAGATGGGTACTGGTACAGTGCTCACTTAATGTCATGTATTTATCGGAAGTATTCGGGGTTAGTTAGTAAATTAGTAACTTTGGTAGACTTCTCATGAAGTCTTAGTTAAATAAGTAATTAGTACTTATATTAGATTCTTTTATCCCAGTCTACCTTCTTGCGCCTGTTTACGGTTAAACCCGTGATTCAGGTAGATTCCTTTCCAATGGAGGTGACAAGTAGCTCCTGGTTTTGGTCATCACTGTGAATGGGGGCGATGGTGTGGGGCTCCTTCACCGCCCCTCGGGGCTTCCTTTTCCCAATTCTTAAAGGCGCAATTCCCCAGGAAATTTATGAGAACTTATTTAGATATCCACGTACCTCTAAAAGAATCAGGGTTACTACTACATACACAACGTACGGTCCTACCATTTAAAAACTAGACGATCACAAGGCCAAAATATTTAATTATTAAGGGATTATATTTGTGCTCCACTTCTTTCCTTTATTTATTGAGAGGAGGTGGTGCTAACGACTATGTTGCTCTCTCTAGTACCTGAGTCGAGAGAGTAAATTCATATTGGGCGTCAAAGGGGGGTTAGTTACAATTGGTGCCGTGACCAGGATAATAATATAAAACACTGGAACACGGTTATTTTATTTAATAGGCTTATAAGCCTACAATTGTTGCCGTGAAATGGAAAGAGGTTGAAAACGTGGATGTTTATTTAATCATATCTAAGTTGACTGGTTTGCGCGTTTAAGGAATTGGGGAAAGAGGGGGCGTAGAGCTTAGGAAAATCATAGGATTCATATTATGGGTGTTGTAATATGTATTTCACTATTACTAATTATTTTACTACTTAGTTAAGCGGGATAGTTGACTCTAATTTGCATTAATCTCACCATGATTTATAGGATTTTAAGATAACTTTTGTTAATAGTTTCATTCACTTAAATCAAATAGGTATGAATTGCTGAGTAAACAGTTTAAGTTATTAAATTAGGAAGATTTATCGCATAGGTTATTCTGAAATATGTTTTATTTTCACAATAATTTGATTGTATTAAACTAAACAAGAGTTTAAAAGTAACAATGGTAATTCACAACATTAGGCCGTCTAAGTGTGACTATTGTTATATTTTATGTCAGTTACCTAAACAAGATTATGGGTCAGTCATATTACAGGTTTTTGTTCGGAACCGCCAAATTTAAACAACAGTTCGAGTTACAGTATTTCGGTAACGTGTTCTTATTAACTATAACTTTTGGTCACACGCACGTTTTGCTTACTCGATAAACAACAAAGGCTCATGTGTCCCATGATCATAGGCATAGGCATTTTAATGAATTAATAAACATAGCTAATGTTACCCGAGTAGATCTCGCCGACAGGAAAGATTTAATGGCTTTAACTAAAACAACACTCGGCTCTATTATTGCTTTGTTAATATTATTGAGCGTGAGAGTTCGGACTCAGCTGCAAATACTTATCGATGCTAAAACACCACAAGAGGTCTTGTCACATAAATAATTAAGTTAAACACATGTTGTAAGAGTTTAGTTTTTCTTTGTTGTCAAATTTACGACAAATGTGTTGGCATGTCAATTGAATAAGTAGATCCCAACAGCCTTTCGAGAAGTAATAATTCACAAGTTAGTGATATTTGAAGTGGGTTTAAATGAGGTCTAAAATTCAAAACGTGTTTCACGTGTTTCAAGTACACTTAACTTTGATTTTTATGTTGATTTATTGCTCGGTCATTTAGTAGGTTCAAGTTTAAAAAGCTCGTTTAGATAAATAACATAAGTATCGACAAATGACTTTAAGTCCCTTTAGACTTATATTATAGTAGGGTAGGAAAAAATAGGGATACGGGTAAATTAAACCACATCTTGAAAGATTGGTACTACTTAACGTGTTAAAAAGTAAGAGCCATAAATATTTTCCCAGCACTAGAATAAAATAAATACATTTAATTAATGACATTTTACAATTTCGAGAATAACTAATTTCATTTGATTTGAATTATATTTGGGTTTGAAATAATAATTTATACATTACGGAAAAACATACTCTAGCTATATGATTAAAACGATATTAGGTTGTAACTTAAACAATGAGTTGAATTAAAGGGATGGGGGCTATTAACAATCCAAATTATTTAAACATTTTGTAGGTTTCAGAGGTTAAAAATTATTTATAGTGTCCGGTTCGATTCCGGAAATGGTGTTATGGGTCCAACGCCTTTAGCTCTTAACAATACTTTATTTATTGGATTAATGTTTATAGAATGCAGTAGTCACGGGTTCGATTCCTAGATTAGTTACTTTCATAAAAAGAATTTAATTACGGAACCTTGTCTATATGTGTAAAGAAATTTAAACATACTTAGTTTAAGAAAGGATATAGTTGATTATGTCTTAATTTTATTTGTGGTTGTAAGGACAAATTTATGAGGTTTTGGTTCGACTCCAAGACTATAGCTAAGCGGATAGTTCGGTTCTTAGATATAGCGGGGGCATGTGAAAGTGTTATTTTATTACCTCTAGGTTTTATATAACCCAAATGCTTAGTGGCTAAAAGGTTACCTCAGTTCCTGGTTCGATTCCGGGTTCGTGTACAAAAGGATTGTTATATGTGAGAATAACTGACAAATATGAAAAGCTATGTAGATACCTTTAATTTTGGGATTAATAGCGAAGTGAGAGGAAAATAAACTATTAGTTTTCGGTTCGACTCCGGGACTGTGTTAAACTAGGTTAGTATCATAGAAAGACCATATTAATAGTTTTAAACATAAGATCAATTTTAACCTAGTGGCATAGTGAGTCAATTACTATTTTAGTCTCTGGTTCGACTCCGGGACTGTGTTAAAATAGTTTGGTATCATAGAGAGACCATATCAATAGTATTAAAACATTAGATTAATATGAGCGTA
Organism: Anania crocealis; assembly: GCA_949315895.1. Taxonomy (NCBI): domain Eukaryota; kingdom Metazoa; phylum Arthropoda; class Insecta; order Lepidoptera; family Crambidae; genus Anania; species Anania crocealis. The sequence continues at coordinate 20,541,601 of OX438879.1, read as the reverse complement.
ATAGCATAGTGAGTCCATTACTACTTTAGTCTCTGGTTCGACTCCGGGACTATGTTAAAATAGTTTGGTATCTTATAGATACCATATAAATAGTTTTAAAACATTAGATTGATTAAAGCCTAGTAGCATAGTGATTGAATTACTACTTTGGTCTCTGGTTCGACTCCGGGACTGTGTTAGAATAGGTTGTTATCATAGGCCATTTTAATAATTTTGAAGCAATAGGTTAATTTCAGCCTAGTAGCATAGTTAGTAATATATTACTACTTCGGTCTCTGGTTCGATTCCGGGACTAGTGTAGATTACTTGTCTGGCTATAGTGGGGGCGAAATGATTATATACATAAACTAGTTATATTTTAAACTAGCAGCTTAGTGGTTAGAAATTAATTGTACCGGGTTCGATTCCTGTACAGTGGTCAGTTAGCTAGTTTGTTGTGAAGAAACTAGTATTTTATCTTATTTTACAAGTTAAATTATAATGGCTTCATATAAGTTTACTTTTACTTTAATGGTAAAAATAAATAACCAAGTCGTCGCGGCGTCGGTTCGATTCCTGGACGCTTTGAATAGTGGGTTTTTTATCAGTAAAGTGTTGTAACATAAAAGCTATTTTTATTATTACAATTCACAATACGTAATAAAACTAATGTAAAGTATTAACGGGTTCGATTCCCGAGTACTCAATCGTGATTATTTATAATAATTAATTTATTTACCATCTAACTAAAGCAATGATCGGATATAATTTGAAATATAAATGATATAAATGGATATTTCAAGTATACTCATATTCTTATCTCTGTATGCCAGCGTAGTAGTGTGCATGGAGATGCGGGTTCGAGTCCCACCTCAGACATAGTTTTGCGAAGTTAAGGGCTGATATTATGATTGTGGATGGGTTGCTGGAGTATTAAATAGTGTAAGTAGGTAAATGATTATTTATTATCAAAAGCTAAATTAATCTATTATGTGTATCAAAACTAATTGCGTTTTAGGTATTAGTAAATTCAATTATATTACATTTACTCGTGTGGATAGATAGATGGGTATTTGTATTCAAAAGTATTTAAAATATGATGATAATTTAGAAAATTAAATGTTTGTGGTTTTTGTATTTTATTAGACATCCTAATTTGTTGACATTTTGACCCAAAGCATCCACAACATTAAATTAGTTGAGGAATAGGTGTTAGGTTAAAATGTCCCAATTTACTGTAAATAGGTGAATTGAACATTGTCAGTTTTGAACTGGTCCTCAGCTGATTTAAACTCTACACCAAACCAGATCTGAGCACACTGCACATGCTCCAAGTATTTAATGGTTGTTAGGTGGTGCAGAGTTCTAAGTTTGAAGATTACTTCTTGTAAAATGCCGTCTATTGCTGTTAAACGTCAATTATTTTCTTGTAGGGATATGTCGATGGTATCAGGTTCAAACGTATAGCACGATCGGACTGATAGTGTCAACATATTGTCACTAGGACTGAGCTTGCCTCACAACCAAGCTTCCTTACGGAGAAACTCTGATTGCCTGGCAATAGTACCACCAGTACTTAAGTATATTGGATACTCGGAACTTCTGTACTACTGATACAGACATTGATGCTTGGTTTAAATACACACAACACATTATTTTGGGTACAAATGTTAATAAATAAGATTGGTTATAATTAATACTAAACATAAGATTGACTTTGGCTAGGGACATACCTAACTCTCTATCCTTTTCAGTAATAGTTGATTACCTAGATTATAATAGGAAAAAAAACCCTTTGTTTAAGCTTAAATTGTTTAGTTGCAAAAAACGTTGTTTGTGTTGATACACGGCGGTAGTTAATTTAGGATAAAAAAAAGGGGGTGAATAGATATTGGTACTTTAATAAAACCAAATGTAAGGTTAATTGTCACTAACCATACCCATTAAAAAAGGTTATAGAAAAAAAATAACCTATCCTTAAAAATACATGAACATTTGAAAATAATATAAATAGTTATTAGTTAATTTGAAACTTCAAGGATTTGAAGGGTTTGGTCTTGTTATTTGAAAATTTTTACTCCAGTAATTTACATAAAACTTTTGGGGGCGATTGTAACAACCTAAACCCTTGCAAATCATACTTTACTAAGAAACAATTTAAAATATTCACTTTGACCTTTTTCCGACGTATATCGGTAACTTTATAATCAAACAAATTACGTTTAGGACGGTAAGCGATACTATCACATTTTAATAAATTCAATTTACCCTATTGTGTATAAATAAATACCTATCCATAAGAATGTGTCAAATATTAGTCCATGTGTTGCATTCAAGTGGTAAATGTTTTGCGTGAGAGCATAGGTCGGTAGCCAGATGTTGTCAATCTTAGGTTGGAACGAATGTAATCTAATGATTAAGTTAGAACTTGGGTTTGAATTTTAAAATAAAACTATTGCTAATTAATTTTGAATCTTTAACGTGATTGAATGGTGAATAGGAACTTTAGTCGGCTTTTCCGATATTAGTTAATATTATTATTGTTATAATAAGTAATGAATAAGTAATTAGTAGGAAAACCTAGGGCTCTACGTAAACTTTTAATTAACTATGTATTCGTTTATACCAATTGGAATAACATAAATTGGTTATTAGAGTAATGCTAGTATCTTTGTAGATCTATCAGAGCCTGAAGTTCTATTGATTAATTAAGACAGGTTTAGAACCTCTGGTAACTTAAACTTTGCTTGCAAGGATTTTTTAAACAGGGAAGTGGGGCGCGGGGCTTGATTGTATGGTTAGATAAATAGTGTTGAGAGTGAAGATTCGGGATCAGTCCGTCGGGAGATGAGTTCTAGACCTCTTACTAATTTGCTGTACCGATCGCAATGGTAAAGAGATTAGTGCGTGAGTGCTCGAAGAAAACTCGCATTGGCTAGGCGTCGTCAGGTTCCTGAATGCACTAGGGCGGTACTGGCCGGGGTGGCTTAGGCTGAGACTGAAACTTAGGGTAAAGATCCTACCTTTAGGAGAGCTGCAGTGTCTGGTATGTGAAATTTGTTTAGTTGGATTTTCTGTTGAAATTTGTCTATTTATTGGTAATAATAATGGTTAAATTATACCTTGTCTTACAACAATTTTATTACAATTTAAATTGGTTATTTGTGATTGATATTTTAATTAAAATGATAAAAGTCATAATTTAATATCCCATTTTATGCCGTTAAAATATAAATTATATTTTTCTTTAAATTCTCATATTGTTTTCAACAGAATTTTTGACATAAATTTTGATTTTATTCTACTTTGAAATTTCTTGTAGGAACATAAAAGGGTTTGATCAGAGATAATTTATTTTCATATTTTAGTAATTTTATGATTTAATCGTCAATTTATTGATTTTTATTTAACACATTCGAAATCAATCCTAGTTTATAAATTTGAAGCATTTTTAATTAATTGGCCTTCATTTCTTATGTTAAATTTATGAACTTTGGTTTCAACCAGATTTAAAATATCTAAAACCTATTTTCATGATCTGGCGATGCAACGTCTTAATATTTTCTTGATAAATTAATTTGAAAGTTTATTTTTTTGTTTTGTGTTATGTACTGATTTTACGTGTTTTGTTTTATCGTCCTCAATTAAATTACGAATCGGAGGGTTTTTTAGATTATCTACATTTACTAGATACAGATTTAACAACTTAAATACAAATATTTACACTGATAGGTACGAGTTGGGTTAACTATTGCAAAACTAGGTTCTATTAAATAATAACCAATTGTACAAGTTCAGAACATGAATATATTTATTCCAAAAACAATTATTGGCATTTGTATTATAATGCCTTTATTTACGGCTTTAATTTGCCCATAGAGTGGTAATTGAAGTGCTAATTTAATTTTTATTAAACGTTTTAAGACGTCATGTTTATTTGCGATAAACAAACATAACAAATTGGCATTTTATGCTCAATTGAGTGATTAGAAATATTATTTATTTTTCTTTCAAATTCCGGATTTAAAGTGAACAGGAATCTATTCTTTTTTAAATACAAAACATGTTATGAGTTTTATGCCCAGTTAAACTTTAAACCTGAAACAAATATAGTTTATTAGTTATGATGATCTTCTGTGAAGATTATCACCTTTTGAAACCTAATTTAAGTTGGATTTTATCTACCATCAAACTTACACGACGTATTGAGGTTTTAACAATTTATTGAATCCTGCTAGGTCTGTTAACATTTATATTTCATCTATTTACCTCCCTTAAGCACCTAAAAATTAAAACTAAGCATTTATTTTAAAGAGTTATTTAAGAACATAATTATTACTACATTAAGAAAATATGACTTCTATGTTACGACATTACGTTTAATATCAAACCGCAGATAACACAAACGCAACTACTATGATTTAGGGCTATACGGAATATTCGTCCTAGATTTAGACTGAGGTACTGTTAGGTAGGCAAAACCTTATCCTACCCTACTCCTTTAAACCCTATCCTATATCCTAACCTCTAAAGATAGATCCTTTGGAAACATTGGACTATTTTTAGGCATCCTACCTTTAGAAAATTTACAATACATCCTTATCCTGTAGACTGGGAAAAGAGTTTAATGTAAAGATATTGTCGATTTGACATTAAATTACATTTTCATAAATTTGCAAATGGTTACAATGCTATCTCCGGCTATCATGAATAGACTGCCAAAGGAACTTAAAATTATTCAATCTATGGAATCTAAATAATAGGGGTTGATGTGGGAATGTCGATGGTTCCATAGGCCGTACCACTGCTTTCATTAAATGCCTATAAAGGAGTCATCGGTATTTTTGGATTAACCTTGTATTATGAAAGAAATTCGTTATATATGCTTCCGATGGGTTCAGACGGAGTCACCATTGTAACTGTTATCGATCCAAGATCTATGTGTACTCTCGAGGCTGCCCAGGTGTTTGATTATATGGATACCATTTCTCCTGTCCCCTTAGGGCTGTACGGAGCACCAAGGATGCTCCCAGGTCCCGGGTTGTAAGCACTCACCTGATCATCAGTTGATCGAGCTTTGGCGGCTAGATGATTAGATACATAAGGAGATGGGTACTGGTACAGTGCTCACTTAATGTCATGTATTTATCGGAAGTATTCGGGGTTAGTTAGTAAATTAGTAACTTTGGTAGACTTCTCATGAAGTCTTAGTTAAATAAGTAATTAGTACTTATATTAGATTCTTTTATCCCAGTCTACCTTCTTGCGCCTGTTTACGGTTAAACCCGTGATTCAGGTAGATTCCTTTCCAATGGAGGTGACAAGTAGCTCCTGGTTTTGGTCATCACTGTGAATGGGGGCGATGGTGTGGGGCTCCTTCACCGCCCCTCGGGGCTTCCTTTTCCCAATTCTTAAAGGCGCAATTCCCCAGGAAATTTATGAGAACTTATTTAGATATCCACGTACCTCTAAAAGAATCAGGGTTACTACTACATACACAACGTACGGTCCTACCATTTAAAAACTAGACGATCACAAGGCCAAAATATTTAATTATTAAGGGATTATATTTGTGCTCCACTTCTTTCCTTTATTTATTGAGAGGAGGTGGTGCTAACGACTATGTTGCTCTCTCTAGTACCTGAGTCGAGAGAGTAAATTCATATTGGGCGTCAAAGGGGGGTTCGTTACAATAGCCTCCTTATTTAATTTTCTTCGTCAACTTTGTCCTCAAGTTTTTAAGTCCTTGTCTTGTTTGTTATGGTACTAAGTTCAATTTAGATGTCCTAAGGTTTGTTTGTGACCAACCTTTGCTCCTCAGTACCTCCTGCATACATGGAATTGTTTCGTGTTGTCGAATTCAAACTCTGCAGTTTTAGTTTAAGCTGTGTTGTAATTGAAACTGAAAGTTATTTTTTTCTTCAATCTCATTTTCCACGTGTGGGTGGGTCATCAGTATTATTAATTACTTGTGGTATTGTCTGTAGTCGTATCTCTTCAAAATTTTTTTTGGTATGTACCTACATTTGTCACTGATCACACACTAATTTTATTTCATAATCAGAAATTTGTCGTAGGGTTTGTATTTTTATATTTGGGTAGGTAGTACCTATTTATAATAAAACTAGGATTAGCAATATGACATGACTTGATGTAGGTACCTATTATTGAAAAGTATTGACAGGAGTAATGGACAATAATAGATTACGCTGTGACAGGCAAGCAAACTAAACAGGTTAACATACTAAAGTATGTATGTTAAAGTAATATCTTATCACTCCTCCTCGATTATAAATGTGGTAAAACTTTAAACATTTATAATCGCATCTTAAAATAACAAGTTAACAAACAAATATTAAAAGTAACGACAACACATATAAATAACATAAACACTTGAACACTAAAAACATCAAATTGTTAATAAACGTTTAACAGGAATCTGTTACGAGCAAATTTATCTGCAGACAGTACCTTCGTAAACATATCGGCAGCATTATTATATGAATCTATATGATAAAAAACAGTTATTCTTCTATTTTTAACTAAGTCTTTCACGAAGTGATATTTTATATCGATGTGCTTCGCACGTTTGCTGTTCTCGAAGCTGTTTGACATGGCGATGGCTCCCATGTTATCTACGTAAATGGTAGGAGTTAAGCACTTACCGAGATCCTTGGCTAATCCTATAATGTTTACTACCTCTGAACATGTGTTGGCCAGCGCGACGTATTCGGCTTCTGCCGTTGACAAAGAAAAACAGTGCTGTTTTTTTGAATGCCATCCGATAACATTACCGTTGTATGTGATTACACTTCCACTCGTGCCTTTTCTGTCTATCTTCTGGCCTGCCCAGTCAGCATCTGAGTATGCTTCAATTTTATTTATTTTGTTTTGATCTTTCTTATAGTTCAGGCCGTAGTGGATAGTATCCTTGAGATATCGTAAAACTCTTTTCGCTTGCTTCCAACATTGTGTGTCCGGTTTATCTAAGAATTGACTTAAGTATGACACTGCATAACTAATATCTGGTCTAGTTACTGTTGCCAAAATAATAATAATAATAATAATAATAAAGTATTTATTCGGTCCAAATATTTTTTACAACAATTTAAGTGTGGACTTCCTCTATTAAGTACATAAGTACCTGTGTTGGAGGGAGTCACTCTTCCTTAACTAATTAGTTTTAACTTAACCTACACCTTAATTATTACAGAAAAATTACAAAAATATGCAAGTGTGTGTTGTGTGTGTTTGTAAATGTGTGTGTGTGTGTGTGATTGGTGTGTATGTGTGTATGTGAAAGGGCATCTGTAAACAAACAGAGAATTCGTGCGTAAAATAACTTAATTAATCAAGATCAAGATCATGAACATGATGATAAGATTTTTTCCGTCTCATTATAGTCTAGATTCTTTAGCCATTTCATAACTTCTTTTTTGCATTCTTTTGTCGTCAGCGAGTAGATTTTTAGAATTTTATTTATTTTGTTGTAAATTTTTGATGATAAGTGTGTGAACTGATACTTAGCGAACTGAGTGTGAACATATGTTAACATGAGACCTCCTATTATCTCCCGGTAGGGGACATCTATGACATCTTTGTCATCTTTAGTTCTTTTAGCCTGTAAATCTTTCTCCATTGGTGTTTTAACTCCATTGCATTCTGTCATTTTAAATTTTTCTTATAACTTTTTAATATGTTTGGTTTGACTGATCTTCATTCCTTCACCTAATCTTTTTATTTCTATTCCGAGAAATTTATTAATTGATCCTAAATCCTTAGTTTGAAATTCTTTGAATAACTGGAGCTTCCAGCTTTGTTATTTCTTCTTATTCTCCTGTAATTAGTATGTCATCAACAAATACTAACATCCAAACTTTACTGTTGTAGTACAGGCAAAAATCATAGTGGGATCGTTTAAGTCCTATTTCATTTGTTATGAAGTTGTTCAGTCTTTCGTTCCAGCATTTTGGGCTTTCTTTTAATCCATACAAACTGTACCGAACGCCCCTATGTGTGACTCTATTGTGACGTCGGTACATATATGTTGCTGGATTGCGCTGGACTAGGGAGATGCCAGTAGGTAGATAATGAAAACGCGGATTTTCTAGCTAATAAGGCGATAGTAGCTTGATGGTGTATAGTGGACTGTATGTTGATTTCTTGAGGCTGCACCAGTTGAGTCTTCATGTAGACTGTTCAGTCTGAATGTGTTCCGACGAATGTTATTTTTTGCAAATCCCGCTCGCAGTTATGTGGAGTTTCGCTGCATTCTATTAGTGACTATATCTGCTTAGCGTCAAGTGCACGCGTCAGCAATATTTTGTGCGAGCGAAACTCCCTATCGTGCGAGCGAGATGGCAAATGAGACCCTCCTTACGCGGCAATACCGTAAGGAGAGCCTCTTATGTGTGTAAGGTGTGTAGTGTACCTATTCGCCTTTTATTTATTTAGTAAAACTTTACAATTCGTAATAACAACATACGATAAACTTAAATAAGACACATAAACAAATAGAACACTTATACAATTTCTAACACTATCTTACACTAACTATTCAATACAAAGGTAATTTACAAATTTTAAACACTTTTAAATCAAACTATAACACACAACATAATAATAAAGTAAATAGACTATACAAGTAAATAGGCCGTCTGTAACACTATTAACACAAGTAAATAGGCCGTCCGTAACATTCTCCCGCCGTGCGTCGGGTGTGGGCTTGCTCAGTCCGACGCAACTTGAAGTTCACTGGGATGGACGGCTGTTACTGCTTCTTCTGCCGGCACGATGATCACCAGCTTCTTCGTTGGTCTTCGTAGGATGCCGTTCTTGGTCTGCACGTCTGCTGCTCGTACCACGCCGTCAGGACCCGGATAGGTAGCGCTCACTCGTCCCAGGGGCCACGTGTTTCGAGGCAAGGTGTTATCGGCGATGATCACCACGTCGCCTTGCTGCAGCGAGGGTCCTCTTCCGTGGGGCTCCCGCCGGTACTGGAGCTCGGGTAGGTATTCTCTGAGCCACCTGGCCCAGAATAAATCGGCCAGTCGGTGCGCCGTCCTCCAGGTGTGCTTCCCATGGAGGTCTTGAGGGTAAGATGGCCCGGTGGGTGGATCGTATGCTGGCCCCAGCATGAGGAAGTGGTTCGGAGTCAGCGCTTCCGGTTCTTCAGGGTCGACGCTCACGTGGGTTAGGGGACGACTGTTCACGGTCATCTCTACTTCGGCGAGGACGGTGGCGAGGACTTCTGTTGACGTGGGCTTGTCCAGGACAGCAGTAAGGGCGGTCTTGACAGTTCGTACGAGCCGTTCCCAGGCACCTCCCATGAACGGGGCGCTCGGGGGAGTGAACCGCCAAGAGATTCTTCTTTTCGCCGCTTCTTCTTCGGTGGCGGCGTCGGCTGCTAGACGGATTTCTTTCTCCGCGCCATGAAGGTTCGTTCCGTTGTCGGACCAGATGGTGTGTGGGCATCCTCGACGGGCGATAAATCGCCGTAATGCCATGACAGCGGAATCAGTCGTGAGAGAGGCTGCTACTTCGAGGTGGACGGCTCTGGTTGTGAGGCACGTGAAGAGCGCTACGTAGGTCTTCTTGGTTGCTCTTCCTTGCGTCGTAAGCAGTGGGCCGAAGTAGTCCACCCCGGTGTGAGTGAATGGACGTTGATGATGAGCAAGCCGATCAAATGGGAGGTCACCGGTTCGTGGTTCTGGTGGCGCTAATCGTCTTTTTCTGCACGGGACGCAGTTGTGGATCACCCCTCTGGCTGTGGTGCGTAGACCGATGATGTGGTATCTGGTGCGACATTGGTTGATAGTCGCCTCTACGCCCTGGTGATGCCCGGTCCGGTGGATGTGTGCGATGTATAGGCGCGCCACGTGGTGTTTCCCGTCAAGGATGGGTGGCCGCTTCGTTTCTTCGGGAACGTCTTTCACCTTTCCTATTCTTGTTCTCACGACGACTATACCGTTGATTATTTCTGATGATATTCTGTGTAGTTTACTGGTTCTTCGAACGCGACGATCTCGTGACAAGTCTTCTATTTCTTCGGCAAAGCTGTCGGCTTGACTCGCTTTGACTATCATTTTCTCGGCTTCGATAAGGAGCTCCGTCGGTATTCTTCTATATTTGTCTTCTTGTCTGACAATTTTCCTTTCACTTTCATTTTTCTTGACTCGTCGGTTGCTCCAGGTGGGGTCATCTTGTCGGTTCGCCTTCGTTCTGGCGTACGCTATCTTTGTGGCTCGCGTTCTGCAGACAGCCACGAATTGCAGTACCCTGGCGGTGGTCCTGATGAGCCTTTCCCACTTGGAGAACCGGAAAGGATCTGGGACAACTTCATATACTGACGGTTTCTTCTCTTTTATTTTCATAACTTTCTCTTCGCCGGTGACTTGTTGAGTTGTCGTCTTCTCTGTTGGCCAGGTCGACGGGTCTTGTAGTAGGAAGCTCGGGCCCTTGAACCAGCGGTGATGCTGGTTGAAGTCTTGAGGGACTGCGCGCGTCCCGTCGTCGGCAACGTTCAGCTTGGTAGGGACCCATCGCCATTCTTCTATTTTCGTATTTTCTTCTATTTCAGCTATGCGGTGTGCGACGAAAGGCTTGTATGACCGCGCGCCTGTTCTTAACCATGTCAAGACGGTTTTGCTGTCTGTCCAGAAGGTGCGCGCTGTTGGCTCCAGGTCATGCTCTTGCGTTACGCAGTCGGCCAATCGAGTGCCCATAAGGGCTGCTTGTAGTTCTAGGCGCGGGATCGATGTCGTCTTCAGTGGCGCAACCTTGGCTTTGGCTAGCGCTAAGGTTACGTGCGCCTGCCCGTGGTCGTCCTCCACGCGCCAGTATACTGCTGCTGCATATGCTGCTTCGCTGGCGTCGACGAAGATGTGGAGTTGCAGGTTGCGCCCGCTGCTATAGTTGTAATAGCATCGTGGTATTGCGATTTCCCGTAGGGCTTCAAGATGACGAGTCCATTTGGCCCACTGCTCGGCCAGGTCTTCGTCCAGGGGTTCGTCCCACTTCGTGCTTTTTCTCCATATTTCTTGCAGGATTTGTTTTGCGCCGATTGTCACTGGTGAGACTAGGCCCAATGGATCGAAGAGAGACATGACTATTTGCAGGGCTTGTCTTTTCGTCGGTCGTTGTTTTTGCAGCACATCTTCTGGCAGTCTTGACAGATCCAGGTTGTATCGCAGCGAGTCACCTGCTGTATCCCACACCATTCCGAGGACTTTTTCTGTTTTCGGGCCAATGCAGAGTTCTGTTGTCTCCGCTTCTTCTTCTAAAGCGTTAAGAACTTTTCCCGAGTTAGAAGTCCATTTTCGCAGTACGAAGTGCGCCTGTTCGTGTATGTCGCGCACCTGGCACGCTGTTCTGATGGCGGTGTCTTCATCTTCGAAACTCTGGATGTAGTCATCCATGTAGTGGTTGCGTTGAATTGCTTTCACTGCCGCTGGGCACTTGTCTATAAATTCTTCTGCGTTCTTGTCTTTCACATAGATCGCCGTCGCCGGAGATGACGTTGCGCCGAATATTAGTGACGTCATTCTGTATTCTTGCACTTCTGCTGTTATGTCGCCGTCGCGCCACAGGTAGCGTATCGCGTCACGGTCTTCCGGTGCTATCTTGACTTGAAGAAACATTTCAGCGATGTCGGCCGACACTGCGACTTTGTGCTGCCGCATTCGCATGAGCACGCCTGGCAGAGACTGAAGAAGGTCCGGGCCGGTGAGAAGAGCGTCATTGAGGGATACGCCTTTTGTTGTAGCTGCGGCGTCGTGCACCATGCGTACCTTGCCTGGCTTCATGGGGTTGAGCACAGGGAAGCAGGGCAGGTACCACGTCCGATCTGGCGTCGTCTCGGTGGGTGCAGGCTCGGCGTATCCTTTCTTGACTAAGTCCTTCATCTGTTCTAGCACCTTGACTTTGAGCTCCGGGTTCTTCTCTATTTTTCTCTCTGTGGCTTCTAATCTCTTCATTGCGTATTGTCTATTGTTCGGCAGCTTAATGTTGTCTTCCTTCCATAGTAGTCCCGTTTGAAAACGTCCATCTTCTAATCTCTTTGTCTTCTCTTTCAGGATCTTCAGAGCTTTTTCTTCAGGATCGTTTCGTGGGCGTCTAGGTGTTACGGCGAGCGATTCTAGTGAGAAGAAATTATTTAGTTGTTGATCGATGTGCCTACTTTCTTCTATATCTTGCACGAAGTTGACGCGATGTCCGAGGGTTCTTGTGCAGGTGCCGTGTAATACCCAGCCCAGTGGTGTCTTCGATGCGACTGGTTGGTGCCTGCTTCCTATTCTCTTGTCCTCGGCCATCAGTAGGTGCCAGTTGTCCTGGCCTATTAGTACTTGCGGTCGTGCTCCTTCGTAGCGTATGACATCTGGCAAGTCTTTAAGGTGGCTGCATCCCGCAAGATCTTCGGCGTGAATACTCTGCGGCGACAGTCGTAGGTTCTTCATAGTGCGTGCTTCTATTCTGTGACGTGCGCCTGAGCCGCCGATGAGTACGGTGAGCCTTCGCGAAGTGGAGGTGTCCACCTTCGCTTCGCCGATGGCTTCTATCACTAATGGCTCCCGTTTTCCTCGCAGCCCGGCTTGATGCGCTAAGTCTTCATCTATGAGTGTCACTGTTGATCCGTCGTCGAGCAGCGCGAAGGTGTTTATTCTTCTTCGGGGGCCATGGATCTTGATCGGTACTATTTTCAGAAACGCTTGTTTTCCCTTGCCGGTCCATGTAGAGCTGACGACTTCGCTTTCTTTCTTGACCGCGGGCTTGTCATGATGCAGCATCGGATGGTGTTTGTATTGACACCCGTTCTTCTCGCACTGGTTGCTCCGGCAGTGATGAGTTTTGTTGCGAAATCGTAGACAGCGAAAGCAGAGTCGTTTTTCTTTTGCTATGTCCCATCTTGCTGGGGTGTCTGCTTTCTTAAAGTCGTTACACGAAGTCGCACTATGTCCTTCTCTGTCACACACCGGGCACCGCTGTGTGTCTTTCTCTTGCTGCCGGCTGGTTTCCACGGTGTAAGTCTTCTGTCCCTTCCTGTCGCTCTCTGGTTGCGCGTACGGACTGCATATTTCGGCTTCTTTATTCAGGAAACGCGCTATCTTCACTATTTCGGCGGCTTGATCGTTTTGCGTAGCGTTGTAGTACCATCGATACTTCAATGTCGACGGTAATTTTTCGATGGTTGCCTTCGCTAGTTCGGGATTGCAGAGGTATTGTTGCTTGTTGATAGCTCTCAGGGTGGCCACGACGTTGTTGATTTTGCTGGCAAATATACACACGTCCCTAGGGGCGTCTGTCAGGCGTGGCAGGCTTCTTATCTTGTCGACCTCTGCAATGGCGATGGCGTCTGTACGCCCGAAGCGGCTTTCTAATATCTTCATGATGTCCCTTGGTTTCGATGCGTAGATAAGTAGGGATTCTACTGCTTCTCGTGCCTTGTTGCGTAGGCTCTTCCGCAGGCGGGCTAAGTTTTCAAGTTCGGTGAACCCGCCCTGCGATTCTTCATACGCGGCTTTGAAGGCTAGCCACTCTTGATGGCACCCCGTGAAGACAGGTAGCTCGTGAAATATTCTTGAATGGCTGCTATGTCCCGTTCTGGCAGCTTGTGTTATGGCAGCGGCTAGTTCTGAAAGGTCTATCTTGTTGACCGCTGCCATCGCTATGTTCGACGTTTCTTCTCCCGCCGGTGCCGCTGCGGCTATTGTAGGTAGCGGCGCGTGCGGCGGCGGGCCTGGTTGATTGTAGGGTTCGCCGGCTATGGCCAGCGGTTGGACGCTACTGTTCAGCCAGGAGTCGACTCGTTCTTTGACTTCTTTATCACCGATGACTGTATCGTGCTCGTTTTCGTCTTCGGAGTCCGACTCGGCTTCTATGGCTGCTATCTTCGCGGCGGCTAACTCGACTTTGAGGCGGAGTAATTCTTCTCGGGCTTTCACAAGTCGGGCGGCGCGTCGCGACGCCGATGTGGACGCTTTGGACACGGGCGGCCTAACGGGCCGGCTCGTGAACGTTTGAGCGATAACTGGAGGTGGTTCGATGTTGCCTTGCGGTGCCCGACCCTGGGTCGTCGTTGCAGGCGTAGGTTGGCCTCTTTGTGGTGATTCTATTCTTGCTGTGGACGCTGTGGCGTCGGAACTGAAGCCGATCCCTGTGACCGCAGACGATTGTTCGGTGTCCGACTGTCCCTCAGTCGACGTAGTCTGCGTACTGGGTGTGGCCGGTGCAGCCGTTCTTGATTTTCCCGACGTTGATCTTGTTACTGGCATTTTGACGAATATCTTCTATTTTCCGTGATGGCCTGGCTTGGATAAGCCTGGCAATGTCCAACGATGAATCCGGCTCCGATGGACCAGACAATGTACCGAACGCCCCTATGTGTGACTCTATTGTGACGTCGGTACATATATGTTGCTGGATTGCGCTGGACTAGGGAGATGCCAGTAGGTAGATAATGAAAACGCGGATTTTCTTGCTAATAAGGCGATAGTAGCTTGATGGTGTATAGTGGACTGTATGTTGATTTCTTGAGGCTGCACCAGTTGAGTCTTCATGTAGACTGTTCAGTCTGAATGTGTTCCGACGAATGTTATTTTTTGCAAATCCCGCTCGCAGTTATGTGGAGTTTCGCTGCATTCTATTAGTGACTATATCTGCTTAGCGTCAAGTGCACGCGTCAGCAATATTTTGTGCGAGCGAAACTCCCTATCGTGCGAGCGAGATGGCAAATGAGACCCTCCTTACGCGGCAATACCGTAAGGAGAGCCTCTTATGTGTGTAAGGTGTGTAGTGTACCTATTCGCCTTTTATTTATTTAGTAAAACTTTACAATTCGTAATAACAACATACGATAAACTTAAATAAGACACATAAACAAATAGAACACTTATACAATTTCTAACACTATCTTACACTAACTATTCAATACAAAGGTAATTTACAAATTTTAAACACTTTTAAATCAAACTATAACACACAACATAATAATAAAGTAAATAGACTATACAAGTAAATAGGCCGTCTGTAACACTATTAACACAAGTAAATAGGCCGTCCGTAACACAAACTTCTCTTTAAATTTAGTACTTTATTCTTACCAACGTTCACTCCTTCTGGTGCTTTTATGTATACTTCGTTTTCCAACACTCCATTTAGAAAAGCTGTTGAAAATCTGACATATTTTATAATCATTTTGTACTGCATGTACTAAAAACATTCTAATTGTATTCATTCTCGCTACTGGTGAGTAATTATTTCCAAAATAACTCTCTTTCTGCTGGAATCCTTTTGCTACTAATCTAGCTTTTTTAAGTCCACTTTCTTTGGTTCTAAAGACCCATTTTGTGTCTATCGCTTTTTTGCCTTTAGATTCTACTTCTTCCCAAGTATGCAACTTTTCTAACGAATTAATTTCTTTTCCAATTGCTTTTTGCCATTCTTTTTCTTTTATTGCTTCCTTAAAACTTGCTGGATCTTCGAAACTCGCCAGGCAATATGCGATATATATTTCATAATCATTTAAATGTGTTGGTTTATTTATTAGTCTTCCTGATCTTGTTGTTTCATGAAAAACAGGTTCATTCATGCTGTGAAAAGAATCATTTTCATTTCCACTATTATTATATTCTTCTTCACTATTATGCCTTGGTTAAATTTCATTATGTATATCCATTTCAATATATCCATCTGTTGGCTCATCTATTGTATCATCTTTATCATTAACTGTTCTTTTATCATTATTCATCTCAATTACATCTTCTTCATCATTCATATAAGTTTCATCTTCTTCATAATTCATGTAAGGTACAAACTTATGTTGATTTCCTTCTGTCTTTTCCACTTTGAATGTGGTTTCATTTTCGTTGAATTTGAAGGCTGTTGATATTATTACTTTATCTTCTTTGGGATCATATAGTCTGTATCCCGAGCCACTATATCCAACCATTGTACATTTCTTAGCTCTTGGCTCTATCTTTGCTGGTTTGGGTAATATTACAGCCAAGCTTGGGCTGCCGATAACTCGTAGTTTTGTTAAATTGATATTACCAAACCATATTTTTGCTGGTGTTTCCCTATTTAATGCTGAGGTTGGACTTCTATTTATTTCATAAGCGGATGCTGTGACTGCTTCACTCCACAGGAATTTAGGCAACTTTGTTGCCGCTAGTTTAGTGCGTACTTTATTTAGGATATTTCTGTTCATTCTTTCTGACGTTCTGTTTTGTTGGGGTGTGTACGGCGTCGTATATTCGAGTTGGATTCCTTTATTGTTGCAGTAAAATTTAAATTTGTTTGTACTGAACTCTCCTCCGTTGTCTACTCTTATTCGTTTTGTTTTAAGTCCGCTTTCCGCTTTATCTTTTGTCTTCAATGGTCTTATCACAAGATAGTGAGAGTAGTTATCAATGAGTACCTGAAAATATTTATGGCCATAATATATTCCTATTGGATCTATAGGTCCACATAGGTCGGAATGTATTAAATCTCCGATTTGTTTGCTATTATTATTCTGTGAATAAAAACTTCTTCTTGTACTTTTACCTTCGATGCAAGTATCACAGATCTTGTTGGGTACTGGTAGGTTTAACAGTTTTAAGTCGATACAATGATATTTAAAAAGTAATAGATATGTTACATGCATTCTCAATATGCGTCCCTAAAACGTCACAATTGTGACGTCTTTTGAAATCCATGAAAGAGAAAGTAATTGTTCTTTTCACGAGTATGACAAGGACAAAATAAGAATTACGCATGTGTGCAGTTGTTCGCAAGCGGCACAGATATTTCGATAGTTTTGTAAGGGCATAAAATATCTATACTTTTTAAATATCATTGAGTCGATATAATTTATGTTGCCAAGTCTTTTGTGCCATATGTCATCAGTTTCTTTTGCGCTTATGTAACAATCTTCTTTAATAGCCAAATCAAGTTTTAAGGTGTATAAGTTGTTATAGGTATTTGTCTCCTTTTATATAAATATTGCCTTTCTGTATTAGTACATTATTGTTGTTGAAGGTAATGTCAGTGCCTTTTTCAGTTAATTTATTAATCGATAATAAATTGTGTTTTAATCCTTCAACCAATAGCACTTCTATTTCAATTTCCAAATTTTGGTATTTGGTGTTTAAAATTCCTTTTCTTCGTGCAATCATAAATTCTCCATTGGCAATTTGAATTTTTATTGGTGTTGCCAGTTCCTTCATTTCAGTAACGTATTTTTCACATTCTTTTTTTAGCAGATGATTCGTTGCTCCCGAATCTAAAATAAAGTTATTTGTATTCTCAATTGCGGCCATTGCTATGAATGATACTTTATCATTTGAACGGTGTGGGCTATGATCTCTATATGTGCTTCTAGATGCACCTCCATACGACCTTCCTCTATAATTGCTCTGTCCTCTATATGAGTTTGGGCCTCGGTGAGGAGCTCCGCCTCTTTGTTGTTTAAAATTGTTGCTATAGCATTCAGTTGCTTTGTGCCCTCGTTTGCCGCATTTAAAACAGGCTAAAAAAGTCACTTCTGGCTGTGATGATTGAGCTTTCCCGTTATTTTTAAGTTTTGCGTCTAACAATCGGGCCTTTACAAAATCTTCTGTTAATTCTTTTTCACGCTCATAGTCTCTAGTGTCGTTATGACGGTTTCATGTGTCAGGGGGCTAACCATCAGCTTATAGCAAGCCACTCAATTTCCAGGCAGTTCAACAGCAGGTCTGCTTTTGCGCTGCTAAAAATCATACCATAACCGCTGAAAAGCTGAACGACTTTAGCATCGCTAAACTAAAAGGTGAACAGCTAAGCTTGTCTATGGTCTGTTTGTCTGCAGATTGCATGAACGAGATAGAGCATTTGGTTAAGTAGACATGTTTCGCAGAATTTTTTCAATAAAAAAAAACAAACACACATGATTTCATTTATGTAATATAATTACAATAAAATATATTTCAAACACATTGTAGGGACACATACACCTAGGTACATCGTGTTGCCTAGTGTAATATGAGGAACATATCGGTCGTGTATGTGTGCCTGTCACCATGCCTGTGCTTATGGGAATGTCTTTGTGTGCATCGCGGCGGCTGCGCCCGCCGCTGTTTTATAAAGGAGTCGAATATACACCATCTCAAGAACTGGTTGTTTTCCTTAATCGCAAAACCTTCTGATAGATAAATTAGGTAGTGAGTTACAGTTGCCTTCAGCACTAGTAATACATAATACATAAAGTTATACATTACCTAAAGTGGTGACCTTTTTTTGTGAACATTATTGTGAGGGGGAAAACAGAAAAATATGCAACCAGCGTCGACCTCTGCGTTCGCGCCGCCCATACCAGGCGCGCCGCCCGCGCACCACCATCAGGCGCCTCCAACACAGGTGTCGAAGGCGCCGGAGGCCTGTGAGGACAGCGAAGGCGCGTTGGCGTCGATTACAGTGTCGTCGCGCGTACCAGATTTTTGGGCGGACCAACCTCGACTCTGGTTCGTTCAATTTGAAGCGGTGGTGGAAAACCAGAAACTGGGCGACAATGCAAAACAGAATCTAGTGGTGACTAAACTCAGTAAGTCAGCCATACAGCAGGTCAGTGATTTAGTTATATCCCCGCCCGCTAACAATAGATATCAGGCTCTGAAAACTAGACTCCTGCAGGTTTTTGAGGAGTCGGAAACACGCCAGTTCCAGAAACTGCTGGACGAGATGGAGTTGGGTAACCAAAAACCCTCCCAGCTCCTCAGGCGTATGAAGGACCTGGCACGCAACAAAATACCGGACGCCACGTTGCAGATGATGTGGAACAGGCATTTACCCCCGGCGGTGCAAGCTGTTTTAGCGGCCACCGAGGTAACCGACCTGGACAGATTGGCAGAGGTGGCAGATAAGGTCACGGAAGCGACGAGGCCGACGGAGATAGCAGCAGTAACGGACTGTGGTGACAGTAGCGGGTTAGCAAGGCAATTAGCGGAGCTGCGGGTAGAAATTGCGGAGCTGCGGAGGGCGAGACCAGCACAACGGGGGCCAAGAACAGGTCCCAGGAGTTCATCTAGGCACTCAACTTCTCGTCGCCGCGAAAGCAGCATGTCCCGGAAGGACCCAAGGTGGTTGTGTTATTACCATTTCCGGTACGGAGTCAAAGCATCTAAATGCGTCGAGCCCTGTAACTGGAAGAAGGATAAGCCGCCCACCCCGATACAGGGAAACTAGAAGCGATACAGCCGCAGGCGGAGGTCAGTATCGGACGCCACAGTAACCGCTTATGTGTATCTGATAGGAAAAGTGGTTTATCGTTTTTAATTGATACAGGCGCGAGTGTTAGTGTCATACCGGTGAAAAGAAAGTTTTCGTCCGTTCCGATCGCGAGTGATAATAGCTATAAACTTTACGCGGCAAACGGATCGGAAATAAAAACGTTCGGTTTACGTACGCTAGTTTTAGACTTAAATTTAAGGAGAGCATTTAGGTGGACCTTCATCGTAGCGGACGTGAAGCAGCCCATAATAGGAGCCGACTTTTTAAGCCATTATGGACTGCTTATCGACCTAAGCGCGCGAAGATTAAGGGATCAAGTTACACACCTAAATGTTCTCGCTTCAATTGTCTTGCAGGAAAACAGTGAGTCATCTATTAGGACTGTAGATCGTACTAACGAATGGCATGAATTATTATTGAAATACCCGGATTTGACTAAACCAATTTCGTATAAGGAGACGCCTAAACACTCCGTAAGTCATTACATCGAGACTTCGGGACCGCCGGTTTATGCTAAGGCCAGACCTTTACCTCCGGATAGGTATAAACGGGTGAAGGACGAGTTTAACCTTATGTTAGACCTAGGTATTTGTAGGCCATCTAAGAGTGCCTGGGCTAGTCCATTGCATGTGGTGCCAAAAAAGAACGGCGATATTCGACCATGCGGGGATTACAGGAGATTAAACGCCGTCACTAAGCCCGATCGTTATCCTATTCCGAGGCTACAAGATTTTAAATATGTGTTAGCCGGTAATAAAAAGATATTTACCCGGTTAGATTTGAACCGGGCTTACCATTTTATTCCGGTTGTCGAACAGGATATAGAGAAGACTGCCATAATTACACCCTTTGGACTGTTTGAATTTCCGCGCATGATCTTTGGATTACGCAACGCAGCTCAAACATTCCAAAGATTCATGGATACAGTGGTTCTCAAAGGTCTTGACTTTGTATTTGGATATATCGATGACGTCATCATTGGGAGTAATTCTGCCCTGGAGCATAAGAAGCATTTAAATACGGTTTTTAAGCGATTAAACGACTACGGAGTGACAATCAATGTATCGAAATGTGTGTTCGGTCAGTCTAAACTAGATTTTCTAGGTTTCGAGGTGTCATCGGAAGGCGTTCGCCCGCTCGACGATAAGGTGGAAGCTATTGCAAATTTTCCGAAACCTGAAACTGTTGAACAGTTGCGCCGATTCCTAGATATGTTAAATTTTTATAGGACACACATTCCCAAAGCAGTAGAGTACCAATCGGAGCTTAACAACTATTTGCACAACGCCAAAAAGCGGGACAGAACTATTATTAACTGGACTGATAAGGCCGACGAAGCATTTTTAAAGTGTAAGGAGAGCTTAAAAAGCGCCGCTACACTTTTCTATCCTTTGCCTGATACCGATTTAGCGCTGATGACAGACGCTTCAAACACTTGTGTTGGTGCAGTTTTACAGCAGAAGGTAAATAAAGTTTGGCAACCACTAGGATATTTCTCTAGGAAGTTATCTAAAACAGAAGCTAAATACTCAACTTACGATCGAGAATTGTTGGCGGTATTTATGGCCATCAGACATTTTAAAAGTTTGCTTGAAGGTCGCGTTTTGACAATTTTTACAGATCATAAGCCTTTGACATATGCTTTTACGAAAATAGGTACTGACAAGGAAAGTCCGAGGCGAATTCGACATCTTTCATACATTAGCGAATTTACCACGGACATTCGCCATATTACCGGTAAACAAAATATCGTGGCAGATGCATTGTCAAGAGTAGAAACGATAAATTGTCCCACAGTTTTAGATTACATAGAAATTGCGAAACAACAAGCCAATGATGAATACCTACAACAAGCATTGCAGGCGTCGGATAGCAAGTTGCAATTTAAGCAAATATATTTGCCGGACTGTGAGAAACCTATTTACTGTGAGTTCTCTTCAAGTAAAATTAGACCTTATTTACCCAGTGAATTTAGAAAATTAGCTTTTCACTCTGTGCATGACCTTAGCCATCCGGGCATTAAAACCTCGAAGCATTTAATTAAGCAAAAGTTCTTTTGGCCGGACATGGATAGAGACGTAGCATGGTGGGCTAGATCCTGTATACATTGTCAAAAGGTGAAGGTCACGAAGCATACTATATCGGGTGTAGGACAGTTCGAGCGACCAGAGCGTTTTCAACATCTACACATAGATATAGTTGGTCCGTTGCCTACTTCAAGCGAGGGTTTTAGGTACTGCGTAACAATGATCGATCGTAGTACCGGTTGGCCAGAGGCCTATCCCGTGCAGAACATTACGGCGGAAACTGTAGCAAGAGTAGTGTTCGAAGGCTGGATTTCTCGGTTTGGATGTCCTTCGAAGCTAACAAGCGACCAGGGCAGACAATTCGAAAGTGATTTATTCAGTCGGTTAATGAAGTATTTAGGTATTCACAAACTGCGCACGACACCTTATCATCCGCAAAGTAATGGCAGGATTGAGCGCTGGCATAGAGCACTAAAAGTGGCTCTTATGGCACGCTTGAAATGCAACACTTCCTCTTGGGTGGACGAGTTACCGATTGTATTGTTAGGTTTGCGTACCGCCGCTAGAAGCGACAGTGGGGTGAGCGCAGCTGAGTTAACATATGGCAAGTCGTTAAGATTACCAGGTGACTTTTTCGAAGATGTTAATTTTACAGGTACGGACTCGGAATATTTGCAAAAGCTTCGCGACTTTATAGCTAGTTTAAAATCGAGACCACCAAGTCATAGTAATTCAAGACGGTTATTTGTACCTACTGATTTAGATAACTGCAAATACGTATTCGTTAGGAATGAACTAATGCGTAAGTCTCTGCAACCTCCTTACGATGGCCCTTACAGCGTCATAAGGCGGAGAGGAAAAACATTCGTCATCAAAGTAGGGGATACCGAAACCACTATTTCGATGGATAGGTTGAAACCGGCGTACATACTTAACGAAAATGATTTAGGTTGCGAGTTCGACACAAATACGTATAGTAGTGACCGTGACGTAAGTATGGAGCATAATAGCCGATCAAATATCACGGACACTTCTAGCGATGTTTTAATTAATAAAACAACGCGAAGTGGCCGCGTTATCAGGCCACCGGTGCGTTTTGCCCTGTAAGCATAAATACAGTCCAAGTAGAGCGACTCACGGTTCATTAGGATTAGTTGTTTGTATTATAAATGTATGTTACATAGTGAGGTTCGATTACCGAACATATTTTTTTCAATAGTTTGTCTTTTGTTTGAAATTGAAAGTACACTGTGTACCTATTATCATTATGTACCTATGTTATTAATTTAATTGTTATGTAGGTATGTGTATACACATTGAGACATTATGCATTATAGTGGTACATACGTAATGCGTAATGACTCAAGGTAGAAAGTAATATTTTTATATTAATTGTGTTATTACTTGCACATCATTTTTGCACACATTGCAATTAAATAAGAACAATCACATTGGCAGTTTTGGCAAATGTAGTAATCTTGGTAGCTTGTGCAATCACATAGTACGTGATTTTTAAATAGAGTTGTTTTGACAAATATTTGTCACTTTTCTAATAACTCGGACGCACGTTATACTAACTATGGGAGCTAATCAGAGCACACAGGAGGAAAAGAAGAGCAACATCATTGCTCAGTCCGTGACCAACAACTTTAGCCATAGGCTGGAGTGGATTGGGTTTCTACTGGCCGCCTTGGTGGTAGCGCTAGCCTTGGCGTTAGCTTTCTTTCTGTGGCGGCACTGTAAGAGAGGGGCCAAATCGTGGGTACAGAAGGCGGCGGGTGCCAACACGGCCGTGGTGAGGCTGCAGACTTTACCACATCAGCAAGCCGCGCCCGCTCCCAATGTCTACACAGCATGATGATTAAGTGCGCGTATCCGATTAACTGTGTTTGTGTGTAATTGCGTGTAGGATGGTACTTGTGCATCATTGTTATTGATATTTTATTTTTTACTTGTAAATTGTGTTTTCTCTATTTTTTCTTATAAGGAGGGGAATGGTGTAGGGACACATACACCTAGGTACATCGTGTTGCCTAGTGTAATATGAGGAACATATCGGTCGTGTATGTGTGCCTGTCACCATGCCTGTGCTTATGGGAATGTCTTTGTGTGCATCGCGGCGGCTGCGCCCGCCGCTGTTTTATAAAGGAGTCGAATATACACCATCTCAAGAACTGGTTGTTTTCCTTAATCGCAAAACCTTCTGATAGATAAATTAGGTAGTGAGTTACAGTTGCCTTCAGCACTAGTAATACATAATACATAAAGTTATACATTACCTAAACACATATTAAAATAAAAAAGACAATTTAAAATCTAACAAAACAACCATAACTTAGTACCTATATGTATTAACTGGTCGGCTACCGAAGTTGTGGAATTGAGCCATATGACAATTGATTTCTATTGTGTCTGGAATTACCAGCATAAAAGGGGTTAAAAAATACATCAATACATAAGCTTATTGGTGAACCTCTTCATCTGTGTGATAAATTAGCTGCATTGCAAATGTAATGTAGGATTACACATGCTTTTGCAATAAGGCCAGCTACCTGAGGTTGGTAATGTAACATTGAAAACGAGCCTGTAGAACACCTATTGATCTCTCTGTTGTCATGAGTTTTTACATGTCTCTGTATAGGTTTAAAATAGGCTTCAGGAAAATCTAGTTCTGCTTTAACAATTGTTGTACATACATACATACATATTATCACGCCTCCTTCCCAACGGGGTAGGCAGAGACCAAGGCCTTCCACTTACTACGATCCTGGCATACAACTTTCGCTTCTTCCACATTCATCAATCTCTTCATGCATGCTCGTCGGTTTAGAGTACTCTTGACCTGACCTTTCTTCAGAACATCCCCGATTTGATCGTGGTAAGTTCGTCTAGGCCTTCCTCTTCCAACTTTCCCTTTCACACTCGTCTTATAGATCTGTCTAGTCATTATTCTCTCATTCATCCTCTCTACATGCCCAAACCATCTAAGCATCCCATTCTCAATCTGTGTGACAATATCTTCTTTCACACCACAACGTTCTCTTATCACACTATTTCTTATCCTGTCACTCAATTTCACTCCTAACATACTTCTTAGCGCTCTCATTTCTACTGCATTTATTCTACTTTCATGCTTTTTCTGCCATACCCAACTTTCACTTCCGTACATGAGTGTTGGAACCAACACCCCTGTATGCACAGCCAGACGAGCTTTCGTAGAAATCTTCTGGCTTTAGGTTCAAAACGTCAACTTCCCAAAAGGACTACTTTCCAAAAAGTCAACATTTCAAATAATTCACATCCCAAAGAAACAGATTCCCAAAATGACTACTCTTATAAAGTCAACTTTAACAATTTAATATAGGTATTATTATAAGAGTAGTCATTTTAGGATGGCTAAAATAACCTAGATAGGTTAGGTCCTAAAAATTAAGAAGATACATTTTTATTTGTTTGTAAGAGTTAAGAAGACCATTATAAATTACTAGTCACCCGCCATGGGTGCAATGCAATTTGTAGGCACACGCCGCGCCGCGCCGGCCGGTACCTCCACAATCGTTATGTCCATGTGTTTTAATTCAGTAACATGCTGTCAAGGCCTTCGTAGCAAGTGGACAGAGCACAGTCGTCAACATTAAAATATAGGTAATACTCATTACTCATTATCAAGGAAAACAAATTACAAAACTCAAGTACAAGTTTCATCGTTCTAGCTTCTTCTCTTCTAGTTCTGCTTACATCCAGGGCTATCCAAATATACCATATATATACAGGGTGTAAAAAAAGGCTTAACGAAGCCTTAAGCCCCGCATTAGGTTTATCAAACCAAAACGCATGTAACAAAAATAATCGCTGGGAAACGACTTTTTTTTTGAGGCATTAAAAAAAATCAAGTATTTATTGCCCGCAATGTATAGCGCGCACGAAATGCTAGACGAGGTGTTGTGTACGTATGGGCTACGCGGGGCGGGGCGGGGGCAAACGCGGACCGCCTCGCTTTGCCCCTATCGCGTGTACATCGTCTTCGGTTGTAACTTGTAGGCAGGCACAACCTACTAAAATTGCACAGAACACAAATTGCTAAACAAAAGTACCTACTTACCTACTCTTCATCCGTGTCGTCCAGATCAGGCCTCTCCAAATGAACCAGCTGTGGCTCAAACTGTCGACCTCCCATCTCCAAACAAACACGCGCCCGATACCGCGTGTTCTGATGCACTCTCTCGAGAATGCCTCCTCGCACCGACCGCTGTTTAAAGTCTTCAAACACGTCAATGATTTTTTGACGCATTTCGTCACTCGATGTGCATGGCCGGTCAAAAACTATGTCTTTCACGTAGCCCCACAAAAAAAAGTCGAGCGGTGTTAAATCTGGTGACCTGGCTGGCCATGCCTGAGGCCCATACCTCCTGATCCAGTGGTCACCAAACCACTCCGTCAGGCGTTCACGTACTGGCCTAACGATGTGAGGTGGTGCACCATCGTGCTGAAACCACGTCTCTCGCAGCTGGGCTAGTGGCATGTCATCCAGAGCCTCCGTCGTTCCATAAAGACGCAATGCTTCGGATGCATTGCCATGAGCCATCCCATTGCAGAACACCATGTTCACAAACTCACGAGCACTAAACTGATGCCAAGGCATTTCTAAAACACTTCACTGTCACGGGATTCACTGAAAAGATAACTGAACAACAACAAAAAGCACGCGAAAACAGAAAATTGCGATTTGCTAGCGGCTAGCGCATTCGATGACGTAAGAAACCGAACTAAATAAATTTCAAGTATGATTTTTGCTTTTGATTTCGCTGACGCCGACAAACGCCGGCCTTGTGACCGGCGCTCTCGGTTTCCTATTGGCTCGCGCGCGCGCCGCATCGCTTGCGGCGCGGGGAAAGCCCCCGCTCCCCGCGAATCCGCGCTAGCTGCTCTAAGATTTTTAACCGACTTATAATGATTGCTATTTTCTTTGCTAAGGATTTTGATCAAAGGGACATGAATGAATTGTTTTTTTTTAGTAGGCAGTCATACCATGCTCAGTACATTTTATCATTTGTAAGTATTATTTTAAACCGAAAAAAGAAGGAATTCAGTCAAATGGCGGTACTAATACAGCCTTACAGCTTTATTTTGGTTTTGGTACATTTAACAAAGTATTCGCTAAAATTTGCAATTCGTGATTTTTTGTATCTCAAAGAAATCATTTGGTTGCTTACTGTAGTAAATAGTAATTAGAATAGTAAAAAGAAATTCAAAGAACATTAATGTTGTTTTTAGTTGAGTTTAATTTTACGAAAGAAGAAACCTTATTGCAATTGTACGGTTTAAATGAAGATAGAATGCAAAATTGTTGATAAAAGTTACCTACTTTTATCAACAATTTTGCATTAGATAGCATAGCAATTGAAATATGCCTAGCTATAAATTAACTAAACCAATCATTTAGATGGAATGTTGCCAAATCCTTTAATGCAGGCGTTTTCATCAACAGGACTTGAATCTTACGTATTATCCATTTTTCAGTAACTTATTAACCGATGGAACTGTAAAGTACTCATTACTAGTATGAAACGAAAAAAAATCTTAAGTCATGATGTGGTACTACGCTACGCCTCATTTTGATGTTAGTTTAATCGACCAAATTATCCGAAAATAAAGCCAGTAAAGTGTAATTTGTGAAACTGTAGTGGGTGTAGGTGCTACGAGGCATGTCTTAATCTTCTAATGGTTAGGCATGTCTTAATCTTCTAATGGTTAAAGTGTAGGCTTTTGATCATAAGGTTCGATGTTCGAATCCTAGGCTGGCAACGCAAACAAAGTCAGAAAATCACCTACTTACTTAATGTATCAATAAGTGATGATTATGTAAATGTATGAGTATGTTGTAACGTTTGTGTGAAATGTACTCACAATGCTGTGTAGTAAATAAATAATGAATCTACCTAAAGTTAGATTCATTAAGATGTCAACTTATTTACTAGCGAGCAACTTTTAACTTCCTTCCGAAATTGTTCGGTTGTTTAGTAGCGTTAGAATGATTGCTATCTGTTTTGGTAAGGATTTCGATCAAAGGGACATGAATGAATTGTTAAGGCATACCATGTTCAGCACATTTTATCATTTGTAAGTATTATTGTACTACCGAAAAAAAAAGAATTCAGTCAAATGACAGTAATAATGCAGACATACAGATTTATTTTTGTTTGGTACGTTTAAAATGAACAAACTATTCGCTACAATGAATTTTTGTATCTCAGAGAAGTAATTTTCTTGCTGACTGTAGTAATTAGAATGGTGAAAAGAAGTACTAAGAACCTTAATTTTGTTTTTAGTTATGAGCTTAATTTTACGAAAAGAGAAATCTCATTGATATGCGCGTAGGTTTGCGCTCGGAAATGTTGCTAAACCTTTTTAGCTAGGCGTACAGGACTTAAAATTTCCGTAAGTAAGAAAAAAAAGGTAAACATAAGAGTTATGGTAAGCTCGTTGTGAGAGTAAAATAATTTGATAGCTTGTTTTCATTCGTGTAATCGAACGAATTATTCAAATTAAACTAGCAGCTGACAAATTGTACGGTTTTAATGAAGGTCGAATGAAAAATTGTTGATCAAAGTAGGTTACACAGATAGCATAGCAATTGAATTGATATGAAACTTTATTTTGGTTTTTGGATACGAGCTTAGTTATAAATTAACCAAACCAATCATTTGGATGGAATGTTGCCAAATCCTTTTATGCATTTGCATGCAGCCTGCGCGTTTTCATTAACAGGACTTGAATCATACGCATTCAGTAACTTATCAACCATTGGAACTGTAAAGTGCTCATTACTCGTATGAAACGAAAAAAAAACTTATGTCATAATGTGGTACCTACTACGCAACGGCTAAAGCCTTATTTTGATGTTAATTTAATCGACCAAATTATCCGAAAATAAAGCCAATAAACTGTAATTTGTGAAACTTGAGTGGGTGTAGGTGGTAAGAAACTACGAGGCATGTCTTAATCTTTCTAATGGTTAAAGTGTAGGCTTTTGATCCTAAGGTTCGACGTTCGAAACCTAGGCTGGCAACGCAAACAAAGTCAGAAAAATACCTACCTACTTAATCTATCAATAACTGGTGATTAGTTATTTTGTTAGTTCATTAAAATCAGGATCAAGTGGTAAAGTCAGCAAGCCGTTCATTTAACTTTTCGAAGAACGACACAACAGCACAGCTACCAGCTGATCGTGCGGGGTGCGGGCATTGAACGAACGTTCATCGACCTCAACGCAAGCGTTACACAGCGAGTGCGCGCACACAATGAAGGACATTCGTGGTTGTGTGCGTGCGCGCGGTTTATTGCGGGTTGCTCTCTTTAAAGCGATTTTTATGAAAAAGTTGCGAACATTTTCAACATGTTTCTAAAGAAAAAAGTTTTGTTACAACAAACAGAAGATTTTCATGCAAAAATCTTGAAAAAAAAACTTTCACTTTGACCCTAATTATCTCAGGAACTATTCATTTCCCAGGTATGGTTTCCTGAAAAAAATTATCGTACAAATGAGTAGAATATGTGGTATTCGGCTTCGTTAAGCCTTTTTTTACACCCGATATAGATATGTAAAAAAACAAATTTAAAAAAAATACATGAATAAATTAATTATTTAAAAATGTCTAAATAAAATAAAAAATAAATAAATAAATTTTAAAAAATAAAAAATACACAATTAAATAAAAAAAATTAAATAAATAAATATAAAATAATAATAAAAAAAAATATTTTAAATAAATTTTAAAAAATACATATTTTTCTTACATTTTCAGAATTTTCGGTGTAAATAGTTTAAAAAAATGGTGTCGCCACTTTTTATTATGTTGTCGGATTTTTTTTGCAGTATGATCCTTATAAATTAAACTTAAATAGTTTTTTTTTTAATTCACAGTTCAAAATTAAAAAGTTAATTTAAAGAAAATAATAATAACACTGTTAAAAATTAAAAAACTGATTACACCGAAAATTCTGAAGTTTATTTAATAACATATTTTGATTTTAAGTATAAAGTAATCAACAGAATTGGCTAAAAAAAAAAGTGGCAACTGAACTAGTGGGAATAAAGGAGTTTCACTTCACGTGTATCATTGAAAAAAAATTGTTAAGAAGTTATATAAATTGCACAACTGACTGCACGAGAGGTTATCGTTATGTCCAGGGCCCCAATTCCGCTAATTTACAAATGGCTCAATAGAATCGTAATTGCATCGCAATCGTATATTTTTACATTATTACCTCATTGAATGTGTGAAAATATACAAT
Source organism: Anania crocealis (assembly GCA_949315895.1). Taxonomy (NCBI): domain Eukaryota; kingdom Metazoa; phylum Arthropoda; class Insecta; order Lepidoptera; family Crambidae; genus Anania; species Anania crocealis. Next base: position 20,512,058 of record OX438879.1, on the reverse strand, counting down.
TGCGATTCTATTGATCTAAATTAGCGGAATTGGGGGCCTGTCCAGTTGCCAATCCCTCCACCTGAGAATCTGCCCAGTTGCGAATGTGTCCAGTTGAGAATCTGTCCACTTGCTACGGAGGCCTGTCAAGGGCCATATTAACAACCTCCATTGCGGAGTGGCACGCACCGGTTTTCATGGTGTCGCCTGATCCGAGGTCCCGAGTTCGATTCTTGGACGGGTCAATGTAGGAAAAAATAGTTTTTCTACATTTTCTCGGGTCTAGGTAATTCTGGTACCTACTTTCGTTGTTTCTGATTGCCACAAAACAATTGCTTTAAATAGTTAGGTATTCAAATTGGTATCAGAACAATGTACATATGTGATGTTGTACACATCCTTCCACAAAACATCAAATTTCTCAATGATAGATATGACCTATATTGGGAAGTGGACAATATGAGAGTTAACGTTTGGAAAGTGGGTGTTATGGGAGGTTATCTTTTAGGAAGTGGTCCTAATAAGAATATGCCCTTTTTAGAAAGTGGACCTTATGAGAGTTGACTTTTGGAAAGTGGGTATTAGGGGAGGTTACATTTTAGGAAGTGGTCGTAATAAGAATATGCCCTTTTTGGAAAGTGGACCTTATGAGCCTAAAGGCATCTTACTTGCAGCCTGCGGCCTCCATTTCATTTAAGATGGCGTCAAATTTAAAAAAATGGTCTTGTAGGCTTCCATGACATTTATGTGTCAATAATCGGGGGGCACGGCAGTGCCCCCCGAAAAGTCGAGCGCGAGGCAAACACTGCCGTACCATCCTTTACTGGAACCATTTCACCGCATTTTCAGGCCCCTATTTGAGAACCTCTGGATAAGACCAGAAGGCAGAAATTTTCGTCATCCAGTAAGCTATAATTACATACTTTAAATCCAAAATTTCAAGTCTGTAGGTCAATTAGTTCCGAAGTTAAGCGAAAGCAAAGCCCTCAACTGACCTCAGCTTTATTAGAGTTAAGGTAATGCCCCCTTCTACTATTGGTAGATAAAAAAATCGACTGTCATTGCAAAAATCCAGCGTAGTGGGACACATCTTTTAATTTTATCTAGCCTACAGCGTCCCACTGCTGGGCGAATGCCTCCTTTTTCTGCTTCTAATACGCATATAAATAAAATTAAAGGAAAACTCTGTATAAGACTAGCTGGCTTTTATACTTATACTTACAAGTTTACAAGAAGAAATAGTCGAACGATTTAACTTTATTCTACTCGAACATTACACAAATTGTTTATTAGCCGCAATAACAGATTGGTTTTCTTTCAATAAATAATCTGCTTATGAATGTTGATACGAGTAAGACACAATTAATACATTTCAGACTTGGTAATCAAGTTAAGCCTCTATGTGTGAGTAATACTATTGACGATCTTGATTTAAGTGAACAAAACAAAGTAAAATTTCTCGGGATTGAATTAGACAATAAGTTAACTTGGGCATCTCATATACAGAAACTTGGTGCAGCAACATATGCGATTAGGAAAATCAAAGAATTAGGAGGTATAAGAGCAGCAAAAAACGTTTACATCGCGTATTTCCATTCATTGATGTCGTATGGAGTGATGTTTTAGGGCAAAGCAGCAGATGCTCATAAAATCTTTGTCTTGCAAAAAAGAGCTGATAAATATATTTTAGGATTAAAATACAACGACACCTGCAGGGATAAATTTAGGCAATTAGGAATTATGACGGTAACTGGTGAATTTATACATTTAAAAAAAAAAAAAAGGGTGACTATCACAAATATGCAACACGACACAGGAATCAGATAGCACTTCCCAGACATCGTCTGGTTAAATAAAGAAAGAGCTTTCTATTTATGGGCATCAGGTTTTAAAAAAAAAATACCATCTGAAGTAAGAGATCTACAAGGTAATTAATTTTGTAACAAAATTAAAACAATACTTATTCTTAAAAGTTATTATAGTATGAATGAAGCTCTTACGGATAATGACATTTTTAAATTATAATTTTAAAATTAATCAATTCTTAAATTGTCATATCTTTTATTTTTAGTTTTTTATTTGCTACCCATTGACGATGAAAAATTGCCACTTGAAAAATGATGATTTAATAACCAGTCAATTGTAGGCTTGATAAAGCTGCGTATTTCAATAATAGTTATGTACAGGCGGAATTCTAATCATTGATAGAAGTCCGTCTGTACGTCTATTTTATGTTAGATCGGTGGTGGATTTGACGCTCCAAAAAAGAAGAGAGCAGAAGTCAGCATTGTCAATGGTGAATGCATGTGTTGCACAATCAACAACAGCCTAAAATGAGACACTAGCGTCCATTTACCAATACCAGTATGGGCTATTATCTCGCTTAACAAATAGGTACTTACAACTGATATCATTATGTGTAAACTAAATGGACTTGTACCCACTAACGTATAAAGAATGTTCAACAGCCAAGTCACACAACATTAACTATAATAAAAAAGAAATCGCAGTAAGGAACACTAAGACTTGGTACGACTTTGTCTAGATTTCATTACTTTTTAGAGACAAACAAGCAGCTCTATCGAGACTTGGCTAGTTTTTTACAGAATGTTTTTAGTGGGATTCCTTTTTTAGATATAATTTATTAAAAACGCGTTTTCGTTCGAATATTTCTTCCAATTTGCACATCATTTCTTTGCTTTTTTCTGCCTTCTTTATAATATCTAAGTATTTATCTGACACATATTGCACAATTATACGTTTTGCTTTCGCATCGTTTTGTACATATTTTTCTTTTTCTTTCTCATCTTTCGGGGCGTCTTCTTATAGCACGTTAGTTACGGCTGTTTCTTCTAGTAATATTTTTATTCTAAATTTCCAATTGGAAAAATTTAGTTTTTCATCCAATTGTGACAAAATATTGTGATTGGAAGATGCCATCATTTGTTTTCACCGTTGTGTGTGGCTGAAATACTGCAATGATACAACTTACCGCAAATGATACGTCCCTGGATTATTTATTTATATACTTACTACAATTTTTATTGTAGTTTAATCATGTTTAAAACGCCCATAACCTTTTATATTTGGGTAGTATTTATAATATTAAGCAACATGACATGACTTGAGTCTTGATCATAGAGTATAGTAAATAAATATACCAAGTCTTGATGTATTAAATTATTCAAAACTTCAAAAGTATTGACAGGACAATAATAATTTTTTTTATAAATTTAATGGCTTCGGACGAGTCCATACAGCCTAGTCTTTAGTAATAATGTTCATTTTTAATATATAAAATATTATAAATACTTACACGACAGTATTTAAACCACTAGACAACGCCCCGTTGGTCTAGTGGTTTAAATACCGGGCCAAGATCTCGGGGTCCCAGGTTCGATCCCCGGGTCGGGCAACAAAAAGTTTCGAATTTTCGAACGTTGCTCGGGTTTGTGATCACCAACCCGCATTTGGCAAGCGTGGTGATTATGCCAGTTCCTATCATTGCAGTGGTAATTTGAATTCAATGATGGAGGCCTTTAACCTGCAGTGGGATGATTATAGGCTGTTACTGCTACTGTTACTGCAAATACTTACATAAACATAATAGCCTAACCTAACCTAAACCTAAACTAACCTAACTCATTGAAATGTATGGGTGGTTTATACATTTCAATGATTACAGGAGTTTTACGCGAGAACGTGGATCAGAGTCAAATAGGAGCGCCTTTCCTTGTTTCTCACTTTTATTTGATTTATCCTACTCACTGACACATTATTATAACAATGCCACCACTATCACAATAATTGCCGCTTAGGATATTTTTACAAAATTACGAAACATAGTCCATCTTTCTCTTCTCGTTTCCCGCGCAAAACTCCTGGACAATAATAGATTACGCTGTGACAAGCAAGCAAACTAAACAGGTTAACATACTAAAGTATGTACTATGTTAAAATAATATCTTAACATAAATAACCATTTTCAAACTCATAATATAAGCTGGTAATAGTAATTCGCACTTTATTTTTCGCATTGTCAAATAGCCTATTGAGATTAAAAACATGAAAATAATAAAATATAAAATAACATGTAATTTGCATATCACATCTGTATAGGTAAGTGTACAAATTATAATATAAATATCATTTTCACTTTCAAGGCGCTTAGTTGTGTTGAAGTTTATTTACCTAAATCGATTGACGCGATATAAAAAAAAAATTTCGCCTGAGGCAACATTATCGACAACCTGCTTTCCGTCAGTCACTCCGTCAGCGTATTATTCTATAAAAATATAATTTCATTTAGATTTAGGGCAAATTAGTCTTCTTCACTGATTAATGTTTTAATAAAACATTAAATTAAATTATAGTGCAAATAGTTAATGAGGTGAACGAAAGGAGTTTGCTATTGTTTAAATACCATTATATTGTAATGAAAGATGTCGACGCTGTGTGGATCCACATACAACAGAACAAAACGAAAGTAACTACTTGACCGTGTGTTGCTGGGTTATTTTTCTTGTTCCTAGACCCAATTACTACCTAAAAAATGGCGCAGACCGTGAGACGCGCCATTGAAGGCAGATACCCCTCCTGTTATATACCTAGTAGAATAAAAGAACGACGAGCAAAAGCCAGAGCATTGAGGTGAGTGTAACTACTTATTTCAATCAAATTAAATCGTGTTGTTTTTCCCAACTCATTGTTGGTACTATGTCCTCATTTTCATACAAAATTTCGTACTTATGGTAAATTATTGAAATAGATATATGGAATGCAATCTGCAGATAATTGGAAAGTGGTCTTTAGTAATTTAGTATAAAATTGAGTATTTATAATAATCTTGCATGTTAATGAGTGAAAAATTTAACAACCGATAACATTATTGATTTGTGGTAAAATGCAAGCATATTTAGTGATTCATACATATTTTCACTGTCAGAAATGATAATATATAATTGATTCAACTGTTGATCAGAGATGTGCAAGAATAGAAATTGAGATTAAAAAAATGAAAATAATAAAATATAAAATAACATGTAATTTGCATATCACATCTGTATAGGTAAGTGTACAAATTATAATATAAATATCATTTTCACTTTTTACTCATACAAAAGTAGCTACATAAAATAGCATCATTCTAGGCTAGAGCTAGCTTTATTTTAGAGACTAGAGGTTGAAATAAACCTAAACTGGCTTTGAGTAGTTGATGGATGAACAAAAAATATTCCTCCATCTCTCCTTATGTCAAGAATCTTAAGTGACATGTTATACAAGAGACTAAATAAAAAATTTGACCAACATAATTTCATAGTATGTAAAAGGCACTAAACAGTATACCCACTGCCTAAAAGATCTCTTAGGCATTTAGTTTATATTTAACTCTATTTAGCTTATTATTATGATATTGGCCTGGGGTCTTATTCAGCTATTTCAATTGCAGTTCGATCGTAATTGAATTGGACAATTTTGACATTTAGCCCATACTAGAACTGTCAAAAACCTGCAATTCAATTACGATTGTGATATGATCTGGTTATTCGTATTAGGGGACTGGTTAGTTTAAAATGCTTTCATCCTATAAATCATACATACACAAATACAATATTAATATATCTTTGCATAGTAAATTTTTTAGCACAGCAAATCCTGACTCTTACAGGGGCCTTATTCAGCTATTTCAATTGCAGTTCAATCGTGATTGAATTGGACGATTTAGCCCATACTAGAGCTGTCAAAAACCTGCAATTCAATTACGATTGTGATATGATTTGGTTAGCTGAATTAGGAGACAGATAGTGCTCTACTTTAAAATGACAAGATGTGACTTTAATAAACACTGATTCTTGGTATTTAGGTTGCTTTGTTTGGCTTTGCGAGGTGTTTTTGTTAGGCATACTTGTAAATAATAACATCTAATTCTAAATTTTGTACAGTTAGCAAATGTGTGTACTATGTCATCTGAATACAAGAGTATTTTTTAAACTAAAATCTTGTAACTATGTATTTGGTTTCGCTGACTAAAGAACCTCTTAGCATTGACACCATTTTCTATATTACATGGTTGGCAATCAAAAAATCATCTCTTTCTTTCTCACATCTGTATCAACTGTGCAGAAAAGGGTCTCTCTTACACATTTTGAGACTAGAGTTGCCGCGAATAGTTGTTATAGCGAATAGTTGAATACCGAAAAATCGCCATTCAGTTTGGCGAATAGTCGAATAACTCAACATTACTATTTGACATAAATAAGGCACATTAAAAATATTTCTAATTTCTTCTAAGGTTGTGGGAAAAGAAAACAATAAAGTTAAAGAAACTGTTTCATGTTATACATACAGCTTTTTTGCACCACAATCTGCCTCTGTTGGATTTTAAATATTAATTAAAGTTTTTTGCAACATTTTTCACTGATGCTTCGCTCCTATTGGTCGCAGCGTGATGTTATATAGCCTAAAGCCTTCCTCGATAAATTTTTCAAACCAGTACTTCCTGAGATTAGCGCGTTCAAACAAACAAGCTCTTCAGCTTTATAATATTAGTAAAGATTAAGGAAAATAATAAAAAATTATTATTTTTATGTCATTAGTATTTTTGTTCCTTAAAAGTTTATTTTAGACGACTATTCACTGAATGCTGAATAAAGCCCATATTTGTCAATGATTTGGACGATATCAACGTCAATTTAACAGCAGATAATGAAGAATTGGCATCTACCTATGAGTCTGCTCCTCGCCAGCTTGGTGTCGGTCGGCCCAATATGTTACGTCCTTGGTCTTCGCAAGTATATACGCCAAATATTCATCCCTTTGATTCCTCCAATAGTGGTCTCAAGGCAAATTTGACTCAACGAAGTCTTAATTTCATGACCGCACTAGTATAATACCTACCTACTAGTTAAGGACTCAAGATATTAGTTTATCGATCTGAATTTATTACCCATTTAATTATGTGCTTAATAAGATAACTTGTGCATAAATAACTGTGTGCTGGAGCTCGAAAATGGACTTTATGTTTTGTGTGAATAAAATTGGATTTTACGAAATAATAGCAAAAAAGTGTAAAATGTGTATGTGATTATAAAACTACATTAGTTGCAGAATATATGTTCAAAATTTCAATACCGTAACTTTTATAGTTTGTGAAATATATTAATTTAAAGTTGAACAAAAAATTTGACAGCGTCTAAAAAGCCCCGTATTGAGAGGCACACTTCGGTTTCCAGGAGCCCGTATAGAAAGGGTTAAGTTGTTTTAATTTTAGTGTTCTATCATAATATAGTGGAAGCTACATAATTTTTCATTGCATTCATTAAAAATAAGTAGCTTTATGCTGGTTATATTTTTTTTAATAACTGACATGTCAAGAAAAAAATTTAGTTAGTTTTATCACTTTTGTTGACATTTCTAATTCTATATTAAATCTTCTATCTAAGAAATAAATTTATCAGTGAGACTTGGTATGTTTATTATCTATACAAAAAAGAGATATTACTACTACTTTCCCGAAGTTTATTTGTAGCTGATTTGAAACTGCTCAGTCTCTGTGAGATTTGATTTTCGTGCAGTTTCAAACAAGGAAGGCAGTGACTATTTCTACTTCTCTATACCTTATTGTAATTGTGAAAAAACTTTTCAAGGATAGGAATAAAACAAATGCTGGCCAAATTTTTTGAACCTATAAAATTTGTGAATTCTGTTCCGATAAAAGTGGGACAAATTTATGCAATATAAAAATACTTATAATATCAGTATATAAACTTGAAAAATTTTGTCTCAGGCGGGACTCGAACCCGCATCTCCTCGCAGGTTCGAGTCCCGCCTGAGACAAAATTTTTCAAGTTTATATACTGATATTATAAGTGCAATTAAGTATATAAAAATACTTATCTGATCTTATCAAGAAGAAATCAAACTCTGTTTCATGAAAAATTATGTTGTAATTTTTGACGATCCTAAATTTTCTGTACATTGCTTTATATAAAAAATTTATTAATTTTACTTAACCCCAAAACATTGCAACGTCGTGTTTCTCTGTGTTCTATTGCTAGGTCGCGAATTGTGCTTCATGCATTTGGGTCAAGCAAGGCTGGAAATCATCATGTGACCTTATATGAATGATACATGTAATGAATATTTTAACTGATGATGTGTGAGTCGCTAGTTCCAATCCTTGCTATACATGCTATGCTACTTATGCTGGAGCCGAATTTTTTTTTGTGATTTTATCTGCGATCAGTTCTTGAACTATGAGCAGGTGTGCTGAGCGGCTTTGATTCTGTGGGAGGAGCGATCCATCGACCTTTCCTCCCTTCACAATTCCAGTTCGACTATATGATTGCGCTTGAGTCTCCGTGGATGGTTAATTGTTAGTAGCTTTTCCGCTAGGGCGTTTGGGTGGATTGCTAGTCTTTGCTTGTAGTTAGTCGAGTATCCTTAATTTCCTCGGCGACCGTTTTAAAATTTAGCTCCTCGTGCAGCTCACTGCTTCTCAAGTAGAGATGGTGATTAGATCTATTATCAGTTAAATTTAACTAATAAAAAAATGTATCACATTATTCAATAAATATGATTAACCTTATCGAATAAAAATATTTATTCGAGCCGTTGATAATCAAATGACATGATGCCGGTTAAACGATATTATTTTTCATTACGTTTATTAGCTAGTTATCCAATAATTTCCCCAATTTAAAGTACTTCAAATTTTTTTACACTCTAAAAGATAAAATACCAAAAATACCTTATGAAATAGTATTAACTCGGAGCACATTTGGTATTTTACCAGCCTTATATTTCTAACTTTAAGGTACTTGTTGTATCTGTTGATAGTAGGTACGATATACGAACATACGGCTGATACCAAGCTTTCGAAGTGTCTGGAATATGACCGGACCCACTTTGTGCAAGGCGATCACTGCAATCCTATTTTCTTTAACATCCCATTCCATATTGTAATTTGATAATGAGCAAGATAAAATATGTGAAATTCCGCAAAAATGCAAGAATTTTTAAAATAAATGAGTTGTTAAAAAAAAGGTTTTATGTAACAGTATTTATGGCCAGACTTGTTATCTACAACTTAACAAATTCTACCTTTAAAAAGTATAAAATAAAAAACTAAATAATAATTATTTTTAAAAAATCCCTACACAAAAAGTTCCCTTTAAAAAGTTAAAAACAATAAATGAAACTCAATCTTAAAGTATCTAATTACGTATTAAAAATATATGTCGAATAAATCATCGTCATTATTGATAATCGATATCGACATTTGTTTTAGGCTGTCATAGCCCTAATTTTCGTTCAGTGTGGTCATATCTTAAATTCAAAAATGCATCATTTCGTGATAAGTTTACTAGAACGTATTTAAAAGAATTAGAGAATAACGATTTAAAATATAAATTAGATGAAACTTGGTGATATATTTTTTATGATTTATAAATAAATAATAAATCTATAATGAATTGAATAATTGATTATAGATTACTGATTGCTATGTTTTATTTCATCGAGACATAATTATGCAGCTATATGTTTTCTATAATATATTATAGTAATAAACAAAACGCATATTTAATTAGACGTTTAAATCAAGTCAAATTTTATAAACTACATCTTTATAAATTACCCTAAATTAGATACGATTACTATTTAGTGGCAACACTTATTGATTGGGAATGGTCCATGTTATTTTGCTAATTTATTGTATTATTTGTTAATATTAAGTCAAAATAATACTTAGAAATTACCTATTGTAAACTAGAGGACTCCGACCTCTTTTTACACGCAAAAACGCTGCAATTCGGCATTTTTAGCTCAGGTCTGTTGTGCGCTACTGACATTTTCGGAATGACGTGGAACATGCGGCAACTAGTTTTATATAACCAGTATGACCGGCGGTCTCGTACCTTTGGCAGCGGGGTACGCCTGTCAATGGCGTCTCCCGTTGAAATGCTCTAAGGTCCTAGACCTGATAAGGTATAAAGGGAAAATCAAAAACGTATGAATAGTATCGTAATGAATAAATGAGATGCGAAGCGCGTAATAAAAGTGTTGCTAGGAGGCCGTATCAAATATTTTTGATTTTTTGCGGACATTTTCTAGGTCTTTATCTTGACATTTTTGTACTGGGCTATACTAGCAGAAAAAATACGTCATTTGTTTTTTGTCTCGTAGATTGATATATTAAAATTTGGAAGGTGGTTAAAATTTCATCCTTTATATATAGATGTAAGACTGTAAAGAAAAAAATAATAATAATAATAATGTGTATGTATGTGTATATAAATAAGTTATTTTAAAATAGGTGATATAATATAAAATACGTACTATAAAATAATATCAATTTATGCGATCGTTACTACTTGCAAGGATGGCTGTGTCATCTGCGAATGTTGCGGTTACTACATTCGGTGATTCTGGCAAGTCGCAAGTGTAGATAGTATACATGACTGGGCCCAAAACAGATCCCTGTGGCACTCCCGCCCTTATATCGTGGAATTTAGTTATGTATTCACCATCTTTGACTTAGAATATTCTTTCTGAGATGTAAGACTTGAGCAGCCCAAAGAAAGGGTGTGGTAGTAGACATTTGATTTTGTACAGGAGACCCTTATGCCAAACTTTATCAAACGCCTGCTGTATGTATATCCAGATAGGCTGCCGAACAGTATTCTTTGTTTTCCAATGTCTTCCTCGTGTAGTACTTTTAAAATGCGTGACATTACATGCAGGCGGGCAAGAGACTAATCGCTCTCTATGAGCCTACTTCGTTGATAGGCTTTTCTTCTTTGTAAATCATAATGATTTGGGATATTTTCTATATACAGGATGAAATTTTAACCACTTTCCAAAAATTTTATAGGCGTTCAGTATCGTATTTAGAACCTAATTATGAAGTAAAAAATGTAAATCAAGTTGTCACCCAAAAATAGTTTTCGCGATATAGTTTTCAATTTTTACGGTCCTAGACCTGTTAAGGTATAAAGGGACAGTCAAAAACTTATGAATAGTATCATAATGAATGATTGAGATGCGAATCGCGTAAAAAAAGTGTGGTTAGGCGGCTGTATCAAGAATTTTCGATTTTTGGCGGACATTTTCTAAGTGCATTATCTTGACATTTTTGTACTGGGCTATACCAAAAGAAAAAATACGTCATTTGTTTTTTGTCTCATAGATTGATACTCGTATATTAAAATTTGGAAGGTGGTTAAAATTTCACCCTGTATATACTAATATTATAAAGCTGAAGAGTTTGTTTGTTTGAACGCGCTAATCTCAGGAAGTACTGGTTCGAATAGAAAAAATATTTTTGTGTTAGATAGTCCGTTTATCGAGCCAGGCTTTAAGCTAAACATCACGCTGCGACCAATAGGTGCGAAGAATCAGTGAAAAATGTTGCAAAAATAATTGCGATCATAATAACAGAAATTGACGCGGAGGAAGTCGCAGGCAACAACTAGTATTTAGATAATAGCCCACTCTCATGATACCATTGAAAAGACTTGTAAGGAAGGTTATCCCTTTTTAGGTAGTTGAAGGAGAACCTCTTTGGTGATGAGGTCGAATCCACGTGATTTTTTACTGTCGAGTCTAGATATAGTTCTAAGTACTTATTTAGGAGTTGTGTATTTTATGGGAACATCCAACTGGAAGTCCTGGCTCATGGCAACGTCTATATCGGAGTCATTATCATATATGCCGTCATTAGGTTGGATGAAATACGTTGGATAAGTGGTCCGCAAAGGCATCTATTCTTTGTTGTGGTGTTCTGGCCCATGTAATGCCCTCTAGTCTGAGAGGTGGTCTAGTAATTTTTGGTTGATTAAGTTCAGAGGTAGCTCTCCACAACCAGTAGTTTGTGGGTTTTGTCGCTGTTAGACTTTCCAGTCGTTGTGGCAAAGTTTCATTTTTGACTCTTCTTATAAGTTCCTTTAACTCCATCGTAGCTTTATTGTAAGATTTCTTATCTTCATAGTGTCGACTGCAGTGCCACATTTGTTCCTCTTTAATCTTGTGTTTTGGTGGACATTACACCGCGGAGACATTGAAGTTTCCCGTTTTTCCTTCTACTGCGAGTGTAGTTGCTTGGATGTGTTCTGACCGATACTGAGCCACTTCGTGGTGATTAATACATGATCTAACTATGACAGCCGAACCGCCGTGTGCCGTTCCATCAGGATGCTTAGTATCATAGATAGTGTATCTTTTAATTTTAACTGAACTCTTTTTAGTAAAGTGGGTCTCTGATATCAGGAGTATGTCAAGTTTGTGAGTGTGCAGCAGGACTTCTACCTCTTCCACATTCGGTGCAAGTCCATTAATGTTCCATGTCGCTACGTTGAGGAAGAGCATTATTTCAACTTTTTGGCGAGGGATGTAATAAGTACCATGAGCAAACTCATTTGGGCAAAGAGTATATCCATTTTTTCAAGTTGTTTATTCATTAAGTCTTGAATGACTTGGGTTTGCGTGACATTGCATTTGGTTTTCCCCGTGTAGTGTGAGTTTCCTGTTTTCTATGTTCTGACCTTTTTTGATAGAAATTATTCTTATCTTGCTGCTCGGGCACTCTTGATGTACTGGCTACTTCAGAGTAGGTTGTTTTGTGTGGTGCTGTAATAGAAGGTGATTTATTGTTTTTTTTGTCTGTGTTTCCTTCTGTGGGGTCTATGGATTTTGATTATTTCCTGGTGTGTTTGTCTAAGTATGTTTGCTCTCTTATATGTGGGGTCTCTGTTGGTGTTATTACACTGTTCGGTGATATTTCATCGATTCGGCCGCCTGGAGGTAAGTTATGTCGTTTGGAGTGTGTGATGCGGTAGTTTTTCCTGATGAGGATTTCGCGGTACACTTCGCAACCTTTATAATTAGCCGGGTGCTCTCCCAGGCACAGTGCACATTTTGCAGGGGTACTGCGGTCTTTTTTAGAGCAGTCGTTTGTTTTATGAGGTCCTGCGCATTTGACACAGCGGTATGGCCTCATGCAGTTGTTTTTTGAGTGACCATATTGTTGGCATTTCATGCATTGAATGATACTGGTTCTCTTTCTGGGGTCCTCGATTGTGACTACTGTGTTGTAAATATATTTGATATTTTTGGCTTCCAAGTTATTTAGACTGCGTTCAAGGTTGACAAAGAATGTAGATGTAGGTTTTTTGTCTGGTCCTCTTCTGCCATTAATGATTTCTCCGCAAACTTTATTACCACTATTTTCAAACGCTTCGATGATGGCCTCATGTGGTGTGGTATGGTGAAGATTTCTTATTACCAGTCGGTAGCATCTCTCATCCTTCCTTGTGAAAGTATGGCCGATAAGTTTTAATTCTCTTACAAGGCTCATGAGTTTATTGTATGGGTCCACGGTAGAACAGTTCACACTTAGGTGGTTACTTGATATTATTTTTATTGTATAGTCTGTTTTTAGGACTGTTTCTATGGCTTCTTTGAGTTGGTTCACGTCTTCTATGCCATATAGAATAAGTGGTGGTGGTTTGGTAGGTTTAGTCGGGTAGGTGGTATCTCCAGTGGTATCCGTTGGGAGAATTGAGAACTTATTATTAGTTACAGTGGCTTCAGGTGAGTCAGAGTTTCTTTTGCGCTTATTGGTCTTTGGATCAGGATTTTCCTGACAGTCTGGTCTGGTGTCTGTCGCTACGTTCAGTGGTAGCCGTTTCAAGTTTCTGGCAGAAGGGACTCTTTGCATTCAGGTGGTTGGTCGATTCCTTGTTGCTCTGCAACATTTTTTTTCTGGTGTTGTTGTACTACCCAGAGACGCACTTCTAGGTCTCGTAAACAGGCTGGGTGGAAAGCCTGTTGGACGAACTTTCGTTTTCCAGTAGCATTTACTGGTGCAAGTGCCTGGTTACCCGCATCTGCACAGTCTTCGGTAACATATTTCACACCATGAGGCCCGGGTACCTCTTGGCGCCGGGGGTTAGCCGGATCGCATGACAAATCGCACTCATTGTATTCCATGTATTTCAATAAAAAGACGTGTGGCACTCGGAGACTGCCGCGGTAAAGCTATTGCATAGCATTTTTTATCAACTTATGCAATTATAAAACTAAAAAGTGTCACCGCTGTGCCGGTCGGAGTGGGGGGGTGTTAGGTTATTTTCGTTACGGAATTTCTGGATTCGGTCTCCACGCTCAAGGCCCGCGATAGAAGCTATGCAATAGCTTAATTTTCTAATTTTATGTATTCCTTCTTTTCTAATTTTGACTTTTGTAATTAAAAGATAATGACCAAAACCAGGCCCAGATTGCGTCTTTGTAGTTTATATTTCAAAAACATTTTTTTCAAATTATAATTGTACTGGTATTTTTGCTAATATCAAATAAATAGGGGTTTAAAAACAAACACTTAAATAGTTGCAAATACATTTCCGGTGAAGTTCCGAAATAAGCCAAAATCGATATTATCGTGTACACACGGGTTAAAAGACAAGGAACTATGAATTTGGAAACTATTTTAAGTACGTTAAAATCGATAAGGGTTAAATTCGGAACGAAGCGCCATTTATGCCGTTTTGTAATAATTGTCATAATAGGTAGGTACCTACATGGTACCTATATTAAGTATCAATTACTGTCATTCGAGCAAAGCATAATTCTGTCTCCCGATCCCGTTTTTAACAACAACAACAGGTTGTTGCGCACACATTATGACAGTGGTTTGTTACCTAAGCTAGGATAGCTTTAATGACTGATGAATGATTTAACTTTTTTGATTAGGGTATTTAGTGTTATTAAATAATAAAAATGTAAGACATACACTAACAAATACCTATATTTTGAATAACCTATAACCTATTTGTTTTACTTCTGTCACATAGTGTAAAGTATAGCTTGATATTGGTGTGAGTTGGATTGATTTCTACATTAGCATAACATAGCTTAGGACTGTGACTCCAACTTAAAGATGTGCATGTATAATAAAATCTGGCTCCAAAAATCAAGCTTTTACAGACTTAATTTATATGTGCCTCATAATTTCGCCTTCATTCTTTCCTAAGTCATTCTCGTCAATCCTTCTAACTTGTGTTCATCAGCTCTTGTATTACCTGTTCATCATTTAATTTTGGTATGCCTTAAAACGATAGCTAGCTGTATTAACTTGGTGAAATAGGTACCTACATTAACTACTGCTATCACAAAACATAACCTCAAAATTTCTATCTGCCATTGAATTTCTCGTAAACCCCTAATTATATTTCTGAAATATTTTTTGTGTCTACTCTTTAATATATTTCCGATTTTTTCCCTAACTTTTTGTAAAGAAGCATGCTGACGCAAAGTGGGCCGAGGTTCTATAGTTTTTTGGTCAATATCCTTTTTCTGTTATTTTGGCAGATATGGTTACCTTAGGCAACCATACTGTCAAAATCCTTATTTTCTTCTAAATTCTTTTAAATTTCAGAAATTCAAAATTGTTCGATCGTGCCTCGCCCCGAGTGTGTGGGTGTGGGTGTTAGATTATTTTCGTTACGGAATTTCTGGATTCGGTCTCCACGCTCAAGGCCCGCGATAGAAGCTATGAAATAGCTTAAAAAGGGGGGTGGGAAGTTAGTAGCAGACATTTCCCAGGTGTCTGCCCTCGATCTTTCAGAGGGTATTTAACCACTCTTGGTTTTCGATTACCAATATAATAGGTTAGTTAACCGCCGCCCATGGCTTGGCGTTGACGGATTTTATAGCTGACCTCCTAGGTGTTTGCAGGAACGTCATCGTCGTTCTCAGCCAACCCTCCTCTTTTTGCATCCGGGCTTGGTACCTGAAAGGGGGAACCGAATATTTGAATATCCTATTAGAAACAAATTTCCATTTTGAAATGGAAACATAATTAAAAAAAAAATTGTCTAATACAAATGTTACTAAAATATAATTTATTTATTCATAACCTTATATCTTTGCTTACAGATTAGAACAACAAAGAAAGCCAGACAAGCCAGAGGATTTTGTTTGTTACTCAGACAGTGACAGCGAGGAAGAAACTTCGGCACAACAACACCGTACACTTTGCACCTCCTACAATTTTGTAGACTATGTCCGCTCCAGAGAAATACTGGCTCCCGAGGTAATGGATAAGTTTTGTGAATTTGTTTAAACGTAAATAAATGACTAATAGTATAGACCATACACCCGAGTGCCTCCTGGGGGTTGAGGGCTAGATCGCGACTTCGCGAGTAACTGGTGATATTTACTACGTATTTATGAACTTTCTTTACTTTTAGAAAATTAGACGCTTGCCGGGACGACGAATATAATATGATATTTACTTGCAAAAAACAAGGTTTTTTAAATAATATTAGCAGTTTAGCAGTCTTAAACACTATCACGTGTCGTAATTACTCTTTATTTTGTTCGCATACAAAATCTAATTTCCTAAATAAACATAAAATAGTGTGAGTTTTAATAAATGTGTGAAAATATACAGGATTTGCACATTAAATTGTAAAACGTAATCTTTATTACTTGACAATCTAGAAAGTGGTCCTTAGTAAATGTTAAAGTTAAATCAAATCAACAAGCAATTAGGAAAAGACATCTCTGACTTAACCATTTGATGACTGATAACTACCTACTTAAGTTATTGACAACACACAGCCTGACAAAATGGTATCATTGTGATAAAAAAAAAAACTTGATAACAGTAACAGCTTACATAAAAACAATAGTAATATAACTTTAGAATTATTAATAAATTACAGTTTGCTTACTAATGAGCCAATAATGCATTTAGTTTCATTTGATGATTTACTGAGAAGAAAGGAAAGTCAATATATCTCAAAATCATAACATAAATAAAAAAGTATCTATTGTATTACTTTGGGACGCATGTGGATATGTTCTTATCATTTATTATAGTTGATGAACTTTGGTTGTCAATAGCTAGGCAAATGGTGTTATTACGAGTACTAATCAACTTGTTTTGGCCAAAAATGTTGATATTGCTAAAAAAAATTAGGTTATTTAAATTTAATATATTATTATAAATGCTAAAGAACCTTAGCCTCACAATTTCATGATTTCATGCTTAAACTACTGAACGGGTTTTGATAAAGGTACAAAGATAGATAAGACCTTGAGATAGGACCACAGGAAAAAAACTTATTGTTGTGTCCAATTTCTCATTAGTAACATTCTTCATTGTTACTTTACTGTTATGTATAGTTTTATTTGTGTTATTAATTAGAAACAAATCATCCCACTGCTCTTGTAATCTATAGTTTTAGATAGATGTAGTCTTCTGCAGGAACCGTTTAGTGATCATAAAACTGTAGTCAGACTAATATATGGACTAAACGATTAAGGTGCTTATGTCCCACCAATGTCTTACAAACACAAACTTGGATGAACTCCTATGCATTCGTATATCAGCATTGTAAATAGCACCAGTATCACCTTTAGCATTGCATTGCAAGGACACCACTACATTGTTACTAATCTTATCTCATGTGTACTTGCTGTTGCCCTTAATGTGACATCAGATATCCAAAATCGAGTCGAGGTCATTTTTTTACACTTGTTTACTGGCATCATGATTTTTAATTGTTATCATTCCTTAATCATTTAGCAATACTTTCCAAACGTATTTACCTAATTATAGTTTTGTTTAGTGGCGTAGTTAGCTTGAATTCTAGTCGAATATTATAATTATATCTCAGTTGCTACCACTTCATAACAAAATGAGTGAGTTTTATACAACTCTTGGGCTTCTAGACCAAATATAGAGCCTCACCTTAACTTTTTTGCTTTGATACTCGTATTATGAATTTTCCTAACTGCGTAGTAGTATCGTGGCATAGTAGTACCATATACGCTAACACGATTAATATTGATCGGCGGCCATTTTGGCACAAATGCATGTATATATTCTGCCGCTCTTGGGACTGGCACACAGTATGTTTATCAAAAATATAGTTTTTGATAAACAGACTGTGATATTGCGCAAACCTCAGTGGCGTGGAAGTCGCAACAACATTCTCAATATGTTATTGTATTGGTAAGGCATCTAGGGTATTTGTATGGCTGATCCAGAGTTAGAGCTATGTACTAGCTCTTACACAAAGCTTTAAGAAGCGTGATCTTGTCTTAATAATTACCATAGATTTAATATATACTCGTATTAAATCTATGATAATTACAACTGGAAAAAGCCAGCATGTTATCGCGAACAGCTAGTGCACTACGCTTACTCATTAGTAATATTTCTAAATATTTTTAACCTATCAGTATTTAAACTTGAAAAATTATGTCTCAGCCGGGACTCGAACCGCATCTCCTCGTATGCCAGGCGCGGCGCTAAATGGTTAAAGCGGAATGGACTTCAAAAAGAAAGAGTATCTAATGTTAATCGATTTCTCTGTGGACCAATTTTTAATTATTATTTTTTATTGTATTTGTGGTATACTCAGGCTTGTCTGAATGATTGTGATAATTACAGAATATAGTGTTTCACATATAACTCTAGTTGTTGCCCATGAATAAGTACGTGTAAAATTTTACTTTAAATAACCGAAATCGTACTTTTTTCAGAATGGAGGTAGTTTATGTGCTATTCCAACCTATAATATGTATATCTCCGTGCCATCTGTTATGCCTCGGTTATCTTATTGTGTCTTGCAGCCACGCTCGATCGACCCATCGTACGCCACAAGGCATATGCTCACTCACGACATGTTCCGTGAGACGCCAGTCAACCTCGGCAACATGAACAAAGTGTTCTGCTCGCAGTGGCTATCTGACAGGCAGGTCGTGTTCGGAACTAAGTGTAATAAGGTAATGAGTAGTTTTTTACAACCCAATACTTATTAATATTACACTTAAACCATGACAATTCATGCAGAATACGGGAAGAAGTAGTTTTCTCTTAAGATATTGATTACATTGCATTATTTTACACTATCTGATCCCAAGATTTTTTTGAGTGATACTAAAAGTATTGTATTTTTGGTTTATTGACATTTTATCTCAAACGTTCATATATTTCTTTTAAAAAAATGACACCAATATGATTAGTTTTTATTTTAATTCCTTAATTTATTAGCTCAGTGGTATTTTAAGACCCAAGTTCACCAACATTTAAACAGCCGGTAAACAAAGAGTGACGATTAATTTGACACAATTCCCATACAAAATATGCAAATAATATTTTAAACGCTGTTTTAACTTAAACGTCTCTTGGTGAACTCAGGCCTAAAAGGTCTGGAGTAAGATTCCCTATAAGGTCAATATTGTTACATAAAACTTTCTAATTAATTAAAACCTTAATCATATTTGTTCAGTTGATGGTGTATGACGTACGTACTCGTTCTTTGGATGCGATCCCGACACTGCGGCCACGCGCGCCGTGGGCTGGACCAGACCATCAAACTGGGATCCACGCACTACAGATCAACCCCTCCAGGTATAAAAATCTCCTGGCCAACCTCTATATGCTTATAACCGAAGAATTTTGCTAGAATTCGCTGTTTATCTTATGAAATGCGCAAATGTCAAACTTCATATTTAATTCGCTGCATGCAGTTAAAAAATCCCTTAAATTTACTTATCAAGCTTCCATCTAAGATGCATTGCTGATAACCTTAATCAAAAAGTTTTCTAGCAGATGTTTTGAAATTAATTATTTCAGCTTTGTCCATTAAGCACTCTAATTTCAATTGCATAATTATTTAATGTTATCGTTTTCTTTATAGAACCTTACTAGCGACAGGAGCGAGAAATTCCTGCGAATTGGCCATATACAGCCTGCCCACTTTAGACCCCGTGTGCGTAGGAGAGGCTCATAAAGACTGGGTAAGAAAGAACTCTTCGAACAGAAGCGTTCTTCTTTTACATTTCACCACGCCTGAAAACGTTTATTAAATTAGTTCTTGTAACTAGGATTTTAAAGGCATACATACACTCAAGGAACGTTACTTGTTCTTTGTTTGGCAGTGGCAGCAGAAAGAAATATATTTGGCATGGTTATAAGAGATCGTATAGTTAAGATCGTATCATCTGTTACCTAACCGGGCAAAATTAAAGTGACTTGTATCTGCTAAACAATTAAGTTCCTTGATTCTACGTTGCATATATTAAAAGTCGCAAATGTATTTTTGTATTGCAGATTCAGAAGCTTGTTTTCTTTAATACGCTAATGGATTGTGACCTAAGCACTGCGGTGTTCGTACTAAATTTACTTGACACTACATTATTTCACACATAGTTTCTTAGAAAAAGTCTTGATAGACTTACAAACAACGATGTTATAAGCCAAACTCACTTTATTACTTAAAAGATTCAGCTCATTTATTAATCAGATATCGTACGTAACGTATATTCATAGCAAATTAAACTTAAAAACTATGTTACTACTATCATTAATTATAAAATGATTTGTGTACAAATCATACATTTGTTATGCGAAACATAATAGTTTTATTCACAAATTTTCTCGTAAATGTATTATGTAAAAGTAAGTACACAGTCCTATAGTACAAAAAAGACACTACGTAATGTCGTCAATTGAATCAACGTAGATGTTGTCATGTTGGAAATTCAACCTTACGCACACGATATAAGGTTAAATGTTAGTAGCAATAAAAGATCACCGAAATGTACGGGCGCGGTCATTTGATAATGACGTAGGTAGGTCTCCGATTGCGTATCTAGTTTTACACTTTGTATCAATGTGCGTAAAGTATAGTTTCCCCCGCCTCGTCCAGATCCTGGACATGTGCTGGCTAGATGACGAGTTCCTGGTGACGGGGTCCCGCGACTCGAAGCTGGCGCTGTGGCGGGCGCCCGACGCCAGCAGCGGCAGCCGCGACGCGCCCCAGCACGACTACGTGGCACCGCTCGCCGTCAAGGAGTGTCGGTCGGGTGAGATAATTATCGTTATTTTGATCAATTTTTTAAATATACGTATGTATATGTATTTTTTTTTTTGTGCCGGCACACAGAACTTTCTACGAGACTTGGATAAAATTTGGTGTTTCT
Organism: Anania crocealis; assembly: GCA_949315895.1. Taxonomy (NCBI): domain Eukaryota; kingdom Metazoa; phylum Arthropoda; class Insecta; order Lepidoptera; family Crambidae; genus Anania; species Anania crocealis. Next base: position 20,491,082 of record OX438879.1, on the reverse strand, counting down.
ATGATAGGTAGCCCATTTCAATTTGAAACAAAATTTCAACGTAAAAAAAAATGCACTAGCTCCAAATATTAATAAAAACAAACACATCGTACAAAAAATGTAAGTCATGATAAGAATGAAATATGATGCCAGTAAATTGGAATTGGTGCCACACAAAAAATCACCCATTATCATCATGTACCGATTCAAATTACAGTGTTAACCGCCCATCACGTGTTCACGATTAACGTAACGAACGCCCTTAGATCTCAAACGATTAGAACCACAGTGAAACGTCCTGCTTTATTTGAATGGAGTGGTTCCAATGTTTTCCCTCTTTTTTTTTTTAAAGTATATGCGATCATTTTGTCCCCAGGTCAGAAAGTTCGCGCGCTAACATTCAACAACCGCTGGCGCGAGATAGCAGCGTTGACGCTGAACGGCTACATACACGTGTTCAGCGCCGAGACCTTTCGGCAGAAGCTATCGCGCAAGCTGCCCTCCTGCCAGGACCTGGTCTGCCTTGCCACTCAGGTACTTTAGACACGGCATACAGGTTAAACTGGGCGCACCTAAAAGTAACAGCCTATAATCATCCCACTGCAGGGAAAAGGCCTCCATCATTGAATTCAAGTTACCACAGCAATGATCAGCAGTGATGGCTACTGGCATAATCACCACGCTTGTCAAATGTGGGTTGGTAATCACAAACCCGAGCAATGTTCGAAAATACGAAGCTTTTTTTCGTTGCCCGACCCGGGACCCCGAGATCTTGGCCCAGTTTTTAAACCACTAGACCAACGGGGCGCTGGACGCAATTGAAAGCTGCAAAAAATATTAGCATACAAGTTTAATAGGGTAGAGCTTTCCTTACTGTACTACTTTAGTATAATACATATTTGATTTATTTGTTACGAAAAAATATGCATTTAAGTATTTATTTCATACGCTTGTTCTGTAAAATACCTACCAATCTTAGAATTAGGCAGAGCCAAATTTGATTGTCAAAATATATCAATTAGCACGTACTTGTTTATCTAGAGGCGGACAGTTCTCGTGGATATTGGAATAACATATGGTTATTAACGTGAACTGAGAGAAGAATACATCTTTTTAATACTGTACTTATTAAAAGTACGATAGTAATATAATTTGTTTTCAGGAAAGCGGCGTATACGCGATCGGATGTAAATCCTACACTCTACTGTTAGACTGCCGAACGCTGCAGTCCGTCAAGAAAATAACATCGCGTTTCAATGGATGCGGAATACGCTCCGCAAGCTTCCGTGGAAACACGCTTACCATCGGCACAGGCCTGGGTGAGCAGTACAAATTATTTTTATAACCATTCACGAAGACAATTATCTAACCTCTAAGCTATTGGTAGAAGTGATCGTAAGTAATATTATTTAAAAACATGTGATATAAATATTACGAAGAACATGAACGCACAAACCCGGACGAAGGCAGTCCAATAAGTTTCTACCCTATAATGTAGAAATAAAAATAAATAAATAACAAAAATATTGTATCTCTTACTTAAACTATCAGTGCCTGTTCTTAAGAGTTTATTCATGTTGGCTGTCTAGTTAATTCTACTTTATGCATAATAATATGACGATCGCATAAAAAAATCTAAATGCTAAAAAGTGCTGACTTTCCCACTTTTATTATGTTTGATAAATAGATAACGACTATTCAGCATTGTCAGAAGACTTAGGCCGGCTTGATTACATCGGACAATATTCTCTTATTTGTTATATGAAGTGCTAGGTGTACTTTGCTGTTTTCTACTCGGTCCAGAATCAAGGTTGTATTTAACTTGACAAAATTATTACTCCTTCTTAACACGTATTTTATTTGTAGGTCTACTGATGTTCTACGACCTGCGAGCAGGCAAATACTTGGAGAGCAATATTCATTCCTCGAAAACAGTCACGCTGAGGGCTTCCAGGGGCTATGTAGTAAGTTGCTAACATATTTTAAAGTAATACCTAATTCTTGGTACCTTTCTATCTGTATCGTCAGGTCCCGAAGGTTAGTGGATAGATTTAAATGCACCGTAAATGTGCTTACAGAGTTTATGAGACATAAATTATTGAATGTTTACTTATTTATAAATATTAAGCAGTAACTAGGCCTGTGTCGGTCATAATATGGACCTTTATGGGTTACAATCTTGTAGCTATCTTGTTGCTATCTTCTATCAGATTGAGTTGTAGAAATGAAAAATACTCGGTGAACTCGCCCACACCATACCAAATAAGATATTGTCATGACGAAGATGACTGACGATGACAAATATTGATTGATATAGGTTTAGGTTATAGTAGATTTGCAGTATTGATATTATTTACATCTATTAAGCGGCATTATCCACGACGCCATGTCATATTTTTCGTAACTGAAGTTAAGTAAATCGTTGATTGTTTTTTAGTCATATTTCAAAAGTCCGTGGTTAGTGTCTGAATATTAACGTAAAAGTAGCTAATGTATCAAATGTATACGTGGACTTGGTACTGTACCCCCAGTTCCCGGACGAGGAGGCCGACGGGTTCAACCAGGTGAAGTACGTGCCGGCGATCTACACGCACTGCTACGACGACTCGGGCACGCGCATCTTCACGGCTGGCGGCCCGCTGCCCGCACCGCTAGTCGGCAACTACGCGGGCCTCTGGCAGTAAAATTTCCACCACAACCAAAAGTACGTAATCCTAGAAGTCCACGTATTTTGTACTGGTTCTTGTTGTGGTGTAAGTTGTACTAGAACTAGAAGTTCGGGCCACTATGCTCATCGCCATGTTTACACTTTTGCGTTTCATCAACCTTATTACCTTGGATTAAGTGTCAAAGTTTCTTAAAAGTGCTCACATCAGTCTGACATTGACTGTACCACAATTCGACATTTTGGAGTACTGCGCGCCTGTGTGAGTACAAGTGTACCACAAGCAAAACTTTGGAGAACTACACTGGTCTGCGGTAGTTAAGAGTTGTAGGACCCTTACGAGTATAGATTAAATAAAGGACAGAATTAAAATACATGCTTTTTGCTCTCTAGCACAACTATAAGGGCGAGAAGTGACCATAATCTTACCATAAATAAAAATTTACAAAAACACATTAATTGTTGTCAACATCAAGGACTGTATACCAAAAATAACACAAAAAAGAAAGGATCCTAAACAAATGAAATAAATAACACTGGGTTGACAGTGAGAGCTGATTTACAATGGCAATTTATTAATAGTTACTAGTGTTGCCAAATTTCTGGATAACTTCTCATATTTTGTTTTAATATGATTAATGAGTACTATGACAAAACTGTTTGGATACAATATTATAAAATAACATAAATATTATAAAAAGATTATAAATATTCTTCAATATAGTATACCTAATCATAATTGCCTACAGAATTTTGAACTTCGGCTAAAATTGGTTTTTTTATTGAAAAAACAACTGCAACTTGTAAAATAAAATGCTTTTGAAGTTATAAGCAAATTTGTAATGTAAAAACAATACATAACACAAGCTTTTAAATACTGCATCTGATCGATCAGCGAATTTTTTGTATATTTTAACTTGGCATAATTGAAATATACAAAAAAATTTGCAACCTGGGTTATTGTTTTAGTAACAATCTTTTATATGCATTAGAAAGAAATTGTTAATTGGAAATTACAGACATTAGAGAAAAGATAACTACTCGTATGTTTATCATCGCATGTATCAATATCGTGTCATTCATTGTGTTATACTTTTGTTTGAAAATAGGTAAATGGTATATTTAGATACTTGATGCCTTTTTTTATTATGACGTATGGGTTAGATTGGTATCAAATTATAAGATTTCCGCGGGAGATGTAATCACTTGGCGTAATACTAGCCAAAAAAGACGACTAAATTAAAAAAAAAACTATGTCTAAACGAGAAACACATAAAAAGCTAACCATTTTTTAATCTATATCACATAGAAAATCTGTAAGTCCTTAAAATAAAGCTTGATTAGAATGACACCTGTCAGACTGAGGAGACTAGTGCTGAAACCATTGATTTAGTATACTAGTAGATCAACTGACAGCCAGATAATGCTTGACCAGTTTTCATATGTCAATGTGTGTGTTTGCTAGTGACTTACCTTTTACATTTTGAGACTATCGATAATAATTGCAGTTCGTCGTTTGGGAAAAATATTAACTTTCTTACTGTATTTATCCTTACATTATTGTATACTCCCCGACAAATCTAACCGCCCACTCTTCTTATAATATTATAGGAGTGGGCAATTCGATGTGTCTGTGAGTATATATTTTTTTATACTATGTAGGTAAATATAATGTGTAAAATAATATTATATATCTGAAAAATAAAAAGTGTCACTTAATGTTTCACTTATTTAGTTCCAATCAATAAGACTATTTTGTGTGTTTAATGAGGACTTTTCTGACTGTTCTTAAAGGATAGTACTATTAGTAAGTGAAAAAAATAAATAAACAGAATCTGAACTAATATTAACATTTAATAACAAAAATCTATACAACTAAATACTGTCATATACAAACTGCGTTGTTGGCCTAGTTGGTTTGTGATCACCGAGCATTTGGCTAGTGTGCGGATTATGCCTGTACCCATTATTGCAATGGTAACTTAAATTCAATTATGGAGGCCTTTTCCCTGCAGTGGGATCATTATAGGCCGTTAATAATAACGGTATAAAGGTAAAAAAAATATCTCGAAATTGCTCGTGAAGTGTGCTCTGTCTGAAAAATTTACTTGTATAAAATTATTGATAAGTAACTTTCTTCTGATAAAATACTTTAGATTTTCGATGTTAAACGTAAAATAGCATGTTATTTATCAATTAACATTTAGTATAAACATCTATAATAGTATCGATGAATTTGAGTCAAGCTCTAGCGTACATGTAAAATATATTGATGAAAAATTTATCTACGAAAATAATCTAAATTATCAATAAATATAACTTTATCTACACAAAATATTGAAGTGAATGAACTGATTGACAAATTTTGTATTAACAATAGAACAAAAAGACCCATTTCAACAAAAATAACGCGTTTTTACGATGACGACTTTCTACTTATTTACCTGTGAAATGAGCAATTTTCTGGATTATATTTGTGGTTGACACCACAGGCACTCACAGAACATGTGACCATTGTTAAATAAAATTGTATTACTTAAAATAATCGTAGGATGTAAGAAATTATTCCATAAAATGTTGAAGCTTATATCGCAGTTGTCACTTTGTGTCACTGTGTCAATCAAAATAGATCACAAAATGAAAAGATTAGTTTTCTTTTTCTATCTTGCTTGATTCCCATTAGAGGTTTTCTTCTATCTCGCAGGCTTTGTTCGTCTATTATATACTACGTTTATGGCTGGGACTGACTCGACTGATCACACGGAAAACAAACCGTTATGGCGAATAAAATAAAACGAAACTCAGGTATATTAAGATTTAACAGTAAGTCAGTATCATGATCATCACCAGAATCATTGGAATAATCATGAAGATCAATTAGATTTTTTTATCGCATATAGAATCTTATAAATTTGAACGTTTTCCGTAAACTAATAACGATTGCAATTTAATGTTCTTAGCATCAACCAATGCTTATGCGAACTTCGTTTCGCCTCAGAATAGTATTTGATTTTGACGTCTTAAATGTCATTGTCATCAAATATGGCGTTAATTTCCAACGTTTTTAAAACTTGTTATCCTATTCCCGACGAATACGAACTCGAAAAAACAAAAATTATGAAAATCGGATTTATATACATATATAAGATTAATATCGATTTTGTGTTATCATTAGTCAGTCGATTTCGATTTGTCCATTTTACGTCTTCAATAGCGATTATGAAAAATGACGTAACCTTGTAAATACGTCTTTCATAGTTAAGTCTAATTTTTGTGACCGGATTATTATGATGTTTTTGACTTTTAATATCTGAATTATATAATTAGTTTGATAAATATGTGCAGCAATGTATAAAAAAATACATACTTAACATGCCAGTTACAATGTTTACAATATTTTTTCGTGTGCAAATGTGTTTCACTTGTGTGACGCTGGTACAAAGCTACGTCGTCTCTTTCAGTGAGAACTGTCATTCTAATCAAGCTATATTTTAAGGACTATAATGCTTGTGAAAGATTATCTAACAAGTTTACAGCCAACGTGATATGCTTATTTTGGAGTTGGCTGTGCATACATTACCGGTAAATATATATGTATAGTCAAATAGTCTTATGTATAATAGTTACAATAAGTATGTAAATAGACTCCTAATTGAGATAATAAGATATTGAAATAATTTGCAAGTCTGCCATCTTGTTTTTAAATTCCTTTGTCCAACAGTTATAATACCAAATTATCGATGTTTTGATTAGTAATAGGTCTAACAGTAGTCTATTACTAGTTCTCCATATTGCCAGATCTTAGAATATCTATGGTATTTTCGCCCACGATAACTTTGCCTCTAGATACTAATTGAGTGGGTTGGTACAGTGTTTAAAGACTCTTTGTTTTGAAATAGTATAAATAAAATTGTCTATTCTATTGATAGAATTTAGTGTAGAGATTCATACAATACTATTCACGTGTATATTTACTCATTTATATTCTTGCGCATATTCTTACTATGAATAGTATGAAATATTAATTATTGTTTAGATGTAATAAAAGAAAATAAGCTACAGATAAATGTTATATAATTGTGATGGTCGCGATGTAAATTACTACATCATTATCTTAAATGCATTCAAAATTACGTAGCTAATAGTATATCTCAAGCACCTTTATTTTATGTCGTCAAAGTTACTCTTTCCATGTAGACGTAGTTACAGAATTATTTTTATATATTTTATTAATTTTGATAAACTCCGCTCATAGTTTGTGAACCGCGAAAGCTAACTACGTTTTTATGGAAACTTCTAGACTTAACTATTTGTATGATTGAAATGTAAGTTGTTTTAATGGTGGTAAACCGCCGCTTGCACTCGTGCAATATAATGTAAAATTGGGTGTGTTAATGCCGTATTACCTCAATATTATACAAGAAGCGAGATCGCTTAATGGTTTTGAAGTGGAACCATTACCTACTCTACCCTGTTCTGAAAAAGAAGCGACCTTTTTCCTAAGAAATTTCGTATTAAAATGATCATTGTATCGAACAAAGATGATTTTACTACGAAAACAATAGCTGTACCTAATGCGAAACCAATTTTATAGGTAATTCTCTATAAACTAGGTGTATAGAATAATCGCTAACTCTAGGTGTATTGACACGAGATGGGCGTGGTTTTTACGTGTAATTTCATACTAATTATCCCGAAATGACGAATAAAAGACTTGATATGCCGACTTGACATAGACTTTTATTTAATACAATCTATCTTCCTTATAAAAAATATGAATGCATAATCGTGATCATAAATCATTAGACTAAAAAAAAATTGCTGATATAAATGCCTACACAAGTATGACTATGGAAAATTTTGATCATTACTTATTTCTATACGGATACAGATAGATCCGTATATCGTAACTCGCATGACTAACTGACGTAACTGACATTGAAATGAAAAATAATTTTACGGATTTAGAAATGAAAAATATTTTTACGGGTTAAATCAAAATAAACGCGTTCTAAATCCGTAAAATTATCTTTCATTTCAATGTTACTTACGTCAGTTCGTCATGCGAGGGACGATATAAGAAGGCCTTTGCGTTACGTCGTAGAACCTCGGTTCTCTTGCCTCCAACACAGGCTTAGACTACAGAGCGACCCTTTAAACTAGTTCTGTTGGACAGTTCCGAACTAATGGGATTTTTTTCCCACTAGTTCTGTTAATAATAAGCTTGGCTTTGACGATCGGATATTCCAGACACAATTAAAATCAATTGTTATCGAGACAACCGGTTGTCTCTTGGGGCTTGAAGCGCTACAACATTAGAAGTATTATAACCTCAAACCAATAACAAAATATTTACATTCCTGATAATTATTAAAAGTTTAAATATTATGCTTACTTACATCGAATTGATCCTCACAGAAGAAAATATTTGTACTATTCGCTATGTTATTAGGATCCCTCCGAAATAGTTTAGGTGACAACTTAGTTTTTAATCAGCGACATAAATTGGTCATTACTTTAGACCGGAGTTCACCAACATTTAAACAGCCGGTAAACAAAGAGTGACGATTAATTTGACACAATTCCCATACAAAATATGTCAAATAATATTTTAAACGCTGTTTAAACTTAAACGTCTGTTGGTGTAATTTCTCTATTTATAAATCTTATTTTATTATGCAAAGGCTCAAAAACTTGGACCCTCAATCCATACCTATGTACATCTCAACAAAACTTCTGAGATCTCCTAGTTCCACCTGTTCCGTTAACAGAACTAGTGGGATAAAAATTCTCATTAGTTCGGTCAACATATTTAGTGGGAACAAAGAGTCCCATTTGTTCTGTTAACAGAACTAGTGGGAAAAAAGATCTCATTAGTTCTGTCAACAGAACTAGATAACCTATATTTGTGTAAATAAAATGATTTTCGCCCAGTAAGTCCGGGTTATTCCCATGGTCATGTTGCAGTCGATTCGTAAAAGGGGTTTCGACTTTTAAATGTACAACATACCTTTATTTTAAATAAATGACTTTTTTATTGCTTTTAATAGGAGATTCTGCTCGGAAAACCCAATCCTAATCTTTTTAAAAAGTTTAAGTAGTATGGTTTTGATTACACTGACTGAAAGAAAATACTTATATTTTTGTTAAAAAGTTTAATTAAGCAATATAAATGCAATTAAATTGATCACATCATTTCCAAAAGGCCGCAGTTACATAAATTGTAACACATTTTTTGCATATAAATAATACTTTACAATCTATAAAAGAGTATCACCATTCATTAACATATTGTTCAAACTTTAAACTAAGGTGGTGAAAACTTTATGTTAAACTGACTGGTCTAAAAAGTGTATGTTAAATATTAGAAATCATTCGCAATAAAAGCGCTCAGCAGAGTTTCCACCAACTACAGTGCGTAACTAAATGTGGTTGTATGCGATTTTGAAGCACCTTACGTTTTGTGTTAGATTTGTTAACTATTGTGTTATCAAATTTGCGACGAGTAGGCACTAGACGTGATACAACTAATAATGTAGGTGAGGAACAAAAAATAAACGCTATTGAAGCGCCTCAGTATCTACTGAGTACAGATAATCTGGTAAATAAAAAACAATTCATCATTATTAGGAGGTCTACGGACATAAATAAAGCTGTGAGCTATATTTACAGATCCTACGATGGTACAATCCAGCCCACAGGAAGAGGTGTTCCAGCATCATTCAGATATTGATCCCATTCACATCTGTAACAAGATATGTACATAAAAGTCAGAAATCAATACCTTCTTAATATTTAGTTTAATAAACCAAGTACCAACCAATAAATATTTTCTGGTTTATAACTGTTTCAATGAAATTGCTAGGGTAAATTATTGTAAATACAATTCCTTGAATAAAAGTTTTCCACATAAGTTAGCCAACTTTTAAGTATTTTTTCTTCTATCATTTCAATGGGGACTACCGTTTCTTTACTCACCAGTTGGCGCCACTGTAGACTGAGGTCCGGAAGTATAGCAGTAAAAGGCGATTGGCGCCGAAACAAAGTGTTATATCTTGAATCTAATTAAGGTTATATTGTTTATAAATAACAATCTTGATATAAACAAATTTACTTCTGAAATAGTTGCTCTTGAGGCCGCCTATTTTTGCGCTTTTTCTTAATTCCGCTTTTAAAGCGTTCACATTAATCGCCAAATAATCCATATTTGCTATATTTTACGATGGAGATCACTTTCCGGCAGGTAAATTTAAGAAATTATAATTTATGCAACAAATTCCGCTAAAACCAGTACAAAGTGAATGATATTGGACCTCACGCGACACTAGCGCCTCTAGTGGCAAATTTACTAGCGATAGCCCCCATTGTCTTCCTTTGCAAATACATGTATGTACATTTGCAAAGTAAGTTTTAACTTTTTACTCTTCCAAGGGAACCTTTTACTTTATTCAAATTCGGCCCAAAGCAACTACTAAACGTAGACGAGAGACATAGTCCCATAATTAACCAAATCTTATCCAGGTATTAATACTAGTTATTCATACACATTGTATATGAAACCTAAGGTTTCTCGACCTTTATTCCACAATGCTCACAATAGTTGTAGACCAAAGTACCTATACATATAGCCTACTTACTCACATTCAGGTTAACTCTATGAAGAACTATAAGTGTATCTATTTTATGTTATAATATAGTTTCTAAAATCAATATAGTTTTAATAAAGGGAATAGAATTTTGTGTACTTACCTGACAGCAACAAACTTTCCTACATCCCCGTTGAAGTTGACTTGTGGAGCTGTATTTGAGTCTCCAAACAGAGTCTTTTTCCACCTCTTCAAGTTTGATGTCACTTGCCTCTCGATATCGTTTTCTCTGGCAGCATGGTGGACATCACTGTCCTGTTTAAGCTTAGCACGGAGATCACCCTCTTCATTCTCATAACAAATAAGTTTTTGAGCCCAAAGCAAATTCAACTTATCTGAAATCATAAAAATTGGGGTATAAAATTTAAGTGTTTAGGTCTTGTGTAACCTACATGTGTAAGGTAGGTGGACCACACTGAGTTAAAAATTATCAGCTGTAGGCCAATTAGGTACTGCATGTAATATAATCCAATTGAAAGGAAATAATAGTAACCACTTACCAATTTTGCCATCAAACTCTTCTGCTTCTTTATGAGAAACATTTTCTCCTCTACCATTAGCAGTGTTCATCCGTGCCTTGCGTAATTTCTTCAGTGAATCTAGCTTGTTGATACACTTCTTAGCATTATGTTTTTTTCGTAGCACTTCTTTCAAAATGATGTCTGCTTGCAGTTTTGCATCTTCTTCCTATTTCAGACATAATAAATTATTATTTGACAATAAAAATGAAACTTCTAAGCATCCTTGAGTTCACTATGCGAGTGCAGAATCTATTGTTGGCATGAAAGGTGCACAGGGGCCTACGACTTTTTTTAACGTATAGGCTTTAGGGATATTTGTTTGCCAATGTACAATGAGCTCTATAAGTACAACACATTTGAGCTGTCTTGAGAGTAGGCAAAGGTTCAGTGTGTATAATGAAACACCTACAGCTTTAGGAATTTAGTGCTATTTACATATATAAATGATGAGTCCAGAAAGTATTAAATATGGCTTGCTTCAGGAGTTAAGTTAAAATGTTTTAAAGAAAATAAGTTACATTTCAGTTTAGGTACTCATCCTAAACTGAAATGTAACTTATTTTCTTTAAAACAATGCAAAATTAATGGTGTCCTAGATTTTGAACAAATATAATATGTTTTTATGTTACTGAAACATTCACAAATTTTATTAGTCCGAAAACTTTATACTCAGATCATGTGTTATAATCTGAGTATAAAGCAATGTATTACCTCTTTAGCCTTGATGACAGAATCCTTTATTTTCTGTAATTCCTCATCAATTTTTCGTGATTTCTCTTCAAGCTCTTTGATTGTCTCATACTTAGCTCTCTTTCTCTCAATGTTTAGTCTTTTCAAGCGCAGTCTCTTAGCAGTTCTTTTTGCTATGCTTTTCCTAAGAGAATCCAAATTAACATCTAACAAAGAGTCTTTGATAAGCAACTTCTTTCGTTCTATTTCTTGCAGAACAGAACTCCACTCTGCATCAGAGTAGGTTACAACTTTGTCTGCCAGTGCCTTTTCTTCATTTATCAATTCATTTAGACCTAGTAGCAAGCCTCGCAGTTTATCACGAACTTCAGATATAGAAATTAATTTTACTTTTGTTGTTGTTTCTTTGGGTACGCTTCTTTCAATGTCTTTAAGATACTCTTTATCTAATGATTCTATAGTTGGTGCATATGATGGTGGAGGAATTATAAACAAAGTGGGAGGCCGAGGTGGTGGGGGTACAAAATTAGGTGATCTGAGGCCTTGGAATGTATGGTGATTCCCATAAAAGTTATTATAAAAGTGATGATTATTTGACATGATTGCAAGAAATATATGTGTAAAACTATAAAAATTATTCAGATTATGATACAGATGGGTCAGGCAACTGACTTTCGGCGTCTTTTAGCACTTGCTCTGCAGTAATGTAATCTTCGTGATCTTTAAGATCTTGTTCGGTTTCTAGTGTAGTTTTCAAGTCCGCAAATGCCTTTACTAGTCTGAAATGAGCAAAATCAATATAAAACTCCATTTGTAATAAAATGTCAGTAATATTGCTACGTTATTCAATAGTAACATTTATTCTTCTGCTTCAAACTCATACACCATTCAATAGTAAGAAAGTTAAATAAACGGAATAAACCAACTAAATAAAATTGCAAAATACAACCTTAACTTACTGAACCTAACCTCGCAACATCTGTTATTTAAACTTAGGACAGCGAAGCTAATTAGTTTTACAGTATCTGTTTTGGCATTTACACTCATTACGTACGTTCTAAATAGTATGTTTACTATAATATTACCGTCTTTGGCAGTCTGGTACCATCATCAGAGACTCTTGCAAAACCTCTTCTTGCTTGCGGATGTCATGTTCGTCTCGACCTTCGTCTTTCAACTTTTGAACTCTGTTCTTCTGTTGATCTGCCTCTTTTTCGTAAACCACTTTCTCCTTAGAGATGCGTTTCACAACGCCCGTCTTTATTTTAATTTGCCGGATTCTAGGATCTGCCATCGCAATAAAAATTGGTTTGTTGCCGCTTTTCCTTTGCGCTTTTGTTATTTTTTTTCTTTCATGCAGCAAAATATTGACAGTGACATTGTCAGCCAGAGGGCCTACATAAAACTTAAAACGTATTATCTTATATCTTTAATGGATCCGCAGCATGCAAGAGCATTCCCCTCTGCTGCCTAGGTATGAGAACAAAATGTTCTAATATGTTCATAATATTAGGCTATTTGACAATGCGAAAAGTAAAGTGCGAATTACTATTATTAGCTTATATATGAGTTCAAGAATGATTATTTAGCAACGGAAGTTGAAAATAATAAACGATTTATTTATAAATCCAAAAATAAAAATGCATTTATTTTAACGTCTGTCACGTGACACGAAACACTCATAATTGGTCGGGTTTATGATGACGTCACCTGCTTGATAACTTCTTCTGCCTACTTGTATTTTAATAGCTTTTCAAAATGTTTTGATAATATTTTCCTATAATAATAGTATCCAATATTTTACAAATTCTGACAATATTGTAAAGCAGAAAGCAGTAACCTGCCCATTCATTTGAAATCTGTAACAAACAAACTAGTTAGTCGTGATCTTTAAGTGTAATGTTTATTGAAATCATAAGACTGTAGCTACAATTTTTAGCTAATATTTTGAAAACATCGTACGTATTCGAAGTAAGTTGCAAGAGGCATTCTGTTATAAAAATCAGAGGTAGGTATTATAACCTCAAACCAATAATAAAATATGAACATTCCTAATTATTAAAAATTATAAATATTATGTTTACTCACATTGAAATGGTCCTCACATAAGAAAATATTTGTACTTACTATTCGCTATGTTTTCTATAACCACTTTCGGCACACAGACTTTCTTTTAAACACTCAAATAGTTTTCCTATATATTTTAAATATAAACCCTGACATAATTACAAAAACTTTTAGAGAATTCAATATGAAAAAAACGGAGGATCTTTGGGGAATTTCTGTCAGCATTATCAATACAATTATAAGTTCATTAGCCCCTCAACTCGCAATTATTTTTAACAAATGTATTGATGATAGGCAGTTTCCAACTTTAATGAAGTTTAGCAAAATCATTCCTTTATTTAAGTCTGGCGAAAAATGTGACCCCTCCAATTTTCGACCTATATCTATCTTGCCAGTGCTAAGTAAAATCTTTGAGAAAATAATGTTTAATCAGCTTTTATCACACTTTAGTGTAAATAAATTATTAAATTGCAACCAATATGGCTTCAGAAAAGGTAGAAATACTACCGATGCTGGAGTTGCTCTTCTACATCATGTGTTTAATGCTTGGGAGAGTAAGCTAGATGCCATAGGTGTGTGACCTTTCAAAGGCTTTCGATTGTGTAGACCATGTAACATTACTTAAAAAACTTAAACATTATGGTGCATCGAATGATTCCTTGGATCTAATAAGTTCTTACCTTAAGGACAGAACACAAAAGGTTTGCATAAATGGAGCTGAGTCTTCAGGGTCTGCCCTTATTATGGGTGTCCCTCAGGGATCAGTATTAGGACCCTGCTATTTTTAATTTATATAAATGACCTTCCGTGTTATTTACAAAATCTTTGTGAGATGGTATTGTTTGCAGATGATACATCAATGATTTTTAAAACTAAGAGGGGCAAATGTTTATTTGATGATGTTAACAATACCCTCTCTAAATTATTACATTGGTTTACAACAAATAATCTTTTACTAAATGCAAATAAAACAAAATGTGTAAAATTTACCATGCCCAATGTAAGGTTTGCTGCTACTCATATAATTGTTAAAGATGAACCACTAAACTCTGTAGATTTAACTACCTTTTTAGGTATAACTGTAGACTCTCAATTGCTATGGGGTGCTCATATTAGGGTGCTGTCTGGAAGACTTAGTTCTGCTGCTTATGCTGTGAGAAAGATAAGGCAATTGACTGATGTTGAAACGGCAAGATTAGTATATTTTAGCTACTTTCATAGCATAATGTCATACGGAATTCTGTTGTGGGGCTCAGCGGCAGATATTGAGTCAATTTTTATATTACAAAAACGTGCTGTACGGGCTATTTACGGCCTTCGATCCCGTGACTCGCTGAAGGAGCTCTTCAAAGAGATTAATATACTTACAGTGTCTTCTCAATATATTCTCGAGAATATTGTTTACGTTCGTAAGAACATACATTTATTTCTTAAGAAAAGTAACGTACACAATTTCAATACCAGAAATAAAGATAAACTTGCCGTTCCAGGCTTCAGACTGCGAAAAGTAGGAAAATCGTTTATGGGAAATTGTATCCGTATTTTCAACAAATTACCACAGGGTATTGCTGAACTCCTTGTACATAAACTTAAATCGTATGTCAAATTAATTTTAATGAAAAAGGGCTATTACACTGTCAATGATTATTTAAATGATAGAAATGTATGGCATTAAATTGTCCCAGCTCGTAATTGCTTAAACCTTGTAAAAATCACCTTACCTTGTAAAAATTTATTTAAAAAGAGGCTGACAATAGTGACCGAGTTTCTTGCGCTGCTTCTTCTCGGCACTAGCCCAGACCAGTGGTAGGTTTAAATTGGGACGTGTAAAACCTCCTGGGGCCTATTTGCAGAAATAAAACTGATTTTAACTGATTTTTAACTGATTTTCCGAAGTTTCTATAGAAGTATATTTATACATTTTGGAACTGCATACCATTTGAAACTAATTTTATTACATAATTCACTGTTAAAATATAGATCCAATCACACTTTAGTTATTTTTTTGCAACAAATGTATGTAGATGATTATGTACTACAGATCACAAGACAGGCAGGTGATGTCACCGACCCCATTGCAGCGCCATATTGTCAAAATAGCGTTTTGGCGCTATTTCAATTTTAAATTTTCATTTTGTTCATCATCATCATCATCATCATCAGCCTATCATAGTCCACTGCTGGACATAGGCCTCTCCAATTGCACGCCACTTAGGTCGATCCTCGGCTTCTCGCATCCAGCTCCTGCCAGCCACCCTGCGCAATCATCACTCCACCTGGCCTGAGGGCGTCCAACACTACGTTTGCCGAGACGCGGTCTCCACTCAAGAACTCGTTTACCTCAGCGGTTGTCGGTTCTGCGGCTAATATGGCCAGCCTACTGCCACTTCAGCTTGCTAATCCGGTGGGCTATGTCGGTAACTTCAAAGCTATGATAGGCTGCGATTAGCATTTCTTAATGAAGCCTCATCTCGTGCCACTATTTACAATTGGTTTAACGAGTTTAAACATGGACGTTGCAATCTCAATGATGATCCGCGTGAGGGACGTCCTTTAACAGCGACTACTGCAGATAAAATCAGTATTGTGCGACGCATGATTGAGGAAGATAAGGGAGTGACCTATCAGCAGATACGGGCAAGGGGGCAAGCCTAGGCATTGGTCTTAGGCATTGTTATGAGTCAAGTTTAAAAAATATTACACGAACACTTAGAATAATAACACCCACGAATATTTAGGCGTCAGGAAGCTTTGTACCAGATGGATTCCCCATACTATAACCGACAACCAGAAACACCTTCGCATAGACTGGTGTCGGAAAATGTTAGATAAGTTTAACAACCTTGACTTAAATGCTGTATTGATATCATCATAAGTGATGAAAGCTGGATAAATTGCTACGAACCCGAAACCAAAAGACAATCAGCTCAGTGGGTGTTTCCTTTCGAGGATCGGCCAACTAAGGTAAAGAAAGGAAGTAGTCAAGGAAAAGAGATGATTGCCTCATTCTTTAGTCGGAAAGGTCATTTCGCGACATTTGTGCTAGAAGATGGAAGGACAGTTACTGCAGACTGGTATGTCAATCGCTGTTTGCCTGTTGTCTTAGAAAAAAATCGACAGCAGCGCCCTCGAAGCAGGATCCTCCTTTACCACGACAATGCTTCAGCACATTTCGCACAGAGATAGAGTCGAGATTATGAGTCATCCGCCATACAGTCTTGACCTGGCGCCCTGCGACTTTCATTTATTCCCAAGAACTAAAGATAAAATTCGAGGTATTCACTTTACGAGCCCTGAAGATGCGGTGAAAGCGTACGAAAATGCCATAATTTAGTTTTATTTATTTATTTAAATCAGGCAACAAAAGGTCCATACAATATATACCTTAAAGTCTAACATACATAATATACGTAACTAAAAAATAACTATTTATTGTCTAATACACGTAGAGAAGGCGGCGACGTGTTGCGCAATGCAGTGTCAGGTATCCGACCGCGGAATCGTCGAAACAAAACACCTCTAGGCCAAAAATCTTCTTTCACGAACGTCGACAGATCGGTTGGCACTCTCACCACAAATGAATTAAAATTCACATTATGGCGGGAAACCAGCCGCTCGACCCTCAGAGTAAATTTGGCTTTCACTCTGATGTACTCCACAATATCTTCTGATTTCGTGGAGTAATGCAGGCGGGACACATACAATTGCGTTGTCGGGATAGCCTGACGCAGCAGGTGGTTTTGTCCAGTCGGGGCGGTGCCACAAAGGTTTCGGCGGGCGGGCTTCTTCTTACTTTCCACCTTTATAAAACCTTCGTCATCACCACCGTCTTCTTGTCTCTGCGGTATATCCTTAGAGACCGGTCGTTCTTGGTGTCCCCCCACTTTTTTAACCAGCTTGGGTTGTCACTTGGCGGGTTGGTTAGCAGCGGTGACTGAAGCGTATGGGCGTTGGGGGTCGACGTACACACGCGTTACGTCTCCGTCGGGGCGGCGGGGGCGGCGGGGGGCGCGACGGCGGCAGGCGGTGACGCATCCGTATGCGCTGAAGCAAAACTGCTGATGGATGCGTTTTGCCCTCCACGACGAGTGTTCACGTTGGCGGCCTCCGGTGACCTACTTACCGTAGCTGTGTTTCTTAACAACATGACTCATTCATCATGACTCGGTTTGCAACCTACTGATAGTGTTTTCGGATGCTTCCAATTTGCACTGAACCTCAGCCATTCTCGTTTTCAAGAAGATGATGTCCTTGAGTAGCCTGGTGACGTCGACGTGGTCGAAAGTGACGGGAGGCAGCTTATGCAGATCCTTCGCCACGAACGTTGGCACGTCGTCAGGGTCGGTCTACTTCAACAGGGTGATGATATCCTGGAGACTCTTCGCACCTCCATCCCTCTGGCGAGATGGCATCTCATCGGCTTTACCGATGCTCCGATAAAGCAGCACCTTACCACTGCAAATCTCAGCTTCGTTGAAGTTCAACTTGCAGATCTGCACGATGCTGACTTCGTCCATTGTATCGATGGCGTTCTGGATAAACGCCAACACTTCGTTCACTATGACTTGATGTGAGCCCACAGTGAAAAATTACACGTTACGGCTAATGCCGCGCGTGCCGTGAATTAGTAATACTTCTCGCAGGTAGCGAAGTTATGACCCCAGTTGACCCCGGTACTTATTAATCAGATAATAATGTGTCAATTGTACGAAACTGAGACTTCTTGGTAGTTCTGCAAGTAGCTTTTTTATTTGGTAGTATGAGGTCACTCAATAAGGACACTGATTTGATGGTTGTGGCGAAGATGTTGTTCCATATTTCTGCCACCGTCAGAAATACAGGCTTCACAGCGTCGCACTAGGTTGTCCCGCACCGATTGTAACACACTCGTATCCGCTTTAAGCGCAACAATCCGCACACGCATTTTTGCTTCACTGTCACATAATTTTATGAAAACTATTTGTAGAATACGACATTTCGCGGAGCAGAACGGTACGACCACTCGAAAGTAATGTCTTCGCGAAACTGACCTGTCGTAATAATAAATAATAATGCATGATCAGGATATATCCACCGACACGTGCCGCGCGGCGAGTTGAATCAAAGCGGGCGGCTACCTTTACGCTATGTCAAAGGCGCCGCCTATGTTTATTGCGGTACCGAAAAGCGAGTAGTTTGCTTGCGTCAATGCCGACAATAGAGCCGCGCGACGGGGAGTGTTAACACATTTTGAAAATTTCCCCGTTGTAGGTTAAATGGGTGATAAACCTGTTGACTTTAAAAATCGATAAAAAAGTTGTATTCATGAATTACGTAATTTTGATACTTATTTTGGTTATGTTAATATAGCAACTTTATGACCCTTTCCGACAGGGTTTTTATAACATATGTATATTGTTGCGGACATGCTAGAAGGTTCGAGATATCACTAGACGAATATACACGTTTGCCAAAACTATGTACCGTTATATTGTAAAAGAAGAGCGGGGTCTCCCGCTACAGGTACCACGAGTACTTACTGGGTAGATCCCAGCCTTAATATTGTATACGTTTTAGTGTGTTACTGAAATAAACATTTTTTTTAAGCTATTGCATAGCTTCTATCGCGGGCCTTGAGCGTGGAGACCGAATCCAGAAATTCCGTAACGATAATAACCTAATACCGACCGGCACAGCGGTGAAACTTTTTAGTTTTATAATTGCGTTGATAAAAAATGCAATGCAATAGCTTTACCTCGGCAGTCCCCGAGTGCCACACGTCTTTTTTTTTTAATTTATTTTCTATAATGAGTTCAGATAGTAAAGATTTATTGAAGTGAGCCAAAACTTCTTTGTAAGAAAAAAGAAAAATATTTACTTTTCGCCATGATTTTCGCCCTTGTTTTATAGCAAAATCGTTGATAACATTTTCATACGACAGGCACCGTCCTATGCACTGTGTGTCGCCTAGTACAAGCTAGCTGGACCAAAACAAAGTTAAGATTTTCAAGAACCATTTACGAGGATCGATAGCTAAGTTGTTAGCTATTACTTTAATGCCTATTCGGTATCAAACCCCATAAATATTTACGTAAAAAGTATAAAATTAGTTTCATTTGAGATTCTGCAGTAATAACGTGTTCAAACTATTTCTATCAACTTTTTTGTGATTTGAAGTAATGAATCCGGTTCTAAAGGGTAGCTACTATATTGGAAACTACTTTTTTATGTAATATTGTGCATTTTCTTTGATGAAATAACCAACAATTGTATAAGATAGGACTTTTTTGGACAAATTTTGAATTCATTGGACGATAAGTAAAATACCCCAGCTTACACCTACACGATTTTTTTTCGAAGGCTAGATATATCTTTTCTCTTTATTTCAAGACCAAAATTTTTTGCCCCATTTTTGCCCTACTATTTTTATTTTATTTTTTTCTAGAAACCAGTTTTACTCTTTTGAGGATGGAGTTTTTCGAAGAATGGGCGAAACATTCTAAGAATGAAAGAAATAGGACCATGATTGCATTTATAACAAGAACTTATGATTTAAGCGGCATAATGGAAGATTCGATGAAGCAAGTCAAGCTTTTACTAACCAGATTTTGCGCCAAATTGTCAAAAATGAGAGACTTCTCGCCGAACACTTGAACGCCTTTTGGCTGCTAATTCAGAATAGCTACAAGGTCAGATAACGTTTACAATACTATGTGAAGTTTCGGAGGCATCAACATCATTTGAACATACACCTGGACCTAGAAGACCAACAATAGATTTGGCAAACGCTAGTATACCAAAACAAAGCGGAGACGCGTGGACGATCTAGTTCAGTCTAAAAGTTTAGAAGAGCTATATTGCAGCTGAAATCTACAGCAGGCTTTCAGGAAATCGAAATGTGGCTAAGCTAATACACGAAGTCAGTGTAAGTCCTGAGAATCTGCGAGAAAGGAAGTCCATGGAACCAAAGCAAAGGTGTTTGACTGGCGATGAAGCTCTCGCATATTATGTAGACTCCAAATCTACTACCCATGCCTACAAACAAACGCGAAAATGGAGTATGCTTGTTGGCCATCAGATGTTTCCGTCATATTATTGCAAGCTCGCAATAAAGATTGCAGAAGATTCCGAGAGGATAATACCCGTAAACGTTCACGTATAGCCACGAATACAGATTAAAGGATCGGATGTGATTAAAAGCATATTAATATGCTTCATCATCATCACAAGAAGGTAGTGATAATGAGTAAAATTACAACCTTTTTTAGAAAATTTTATATTGCTTTTTTAGGTGTTGTTGTTTTTCTCTGTACTGAAAATATCATTAAATGTTATCATAAATTTAGTTATTTTTTCGAAAATTTAAGGTCAACTTTTAGTAGGAAATAGTTAAAACTTATGTTTATTGTGCTAACTTTCCATGCCTAGCTGTAATGTAGCTTTTAATTAAATTGATATATGTTTATATAAAATAAAATGTTATTTTGATTTAAAAAAAGGCTTTTTCTTTGATAAAGTAGGGATACAAGTACTTTTTATACTAAAATACTTTATTGTACACTTAGACAGACCTATTAGAAGCTAAATATCCTACAAAATATTTTTTTCCAGCTAGCTTGTACCAGGCGACACACAGTGGCCGGTCAACCTATCTTGGCCAATCGTCGAGGGCAGCGAAAAAAATAAGCTCGACGATTGGCCAAGATAGGTTGACCGGCCACTGTGTGTCGCCTGGTACAAGCTAGCTGGACAAAAATATTTTGTATTTTGTTAAGTTTTGTCTAATTTAACAGACGGTTTTGATGATAATGGCATGTAGGTACGTATGTGTAAGTTCCCGCTGCGCCCCGCGCCCCTAGTGCTCGATTCCAGAGCACTAGGGGCATAGCGGGTACATAGCAGGAGCAAACCTAAAAAAATCACAGAACATATAAAACGATTTTATGTTCTGTGAAAAAAATAATAGTCCTGCCTGGTATGACCATTCTTGCGGCCCCCAGAGTCTACGCCCTGTGCCTGGGCACCGGTGGCACCGCCCTTTTTACGGCTCTGTCCAGACGATCACGAGACTATGAAAGTGTTACATAAGTTTAAATTAATTTAGGTTCGGAGGTTTTGACGTTATCAGTACCTAGTCATAATATATTAATACTTATAAGGCCCAAATAAGAACATTGGCCACGCCAGCCTGACCGTGGTAGTAGTAATCAAATCAGACTTAAGTGTTTAAGAATATTACGTTGTTGTCAAATGGGAATATTAGGTAGATACCTAAGAACCAGAAGTAATATCACTCGATGAGTTGACATGACGTGCGTGACGGTATCTTATCATGATGATTTTTGGTATGCGACATTTAAAATATTTGCCTTTAAGAAACTTTTATTGTACTTAAGTACCTACTTTATGTTGAACGGTACAGTATGGTAAATGATACAGGGTTTCTAGGAAAACACTTTCTAAGAGCAATTTCTTCAAAATCTTTTAATGGAAACTTAATTAAAATCTTTTTCGTTTGTTGAATTTACGCATAGGTACACATAATAATACAATATGTTATAAAAACCCTGTCAGATCCATTAAGGTGTTATTAGGAATCTATATAAGATTCTATTTGTGTAATAATTTTCATGAAACATTAGAAATAAATTACCCCATGAAAAAAAAATACAAAATTCGCTACATTAAAAAAGCTTATATGGTAATCCCAAGAGGCGGTGACCGGACGCGCGGGAGGCGCGGAGATGCGCCAGCGCTCGCACTCGCAGGTAGCGAAGTTATGACCCCAGTTGACCCCGGTACTTATTAATCAGATAATAATGTGTCAATTGTACGAAACTGAGACTTCTTGGTAGCTCTGCAAGTAGCTTTTTTATTTGGTAGTATGAGGTCACTCAATAAGGACACTGATTTGATGGTTGTGGCGAAGATGTTGTTCCATATTTCTGCCACCGTCAGAAATTCAGGCTTCACAGCGTCGCACTAGGTTGTCCCGCACCGATTGTAACACACTCGTATCCGCTTTAAGCGCAACAATCCGCACACGCATTTTTGCTTCACTGTCACATAATTTTATGAAAACTATTTGTAGAATACGACATTTCGCGGAGCAGAACGGTACGACCACTCGAAAGTAATGTCTTCGCGAAACTGACCTGTCGTAATAATAAATAATAATGCATGATCAGGATATATCCA
Organism: Anania crocealis; assembly: GCA_949315895.1. Lineage (NCBI taxonomy): Eukaryota > Metazoa > Arthropoda > Insecta > Lepidoptera > Crambidae > Anania > Anania crocealis. The sequence continues at coordinate 20,468,337 of OX438879.1, read as the reverse complement.
CCGACACGTGCCGCGCGGCGAGTTGAATCAAAGCGGGCGGCTACCTTTACGCTATGTCAAAGGCGCCGCCTATGTTTATTGCGGTACCGAAAAGCGAGTAGTTTGCTTGCGTCAATGCCGACAATAGAGCCGCGCGACGGGGAGTGTTAACACATTTTGAAAATTTCCCCGTTGTAGGTTAAATGGGTGATAAACCTGTTGACTTTAAAAATCGATAAAAAAGTTGTATTCATGAATTACGTAATTTTGATACTTATTTTGGTTATGTTAATATAGCAACTTTATGACCCTTTCCGACAGGGTTTTTATAACATATGTATATTGTTGCGGACATGCTAGAAGGTTCGAGATATCACTAGACGAATGATAACTACCTAAGTTCGACCACAAAGTAATAACAACATTTTAGTGTAAGCGACATTGAACGTTAAATTTACTAATTAAGGCGCAAAATGGCATAACTTACTAGAGTTGTTTACGTTTAACGTCCTTGTTATTTCTTCTGGAAAACGAACAACCTAGTATGTACGACCGGCGTCGATGTTGAGATAAATAAATAACAGAACTTGAAACGCCGCAGTCAGTTCATTCTAAGCCTTCGGTGCGATACCTGCGAAAAGTGATCTAGTGCGAAGTAACGACGACTTTAGCGATACCAACGGATATAAGGACTACTCTACGGATTGGCTAATAGTGATTTAGAAGAACCAACGACCTCAGCGACCCACCGGACTACGATTCTTGTGATTTAGCTTTCGTGATAGTGTTTGCGACCTGTTTATCGCCTAATAAATTCTTCTAATAAGTCAACGGTGTTTTATCCAAATCCCGAACCCCACGTCCGTAACAAAACTATTGTTCGACCGGGAAAAGTTGATTTATTCCGTCGTAGCCCATCTTCTACAACATAACAGTAACATTGTCTCTTTCAATCATTCATTCTATAACTTACAATCCCTCACTATTCTAATGACATGAAAGCTTATTTATTTACAGGCTTACGAACCCACGTCCTCCGAGCTGGTTGCACCGTGGCATCCATTATCGAAAATGCCACTGCTGAATTACGGTAGCCATCGAGAAAGGAGTCTTATGGATAAGTTAAGATCCGCATGCTTGCCTTTAACATCTTGCCCTGCAATTTGTACCTACACCATTTTTCGCCCACGAACCACCATGCGTTCATGTGATCCGTTTGCGTATGAATGTTTTTGAAACAATCGCAATCGCATGGTTGTCTAAAGAAAAGTATTAAACAAGATAAACACTTATCGCAATATAATACCAGAAACATTTAAACTCTCACCCAATATAAATACTTAGGTACCGACGAATAGGATAAAGTAACCAATTTTAATTTAACTCAATCACGTTCATGTTATTATATTTTTTGCTATAAAATTCGGATATTAAGGTCTAGCATAAAGTTCCTAATTATACGACATTTAAAGAACAAACTCCGAAAATGTGTTTTCTGTAAAATTAAGATACCTACTTATTTGTGTGGCAAAATGTGTAGAAAAACGAATTTTCAGTGTTTATATCTCAATAGTCAGAAACTCGGAAACTCTACATAATATGAGTAAAATTGGAGCAGGATACCAGACTTGCAGTACCCTACATGGCGGACATAATAATAAGTGGGAGATTAAACCCTGCATTAGAACTGTAAGATCAAAAATAAGTAGGTAGCTGAAATAGATAGTAATACCAAATTCAAAAGATAAATATGTTGCACAATATTCGCTAAAAAAAACAGGGTGTAGATAAAAATAATTTCAAAATTAATTCATTGTTTATCATTTTGCAATACGAATCGCTTATTGTTTACCATTTTGAAAATTGACGGTTTACGTAGTAAAAGGCTATCTACTTAGAATAATAACATCTACTTCATTTTTCACGTCTCTCATCATTGGTTCTCAAACTATTAGTTTTAATTAACTTACTTCTTACGAATATTTTATTTGATGATGACAGTTTGGATGGATATTTAACGGATCTGGATGAAATTTGCCACCGTGCGTAACGTGCGTGATAGAGGCACAGGAATAGCACCTAAGCAATTTATTGTTCCGAAAGAACGTACGGTTCTCGTGTGAGATAGTTTCTCTACGCGTACCAACTCGCGGAAAACAGCTAGTTCCTATAGATCTATACTAATATTATAAAGCTGAAGAGTTTGTTTGTTTGTTTGAACGCGCTAATCTCAGGAAGTACCGAATTAAAAAATTATTTTTGTGTTGGATAGTCCATTTATCGAGGAAGGCTTTAGGCTATATAACATCACGCTGCGACCATAGGAGCGAAGCATCAGTGAAAAATGTTGCAAAATAATCGAATTCTTATTAACAGAAATTGACGCGGACGACGTCGCGGGATACAGCTAGTGTATTTATTATAAATAAAAGCAAATGTTTGGATGGACATAGATGTTGGTTACATGGTACATCACTCCAAAACGGCTGAAAGTACCTGGTTACACCACAAAACATAAAAAACAACTCGTTTTTTATGTTCTGGTGGTTACACTATAGCACTATGAATTATTCCCTCATGATTGTTAGTGTACCGAATACAAAAAAAATTATAACAAATATTTTCCATGTTCAATTTTTGTTTCAACACTGGTATACGTAGGTAACGTAGTCTTTGATCACTTCTCTCAGTCTCACAGAGCTTGGAAAAGTTTAGACTATGTTACTGTTGTATACGGTTAAGCTATCGTTGCAAGAAAAAACGTCGTAGTAAAATGACTGGCTTGTTGCGTTCTATCTTACTAATCTTACTAATCTATATATATCAATATGTTATGTTGGTTTGTGTATGCTTCAAAAACTCGAAAAGTTCTACACCGATCGGGCTGAAATTTGCGCATGATATAGGCAACGAATGATATAGGTAATCCGCATTAAGGATTGTTTTTATCTATTTATCCGCGACCGCGAAAAAAACCCCTTAAAAACAAAAACCATTCAATCACAATGTGCCACAGCGAAACGTAGGTGGCAGGGAACAGCTAGTATTATACAGAATGAAATTTTAACCACCTTCCAAATTTTAATATATCAATCTACGAGACAAAAAACAAATGACGTATTTTTTCTTTTGGTATAGCCCAGTACAAAAATGTCAGGATAAAGTATTTAAAAAATGACCGCAAAAAATCTACAATATTTGATACGGCCGTTCATTACGATACTATTCATACGATTTTGATTATCCCTTTATACCTTATCAGGCCTAGGGCCGTAAAAAATAAAAACTATATTGCGAAATATATTTTCGGGTGAAAGCTTGATTTACATTTTTTACTTCATAAATGGGTTCTAAATACGATACCGAATTTTGGAAAGTGGTTAAAATTTCACTCTGTCTGTATTAACGGGTGTAAATAAACCAAACGCAGATCCGAAAACCACGTATTGTCCCCATCATTAGGATATTTTTTCTCTTTAGGATCATACCTGGGAAACAGCTGGTTCCAAAGATATTGAGGGTCAAAGTTAAAATTTTGTTTTCCACTTTATTACAAAAACTGTTGCCAAAAGATACTTAAAAAGTTTTCTTCATGCAAACATAGTGGTTATTTTTATTATTTCGTTCATAATAAGGCATTATTAATTACAATACGCAATGTACGGCTCAGCGCGGATGACTTTTGAACTTAGCAGCCATCTCCAGCGCAGCAGCCTAAGCTACGGCTGCTATACATTGCGCGCTACGAATTATAATATTTTTTTGAGTCCCATAAATAAAAATCATTTCCCAGCTATAATATTTTATAATATGGCTTGGTTTGCTTTTCAGATTGCGTAACTTCAGGGTCTGCGTTTAGTTTTTTTACACCCTGTATATAGGTATATAAATACGAAAGTTTAGATGGATGTTTGTAAAGGCATAAAGGCATAAAACACATAAACATGTAACTCGTTACGTCGCGTCGCGTCGTACGTACTACGACGACATGCGTCGACGTTTACGTTCGTCTTGCCGTGCGTTGTTGCACGTTGCGATGTCTTGTCGTAGTACGCCGCGACGTTGTTACATGTTTTAAGAGCCCTTAGGGCTCCCACACATAAAAACACGATACGACGTCGCGTCGTGCATCGTCACACGTTGCGACGCCGTTTCATGGAAATCTACATAGTAAAAAACCACAAAACGACGTCGCAACGTGTTATGATGCACGACGCGACGTCGTATCGTGTTTATGTGTGGGAGCCCTTACTCAATCTCTCGAGATCGGCTAACTAAGTAGATATATATATAACTATGTAACAATGCTAGAATAGCACATAGGCTAAAAGTAGCCTTAAGCCTAATCCCGATAAAAGTAAGTAAGTACGATTCCCGTGGGCTAGTTGCAAATTCAAAGCAGGCGAAGTCGTAGAAATTAGCCAGCCTATTTGAATTAATGTTCATTAAAAAATATATAATACAGATCTGTTTCATTATTAAAATACGAGCATTACGAGCATCTCAAAACTTAACGAGTGACCTAGTTGTAATAAAAGGAACCCCCTTTAGTTCGTCAAAAGGGCTTACATCTATTAGTTATCTGTCACTATATCGATGGATTCTGTCGGATACGATAGCGCCTCGAGATAAATAGAGATATTTTAAGCGTGCCAGGCGCAGTAGGAGAGCTTGACGAGATGAAGTGGTTCTTACTGTTAGCAGGTAGATATACCATTCCTTCTAATATTTTCATTACCGTTCTAACATAGTTTTATGTAAGTAACTGGATTTTAGATTAAAGTATTATTTTCAATAAGACCTCAGGCCATTCTCTTGGTACTTTTTTTTGAAATTAAAATTATATCATTTGACTAACCCTGATTTCAAAGCAGTCCTACTAATAATGCCGCGTGGCTTTTTTGCTAGACGATTTGCCTAGCTAAGCAGGAATTTTCTAAGAGCTAGTGTAGGTATTAAAGTTTCAATGTACTATGTAAAATAATAGAAAGCAGATGCGACAAAATCTTCGGACGTGTTTCCGTTTAAAAAATTTTACTGTGATGAAAAGTCGTAATACAATTATTTAAGTGCTTAAGGTTTTGGTAAGAAAATTTAATGACAGGATAATTAAAAATTTCAATAATTTACAGATGTAAGTATGGTACGAATAGGACATCGTAACGCGTTGATAATCAAGTCTAATTAATTATTTAACAATAATATTAATCGCGAGCGAAACAAGGGCGAAAAATATAAAAGTGTCGATATGTGAATTTCAACATGACAACTAACAGGAAAAATTTAAAGTGCGAACGAAGCAAGCGCGAAAAAAGTAGAGTAATTTACAAGTACAGCGAGCTTATACACGGTGCATCTTCAACCACCTGTAAAACGAAGCCCACGTTATGTAACCATTCGTTATGTTTAATATCTTAGCAGTGTTATTTACATTTTTTTACCAATTATTTTTTAATAAAAATATTAAATATTGGTTTTCCTATTTATTTTGAATCACGCCGTGACGCGCATGTGTAAGGTCCATTCAACTGAGAGCCCGCTGCAGTAAAATGATACGTCTGTGCGCGTCACAGTGTGTTACAAATTTGAATAAAATTTAATAATTAAAAAATAAATTGTTAAAAAATAAATAACACTGTCACGATGTTATACCCAATGGTCCAATAACGTGGCCTTCGTTTTCCAGGTGGTTCAAAAAGCACGGTGTAAAAACTATTAGATGTGATACAAACGGAGCAAGCTCGAAAACGCTAAGCGAGCGTATTTTAAGGTGCGCGAAATTTATTCATAAAGAAATTTCTCTTTTAATTTTGAATGGACGGGGAAGCGGGGAATTCATTAATTAGTAGTCTGTGATTTTTCGTAATCTTTCCAGGAGTGTCAGTGGCGCTATGCGCAGTGACTAAGGCGCCGACGAAGCGCGACTTCTTCCTCAATGAAAGGGAGACAGGGGGGCATTCTATGGTCGTGCTGACTAGCAGTAAGTTACCCGGTTATCATCACCAGCCAGCTAAGCTTATTAGTTTCTAGAAGTTTTAAGCGAAACTTCTGCGTATTTCTGTTCTGTTCCATCCCGTCGACTTAACACAACATTACCTACATGGTAATTGTTTCTTCTAAGCTAAGTATTATCTATTATAATTATAATATGTATAACTGCTGAAGTTATGTTTTCTCTGAATTAGAGTTTAAAAAAAAGATATGTAGGTGTATAACAATTTAATAATCAATTTAAAATAGGCCAAGAATGAGACGACTAGAGTTAGAAATCGTTTCGTCAACACCAGTCAGTTAAACATACATATTTATTGCCTACCATGTGATATACATAGACGACGACCTCCGTGGCTCCTTCTCAGTACAAACCGGTTTTCAAGGTGTCACCTACTGCGAGGTTCCGGGTTCGATTCCCGGACGGGTCAATGTTGAAAAAAGGGGTTTTTCTTTATTTTTCTCGGGTCTGGGTGTTTGTAGTACCTTCGTTGTTACTGATTACCACAATACGGGTTCTTTACTTAAATAGTTACTCAATCTGGGATCAGAACAATTATGTCAATAAGTGATGTCCACATTTATTATTTATTATATATTACTTGTTATGCAATTAAATGAATTTTGGTAAGACAGCCAACGCTTCACATCAAATAAAGTTTCTTTCACGATAAATGAGATCGTAACCTATACATGATTTAAAACTTAACAGATTCATGAAAAATTTTATGTTAACTATTTGTATGTCCCTGATTCTTTTGTCATAGTTTCCTTTATATTTCCTGTCCCTGATTTAATAGTCTTACGTAAACATGTAGGTAAGTAAAGTTATGTCACATGTGTTTTCGAGTTACGTAGATTGGTTATGATTGCTGATATCCGTTTTTAAGATAAAACTTCAAGTGTTATGTTTATATCTTGTGGATATAATAATATATTTTTTAGGTATGTAAGTACCTAACACAATAGATAAGATGCTGTTAAAACGCTGATAAATGATAATTATACACGTAGACGAAAATGATACTCAAGAGATAAATGTTAATTGAAATAAGTCGTGGAAAATTGTTTAAAGCATAAAACACTACAATGTACCTGTATGAGTTACAACCTTGATCATTCTAGTTGATTTATTGCTTAGAAACCACACATGATCATAATATTTACTAACACACTTGCTAGTTTAACAAATATTTGTTAAATAAAAATTGATACTTTTTAAGTAACAAAGCAAACACTGCCATGCCACGTCGATTCGTCGCATAATAAAGCATCTTTAAATTCGTCTGGTTATTGTTGAAAATAAATACATTTACAAAACAAAGGGATACATGTATTTAGAAATCACTATACTTATCTGCAGCAGTAGATAATAATCTTGGGACTTGATATTTAAGATGATATTAATGATATTTTATGATATTTAAGCGTTTAAAAATCATTGTGGAAAAGCATTTTTTGTATATTTCCGTATCTATGCAATTATGTATAAACTCGAAACGGCATATTTTTTTTATGTTACGTTACTCTTTGTTACATTATCTTTATTATTATTATTATTATTATAATATTACATTTACTCAGAAATAAATTTAAGGAATGAGACTGTCACTTAACTATCTACCCATATAAGCATTATACATTCCCCAGACAAAGGCAGCATCATCCTCGGGCATATCGGACGCAAAGCAGCGCTGGAAGATGAGGACGTCACCTTTGACATGCAAGCTGTCCTCGACGAGGATAGCGGCGGATGGAAGGTCACTGTCTCTTGGGAGGGGCCAAGTGATAAGGTCTTCGAGGACTGTTATAACTTTAGTAAGTACTTTTCTAATAAGGACAGAGCGTAATCTTAGCTATTAGATACATGCTCAAAATGAAACTGCAGCATTGTCACTGTACCTACTATTAGTAACAGTCCCGTAGATTTCTTAAGTGCACGTAATTACCTAGTATGCGTTGTGGAAAATATTAGTTAACTAAAATCACTAAATTTATTTGCAGGGAGCAAAGAGTGGTACGGAGGGCCTGAACAGAAAGAGCAAATCTGGCCACTCCAGAAGAGCAAACTGGAAAAATACTCGATAATCTCCAAAGAGGACGACAACGCAGCTGTTTCCGAGAGATACTGGCTTAACTCCGCTGGGTACTACTTCTACGTGCACCCCGAAGCTCCACTCTTCGTTGACTACCACAATGTAGAAAACAATCATATCTGCTTCATCTCAGAAGTTACTGCTCCTTACTCCACTAGACGAACCCGTAACGTCCTGAAATACGACATCTGGTTCTTCGATGACCCCAAGATTGCTCATCAACACGCCGTCGACACGTACCTGGGCAAACCTTCCGGCATACCCGACTACAGAATGATCCAATATCCAGTCTGGTCCACTTGGGCGAGGTACTCCCGTGAAATCGACCAAAATTCTCTTTGGGAGTTCGCAAATGAAATCGTTGACCACGGTTACCAGAACGCCCAGTTTGAAATTGACGATCTCTGGGAAATCTGCTATGGTTCTTTGACCGTCGACGAGAGAAAGCTTCCAAACTTGAAGCAGTTAGTTAAAGACATCAAGTCACTTGGCTTTAGAGTGACTATCTGGGTGCATCCATTCATTAACAAGGACTGCGATCCATGGTACTCTGAAGCTTTGGAGAAAGGGTAAGTTGGCATATCTGGAGTTAACTATCTTTGAATCGATCTCCTGTACTTTGTCTTTCTATGGCGTGCAACATAGAGAATGAAAGCACAATCTCGTATAAAATTAATCATATCATTGCACTACTGTAGGCTTATATCTACTGTTGGTAGTTGTATATCTAGTTTTGGCGATAGTAGTCTGCCAGTATTTCAATACCCTATTTTTCAATGTAGTTTTATTAAAGTTACACTAAAACTGAAATGTTTTTTTACATATGCAGGTACTTAGTTTTGAATGAAGAAGGTAGCCCCGACACCACGTGGTGGAACAACAACGGTTCCGTCCCAGGCTACATTGATTTCAACAACCCCGAAGCGTCAAACTGGTACACCGAGAGAATTCAGAACCTTATTGACACTTACGACATTGACAGCTTAAAGTTCGACGCCGGAGAGTCCAGTTGGTCACCTCAGGTAAAGTGTCGATTAGTGAAGTGTCAATATAGAAGAAGCAGCAAGAGCAGCTGCCATAGTAGAGAGGACTAGACATAGAATTTCTAGCTCATATTTTTTGCTTCATTAAGTGGATAGTGAAAAGCAACAATAGAAAAAAAAAGAAAATACCTAAACCACACCCGTTAATATAATTTCATATTCGCACATTGCTAACGAGATTCCTACTAAACTTTCAGATCCCCGTGCAAAGTGGTGACATCGACCTTCATCCCGGCCATATCGTGGAGTCATACGTGCGTGCTGTGGCTAAGTTTGGGCCAATGATCGAAATCAGATCAGGAATGAGGTATGCATTATAATAAGTACTTGCTTAATAGAACAGTCAAATTAATTAAGCTTAAATATCAATATGCTTGACAAATAGAAGTGTAAAGTGACCGTGTATAGAGACACTACGAGCAGTAGTTTCGTAAAAGTATGTCTCATTTGGTCAAGGGGGAAGCAAACTTGCATAGGCAAGTTATTCAGAACTTAGACCGTAATACAATCTTACTTTCAGGTTGAGAAGTTTTGGTGAAAAAACATGACAAGGTTTGTCATCATGCATATCATAAACGGAAACTTTTTATTGACAGGACTCAAGATCTTCCCGTTTTTATCCGTATGGTCGACAAAGACACGTACTGGGGCTTCAACAATGGCCTTGCTACCCTCGTCACGACTCTCCTGCAGATGAATCTCAACGGCTATACTCTGGTGCTACCCGATATGATTGGAGGCAATGGATACAACGATCGCCCAAGCAAGGAGTTGTTCATCAGATGGCTTCAGGCTAACGTGTTCATGCCTACTTTACAATACTCTTTCGTTCCTTGGGATCATGATGCAGAGGTTATTGATTTTAATAGTTGAAAAAACAATAGGCAGTTTCAATAATAAATATTACTTTTCTTGGAAATTACCTGCTAAGTACTTTATTTTATTTTTGTAGACAGTAGAAATCTGCCGCAAATTCACCCAATTGCACGCGGACTATGCTGATGAGATCGTGATCGCCATGCAGGCTTCAGTGAAAAATGGAACTCCTGTCAACGCTCCCATATGGTGGCTGGACCCTACCGATGAAGATGCACTCCCCATTTTTGACGGTAAGATTGACAGCTCAACCAGATAAGTATTTGACGATAAGATTAGCATTAATCCATAAACATTTAACATATTTTTTTATTCTAAGTATGTAGGTATGTACATACATTTAATAAGACCATAACTTTTTGACTTGTACGCTTTATATAGCTCCGATTGATTTCATTATTACATTCTAACTAAAATTTTGTATCTACTTGACAAATTAATCCCTGAATAAAAAAATGATTTTCGCAGACCAACAATATTTTTCAAAGACATGTCCAAGGATACTTCACACCTCCCCTTGTGGTGCCTTAATTTTGTAACAGCTTTTTAGCACCTACCTATAGTCTCTGAAAATAAACGCAAACGGACAGACATGACATGGCGAAACATTAGAGTTAAACTAAGTGCTTGTGGATAACATAACCCTAAGAATTTCACGTTAACTAACGTTAAAACTTCACTAATGTGTTTTATAACTTATCTAATAATGCGACTTCTTAACTTTTTAACTACTAACTCCTTTGATTATACTCGTACATATAGCCAATAGTTGGTTAGATACTCAAAGGCTAACTCATTAAAGTTACAGGATTACTGAGTCCAATGAATAGAGTCCGTCGAAGCTTTCCCTCCTCTACCGACTTTGCACTACGACAAAATAGGGCACTGCCACTTTTTCAGAAAATTTTTTTTTTTTTATTGATATATGGTAATGAAAAGTATTTTAAGTATAGTTCGTTGGGCTTCACGCTATTCTGTCGAAGTTCGGGTATGGATAAGTTTACGTTGTAATAAACTTTACGTTTAGTATATTTAATTAGAGTTATGTAAAAAGTAGCTGATTTACTGTGACATTAGTTAACCGTTAGCAATTTCCTTTTTTGTAAGTGATTTTAAATCTTGATAATTTTTTTGTTTATTCCAGAGTTTTTGCTCGGTGAGAAGATCCTGGCAGCTCCAGTTCTTGAAGAAGGTGCCGTCTCCCGTCACATCTACTTGCCCAAGGGTCTCTGGCGCGACGGCGTCAACGGGGACCAAATCCAGGGCCCTATCTGGCTAATTGACTATCCCGCACCCCTTGACACTTTACCTTACTTCGTTCTTGAAGACTAAGGGAAAACTGTATCTTTTAGTAAGAATAAGGATGTTATTAAAAAGAAGACCTTTTATTTGTAAAACCCCATTGATGTAAAACCCTTATATTTTTTAACAACTGTGCTTTGGAAGCTCAATAATAATTGAAATTCAATAAATGTTTATCATGCACCAGATAGCAGTATCAGATTCAGCCCCCCCCCGCTACCCACTCAGGGGTTTCATAAAACAAAATTCTGAATCCGCCAGTGACAAACGGTTCAGTCTACCGGTTGTTCACACAGCTAGCTACTTGAAGGTGTTAAGTGGACTCAGTGGGTCTAGCACAAAGAACTATCGACTTCGAATCGTTTGCGTATCGAAAGCAAACGACACAAAGTTCGTGCTTTGTTTTGTAGTTCTCGTTTTGACCGCACGAGCGCTGTTTAAGTTTTCATACTAAATATTTCGACGGCGATACGAACACGCAAACGATTCGAATTCGACAATTTTTCGTGCTAGACCCACTGGGTGGATATTTTACTAAAACTGGTAAACAACCCTTGTAGCGGCGAAATATTGCTTTTAGTGGCTAATGGCTTTTTCTTGAGGTTTAACCTTTTGCGTGAGAGCAGCCAAGTACGTGACGGTCGAAAATGGCGACTATAATTTTACATCTATAGTAATACTATAAAGCTGAAGAGTTTGTTTGTTTGTTTGATTGAACGCGCTACTCTCAGGAAGTACTGGTTCGAATTGAAAAATCTTTTTGTGTTGGATAGTCCATTTATCGATGAAGGCTTTAGGCTATAAAATCACGTTGCGACCAATAGAAGCGAAACATCAGTAAAAGATGTTGCAAAAAAAAATCGCGATCATAATAACAGAATTCGCGGGCAACAGCTTGTGGCTTATAAACTGAAACTCTTAGCTGAAACTTCAATCACAGCTAAGTACGTACTTGGAAAAGAAAAACTATGTAGAAGTTCTATCTATAGAAAATAAGATAAAGTGGTGAGTTACATTAAAGCAGGTAGAGTATAAATGTATGAAAATCATAACCAAATCGAATATGTCGCCATTTGCGACGTGCTAATACGGAACCCTACTAACAACATGAAGAGCATTTTAAGTTTATTTTATTTTATTTTTATTTTATTTTATTAGATCACCAACAAGTTTACACTATAACAGCTTAAGTTACACTAAAATTAAGATCATATGCTAAATGTAAGCTTAATTATAGGTGACAACTGCATGCATAGAAGACAACAGCAATATTAATTTAAAAAGAAACCTAAATTATCGTATATAATATAAAAAAAAGAAAGAAACAGTTACAAAGTCCTAGCTTGATTAACCCTGTATGGGTTTCACAAGGCACGTGGACCTAAACTTATTTAATGTGGTACCGTAAATATCAACATCACAGTTAGTTAAATTGGACTGGCAAATTATAACTCTTAAACATTCGATTCAGAGGGAGTGTGACCCTAAATTTGATTTGGAGCTTTTGGTTACAAACGCGCTTTCTATAAGGTAGGTAGTTCATGAATAATGGTTTAGTTCAGGATCTTTATTTATTTCACCTAATAGTCACAACCAATATACGAGGGCGGGTCAATAAGTCCGTGACTTTTTGAATTTCTGACCTCTTTACTGAAAAAGCAACACTACTCCTGTCAACAGGTATCTATCAGTTGATTCCTATCTAAATTTGAACTTGCTGCGTCAGTTAGTTTGTGTTTGACAGCTATTTTTATCAGACTACCCAGTAATTTGAGGAAAAAATGGAAAAAGGTGAATTTCGTGTGCTTATTAAGCATTATTTTTTGCGAAAAAAAACCATTACCGAGACCAAGGCTAAGCTTGATAAATACTATGGGGACTCTGCACCATCGATTTCAATAGTAAAAAAGTGGTTTACTGAATTTCGTTGTGGCCGTAAAAGCACTGAAGATGCCGAACGTCCTGGACGCCCAGTTGAGGTCTCTACACCCGAAACAATCGAAAAAATTCACGATATGGTGGCCGACCGAAGATTGAAAGTGCAAAATATTGTGGAAGCTTTAGGGATCTCGCATGGCTCAGTAGTTTCAATTTTAAAAGATCAATTGGGCATGAGAAAGCTTTCCGCAAGATGGGTGCCGCGTTTGCTCACAGTCGACCACAAACGCAATCGTGTAACAACTTCACAGGAAGGTTTGGCGTTGTTTAATTGCAATATGGAGGAGTTTTTGCGCCGTTTTGTAACCATGGACGAAACATGGATCCATCACAACACACCAGAGACCAAACAACAGTCAAAACAGTGAGTTTCTAAGGGTGAATCGGCGCCAAAGAAGGCCAAGGCGGGTTTGTCAGCCAATAAAGTTATGGCGACTGTTTTTTGGGATGCACGTGGGATAATCCACATTGACTACCTTCAAAAGGGAAGAACAATCAATGGGGAATATTATGCCAACTTATTGGACCGCTTCAATGACGATTTGAATAAAAACCGACCTCATTTGGCCAAGAAAAAAGTTCTTTTCCACCAAGACAATGCAAGGGTGCACACATGTGCAGTTGCCATGGCAAAAATCCATGAATTGGGCTATGAATTGCTCCCTCATCCACCCTATTCTAAAGATTTGGCTCCGAGTGACTACTTTTTGTTCCCAAACCTGAAGAAATGGCTTGGTGGAAAAAGATTTGACTCCAATGATGAAGTCATCTCGCAAACAAAGGCCTATTTTGAGGACCTCGACAAATCATATTTTTTGGAAGGGATAAAAAAATTGGAGAAGCGTTGGACAAAGTGTATAGAGCTCAAGGGAGACAACGTTGAAAAATAAAATAATTTGTTTATCAAAAAATCTGTGTTTTATTCCAAAAGTCACGGACTTATTGACCCGCCCTCGTACCTAGGAAGACTCGCATTCTCAAAAATGAAAATACAATTTTAAAAAATTAAACGAACTTCCTATTTTACGTAGTCTGAAATCTGGAACAGCGTTTTAATTTATGTAAGACATTAGACATATGGGCCTAAGCTGTAGCGACAGTAGGTAGGTACTTAAATGCTCAAAATTGTAGCACAACCCTTTTGTTATATGCCAAAAGAGCTTCTAAAAATGGCTAGAGTCGAAAGCAATAGATCTACTAAAACATTATTTCCTACAGATCGCCTAATTATTGTAAATTTTTATCTGTAATCTTTGACTTATTGTATTTTGTGCAATAAAGTTTTTTTTTTATCTTACTATGTTTCAGAATTTTGAAAACCCCCTTGGTTGTCAAAATTCTGTCGATGTTTAAAAATGGAAAAATACGAGTATCTACATTACATAATATTTTATTCATTCGTTTCACTGAAAACTTGGCAAAATATTAGGGGTTAAAATATGAAATTGCCGTTTTATTGTAATAGGTTTTTTGAATTGACTTTGAATCTTCATGGTTTGAGGTTTTCGAATGAAACTTTTTTCACATGGTTTCTATGATGTTCTTCTTTTAAAAAATGTGAAACATTTGAATATCGACTTTCAATTGCTTTTGTTATTTACCTTAGGCAAGAAAGATGGATACTGCGAAAATTCGAGTGATTTTTTAATACGAGTTTCGACGCGGAAGTAACGCGGCAGAAACAGCCCGCAATATCAATGTTGCGTTTGGAGAGGGATCTGCTAATGAACGCACCGTGCGATTTTGGTTTAAACGCTTTCGTGATGGAAACTTCGACTTGAAGAACGAGCCACGAGGAAGACCGCCCACACAGGTGATTAACGATGAATTAAGAGAGATGGTGGAAGCCGATCCTAGTCAAACTACCCAGGAATTAGCGGCATGGTTTAACGTAACCTTACCCACAATATTACTAATTTGCGTCAAATCAATAAAATAAAAAAATACGAAAAATGGGTGCCTCATGATTTGACTGATGAGCAGAAAGAAACGCGTGTTGAAACTTGTGTTGCCTTGTTGAATCGGTACAGAAATGAAGGAATATTAAATCGAATTATGACATGTGATGAAAAATGGATTCTTTATGATAACCGTAAAAGAAAAATGCAATGGCTGACCCCAGGTCAAACGCCACAACAGTGTCCTAAAGCAAAACTTACCAATAAAAAGGTAATGGTAACTGTTTGGTGGTCTCAGCATGGTGTTATTCACTATAGTTTTCTCCGATCTGGTCAATCAATAACGGCAGATGTCTATTGTGCCGAACTCCGAACAATGTTGGCAAAACTAGCAGTAAAACAGCCCCGACTCATGAATCGATCTTCACCATTATTGCTCCATGACAACGCGAGACCTCATACAGCACGAGAAACTGTTTTGACCCTTTAGGAACTGCAATTAGAAACCATTCGACATCCTCCGTATTCGCCAGACCTTGCTCCAACGGACTACCATTTTTTTTGTGATTTGGACGATTATCTACGTGACAAGAAGTTTTCTTCCCAGGAGGCAGTACAAAATGCTTTCACACAGTTTGTGCAGTCTAGATCCTCAAAGTTCTATCACAAAGGCATAAATGACCTTCCTATTAGATGGCAGCAATGTATAGATAACTAGCGGATGCCCGCGGCTTTGCACGCGTGGGTTTTGATCTGTTACAAAGTTTTCGTCACGACTCACCCCCCTCTGCTCCACTCTTTTCCTCCACTTCCTTTGCCTACGGTGCCTAAGGTGCCCATCTCGGGCGAGGTGGTGGTGGGCACTTAGTGGTAGCCGATACGTCGTTGCCGACTTACCGGGGCCCGTTGATACAATAGTTGGATGAAAGGGGCCGATTTAAACTATTTAGGGATCCGGTGTTAGTTCTCCTAGCGAACCGTGGTCCAAGCGAGCTCGCACCACATCTGTTTGCATTTACATGAAATCTGAAGTACAGGGTATATATCGGGATGCCTAATTATTTGTACTCCTAATTGTCATTGGCGCACAAACTATTAGCCAAAAATTTTTTCGCACATTTTTACTAATTCTAAACGTGTTTAGCCTATTTTTACTACGCTTAACTTTACATCGCCGTATTATAATTTCCCAATTGCGACATTTAGCCGAATATATCATAACACCTACCCTTTTGCAGTTCCAAATTTTTATTCGCAGAAAGTTAAAAACTTTATCAGCATGCATGCCTGCTTGCAAAGAAGTAAGCATGGATGCAAGCAAGCAAGCAAGCAAGCCTGAATGTATGCAAACAAGCATGCATGCATGCAAAGAAGTAAGCATGCATGCAAGCAAGCAAGCAAGCATGTATGCAAACAAGCAATCATGCATGCAAACAAGCAATCATGCATGCAATCAAGCAGACATGCATGCAAACAAGCAATCATGCATGCATCCAAACAATCAGACTTCCGTGATGGCTTCGGCGCTGCGAGGCTCCGGCGGTCCCACGCGTGCTAATCGTCGCAGATGGCTTACGCTCACCACCGCAGCTTCGGCTTTCTGGCCGGCTGTGCCGGCCAGCCTCAGCCGCGGCACCTCGCTTACAGCCTCCTGCTCCTCAGCCCGCGGGCCGCCTCACCCCTCCGCGCCTACGCGCTTTTGAATTACACTCTAGGGGTAGGGCAGACAAGACTGCTTGGGGTCGGTTTTTGAGCGATTCGTTTCTTTAACTTTTCGGTTTAAAAAAAATAGAGCGTAATGCCAAAAAAGACGCTAATACATTTTAGTGCTTTCGATATTAGACATACTGAAATTAGGGTTTTCAATTTTTAGACCAATCTATAATAGTGCGAAAACAACTGTTAGACTAGACAATAATTATACGTTATAAGTTTAGGCCAATACGGTTCGGCCAAATGAAATTAGGACTTTAAATTTTAGGCGAACCGAAGGGCACCCCTGAAGTACAATATCATTTGAAACTTTCAAAACTGTCAACGCTGTAGTACAACAAACCATTCAAAGCAGCTTGCAAGGCTTTATTCGAATATGATCAACACTGGCGTAGAGCCCTGGAAGAAGTGGTCCTGTGTAAAAAAACACATTCTTAATTTCCAACCAAGTAGGTTACCATTTTTCTCGATCCATAAGCGTCAAAAAGGCGATTTTACAAAGACAATTTGCTTGCATACTACGTTTGGATAGAAGACCGGTGTAGTACCAGCATCGGTGTAGAGCTCTGAAAAAGCCAGTCTTATGTCATTCTCCCTTCATGATCGATAAACGAAGTTTCAAGTACCTCAATATGATGTTAAACACAAATAATTAACCACAAAATTTTCAACCGTTTTTCACCCCCTCAAATATTTAATTATAAAAAAATCCTTATAAACAACATAACAAAATTTATACCAAAAAGCTGACGTAGTTTCACAAAACTTTCATGTGATCCCACATGAAAGTGGGTTCGAGGCATGAATGGTAGAGGATGATCAGTAGGATAAAAAGTGTTCAAAAACTTGACAGGATAGAGAACTGATTCGACTGTACTGACCACTGTGTCTATAAATTTTTATATTTCTTCAGCTTCAAATGATGTCAGCAAAACATCATTAATTACTGCTGCTTGGTCATTAGTGGGTGCGTGGTGGCAGCTATTCCTAAGTTAAACAACACGGAATTATGAAGTGAGGTGATTTTTTTCCCAACGTTTTATTTTCATGTTTTAAAAGTGTATTTTTTTAAATATGGAGGATATTAAATAAAAAGATAATTTGGATGCGTTAGAAAGGCAGTTTCACTAAACAAACTTTGCCAGGCCCCTAAAAGCGGTGCGTCCTAGAAAAAATAAATCGTTACTAAATGGAAGTTTATCAAATTATCTTCTAAATGGAAGCTTGTCAAATGGTCTACCAGTCTATATTGATTTAATCCACCAGTCAGCTGCTTAGTGTTGTTGCAATACACCTGTTACCTTTTCCTGCCTGAGATACGGGTCTATGCCAGTTTAGGAATTATTTTTGTACTGCTTAATATAGTTGATAATGTCATAAGGTACAACAGTGTAATTCTATACACTTTTTTCGATTTCCCAACATTTGTCTCTACCGTATAAACAAAAATCGGCCAAGTGCAAGTCGGACTCGCGCACGAAGGGTTCCGTATCATTGACTACGAAAACAACATTAGGTACCTACATTAATTTAGTTAATGTAGTGCCTACCTGTTACCATTTATTGATATCAAGCAAAAATAAGCAAAAAATTGATTTTTTTGTGTGGGAACCTCCCTTAAATATTAATTTAATTATTGATTATTAAAGTTAAAAATATAACTGAGTGTTTTGTGAATATTTCAAGTGCCTACCTGTTGCCATTATTAATATCGAACAAAAAAAGGACAAATAATCGCAAAATTTTTTTTTTGTCCCTTCAATATTTGTTTTATTTTGTTTTTAGTCTAAAAATGTTGTTATTGCGGTAGCAAAAATACATAATTTGTGAAAGTTTCAACTGTCTAGCTATCGCGGCTCTTGAGATACAGCCTGGTGACAGGCAGACGGACAGACGGACAGACAGCGAAGTCTTAGTAATAGGGTTCCGTTTTTACCCTTTGGGTACGGAACCCTAAAAATGATTAAGTTCTAAATAATACCATTCTTATGGTAAGTACCGATATTTATTTTCTGTATATGTACCAATAAACATATAGATAAGACATCCAAATAGGAATTTTCAAGTTTTGTCTTTTCGTTACATAGCCTCCTTATTTCTTCGTCAACTTTGTCCTTCAGGGCATATGGAATACGTCGCGGCTAGATGAAAATTGGTGTCACATTTTCTTGAAGCACTAATTGAGCTTTGTAGTTTGATATTCAAACAATGTTCCGTCAAACACCATTGTTAAATCTTCTAGTAATCTGTCCAATTTTGAGTTGTTGATAATTTACTAACTGAATTTTATCCAACTCTTCAAATTCTAACTCACAAGGATTGTTTTCTGATGTAATTCTGGGCTCAAAGATGTATGATTGACGTGTATTTCCTTGTATCGATATCATCACATCTGTTCAGTTTTAAGCATCCAACCGTTTAATGATGTTTTTGAATGTTTCGTCCTTGTCTGTACCATTAGATGAGTTCAATTTAGATGTCCTAAGATTTGTTTGTGACCGACCTTTGCTCCTCAGTACCTTCTGCATACATGGAATTGTTTCGTGCTATCGAATTCAAACTCTGCAGTTTTAGTTTAAGCTGTGTTGTAATACCCTGAAGGTTATTTTTTTCTTCAATCTCAGTTTCCAACTGTGGGTTATCAGTAATATTATTTGTAGTCGTATCTCTTCCAAATTATACTTGGTAAATTTGTTCATTTGTCACTTCACCAGCTGATCACTCACTAATTTTAATTCATAATCAGAAATTTCTAGTAGGTTTTGTATCTGGCTGCCGAATTTTGTAATGCAGCCTTTAATTAAAGTTCTACACGTTTTAATTCAGTTAATTCATCCATTTCGGCGCCAATTACTAAATTCTAAAATAATACTATTCTGTTTGTAAGAAATCACCTATTATATTCTGATTGACACATTGAATGTCATAACAAACTAAGTAAAGTCAGAGAGTGCAAATATGTAAAGAGTATGGATATGACGCGGAACCGAACAAACTTTGCCCCCATTTTTTATCCCCTTAAAGATTAAATTTTCAAAAATCCTGAAAGACGTCATTCTTAATTTTTAATCAGGTAGCTGGATATCAATTTTCATCGACTTAGCTTCAAAACTGACGGAGTTTCATACAAACTTATGGGGCCCTTTTTACCCCCTTAGAGGCGGAATTTCCAAAATTCCTTTCTTAGTGCTCACCTACACTATAAAAGGAAGCACGGTGAAAATTTTCAGATTTTAAATCCCAGTAGTTTGGGCTGTGCGTTGATATGTCTGTCAGTCAGACAGTCAGTCATTAAATCAGTTTTCATTTTTATATATTTAGATAATGGTAACTATTTTGATTAAATAAATTTGTTAAAAATTAAAAAATAAACAATTTTGATTTTCGGTACAAATCGGCAATTTCATACTTTAACCCCTATTAAATGGATTCCATATCATATTGAAAAAGTTTGGATTAAAAAATAATATAATTAAACCAAAACACTAATTGCATTAAAGTAAAAAAAATATTGCCCTATCACCATTGATAACAAAAAATAGAACTACTCAAAACATTTCAATACCTAGGCAGCTTAATTACTAACATCTCCAGAATGTAAACCTGCCATAAAAGCAAGGATAGCGATGGCGGAGAAAGCTTTTAATTATAAAAAAGGATATTTATGGACCTTTGGAGTATGGCACTCTATGGGTTCGAAAAGTAGACGCTAATCAAGAGAGATAAGGAGAGACTGGAAGCTTTAGAAATGTGGTGCTGAAGGAGGTTGGAGCAAATTATTTGGAAGAAAAAGTCTTAAAAATGGTAATAAATTGAAAATGGAGAGGAGAAAAAAATCAATAGAAACAATTTAAAGTAGAAGATCAAACTTCGGGACAACTTCAGCAAAATTATATCTAATAGAGAGAAGAATAGAAGGAGGTAGGAAGCGAATAAGACTAAGTTTAACATTTTTTTAACAAATAAAGGATAAGTTAAATGTTGTGTCGTATGAGGAGGTCAAGAGAATGGCGGAGGACCGAGACGAATGTGGAAAAAGCTCCACGGACCAGAGCAAAGCTCTTAAATTTGATGATTGTTAATCTTTTTACATCAAATAGTATTTTTAAAATCAATCAGTATTTTATCTAAGTGAAACTCTTTATCAATAATTTTAAAACGTACAGTAAATTGATGATTTTGAATTGTAAATTGTACTTAAAAAAAAAAAATGATTGGTAGCCTGTATAATTCCTGACACCAATCGGACTTTAATCTGACGCGGGTATTGGTATAATAGGTACTAATACAATTAAATTATAAATTATGCGAATCTGCGAATATTAAGAATTGTTTACAATTCCTAGGAAACCTACAGTTCACAGCTGGACTATGGCCGATCCCAATTTGGCTGTTGGAGTGACTAAAGACGCTGCTTTTCGCCTTATGCAAACCTATCGGGTATTGGTATAATAGGTACTAATACAATTAAATTATAAATTATGCGAATCTGTATACCCGTATTAGGTATATTTCAGCCGATAGGTTTGCATAAGGCGAAAAGCAGCGTCTTTAGTCACTCCAACAGCCAATTTGGGATCGGCCATAGTCCAGCTGTGAACTGTAGGTTTCCTAGGAATTATAAACAATTCTTAATATTCGCAGATTCGCATAATTTATAATTTAATTGTATTAGTACCTATTACCTACTTAATTTACGGTTTACCGTGAGACTTATAGTTTATGAAACCGATTGAAACCCCATAGTTTCGATTGGTTTAATAATGAATCGATTACCATATTCATATGGTGACTCAAAAGCCAGTGGTCAGAATTAAAAGCCTAGCATATCATTACCATTGATAAAATGTAAAAATAAGGTACATGACGACCATTTGGATCAGCGGTAGTAAAAGCTGCTTCTGAGCCATGGGTCGCGGGTTCGATCCCCGCACAGTACAATTATTTGTGTGTGGATGAACATGTCTGTTTGTACTGGTCTGGGTGTTTTCTATGTATTATAAGTATGTACTTACAAAAAAAAAAGTATATAAGTAAGTTTATCGGTTGTCTAGTACCCCATACGACAGGGTACTTAATAGTAATAATTTGGGACTAGATGGCTCTGTGTGGCCCAGTGAGGCGTGTCTTAAATATTTATTTATTATTTATTATTATTTATTATTACCACATGCAATCAATAAACTTCAGACTGTCAAACTTGACTTAAAGATGAATGCATAAGGGATCCAAATATTCAGTTGGACGTGTTTCTATGAATGATAGTGTCTGTAGTTTTTTATTTAATGTATGCATGTATTGTATTGTATTGTAAGATTCATTCGCCCCAAATCTGATTGTATGAAACATAAAATGTTATCGTATGAATAATGTTTTGTATGATACCTTTAGATACACAACGAAAACACGATTTATCTTGAAAATCTCAAAGATATAAGTGTCTAAGCTTTTCAGAAATAATCAGCAATATCAGTACCAATCGATATGAGATGATGACAAACCGTTATCAGTGTACGAGAAGATAGCACATCCACAAGTTTGTTGGATAGTTTAGAGAAGCCTTCGAAGATGGCTGTGTTGAGGACTCTTTTGAGTAAGTATATCTATCTATGGTTTCCAATATAAATTTAAATATTATACCATGAATGGTTTTTGTGTCTTCATAATAATATGCTACGTTAGAATTGTAAACTCTATGGTTTTAAGAATTATTAGTTGTTAAGTTTTGAGCTTTTTCTATCATTAATTAGGTATTCCTTGTCATTTTATTTGTATCTACAGATAAGCTCATCGTGTTGTTTTAAGTGCCGTAACATCTATACATAGAATTTAATCATATAACCAAATAAAATCAATTCACCTAGAGTTTATCATACGTTA
Organism: Anania crocealis; assembly: GCA_949315895.1. Taxonomy (NCBI): domain Eukaryota; kingdom Metazoa; phylum Arthropoda; class Insecta; order Lepidoptera; family Crambidae; genus Anania; species Anania crocealis. Next base: position 20,445,621 of record OX438879.1, on the reverse strand, counting down.
GGCTTAGGTTTAACGAAGATAGATAACCATCTCCCTATCTTTGTTATACCCTTTAAGCAATGAGATTCAAATTAAAATTCCGATTATTACGTTTTTATCCTTTAGCGGGGGCAGCACTTAGCTCTAATAGTCCCCTGAATTTAATATAGGTATGTATGTACTTTTTTTTAATTTTGTCAAGGCCAGGAATTTATGAAAAGCTACGCGTGAGTGCATGAGTGCAATACAGCATGCACCGCATTTTATTTGTCTTCGTCAAATGCGAACGTTTTTTCTTTTTCAGATGCAGTAGGCTAATATTATGTGAACTTAGGAATCCCCAATAATTGTTTTGCCCTATTTGAATCGATATGAATTGTGCCGCTTGTCAACATAGCGTAGCCAAGTGATTGTTTTCCGATTCAACTCAGTAAACTCTACAACCAACGTCTACAACGTGTAATCTATACTAAATAATATTATAAAGCTGAAGAGTTTGTTTATTTGTTTTGTTTGTTAATCACAGGGAGTAGGTACTAGTCCGATTTGAAAAATTATTTTTGTGTTGCATAGTCCATTTATCGAGGAAGGCTTTAGGCTATATAACATCACGCTGCGACCAATAGGAGCGAAGCAAGTCAAGGGACACCCGGATGGAACGAAGTTCATTGTTAGTGAAGGAATTGTAATAACATTTTATTTTAGTTTTAATTTATTTTTGATTCTCTCTCTCTCCCTTTCCCTATCCCTCTTCCTCTCCCTATGCCTATCCCTCTCCCTCACGCGCACGCCGCACGGCTTACCTACAACTAATAATATACATAGCAAAAAGTGTCGTTCAAAAAGTGTCGTTACAATTTTTTCCGTCTAGCCCCCTTTCGCAACGCGCTACAAGCACATGAGTAAATTTTTATTCATGTGCTTTAAGGAACTTCGTTTCAATATAATAATTAATAATAACTCTAAACATAATCAACAGTGAATCCTAAATCTAAGAAAAAACTCCTTATTGCCAAAGAAAATTAAGTTGTCTTAATTTTCTTTGTTATTGCTTAATATTGCAACATTATTTAATGGTCAACAAATTAGTAAATAACAATTTATGGTTTTCCTTTCCTCAAAAAATCGCATTTTTCCTGACTTTTTAAAATTATTTTACTTTTTTGCCAGCTTTAATGACGCTAGCTGGGCTCGCGCATACTGCACAGGTACTGAAAGAATCCTCGCGGGCTGATGACGTTACGCTGTCCTTGGAGCCTCAAATCACAGGGGGATTCTACGTCGTCCTGATTGGACAAGGTACAAAAATATATAAATTTACAGAATCCAAAATAATCATGTCAAATAATATTAATTATTATATTGTAGTACCTACGAACTACTCAATGGTGGTTGTATTTTGCAAGTGCTTTAAAATAATTAGGTGTCTGTTCCCTGTTTCTGCTGATGATATCAAGATAACTAACAAACCTCGTAATTAATTCCACACCATTAAATTACCATGAATCGTTTAACATCATTTAAATAGACCAGAATAATAAAGCAAACATGACGACACATAATCAAAAATTTACATAACAATGCTACAATGAAAACGTTAAGGCATGGAAATCAAATTAAATCAATGGAGTCATTCTAATGTGACGCAATCAGTTAATGCCCAAAGGTACGATTTCAAACTTTGCTGCAGAGTGCAGCTGCAGGCTGCGAGCTCCACTGTAGAATGCAAGTACAGCGCCACATTACAAGCGCTGTACTCGAAAGAACCATTACATTTGTATGAAATAAATTCTGAACACTGCCCGTCCCGCGCGCCGCGTTGTAGCGGCCAGTAACATTCTTGACTTGCGCGTAGATGAAAATGCTAGTATAAGTTGGTAGTTATAATTATAAACGCAACATATTCTACTTGTAGTACTTAAAACAAAAAAACAGATTGATCCAATTGCACAATTTATTGTGTATATATAAGTTATTCGATCGTTATTTAGTGATGAATAGGGAAACTCGTTTAATTTATTGCTTCAAACTGTCACATAATAAACTGTCTTTCCCGTGGCAGCATATACTTAGGTTTTTCTTTATTTCCTTTGCTGTTAAATAGAAAAAGTGTTAAAGCAATTTATAACCATTCTAGTATTCATTATGGTACCGTTTTGGGAACTAGGAAGGTGTTTAAGCTATGCCGTATGTTAGCACTCCATCGAAACCGTCGTCATTGAAAATAATTAGGTACTTTATCAGACCAAAAACAAATAAAAGTAAGACTTACCATGAAGGACCCCATTTTACGGAGTGTTTGTATGTGAGTGAGACATACTTAAGGCGTGCGTAAGGGGTATCGATAGATAGATAATGATTGCATTCAAAATATTTTTGGTGGCATCACGTCCTGATATTTTTTAAGATGACTTTTTTAAAGTCATCTTAAAAAATATCAGGACGTCCCAAAAACACAAAATTTCCAGAATCTTGGCATGATAAGATCAGCTATGGATGTATTATCTACTCCTATAGTCTGATAACGTCAACCCAACACTGAAATCTCCCATCAAAGTAGGATAACGCAAACCTTGATTCTATTTGTAGCAATCGTATCGCATTAATGGTAGCAGATGCATTCGCTGATAATTCCAAAAAATACATATTTGGCGGCTGTTCTGTATCAACCAATGTAATATAAAAAATATTTAATGCCACAAAAATGTAAACACTTCACTTGCAAATCAGGCATGGTTTCTTTCAATCCTTTCACGAACCAATTCCTACTTTACAAATATTTGAATTGTTTCTGGGTAGGTATCTGCGACCTTTTTACTTTGCAACAAAATGTCCGTATATTATTCTCCATATGTCACTTCACTCATAACATATTTTAGAATATCTGAAAGAGACAGATATATCCGTAAATAAGGGAATCCCTTTACGAGTAGGGCTTCTTAACCAAATGGTTCGCATGTAAAAATATTTTTGAATAACTACATTATTATGTCCAGATTATAAAAATCATTCACGTTCGGCCCCTACTACGAGTAATACCAGGCCACTCAGAAAGTACTGCTGCAAAATGATTTTATGTTTGAGAGACTGGCTAGTTATTATCTATTTCAGAAATATATATGAAACTGTAGCTGCTTCGTATGCTTAAAAATTGAAAACTCTGTGATTGCAAGTAACTATTTTCATTTGACTGGCCACTTGGTGACGATTCCTTTACGAAAGTAAAGAAGTTATTAACGCCGGATGGTGTAACATCAAATGCTTCGCCAGAAGTTTTCTCTGTTGTGACTTGTGAGCAACAAGCGACCAAACACAGTAATCCGCGGGGTTCTGATCCCCCATGACAACGCGCTTGCGCACATCACGCATACACTCAAAATAAGTGACTTACTAGACAGCACGCCGATCAAACGTAGGTACGGACCTACAGACGCCTTACTATGCAACACAATGTCCGTATATTTGAATCTATCTGTCTCTCCCTATCACACATACCGATGTCCTAAGTATCTGAAAGAGACAGATGTATCCGTAAATACGAGATTCGTGTTGCAAAGTCTATCTATACTCTATGGCCCTATGGCCAGACCTGACCTAGCACCTAGCACCGTGTAAAAAAGTAACAGCCTATAATCATCCCACTGCAAGGAAAAGGCCTCCATCATTGAATTCAAGTTACTACTGCAATGATGGGAACTGGCACCGTGTGGCTTCTTTTTATTCCCGAAAATAAAAATACTGTTCAAAGCGATATAGTTTTCGTTCGAGCAGACTGTAAACCGAGGTGTTTGAGTTGAAATGAAAAGGCGCTCGAAAATTGTTTCGCGACGCATAAATAAAGGCAAAGTAATTTATAAAAACATATAGCTAAGTATTGCCTTTATTTTATTTTCTAATTATTTTCATTATTCTCAAATTTGATCAAAATGATACCTATTTATTAATGTCACAGATGATGAACGCAAAGTCATAGCTCACGTGGGTCGCACACTCTTCGGACCTTACACCATTGAATACATCGAAGGCGGTGCGGAAGTTCACTTTAGCACAGCCAACCTGACAGTCCACACTCTCTTCGACGAAGAAGCGAACGCCAGAGGCATTAAGATCGAATGGGATGCACCCCCTCAAACCAGATTGGAAGACTGCTTTGATTTTGGTAAGGAGAAGGGTTTTATTTAATATAATGGTATCTGTTATTGCGTACTTGTACATAAGTCATGATTTCTCGGAATCCCTTTAAAAAAAACTTTAACGGCGGTAAGAAAATACTTATATGAAGGTTGAGGACAGTAAATAAGTCAAGGTTTAAAATAATTTGTTTATTTTACAATACTTTGATAACAATAGGATTATGGTCAAGCAAGCGTAAGTACACTTCACTAGGATATGCTAGCAATGAGATTAAAGGGCTAGGAGAAATAAGTCACTTTGTCTCAAAGATCTAAGACTGAAATCCAGACTAAGCTTGATTAGCACTACTAAATGTATCATTATCGTCAAAAAATTATTGTAAGGATAACGTTGAAATGATGTACCATATTTGTTTCGTCTTTAGGTACAAGCCAGTGGTACGCTGGACCTATGCAAATCGATCAACTGTATCCTATTCAAAACGCCCCACGATCATATTCCGCTTACATTTCCTCCGAAAATGACAACGGTGCCATCGTCGAGAGATACTGGCTCAACTCAGCTGGGGAGTACATCTACGTCCACCCAGAAGTTCCTCTGTTTGTTGACTACAGCAATTTACTATCTAACCACCTCTGCTTTGGCGCTCAAATAATTGAACCTTACTCGACGAGAAGAGAACACACTCCACTTAAGTACGACATCTGGATGCTATCAAACGCAAAGACGGCACATAAACATGCTGTCTCTAACTACTTGGGCAAACCATCAGGTGTCCCAGATTTTAGAATGGTTCAAAACCCAATCTGGTCAACATGGGCACAATATTCAAGAGACATTAACGCGACCAAGCTTCTTGCCTTTGCCAATGAAATCAGAGAGCATGGTTTCAATAATTCCCAATTTGAAGTTGATGACCTGTGGGAGGTTTGCTACGGTTCTTTGACTGTTGACACGAATAAGTTCCCGAATTTTACACATTTCGTGGAAGAGATAAAGGCCTTGGATTACCGAGTGACGCTCTGGGTGCATCCTTTTATCAATAGAGGTTGTGATCCCTGGTATACCGAAGCTTTGAGCAATGGGTACGTTTAAATTTATTTTCATTTTAAACGAATTTAATTTAATATAGGTAAACGAAAACTTTATATCATAAGTGGTATTTACGGCCTTCGACCCCGTGACTCTCTAAGAGAGCTATTCAAAGAGATCAACATACTTACAGTTGCATCTCAATACATTTTCGAAAACATTATGTACGTCCGTAAAAACCTAGAATTTTTTGTCAAAAATAGTGACGTACACAATTTCAATACCCGAAATAAAGATAAACTTGCCGTTCCAGGACTCAGACTGCGAAAAGTAGGTAATTCGTTAATGGGAAATTGTATTCGTATTTTCAACAAATTACCACTGTCAATTGCTGACCTCCCCGTACATAAACTCAAATCATATATCAAAGTTGTTTTAATGAAAAAGGGCTATTATACTATTAATAATTATATAAATGATAGGAACGTTTGGCTTTAAATTGTACCAGCTCGCACTGGCATATATCTTATGTAAACATCAGTATATAAACTTGAAAAATTTTGTCTCAGGCGGGACTTACTTACGATATTATAAGTGCAATTAAGTTGCTAAAATATCAAATAAAGTTTATGTAAACATGTTTATTTAAAAAGAGGCTGACAATAGTGACCGAGTTTCTTGCGCTGCTTCTTCTCGGCACTAGCCCACATTTGTCCCGAAGCAGTGGTAGATTAAATATTGGGACGTGTAAAAGCGCCTCCAGGGGCCTATTTGCAGAAATAAAACTGATTTTAACTGATTTTTACCATAGGTTTGAAGATTTGATATTGTCGGAAGTCGTAAGTATAAAGCAAACATACTTATGACTATTCAAATAGATGTTGTTAACTTTTTCAGCTATCTAGTCTTAGATGAGTCAGGGAGCCCTAACACCACCTGGTGGAACAGTAATGGTACAGATGCGGCCTACATCGACTTTACCAAACCGGCAGCAGCGGAGTGGTGGTACCAAAGAGTCAAGAACCTCTTAGATACATATGATATTGACAGTTTTAAGTTTGATGCTGGAGAGAGCAGCTTTGCACCACAGGTTTTTATTGATTTTCAGGACACTTCAAACGGGTTCAAGTAATTTTCGAAAAGCTAATAATTTATATTTTTTAGGTGTCTATACAGACAGGCGATATTGATTTACAGCCCCACCACATAGTTGACTCATACGTAAAAACATGCGCAAGATTCGGTGACATGGTTGAAGTTCGAGCTGGTTTTAGGTTAGTAATTAACCCGAACGATAAATCAATCGTCTACTTATATGAATTCAAAGTACCCTACTATCCTAAGGAACGGAACGAGAACCTTGTTTTTTAATGACACAATCGCTTTTTAACACCAAGCAAACGTATTAAATTTGACGACCTCCGTGGCGGAGTGGCGTACACACCGGTTTTTAAGGTGTCGCCTGCTCCGAGGTCCCGGGTTCGATTCCCGGACGGGTCAATGTAGAAAAAATGGGTTTTTCTAAATTTTCTCGGGTCTGGGTGTTTGTGGTACCTTCGTTGGCTCTGGTTTCCAAAATACGAATGCTTTAAATAGTTATTCAAATTGGGGTCAGAACAATGTATGTGATGTTGTCCACATTTATTTATTTATTTATTTATTAAAGAAACCCGAATATTTTATTTTTTTCTTAACTCAATAACCCCTAGTTATAACCAGCTGCACCATGCATTGTCTTTAGCAACTTACTACGCGACTGTCCTATCCAAACATTATGTTTTAGCAAGGATCAGGGTTAGTTCATAGGTTACAAGTTACAACCCTATAAAAACATGCATAAGTATGTATTTTCCGCAGAACTCAAGATTTGCCCATCTTTGTGCGCATGGTAGACCGAGACTCAATCTGGGGAATAAACAACGGTCTACCCACCATTATCACTACTACCATCCAGATGAACCTAAACGGGTACACTTTGGTCTTGCCCGACATGATCGGAGGCAATGGCTACAACCTTGACCATGAGCAAGCAGATTTGCCTACGAAGGAGCTCTTCATTAGATGGGTGCAAGCTAACACGTTTTTGCCTGCTATGCAGTTCTCTTTTGCACCGTGGAACTTTGACAATGAGGTACGTCTCATAAGGTTTTTGGTGATGTTTGGCCATTGATGTTGATTAATCGGCAGGGGCCGTAAAAGGGCTCATCAAGGATTTCTGTGTGCCTGTTACTATCTGTCAACCTAAATAAGGAAGAAAACAAATCAATCGTGATAGCTTAGTTTTGCTGGAAACTTAACCAGTCAGTAAGTAGGTAGCCCGTTTGACACTGAAAGAGAAACGTCAATCTGGGAAAAAAACAGGTTGTTTATTATGGAAATAGGAAAAGTCGCAATAACTTTTAAAGCAATGTCAAGTACAGAAGATAATTACTATGTACACTATTATGTGCTTGTAATTAATTCCTTAGTTTTGTATATACTATTTTTGTCTATATGAAACATGAGTACCTATTGTTTATTCTTCCGATATTATTGTCTGAAATATCCAGACACAATAGAAAATTATTTTTTAAATTACAAACTAGCATCCGTGTTCTACTAATGACATCAATTTAATAGTCACTTGCTAGCAAATTCGTGCCAAAGATACTCGTATACGGCCATTTCCAATAACCTATTTATCTTCAGTTTTGGGATATCGGAGATAGGAACCAGTTTCTATCTCTGTTTTTGCCGTCCAGAAAAACAAAGACAGAAGCTGTTTTCTATCTCCGATATGCCAAAACTGAAGATAGATAGGTTATTGTAAATGGCCGCTAGTCAGGTCCATTAATTTGTTTTGTGTTCACTGAGTTTTGAAGATTGTCGAAAAAGTCACATGAATTCATTTATTTTTATCAATTGTATTTTGTCAGCTGTTGAAATACACAACCTCTAGCAATTTCAACTGCATCACAGTATTCACAGTTCATAAGATACAAGCCGCTGACTGTCAGCCGGATACCTACTCCGTATACTCCGTCTACACGGACAGTGTAGCAGTACCTTTAGGGACGAAACCTTATAATTTATTCACCGGATCGAACCCGGAACCCCGAGATCTTGGCCCGGTATTTAAACCACTAGACCAACTACCTGATAAATATTTTGTTTAAAAAAACCATTGTATCTATAAAATTCACGGCGTGTAATAAAAAAATTACTCCTGACTAAGACACGCGAGCTGCATAAAAACGTGTCAATCGATAATTCCACTACACGTTCCGCCGCCATGTAACGCTTTACATTGTTGGGTTAATCACCTAATTACTATTTACTCTATGTTAGTTCAATGCAGCAGCAGTAGAGGTTTTAAACTTGATCGTCAATTCAATTCAAATTCAAAATTCAAATTCAAATTTATTTATTTCGGATAACTTTAGATCCATAGTGTTAGTAACATAGTTCTTACGTCTAGTATTAGTGAAATTGCGATTCGAATAATTACATAATAATAATAAATAAACCAATTCAATTCAATTTAAAATTAATTAATTTGTATAATATATTTGCTCCGATTTTGGGTTAATTAGGGCAGTGATCCAGTGCTTAATTAGGGCACTATCCCATCTCCCCGCCAAAACCTTTAAAATACTGTTGGGACTACCAAGCATTCTTTTTTGGATAGAAATAATCTTTTTCCGCATTAAAGCATGAAAGCAGTCTACGTGAGCGTCGGCAAACATGCCAGACGCGCTGCAAAACCTCGGCAGTCCCACCAGCACCCGGAACATATTATTATAAAGTACGCGCAGAGCGTTGTAAGTTTTTTGCGTATAGCTTACCCACAGGCCACTTGTGTAAAACGATTGGCAGTATGATTTAAATAAGGCTATTTTAACCTCCAATGAGCAACGCGCAAACCGTCGGGCAAGCATATTACCGCGTACTGCCAACGCTCTGCGCTCCCTCCCTATGTCACAATCGTCATTGAGGTCGGCGGTGACTACATGACCTAAGTATTTGAATGTAGGTACTATGTTCAACTCATCACCGTTCAGTCGAATGGGCGGCACATGCTTATTGCTTACTCCGCGCGTTGCGAACACCACGACTTCGCTTTTCTTACAGTTATACATAAGTCCGTGAGCTCTAGCGTACTGTTCGCACACGAGGAGCATCTTCCTCAACCCACCAATCGACGGGCTCAGCAACGCCATATCGTCCGCGTAACTGATGTTATTGATCATTTGACCATCTATCGAACATCCCGCATGCATGCTGCTGAGCTCGACGATCAGCTCGTTGATGTATAAGCAAAAAAGCTTAGGAGAGGTTAACCCCCCCTGCCTAACTCCACATTCCAACCTATACGTGTCAGACGTTTCTCCTGCCCATTTTACAAAATTTTCTTGTTTTTGGTACCAATAACTAAAAATATTAACAAGCTCCTTTGGCATTCCAGTTGCTCCTAACTTATTCCATAGAATTGGATAAGACACCATATCAAAGGCCTTCGATAGGTCGAGGAAACAGCCATACATGGATGTTTTTCTTTTCGTGTAGTACCTGACGGTTTCCCTGAGGGCGAAAATGGCACTTTCCGTTGAGAGCCCGGCTCTGAAGCCGAACTGAGCGTCATGTAGCTGCAAGAATCTATCCAGCTGTCGGTCAAGAAGCCCGTCAAGCACCTTGGCAGTTATAGTGGCCAATGATATTGGTCTATAGTTACTAATATCGGATACATCACCCGTCTTATTTTTTACAATTGGAATCACAGCCGTTTTCAACAGGTCTGGTGGCAAATAGGCGTGTCTAATACAAAGGTTGTAAAACATACTAAGTACACGTGGTAGGTGGACACCAGCATGCTGAAAATGCTCGATACTGAGCCCGTCATGACCAGGGGATTTCCCACGGGTACTATGTTTAATGATATTGCGTACCTCTCGACTTGAAAAAAACACAAGCTTTTGTTGTTTTTGCTGGCCAGCATCGAGCTTATCGAATATTAGCTTTGACTCTAAAGTGATTCTTAAAACGATTGGCTATAGCTTTGTGACCGCTAACATTATCCACACTTACAGGTAAGCTAGAGTACACAGTATGAGACTGTCTTTGATAAAAGTAGGTAAGTATTCTATAATTAAAATATAGTTTATGAATTCAGTAGGTATAAATGTTAAACGCCTACAAACAATATCAATCTAATTTATAATAGTAACTTTCGCTTCTAACAATTTTAATTATATTATATCTCCATAATAATAATGCGTAAAGTTACATTTCTACAAATTTCAAATGTCACTGTACTTTCAGTTTGCTGGCTTTTCTTTTAAGATAATTGTAAAGCGCGTATTTGAAATCTCAGTGTATTGTAATTTAAGTGGTTTTTGTGTCAGTGTGGATGGTCATCAACATTTTTTATAAATTTCGAGTTAAACATATAGGTAGGTTTTTACCAGCAACCTAAAAATAAAAGAAATCTATTCTATGCCCATGCAATCAATCGATGAGCAATTTAACTATTAAGGACCGCCCTAATTTGTATAACTTGAGTATACACCTTTATAAAATCCACATGTTTATATACTGCTTAGCAAAACTTTGTTTCCATCTTGGCGATAGTTTATTACACATTATATTATCTGTGGTTCTAACTGACCAATCTATAGGTATATAAGCGCTTGCTTGCGGCTAAAATTTTTCCTACCCTTTCGAGTTCCAAATAATAAATACTAAATAACTATTTTTTTTATAATGGTAATGGAATTTAAGTATAGCAATTACTTAAATTCCATATTTGTAATATTTTTCATTAGTAGACGCCACAAATATTGTCTGGTAAAATCATTGGACCATACCATTGCTATTTTAGATCTAGTAGGTACTTCTAGCTAGCACTAGGTAGCTCAACAAAATATCAGACGTAGGTCATTTAACTGACCAAAACATATTCGTTACAGACGGTGCAAATTAGCAAGAAATACACGGAGCTACATGCGGAATACGCACCGCAAATCTACGCAGCCATGGAGGCGTCAGTGAGCGAGGGCACACCAGTAAACGGACCCTTGTGGTGGCTGGATCCTAATGATGAAGAGCTTTTGATTATTTGGGATGGTAAAATAAAAACTTAATTACACTACATCGCATCATGCCAAATATCCGCTCATTACAATCAAGACGACATTATTACTAATCAGTGGCTATATAGGCAGGTAGCATTGATTCAGTTGCGGTGATTACATCGCTCAATCTAAGTGAAATATTTTTTACCCAGCTGATTGAATTAACAGGAACTGATTTAGGCAATAGATTAAAAAGTGACATTAAGATAAAAATCGATCCGTTCAAAATTCAATGTCGACATTGGAAGGCAAAAACGTTTTGTTTAAACTGATAAAGGCTATTAGGTTAGTTTATAATTTAAGGTTGGTTGAGGAGCCATCTCAGTCCTGCCACAAACTCGCGACATTAAGAGTTAAATTTATTATTTTTAACCTCGTGATGTAGAATGTATCACCATTCTCACTATGTTTATTTTGTACTATAACTCTCGATGGGGAATGTAAACATAACCATTAAATTCCAGAATTCCTTCTCGGCGAACATATCATAGTGGCCCCCGTTCTCCAAGAAGGCATTCGTTCTCGTGACATCTACCTGCCTACTGGAGTCTGGCTGGAAAAAGGTGACCCCTCCAAGCCTCACGAGGGTCCTATCTGGCTGCACTCCTACCCTGCCCCTTTGGATGTTTTGCCCTTCTTTGTGAAAGATTCCACCTCTCAGAATAATATCGCAGCAATCAAAACCACTTCAAGTCTGGTAGTTGCAATTGGTTTTATCATTGCATTGTTTTAGTCTGGGTAGATCTAATGTTAATTTGGTTGTTAAGTGTTTAACTGTTTATTATATGAATAAAATGACATATGAACAAGTATCCGTGTTCGATTTCTCAGTTTTACCTTAGTGCATCTGTCAACAACTGCTCTAGCAGTTCTTATCTCGCCTTGAACTAATTTAACCTAACGTTAAACCTGGGTGTTGCACAGCGATGACTGTATGGGACAAAAGATTTAAGGACGAAATCAAATAATCCGGCAGACTTTTCGGGATTAGAATTAGGATAGACTATCATCAGAAAGGAAAATAATACTGTCAGAAAGACAGAGACATCAACAATTTATTTAATTAAAGCTTATTAAATCTTTCAAGCATATTCTTATCGATGTAAGCTAGCATAGTTTCATCAAGTGAGGACTTTTTCACCCGAAAGAAACATCTTTACAGATGTTTTGACAGTCAGATAAGATGAAACAGCTATTTAAATACTTTATATGATATTTTATCAACTTACATATTTAAACTTGAAAAATTATATCTCAGGCGAGACTCGAACCCGCATCTCCATAAATACCGGGCGCGGAACTTTTTCGGATAATTCCCAAAAATAGGTAGATCCTAACAACGCGACGCGCCGCGACGTGGACTTCAAGTAGGCTGGAGATATGAAGCGGAGTGGGGCGCATGAAACTTGTTTCACACCAACGATATTATATCATTGTTTCACACACAAAGTTTAAAAATATTAGGGGTTAAAGTATGAAATTGCCGTTTTGTATGGACGAAATCGAGAAAAGTCATTTTTCCATACTAACAATTTTTTTGTTTTTTTATAAACGACTGAACCGTTTTCGATGCAATTAAAGGTGAAAGTTAGATGGTTATAAAGCTACGCATTATAGTATTTAAATTTCTGAAAATCAAAGTATATAATACAAATATACTTAATTGAAGCAAGAAGGTCAGCTGACACATTATAAGGGGTCTTTTCAACGACTTCCTTTGAAGTAATAGGCACTAGTATTGCACTTTTTTTTTAGTCAAAAGTTACTTTATTTAATTTTTGATACAATACAAAAAGAATTACACAATAATATGACTATACTTAAGAGCTATAAACAAAATCAAAAGTGGGAAAATAATCGGCAATTTCATACTTTAACCACTATTATATTAGTTTTAACAGTTAATGGAAAATGCATTCAGAGATCATCTTGTTGACAGGGTTAACTTAAAAACCTCTATCAGATCCACTTTTAAAATACTAACTTTATTATTATAATAGTACATTTTTAACAAAAGATGAGAGAGAGAGAGAGAAGAATGGTACCTTCTTTCCTTTTTTTGCCCACAGTATATGTATAAACAGCTCGTCTTGTCTTAAATCGAATGTTACGTGTACTGTTACGTTACCTAGTAAACACAGTAATTACAATTATAATCACTTATATCATGTATTGTTTTCAACAATAACTTAGTAGAAGTCGGTTATACAGTGTCTTTGCTCTGATTGACGGGAGATATAATTAAGTAAGTAGGTAGAAAATGCTCATGATGACGGCGGCGTGCGTTCTTTATATGATCTGAGGTGCGTTCTCAACAAACAACTAAGTTCTAAGTATATAAGGTCGACCTATAATAAAGGAATATAGAGTAATTAGTGTTGATATTGCACATAGATAGCTTTGGACTACCAAAAGTTGAGACAAATATTGCTGTTCAAAAGCAAATTATTAATACCTATCATTCCATTAAAATACTGTAGGTATATGACCTATATTAGTATTACTATCGGTCTTGTTAGGTCTATAACCGGATGGGTTCCAAATGCAATCAATTTTTTTTTATCCGACGACTATGTGGACGTTTGACACTAACTCCCAACTTGCCATAATTTATGTTTACCTACATTATAAATTGGTTTAGTAGTTTATCACGCCACGTGAGCTGAAGAAACAAGCAACAACAGATTCCATCTTGATCTGGGTTCAAATGAAACACGTAGTATCACAGTTTAAATCATGTTTTTGTCGCCAATTTCCGCATCCGGTGCACGGCGTAACGTTTAGTTTGTGTGCATTATTCACGTATCATGTCGGCTAGCACATCCGTGCCAATTAATAGCATTAACAACTTCAATTAACGCTCTAGGAAAATCAAGAAATCTTGGATTAAAATCTTTGGTAGCGAGACTGAATACAGTCAATGAATCTTCTTCAGTGACGTGGTATTTGATTTAATAATCACCGCCCTCAACTAAGTAGTTACCAGCAGTAAACGGATTAAAAAGTAGCCTACATGTTTCAAACTTTCTTTTTCCACTCATCGGGTCATCGGTCAGGATATTGGATAAGACTTTACATGGTTCGACAACACTGCACACCGAGCCCTAAATAAAGTAGCCATACTGATCTTATAATTGGCGAAAACCTCAGATCATATAAAGAAGGAGATATGAAATTACTCGTAAATCCTTAGCGAACCCGTGTCTCCGAATTATTTATGTGTGCAACGCAACTACAATAACACTGTTGTAAGCAATAAGGGTCACACTAAATCAATTTACAACGCTCATTGGTGCGCACACAAACATGCACCCAATCACAGCGGCTACCGCTTACTCACTTACACAATGCGTCATTTGGTGTGTGCAAATTAGTGCAGTGACAATGACTGTCAATGAGACTATCGATAATCTTAGGTGACATTGCTAATAAGTTTGCCGAAATCTGTTGTACATTTTTATAAAGCTTTCGTAAAAAGAAAACTTATCTAAATAGAATAATAATAAATTGGTAGCCATTTCAGTTTATCGAAGAAAAGAAGATGTTATTTTTTTGGGTTCACTATTTCTGCACCTACAATGTAAAACTTTTCTAGTAGAATTCTCTTCTTATACAAGGTGCAAGGTAATTAAAGCAGCATGATAAAAAAAATATAAACAGGGAAACAACTTTAAAAACTTTAAAATTAAAAGATATTTTGATTTATTAATACTACTATGCCTGTGAATACCTAAATGACAAATTATAAAAATTCACTGGAAACCAATTAGGCTCTCTGCCAGTGGCATTTATCCATTTTTTCTTTATATGATAATTATTTGGAAAGCTGAAACAATGTATAGTAATATCAAATAGTGACTATCTATTTAAACTACATGTTTACCACGTTACGTATGATATTACCTCTATTTAATAAATTATCAGGTTTATAGGTAATAACGGCAAGTCAGGTTTCCAATTTAACGCTTTGAACCCCAAGAGACAACCGGTTGGTACGATAACATTTGATTTTAATTGTGTCTGGAATATCCGATCGTCAAAGGGTTAAATTTTATACACGAAATTATTCCATGTTCTGTGGTTTTACACACACAATGTCTGTCTACCAATAGGAATGGGATTTCCTCTTATAATCTGATTGGGAAAACTTTCATAACCAAAACACCATCTAAATAGAAATAAAAAATATTTACGTATCGTTATGAGAACCCATTTTCCTTAATAGGCAATAGGCCTGGATTAGGCCGCTATACGCGCTGTTTTAGGTATTACCACAGATAAAATAATACTGTATTACGCTAATCTGAATTGAAGCGCCACTAGAAAATTCTTCCGTCGAGGATGCGCGGGAGTGGATTGCGGCAAGTTTTTTGTCCTCTATTGTTTTCCGATTGCCTGTGACTAATGGTGACGTAGGTTATAAAGGGATTTCATGCACACGATTTAATTATTTAATCTGAATAACAGATAATATACAGGCTGAACTTTTCGTCATTTTCAAAAAAATATATAGTTGTTAAGTATCGTATTTAGAGCCCATTTATGACGTAAAGAATGTAAATCTTTAAAATAGTTTTTAATTTTTACGGTCCTAAGCCTGTAAAGATATGGATGGAAAATAAAAAAACTTATGAATAGTATCGTAATGAATGAATAAGATGCGCATCGCTTAAAAAAAGTGTTGCTAGGAAGCCGTATCAAAGATTTTAGATTTTTGACGGGCATTGTCTAAGTGCTTTATCTTGACAATTTTGTACTGGGCTATACCAAAAGAAATAATATGCTATTTGTTTTCTATCGCGTAGATTGTTTTATTAAAATTTAGAAAATGGTTATTATTTCATCCTGTGTATTTCACCACAAAGTTTGCATTTGGAATCACCATAATAATATGGTCTATTTCTGAGAAAAACAAAGTTTGCTAAAGAAAAATAAACATGTAGCAGGAACTATTTAACAACATATGTTGCGATTCGAGTGGTGCTGGCGAAAAAGAGAGTAGCCACTAGCGTTTCTCGTCCAGTTCAAAGGTCTTTTTTCCTCTATTGACTATTGACTGCGTCAGCTAACCCGTCTACCAACGGTTGCCACCTACCACTGTTTAGCAGTAGACTAATGTGTGTTCATGATGATGACTACCAATAATATCGATCACAAATCCTCTATAGAAGATTTTACCTAAATACTACTACCACTACGATCGATTCTATCGGTAATCGCCTTTGTATCAATACTATACTGCACTTTTGTTACTGAACATACA
Organism: Anania crocealis; assembly: GCA_949315895.1. Lineage (NCBI taxonomy): Eukaryota > Metazoa > Arthropoda > Insecta > Lepidoptera > Crambidae > Anania > Anania crocealis. The sequence goes on along the minus strand of OX438879.1, from coordinate 20,429,103 downwards.
TTATCAATACTATCGACAGCCTTTAAATAATATTTTAGTATCACAATCCACAATCACAAGCCACGAACCATGAACGACAACGACGACACAAGAAATATCAACAATATCTGCAATGAGCACTCTCCTTTATCAAATTTGCGACAGCTAAGAAGTGTGATAATGATCCTAGCTGCAGGTTACATTATAAGAGAGGTCTACGATGTCTGCGCAGTCCGAGTCCGGCCGAGATGGATGTGTCACTCGCATGTGAGTAAATAAACAATATATTAAATTGATAAGTACGATATCTATATGCATAGGCTAATAGGTAGCTTACATAAAATATGAAATAATTTAATAGGATTTTAGGCGATTCAAAATTGGGTATTTATATTATTGTCTTTTCCTCTCATTTCCTCTCAATTTAGCCGTTTATATTGAATTGATATACGGGTAATAAAAATCTTAGTAATACCATAGGGAAAGTATATTTCTTTCCCTATGGTAATACCTACTATACATTTGTATGTTTGGATGGATGATTGTTACTCGATCACGCGAACGGCTGAACTATTTCAGACAAAATTTGGCACGAGGATAGATTATGAGCTAGAATAGCGCATAGGATCATCTTATCTGTGGCATAGGTTACCTTTTATCCCCGAAAAATGTACGGCTCCCGTGGGGTAGTTACAATTTTTCTAAATTCCACGTGTACCGAGTCGCAGTCAACAGCTAGTAAGTACATATTTTGAACATAATAATATTCTCCCTTTGTACTTTCATCCTTAGCATTGCTTGTTTTGTCAGATATATTCAACGACTAGCTGTTGCCCGCGACTTCGTCCGCGTCAACTTCTGTTATTATGATCGCGATTTTTGCAACATTTTTCACGGATACTTCACTCCTATTGGTTGCAGCGTGATGTTATATAGCCTAAAGCCTTCCTCGATAAATGGACTATCCAACACAAAAAGAATTTTTCAATTCGAACCAGTACTTCCTGAGATTAGCGCGTTCAAACAAACAAACAAACAAACAAACAAACAAACTCTTCAGCTTTATAATATTAGTATAGATGTTTGTCAATTTTTACTTAAACTTTTTACTTGTTGGACAAATTGAAAATCAGAGGTATCTATGAATCATAAATTAAATAGAAATTAGTACTACTTAGTATGAACTATGGTATGAATAAGTGGATACCATTCAATATTCCTTAATAATATAACCTAGGGATTCAAAACCAGGTTTTTCTTAAATTCACAAAGTGTGTAAGAAGTGACTTGTGAATTATTTTTAGCTATTGTATGATTTTATTACACGGCAGCCTCTGATTTTTTAACATTTTATTAGCAACGTTGCCAAAAAACTTCTGAAACTTGCAACGCTCTCAAAAATTTTGAGCAAGGCGATTTTATTTGTAACCATTAGAACGATAAAATAAAGAAAAACATTTAAAGTCATCACAAGACGATTGTTGTTAATTAATTAATAATTTGGCATCAACTCTGAAAAAACCGAACACTATATTTATTATTACACCATAATATTAAAGTCTTCAATTAAAGTACGTATTCATCAATAATAGAGGTTGCGTGGTCATAATATGAATGAACCTACAAATTCATACGAAGCCCTCGGTAGGCGAGTTCGACTCACACTTGTCCGGTTTGTAGTTAAACTTTCATAATTACGCCATTTACGTAATAGGTATGTCTGTCTGTCCGTCCGTCTGTGATTTAGTTCAGACTCTGAACTTCAGAGGCTCTTAGCTATAGTAAAATTCAGTTAGTAAAAATGGTATATACAAATAATGTGAAATAAAGGAAGCGAAATAAAAAAATATAATAAATAAGACCGGCATTGACAGCCCTGCAAAATTTTTAAAACCGCCTCCTTATTCGTCAGTTTTCAGATAGATAAATATGTTCTACATACTTAATAGGTACATAGGTATTATATAAAAATTTATCCTTTAGTTTAAGTTTCCACATAGGAAAAGCAAAGCTGTCGGTTTTTTTGTAAAAAAAAATAGTTTTTACTGCAGCTATGATTTAAGTTTGAAATCGATCCTTTTAGTGACTTTTTGCATGCGTTGTTTATCAGCAAAAGAAAACTCTATATTGCGCCCAGCTCAGCTTATACATATAATCTATTTGTAAAATCCACTGAAAAATCCGTGCAGTTATTTTGGAGGTAAGCGTATACATATCTACATACAAACATAACAGACAGACTAGGACAAGAAGTAAATAGTAGAAAAAGTTTTTTTCAACCGACTTCAAAAAAAGGAGGAGGTTCTTAATAGACTGTATGTTTTTTTTAAATACGAGTATTTGTTACCTCAGAACTTTCGACTGGGAGGTACACGGATTTTGATGATTCTTTTTTTATTTGAAAGCTAGTGCTTCCCGTGTGGTCCCATTTCAACTAAGTCATGATCTGATGATGGGATCCGGGAGAAATCGAGGGAAACCCTCAAATTTTATAGGAACGTGTTACGTTTTTGGATATCTTTCGTAAGTTATTTAAGTATTTGCGTCTGGTACTTATCATCTCATGTTGATAAGCTGATGATGGAAGGTAGAACTCCTTGACGGTTAGGAGTAGGAGGATAATTCTTTAAATTTCATAGGTACGTAAACTCAGATAGTTATCTTCTTTCTGGTTATTCAGGTGAGCTGATGATGGAAGGTCAAACTCCTAAGCAGTTAGGAGTTAGAGGTTGATTCTTAAGATTCTATAGCGTAGTGGGGGTGGAAACAAACATTGATAAGGAACTCACTAAACGTCTGGTACTCATCATCCCATCTTGATGAGCTGATGATGGAAGGTACAATTCCTTGACGGTTAGGAGTTGGAGGATAATTCTTTTTATATCATAAGTGTCTAGGGACAGATATCATAAGCGTATAGGTATATTCAGGTGACCTGATGATGATAGGTAAAACTCCTAAGCAGTTAGGATTATTAGCGTGGACATAAATCATGCATTTTCATACGAAAGTCGTCATCACTACATGTATTTATGTACCGTTATCGGTCAACTGACTAATAATAAGTGCGTAATGTATGTAACACTAAAAAGAAAATACATTATTTTTGCAATAATGGGAACCGGCATAATTACCACGCTTGCCAAATGCGGGTTGGTGATCACAAACCCGAGCAACATTTTGCTGTGGTAACTTGAATTCAATAATAAAGGCCTTTTCCCTGCAGTGGGATGATTATAGGCTGTTACTTACCCACTTACCTTTAAATTATTTTTAACAAAAAATTAAACCAACCTTAAAAATACTTACTAAAAAGCACAAAACAATAAAGAAAAAATGTTTTTATTTTAACTGAACAGATTGAAGTCGGAGCCGACCCCAAAAAATACAATAATAATTCTACAAACAGAACAAATCAAATATGAACCTTAAAAAATGCTTTGTTGGCGAGCGGCAATCAACACACGAGATGACTATACTTATTCTATTTAGCTCGGCAACTACTTCAAACTGTCGATAAAATAAAAACGTTTTTTCTGTGTTATTTTGTGCTTTTTAGTAAGTTTTTATGAATTTGGTTTAATTTTTTGTTAAAAATAATTAAAGGTAGGTAACCTTATACGAATGCAGCTTTGTACTTATTTGGCATGATAAAAGCGATTGTACTATAAACATATTTTAATTTTTAGAAGTTTAGAAGGTGTTAATTTAAAGCATTAAGGTATGTTTTTTCACGATTTTGGCATTTAACACCATTGTAAAAACGTTTTATCCGTCAGAAAGAGAACTGCAGCATTGACCATGTTCTAATTTGTATGCATTTCAATTGTTTTGTTTGCAATTCCTACTTTGTAGGTACTTGTTACATAACAATTGTCCACCGCATTATAATATCATACAAAATTTTCCTATCGTACATATACTGTTATAATTACAGTGATGATAAACAAATGTATTGATACACGCGGACAATGAGCTAACCGCCCATTATCATTAAGTGGCACCGGCTGACGATTGACGCAAAAAAACAACGCGGAAAATGATGGCACTCAAACATTGGTTATTATTTTAATTATAGAGTAAAGACTAAGTAGTGCACTTTTAGAAAGATCTATTTCAATGGTGTAGAATACAATCCTGAGAATTGATTGCATTGACCAATTAATAATGAGCATGCCCTAATTGCACGGCCATAGGGTAGAGAGAATCTTCGCAACGTTGACATTGACGACAAAGTGCAAGCAAATACAGGATGAAATTTTAACCACTTCAAATTTTTTAAAGTTGTTTAGTATCGTATTGAGAGCCCATTTATGAAGTAAAAAATGTAAATCAGGTTTTCACCCAAAAATATTTTTCGCAATAAAGTTTTCAATTTTTACGGTCCTAATATAATAGGCCTGTTAAGGTATAAAGGGAAAATCAGTATCGTGATGAATGAATGAGATGCGCATTGCGTAAAAAGTAGAGATGGGACCAATAATTAGAGTAACATACTCTAATCACACTGTTTTGCCATTTTTAATGATAAGAGCCTACTTTTATTTGATTGTTATCTTATTAATTCTTATGTTCTTGTTATGTCGACCTCCGTGGCGGAGTGGCGTTCACACCGGTTTTCAAGGTCCTCGGAGCAGGAGACAACTCCCGGGTTCGATTCCCGGACGGGTCAATGTAGAAAAAATGTGTTTTCCTACATTTTCTCGGGTCTGAGTATTTGTGGTACCTTCGTTGATTTCTGGTTTCCGAAATACGAGTGCTTTAAATATTTATTCAAATTGGGATCAGAACAATGTATGTGATGTTGTCCACATTTATTTATTATTTATTTATTTCTTCGTTTGCTGTAATGCAGTAGAATTTATTTATTTTTACTGCTGTTGTCACAATAAGAAGTTTTTTTTAATTTTAATTTTTGGTTCTAGTTCTAATTCATTATTATTAAGTCAAAAGAAGTGTTCCAATTTGTAAGTTGTAAATACTCGTATCTACAGCTTAATTTTATCCAATTGTTTGAGTTTTTTTTTTTTTGTTATTTGTTTAATGTCTGGATCTAAGTCCAATTAGTTAATGTATTGAACGAATGGTTCCTAATTTCCTATCCTGTTTTAGATTGCACTGAAAGTACCTACACTGTAAAATTGATTCTGCATTAAAAAATAATAACAGTAAAGATTTCAATTTCATCAATTCAGTAAAAAACGGGCCGACTAGTCGCCGACTACAAACATGGCCGACTAGTCGGCTTTCCCGACTAGTCGGCAACTAGTCGGTACAAGCCAAGTAAAAAGTGTAGCTAGGCGGCCGTATCAAAAATTTTAGATTTTTGGCGGACTGCTTTAATTTGAAATTTTTGTACTGGGCTATACCAAAAGAAAAAATACGTCATTTGTTTTTTTGTCTCGTAGATTGATATATTAAAATTTGGGAGGTGGTTAAAATTTCATCCTGTATAAGTAGGCTATGAATAGTTAAATACATTAGGCGAATGTCGCCTAATGTATTTAAATAGTACCTACAGTTCACACTAGTACAGTCCGATAAAAATGACGGTAAACGTAGCGTATCTGAAAGCAAGAGGTAAAATTATAAATGAGAGAATAGGAATCACAGTCCTAAGTCCTATCATGATATTAATATTAATATCGACTTTCAATTGTTTTTGTTATTTAACTTAGACAAGAAAGATGGATACTGCGAAAATTCGAGTGATTTTTGAATACGAGTTCCGACGCAGAAGTAACGCGGCAGAAACAGCCCGCAATATCATTGTTGCGTTTGGAGAGGGATCTGCTAATGAACGCACCGTGCGATTTTGGTTTAAACGCCTTCGTGATGGAAACTTCGACTTGAAGTACGAGCCACGAGGAAGACCGCCCACACAGGTGATTAACGATTAATTAAGAGAGATGGTGGAAGCCGATTCTCGTCAAACTACCCAGGAATTAGCGGCATGGTTTAACGTAACCTTACCCACAATATTGACGCATTTGCGTCAAATCAATAAAATAAAAAAATACGAAAAATGGGTGCCTCATGATTTGACTGATGTGCAGAAAGAAACGCGTGTTGAAACTTGTGTTGCCTTGTTGAATCGGTACAGAAATGAAGGAATATTAAATCGAATTGTGACATGTGATGAAAAGTGGATTCTTTATGATAACCGTAAAAGAAAAATGCAATGGCTGACCCCAGGTCAAACGCCACAACAGTGTCCTAAAGCAAAACTTACCAATAAAAAGGTAATGGTAACTGTTTGGTGGTCTCAGCATGGTGTTATTCACTATAGTTTTCTCCGATCTGGTCAATCAATAACGGCAGATGTCTATTGTGCCGAACTCCGAACAATGTTGGCAAAACTAGCAGTAAAACAGCCCCGACTCATGAATCGATCTTCACCATTATTGCTCCATGACAACGCGAGACCTCATACAGCACGAGAAACCGTTTTGACCCTTCAGGAACTGCAATTAGAAACCATTCGACATCCACCGTATTCGCCAGACCTTGCTCCAACGGACTTCCATTTTTTTCGTGATTTGGACAATTATCTACGTGACAAGAAGTTTTCTTCCCAGGAGGCAGTGCAAAATGCTTTCACACAGTTTGTGCAGTCTAGATCCTCAGCGTTCTATCACAAAGGCATAAATGACCTTCCTATTAGATGACAGCAATGTATAGATAATAATGGTAACTATTTTGATTAAATAAATTTGTTAAAAATTAAAAAAATAACAATTTTGATTTTCAGTACAAATCGTCAATTTCATACTTTAACCCCTATTATTAATGTTGTGCGCTGATGTTAAAGGACTTAGGACTGTTGTTGAAGTTAACATCAGAATACGTGCCAACTTTACACTATGTGATTTTTTGTGCGTCTAATTCTATCTCCTACAAATATAAACTTGTGCTCCTTTCGTGACTACGCTAATGTGGAAATCGGTTATATATCTATATCGCACTGTTATATCGCGTTCCTGATTATATGGCTCTTAATCACTTTTACTTTAAGCGCTTTCCTTTGAAAGCGGTGAAAGGGATGACTTCAAAGACAAAAACTATGTTTGTAATATTTAGTCTCGTACCATTCCCAATACAAACTTGAATAGACGCTTGTATGGGGAATAATTTTTAATCCCTTTTCAACCACTTAAAATATTATTTTTGGGAAAACAGTTTTACTGTTTTTTCTTAAGATCAAAACTATCTCTTTAACAAATTCAACAAAAACACACACACAAATTAGTATTTCATCATTAGTATGAATGTAAAAACTTAGGGAGTACGTACTATGTATGTAGGGAACATTGATGTTTAAGTAAATTAATGATTTAAAATTTGTATCGGTCTATAGTTCTCAAAACGCTCGCGTTAGCGGCATGCGCGTATGCCGTGGACCTCACCCTGCTCGACTCCTTCGGAGTTAAAGCGAAGCTACAGGACAACCCTTATGGTGGACTCAACGTCGTTCTGGAGCGTAGTAAGTTTAACTTTGAAATATTAAACCTAATCTAAATTAGTTTAAGCTTATATCAAGAGACAAACACGATCATCATCTTCTTTCAATACGTCAGGCAAACAAGAAAGCTTCAAAATCTAAATATATATGCAGCACTTTTGCGGTCTATTCTCTTTATACATTATTATAAACTGCAACGCGAAAGTTTAAAAATACTTTTAAATTAAATAATATGAAAATAATCAACACATTTACTACGCTTCTGATAAAAACTACTACTACTAATACAAAACGCATTGCATGAAATAAGCGACTACGTTTAACTGGGTTCTATAGTATTAGTACTCGTAGGTAATACCTAACCGACAATCATTATGCACCGACCCAAAATAGCTTGCTCACCTTTCACCCAGTCAAAACTGATTTCATATTATTTTGTAACATTGATACTACTATTGATCGTCTCATTGCTAGCTATGGACAGATTATTGGTACTACTATTATATACGTACTGTATGTAAGGCTTCCGAACCCGGGACCCTGGCGTATTTTAATAACATATTATAGTTTTGAGTTACTGAACATTGGACTAAAGACGGAAATTAAAATTGATAAGATGCTTTAATAGTGTAGGGTCTAAACTAGAGGATGTATTCTGCCTTCTAGACGATATATCAGAAGTGATCACTGTGATCGGACGACACGCGGGCACCATCAAAGACGTGGTCCAAGACGGCGACGTAGTCATCCAATACTCCAATGACACAACCGTGCGGATCAGCGCAGAGGACATAGCAGGAGAGAAGCAAGGGCAAGTGTTGACCCTGACGTGGGAGGCACCGAAAACTGTCACGTTGGAAGATTGCGTGAATTTGGGTACGAATTGTAAACTAAACATTATTACATTTTGTAAGGCTTTTTCTGTGTCAATAAGCAAAAAAAAAAACAAATTTCTCTACTCGAAACAGACAAGCATTTTGATTGTTGATGACACTGCAGCTGATGTTTCTAAAAACCATCCCAACTTTCAGGTTCCAACAAGTGGTACGGTGGGCCCCAACAGAAACGTCAATACTGGCCCATTGAACGCCTGATTTTACCTGACTACTCCTACGTAACCAAAGAGGCTGACAACTGTGCAGTAGCAGAACCCTATTGGCTTAGTTCTTCTGGCGTCTTCTACTACTTTGACAAGAAAGTCCCTTTGTTCGTCGATCAAAACAACCAAGACAAAAACGCCGCTTGCTTCAAAGCCCAAGTTAAACCTCCATATTCCAGCAAGAGAGATCGCAATGACTTGATATACGCCATTGGAATATTCGACGACGTTCGAAAAGCTCATGAATATGCCGTAGAAAAATATCTAGAGAAACCAACAGGAATCCCAGATGAGAAAATGATAACGTATCCGATCTGGTCAACTTGGGCGAGATACAAAAGAGACGTGGATCATGACGTCGTGTTGAAATTCGCTGATGAAATTAAGAAACACGGATTCCCAAACAGTCAATTGGAAATCGATGACCTGTGGGAAACGTGCTACGGTTCTCAGACTATCGACAAGGATAGGTTTCCAAATATGAAGGGCACGGTGGAAAAGTTAAAGGAAAAAGGATACAGAGTTACAATTTGGACGCACCCGTTTATTAACAAAGGTTGTGAACCTTGGTATTCTGAGGCTAAAGAAAAAGGGTAAGCTAAACAATCAAAAACATACCACAAAAAAAAAACTTTAAATAAATGTAATAATTATAACAAAGCACTATAGCAATCAATTAGTCATAGCACAGACCTGTGTTTAAGTAGACGATGGTTAATAGATAAAGTTAAAAAAAGTAACGGCCTATCATAATATCAATAATCATCCCACTGCATGGCAGAGGCCTCCATTATTAATTTCAAGTTTCCATAGCAATGATTGGTACAGGCATAATCACCAAGCTTGCCAAATGCGTGTTGATGATCACAAATTCGAGAAAACGAAACTTATTGCTGAGCGAACCGAGAACCGAACCCATGACCCTGAGATCTTGGCCCGGTATTTAAACCACTAGACCAACGGCGCATCAGATAAAGGTTGCCTGGTTAGAACATAATGTGCTCGAGTAGTAGGTAGTCCCTGCTGTCACCATCGAAAGTTTGAAGGTTACTTATGAGGTTAAAAAGCTGTTTTGTCTTAACCGATTGTTAAATACACATTTGTAAACAATATTTCTGTCGGACGTTGAAGGTACTAACCGAAAACAATGATGAAACTCCGCTGACTTGCAGAGTTAAGCCTTAAATAAATTTATCGACACACCAAATGTATGGTATGGTATGTAGCTGTAATGGTTAGAGCAGACGCCTGGTAAGCGGAAGATTGTGGATTCGAGTCCAGATCTTAGGCAGTCGAAAAATGTTTATTCATGGAATTGAATTCCCATTACTTCAGCTATATTTTGATTGTAGTGTTATCTATAAATACCTATTTAACCGGCGATTTTAGGTTCCTTATATCTTCGGAATACGGTTCAGTGGAAACCAGCTGGTGGAATGACAACGAGACAACCACAGCGTATATCGACTTTACCAAGCCAGCTGCTCGCGAGTGGTACATGGAGCGGTTGCAGACACTCAAAGACACTACAGGAATTGACAGCTTTAAGTTTGATGCAGGAGAGTCGAGCTGGTCTCCACAGGTGAGATAATGATTCACAATGCATGTAGATCTAAAATATGGTATTACTTATACCATTATGAATAGTTTTCTTTTTAACCGACTTTAAAATGAAGTTTTTCTTTTATAGGTACATTTCTTTTTGAATGTACCTATTATTACATCGTAGGAAAACCTTACAAGTTGGTCCGTATTATTAAACCGCGTTCAACAATAGGAAAATAATCGACAAAATAATGTATTATACTCGTGTAAGATGCTGCGTCTCCTTTATATTTGTCATAAATCTAGGTTTTGCCAACCCTAATTTTATATCATTCTAGTTGGAATTTTCTTTCTATCCGGCTTCAATAAAAGATGTGGTTCTAAAATTCTACTGTATGTATTTTCATCGATTTTTCAGTCAATTATGGACTTTCTATTAACTACTGTTTTTTAGGCGTAATGTACCTCAATTCGTACGTAAATTCAATCTTATTTACTCTTACTAAGTTTATTATAAATATTAACACTATAAATAATGTTTTCTCCAGCAAAAATTAATCCACTTTTTTTTCAATATACACAATTTGTACATTGCATGATTTTGATTACCCAACAAAGAAAACGAGCCCTTATTAATTAAATATGTTTTATCTGCGTACTTCCAGATCCCACTTCTGCAAGGCGATATCCGAGATCAACCAGGAGTTATAACAGCTGATTATGTGAGAGCAGTTTCAACGTTCGGGCCAATGGTGGAGGTCAGGTCTGGATATAGGTAAAATATCTCCCCCTTAGAACGTTCTTTTTTATATAATCATATCTGATCTGCAATTAATATCCTATTACACAGAGAAATCAAGTTTTTTGTATAGCTTCGAGGATAACTGTTCACATTAGCCTTAAAAGGTTTTACCGAGGTTAATAGTTCTTGTTGATTTTATATTTAAGTTTTTTTTATATGTACCTATATTGAAATCGATTATTATCTGATGATTAAATGAACTGAATTTAATTTGAATAAACTCAGCATAAGGCGATATCATGAGATGATGCTGAGAAATGCGTGCAATTCCTGCGTTCACCGAAAGATTTACCTGTCCCCAAATTCGCGTAACCAAATCGTATCACAATCGTAATTGAATTGCAGGTTTTTGACAGTTCTAGTATGGGCTAAATGTCAAAATCGTCTAATTCATTCACGATCGAACGGCGATTGAAATAGCTAAATAAGGCCCATGGACCTATGATGACACGTTATTATTTTCCAGAACACAAAACCTGCCAATCTTTATCCGCATGATCGACAAAGATACATACTGGACTTTCGAAAACGGCCTACCCACTCTAGTGACCACTCTCCTTCAAATGAACATGAACGGCTATCCGTTGGTTTTGCCCGACATGATCGGGGGGAATGGGTACAACGAGCCGCCTAGCAAAGAGTTGTTCATACGGTGGCTCCAAGCTAATACGTTCATGCCGAGCATGCAGTTTTCTTACGTGCCATGGGATTTCGACAATGAGGTAAGACATTCCCGCATACGGATTTAAAAGTCAAGAACATTAGATTTTTTACTAGATCATCTTCTGGTCAAAACTCAAATATAAATTATAAATGTAACTGTCACTAATTCTAAGCAAATTTTTTTAATGTTTTTTTTCCTAGACAATTGAGATCAGCAAAAAGTATGTGGACTTGCATGCACAGTACGCGCCACAGATTATCGCAGCGTGCGCAAACGCAGTCGCAACGGGCGCGCCAGTCAACCCACCCATATGGTGGGTCGCGCCCAATGACACCGAGGCATATGACATTTCTGACCGTAAGTTTTTTGTTGTCTTTATAAATATCTTAGTCTTTCGGATGCGTTTTCCGCTGTCTTCAGCGGTCATCTATCAAATTGTACTTTATTAGTTCTACTATGATAGTTTGTTGGTTATTTATAGCAAGAATATCATCCATCACACGTAACGGAGAATCTTAAATTTCTTCTGTACTATCTGTTGCCATCAAATTAATAAGCGTGGAGAAAGTATCTCACGGAACTGTCATTTTTTACTGGGATATAAAGTCTATAGTCTATCCCCGTGAAAATTTCATTCAAATCCGTCGAGCCCTTCTGGCGTGATAACCAACATATATCCGAACTTTCGCATTTATAATATTATTAAGACTGCAAGATCACAACTGTTTTTTTTTATTCCAGAATATATGCTGGGCGAGACTATTCTAGTAGCTCCAGTGCTAGAGAAAGGTGCCACGGAGCGAGACGTGTACCTGCCTACGGGCCAGTGGCTCGCGCAGGGCGACCCCACGCGGAGTCACGTCGGCGGGGACTGGCTGAGGAACTACCCGGCCGGTTTGCATGAGCTACCGTACTTCGTGAAAGCGTAATAACTAAAATAACTTAATAATTAATGTATGTAGCTGTATTGTTTAATAAATTGTAGCTATTTAATTGTTTGCGTTTCTTTTGGGTGGAATGGGTTGACTTAGCCATTATATTGTATTATATGTTTTCCAATTTTGATTCTCATGAAGCATTTTTAAATTTATTTTTATAACAGAATTCCGTAAACATAAGTTTTGATTCATGTTAACCTTTTAAGAAGAGTTATTTGGCTAATGGATGGAATAATGGCACATGTTCCCATTTTCGGGTTTAATAGACAAGACGAAAAAATATGGCTGTGCGTTAAGTCTTTCAGAACCAACGAATACACAAGTGCTGAATATGTTTTTAACTTTATGTTTAACTAATTTTATACATACATTGTATACTGACAAAATCAACGCAAAGCGACATTATTTTCGATATTGAATTTTTAATATTTTTTATCATGAAATGTACGTGATACTAACTCTTTTTTCACCTCAATTATATAAATCGTAAATAAATAAGGTGATAAGGTAACCCCAGGCACTAAATAAAATCTAGTAATTATTATAAACATTTATTTATAATAAATAAACTCTACATGTATCTTTAAATTTAATTAGCAACAATCTCTTTTACGAGTCCTTCTCCTAATATCCTGAAGTCCTCGATAAGGGCTTCGATGTTAACTTTGTAACTCACTTCTCCCTTCACAGTTACAGGTTTCAGCGCGTTTGCGTTTAAGAGCTGTAACAATACAAAAATAACAAAGTAAAAATTTGCAGTAAAAAAAATAATTAATGTCTAGTGATAAATTTCCTGTAGCTGTGCTAGCTACCAATTAAAATTAAGTAGTAATGTACCGACAAGTCGGGAAAGCTGATTTTCCGGACAGTGAAGCAGAGTGGTACGCTTACTGTCAAAATATTGCAAAGAAACTATCACTATATCAAAAACTGTGAAATAATCAAATTTGAGTCGGTGCATTATGAATGATTTTGTTTTATTCTAAGACTAGCTGACCCGGCAAACGTTGTTTTGCCATAAAAATGATTAAATTACTAAAATGGCTAACAAAAAATAGGGGTTGGTGGTAAAAGGGTAAAAATTTAGGGTTGTATATATTTTATAAAATTTTAATATTTTACTACCCTACCCCTACCCTACCCCTACCCCTAACCTACCCTACCCTACCCTACTTGTGAATCTAAACCATTCTCAGATCCCCTTGAACACACACAAAAAATTTCATCAAAATCGGTCCAGTCGTTTGAGAGAAGTTCAGTGACATACACACTCACAGAAGAATTATATGTATAAAGATGTACATTATTGATTTAGCTACGACCACTAACATCTACGGAAAATGCGTACCTTTAAATACTACGAAAGAAGAAAAAATACTAACCAATCTGTTAATAACGCCACTCATTTAAAAAATATACCACTATAAATAAAATTACAGTCTCATACGCATCCAATTATTTAACCTTATCTAAAGTTCGGTGATTAAAACACTTACCTGGAACTCTTTAGTTTGTGCGATGTCGGGTTTCCATAAAACCGCAATGACTTCGCCGCCGTACGAGTCATGGAAGAACAGCGCGAAATCCCCATACGCACTCTGAAATCAACAATTGATTATTACATTTTATCCCATTTTAAAAGTCTATAATCTCTTTGGGATCTTTTACTTGAATCCGACCACGTAATTCAACTTTTGTGGAATCTATTTGCGGGTTTATACTGCAAGCTCGACAGTGACAGACAACATCGTGACGAAACGTGCATAATTATAATCAAATGCATGTGTACCCATTAGTTTATCCGTATAAGTGTTGGGATGGTCTCTAACTATAAAGGCTTTTTTACCGAACGCAGGACAATAGCAGCACTATTTGAATGCGATTCCGCGCAAGTTATAATACAAGAAGTCAAATCCAAATGATATACGTTTTACAGTTTAGCCAATTCCAGCGAACCCGTCATACTGAACTCCGTCTCATTTTGCAATAGTTTTAAGACTGCCGCTGCGTTCAGTCAGTGTGTCGTGGTATCCCGCAGGTACTGACCTTCACCGCTTTTGTCATACGTTTGGTATGCTCAAGCCTTAACTATAGTGACAAAACATTGTAAAATCATTCCCATCTACTAGACTAGGAAGATGCATTAAGAGGAAATAAATTTGTAATGAGCTAGGTCAGTGTTTCCCAAACATTGTTCTGCTATAGCCCGGTAATTTTCACTCTGCCCCTTTGTGACCCACTTAATACTTTTGAAACCAAACTGGTTCCATTAGGTGAAATAATACTTACTTTTTTAATTGTTTTTTTATAAAATACTCTTTAGTCTCTCAATTTTAGTGCGAATACGTCGCACGCTGCCTATGTTTTACTAAAGAATTCAAGTTCCCCGAAAATGACAAAGTTTAAGAAGAGCGTCGATCAATAGTAGGTATTATTTTATAAACAAGGCCGAAATTTTGCGACCCGGTATATTATTTTGATGGCCCGGTACCGAGTCGCTACCCGGCTAATGAGAAATGCTGGGCTAGGTGAAAGTGTTTTTTTTGTACACTACATACCCTTAATTCTGCCAAATACTTTTCGACCGGATGGAACTCCACCACGGGAATGACTTCGGTCTCCCTCGCTTCTTCAATTGGTTTCAGAGCCGCTGGGCGATCCACTCGCTCGTGCACGTATGGAACCAGTTCCGACTGCAGGTGAATGATGACATCGTAACCATTGAGGGACGGGACGAAAGCGCCCTGGTGGAATGAAACAAGTAGATGAAATGTTAATGTTCCAGGCCGTTGCACTCAATGTCAAACTAATCAAATTAAATTCTCTTCAGATTTCAAATCCATAAATCTATAGAAAATTGTAGACGACAAGTACTTACACCCATCAGTATTTGTAATGTGCTTAAAAAAGTGAATAGTAATACTTTGATCTTCATCTAACGGATTACGAAGTACCCATTAATAAATTGTATATATATGGAGAAGTACGGAAATATGTTATGTTCGTAAATAACCTCACGATTTAATTTGTCAAGTAACTAGTACAATATTAAAATTTGTAAATTTAGCTAGTAGTAGTTTTTTGTATTGGTTTTGGCTGATTGATTGAGGCACTTATTGAATACTTTATATAAACTGTGCAAATTTCCAATGAGAACATTTCATTGCTTAACAAACACATTGTCCTTTAGGTCACTCATAAACAAACTAATGTACCAGTAGGAACAACCAGTCATCTCAAACGCGTCCCTTTAAAAAAAAAAACTATTTCATCACCGTCAAATTAAGTTAAGTATCGTATTTAAAGCCCATTTCTGAAATAAAAAATGTAGGTCAAGTTTTCATCCGAAAATATTTTTCGCAACTAAGCTTGCAATTTTTAAGGTCCTAAGCCTGTGAATGAACGGAAATCAACAACTTATGAATAGTGTCTTAATTAATGAATGAGATGCGCATCGCGTAAAAAAAGTATTGCTAGGTGGCATTATCAAAAATTTTAGATTTTTGGCGTAAATTGTCTAGATGCTTTATTGCGACTTTTTTGTACGGGGCTATACTAAACGAAAAAAATACGTTATTCTTCTCGTAGCTTTAAAATTTTGATAGTGATTAAAATTTTATCCTGTATAAGATACTGAAGAAAAACAAACATGTGTCATAATGATAAAAGTGACTTACCAACACATTCTCCTTCATGTCGTTCAAGAGCGCATCGTTGAAGTATTTCAGTGTGCTAGCGGCTAGCGTGCGCACTCGCGCCAGCACTTGCGGGCTGGGCGCTTCGCCGCCCCACGCGTTGGGCACGTCTCCGTCGTACGCGGTCACTATGTGCATGTGAGGGGTTTGCGGTTCGCGAGCGGTGAATTTTCTTTCTAGCTCCATTATTTCTTCTCCTGGAAATGTATTTACGATTAAGCTTCTAACATTTAATCTAAGCTAAGCTTAAACTATAGAATCTAATTTTAAACTATCGAAATTATTAACTCTTTAAATTCAACACGCACAAACAGTTTGTATAAAGTAGATTCTGTATCAAGTGAGATTAGAACTGGCTTATCCATTTCGAATTTTTTCGACTTTAAATGTTTGCTAATTAGGGGTTATAATTGCAGCGTCTTATGTAGTATTTTAAGCGTTAGGAATCCCATATTTCCAATGATAAATTAAACCTAAACTTGAATTGAAAGATGAGCTCCACGTTCGCCCGCTCGTTTATGGCGTTACGCTATAGACATTAGTCCGATCTACTCAACTCTATTACTAAATACACTAACTCAACTGTTCGGAGGTTTTCTAATGATACGCTAGCTAGACCATGACAATGACCATACAGCAAATCCAGTTATTTCATTTACAGCTATTGCTTCATGATGTTTCTAAAGCTAATACAGAAGACTACACATTTTTGTATTATTGCTATGGAAACATCCGTCCTAATATCCCTGCGATAAATACATAAATTTGAAGGTCCCAGACCATAAAACATCCATTGGGACATTTCACACGGGTTTGCATAAATAAATTTTTATTGATTTAATTAGAGTTACGCACGTTTCATGTCTTCGTTAAAGTCCAGCACGATCATTTCACAAGCCCAGTCTGTCTCGGCCACGAGCCTCAACACTCTTAGCAGCCCAACAGTGGGAACAGTGGGCGGTGTGAGAGGGTAGGCGTGCAGGTACACGGCGGCGACAAGTAGTTCCGCTAGGGTCGATGGAAAATGTGGGGGGGACAGAAGGTGTGCGCTGAGCCAGCGCTTGAATACGCAGACGGTGGGACCGAAAGATGGATGCTTTTGGTGCAGACTGTAAAAATAAAAATCCCAGATCATTATAAGAACGAGATACACAGTGCGATACAAAATGACACCTAAATTATACCCGATTAAATGATTGACGTTAATTTTATGTCAGTGTCAACTTTATAACCCGGCCAAAATTATGTCGACATGCAATAGTATGGATATTTATATCATGTATTTATTTGATTGATATAGGTTGTACTCAAAGGACACCCTTAGGCCAAATGGGTGCACTTGAAGTTGGGACACTTTTTTGACGCTGATTGAGTAGGTACTTATCTAGTTTTGTATATTACTTCAATTAAAAAAAATGCATTGAAGTAATATAAAAACTTGATAACAAATTAATAATCTTTATATATATAATTCTTCTGTGAGTGTGTATGTCACTGAACTTCTCTCAAACGACTGGACCGATTTTGATGAAATTTTTTGTGTGTGTTCAAGGGGATCTGGGAATGGATTAGATTCACAATTTTGTCGGGGATAATGTTAGGTGTAGTCCAACCCTAAATTATTTTATTTATTTTTTAGACAACATTTTTAATTTCTATTTTTTTATTATACAACATACAAAAATACATACAATCCTAAATTTTTACCCTTTTATCACCAACCCCTATTTTTTAATAGCCATTTTAGTAATTTAATCATTTTTCATCCCGCTCGATAACTGATCAATTATCGTCTTTTTTGCAAGGGTAGGGTAGGGGTAGGGAAGGGTTTAGGGTAGGGGTGGGGGAAGGGTATGTGTAGGGTAGGGTAGGTTAGGGGTAGGGTAGGGGTAGGGGTAGGGGTAGGGTAGGGGTAGGGGTAGGGTAGGGGTAGGGTAGTAAAATATTAAAATTTTATAAAATATATACAACCGTAAATTTTTACCCTTTTACCACCAACCCCTATTTTTTGTTAGCCATTTTAGTAATTTAATCATTTTTATGGCAAAACAACGTTTGCCGGGTCAGCTAGTATCAATATAATATCAAAAAACTTTGGTGCTTTAAAATAAGTTTGCAAAACAATAATAAACTTACCCGTGCAACGCTCCCCTCAGCCTCGGCATCAGCACCGTCTCGCACTGCAGCTTTATGCTCTCATCGTTTTCCCTAAACTTAGCCACTCCGTTCTCTGTCTCTTTCCTCAGTAGCGTTATCTCTTTCGGGTGTGCTATCTCAAGTCTGAACACGAGCCCTTGCTTGAGCACGTCCACGTGGGAGGGGTAGGCTTGGGTGGGGAGAGTGTACTGCTTGCGTAGACGCTCCGCGATTTGGAGATTGAAAGCTGCTTTCAAGCAACGGAAAGCTTGAATATCGCCAGGCCATTTGCCGCTGTGGCCTGTAAGAAAGACCCTTTTAAATCACGATCTCCATCAAATATTACTTTAGACGGATATGTTTACACAGAATTTTGCCACAGTAAAATTTTATTGTGGTAGGATATATAGAAAATTTCCACAGGGGTTGTTCTTATTTTGTGCTTGTCTTGTTGGTTGTCCTAATAAATAAAATAAAATAAATAATTACAAGGAGATTGCTGTGCTGATGAATTATAAAGGTAAACAACCCAACACGACAGTCTATTCCACATACATTTAACCATTCAAAAAGTATTCTAAATATTTAATTGGAAACATTAAAGCCATTAATTAGACTATAATCAACATACCTAGCTCAATGACAGCTTTGCACACGGGCATGTACTCAGGCAAGGCGAGTGTTCCATCTTCCCGAGTGATTTCCTTGACTAGAGAAGCATCACCGCGCCTCCAGGGCCGGCCTAAGGGCCCACGCGGTAGGGCAGGTACGGGCTCGCAGTAGCTGAAAACGCTCGACACACCTAAAAACAAGTAGGTATGTTATGACTCATAACAAATGAGATCACAAACTAAAATAATTGAATCTTAAAGTCGGCTATTGAAAAACATGATAGCAAAAACTTGACTCTTGACTTCTCGGTGCACGATGTCCAAAATAGCCAATAATAAAAATAAAAAAAAATGATTACGACCTGGAAATCGACGTAAGATGCTTTATTTTGCAGTGCAAAACTAGAAGAAAGCAAGCAAAAATTAAAAATGTTACTTTAAAGTTAATATTTTGTATAATCTATAAACAATATTTTTTAAAATTATGTAAGTCACACGACAACAAAAGTTTTTGTAAGTTTTAAAGTGTATGCCAATAATACACTCGATCGCGTGGCGTACCGTGCACACAAACATAGTACAGCAGTGTATCACCGATGCACGGACTTTAAACACGAACTACGAGGGCGGCACTGAAAATTTCGGGAATCAAGGAAGTGACACAACATTACTATTTAAAAATGTATTTAAATTGCTTTTCAAAGTATTCTCCGCGAAATTTGACACATTTTTCCATACCTCGGAACCAATCATTGAATTGGCCGTTTTGTAGGCGTCCACAGCTTCTTCAGGTGATGAAAATCTCTGACCACGCAATTTATTCTTTATTTTAGGGAAAGTATAGAAATCATAAGTGCTTAGGTCGGGGCTGTACGGCGGATGGTCTAATAATTCTATGTTTTCTTGCTCTAAAAACTCTTTTGTTCTGTGCGCGGTGTGAGATGCGCATTGTCGTGATGGAGGATGATGCGGCAGTTGCAGTTCTCTTTACGGAGTTCAGAAACGACCTGTGGCAAACAAATGCTAGCATACCATTCTGCATTAACCGTTCTTTGTACCTCAAGAGGAATAGTCGCAACATGGCCGTTTTTGAAGACAAACGTGGCCACTATTTTTTTTGCAACACTCCGTGAACGAACAATTTTTGTTGGCTTTAACACATTTTCGAACACCCAAATTCGTGACTGGTTTTTTGTTTCGGGTTGTACGCGTATATCCAGGATTCGTCACCTGATCGATGTTGTATACCGCATTTGAGGATCCTGCGTGGAATCTTTCGAGAGTTCTGACGCACCAAGTAACGCGAGCCGGTTTTTGCTCTTCACAGAGCGAATGCGGTATCCATCGGGAAAACAACTTTTATACACCTAATTGTTCATGCAAGATTATTTGTATTTGACTCATGCCAATGTCTAAAGTTGCCTGAATTTCGCGGTATGTCACATGTCGATCTTTCTCAATCAGCTTACGCACAGCATCAACGTTTTTGGACAACCTTGACGGGGATCATCACTGAGCTTGACACGTCCACGTTGAAATAAAGCAAACCAGCGATAAATTGTGGTTTTGGAAGGGGCCTCATTACCAAATGCAGAAATCATCCGGTCAACACACTGTTTTTGTGTTAAACCATTTCGAAAGTCATAATAAATCAAATTTGATAATAAATTGTCATAATAAATGAATTTTCTCGAGTCAATTCCATTTTCTCAACGACTAAACAAGTTTGACAAGACCTTGTGATAAGACCGAGAATCTTTTTTTAAATAAATAAATGGTATTCGATTTTTAAAACCAAGGAGGTTGCAATTAAAAAGATTTTAATATGACAGGAACAGTGGAAATATTCCATCCCCGATACTTTTAGTGCAGCCTATGTATATCTACTTTTGGGTTTATTTACAGGTATACGGGTGACGGATGTCTAATATCTATTTTGGGTTAGATGAGCAACTATCTACTCATAGCATAGAGCCTCACCATGTGCCATCTCTTATTTATAAACAATGGCACCACTTTTCTTCCTTTGGGTGTCGTAAGAGGCGTCTAAAAGAGTGCTAGAACACTATAAAGGTCATGGCACACTATACCGGCACCGCCTCAACCTAGCATTTAACTTGCCATTCAAATTAGAGCATTAAGTTGTGAGTCGTACAATATATTTTGTAATATTAATCGCGATCATAATACTTAATAGAAATTGACGCGTACGAAGCCGCGGGCAACAGCTAGTCAGACATAAGATAGGGAATACGGTTTCTTAAGCCTCTAACATGCAAGTCCTAGGAGTGTTCAATCACAAATGCCATAACAGCAAACTTGGACCCCGTTGCCGACGCGCAGCCTGCGGGCTTCCACCTCGGGGCCGGCGCGCGGGCTGTGAGCTTTCACCTCGCGGCCGGTATAAACCGGTATACTGTGCCATGAACTTCTGTCGAGCGTGGCAAAAATGTCTAAATTCTGCTTTTGGAGGGGCATGTATCAGTGTATCAGCAGTGGACTGATTTAAGGTAGTGATGACAGCCTTTGGAGGGGCATGTATCAAGCAGTGGACTTATATAGTAGTGATGATAGTAGGAACATACCATAAACGGCGCTAACGTCGAGTGGAAGCTGTTGCAGCTGCCGCAGGTCACGCCGCAACTCGTCGAAAGCACGGAGAACTTCCACGGCGGCCTCCTCGCATTGCGAACTGTACAGCTTGCGCGACACCACGCATTCCAGCTGCGAGATGATATGGAACAGCTCCGACGGTTTTACATCTGGTTAAAACAGTAATCATCTTATACACGATGCATTTTTCATCATCATCATCATCATCATATCAGCCGAACGACGCCCACTGTTGGGCATAGGCCTCCACAACAATTCATAAATAAATAACACTGCTATGATGTTATACATAATGGTCATAATGTTTTTTTTTCCGGTGGTTCCAAAAGCACGGTGTATATTGTGTATCTTGGCAATGGCACTAACGATTTGCATCCAATTTCGTTATGTTTTTGCATTTTAAATCTACCTACTGCAACGCAACTATTACAAAATTTTAAAACATTGTGATGCTTGAAAAGGTGATGATGATGAAGGTGAAATGCAAACGATATCTTTTATTATTCAAGCCAAATAAGGAAAATATAGATTTTCCATACACACTTCCACACCTTTCAACACCGTTAAGGTATGATTTTTAGGACACCTAAAACTTTGGTATAAAAATAAAGACTTTGAAAACAAACTACCCTATTGAAGTAATTTTCAGTGTATCCAATTCCATACCAAAATGTATCTAACTTTGTTGATTACCCATAAAAACTTATGCTCACATTTTCATCCCTTTAAATGATGATTTCTGGAATAAAAACTATCCTGTTTCATTTCATCTTGATATCAAATTCATCTAAATCGGCTCAATAGTTTTTAAGCTAATTAGCTTTTTATATTAAAGGCATAGATTGGAACAGCTTTGAAGTCTATGTTGTAATATAATCATATCATGTTGTACATACCGAACTTGATATTGAAGAGGTAGTCGATAATCTGCGCGGAAATCCCGCGGCGCTCGGCTAGCGAGTCAGCGTCCCACACGCATGTCTCGGTTATAGAGCCGTCGGTAAAGCGACGTAGTTCTGACTTGTCACCCCAAAACGCGCTGGAATATCGGATAATTTTACTTTTCGGATCTCAGGTTTTTTAAATAATATTATCTTAAGCAAGCCGCCGCCTCGAAACAACTAGTATACCGTACAATTGTAGAAACAACGCGAAATACTTACCGAAACTGTTCGGTCTCTGGTAAATTAGCTGGTGGACCCTTTTCAACAATGTTTAGGCAATTCTCGGGGTTTAGTATGATACCAAATAAAAGTTCTTCCTTGTAGCTGAAAAATATAAAAAAAAAAACGATTAAGGATCCCTTTGTTTCCAATTTATACGAAATCTATAAAATTAATTCAAATTGTTAAAAAGTAACCTGCATGCCTAATCCATAAATAATTAACTCCATCACTATTCTTATACACAGGGATAATATACCAGTAATGGACAGGCAAAGTGACGTTAGTGAGTTACATTTAGTGTTGCCAGGTCCGAATTGTTTTAAATCGGGGCAGAAGGTAAAACAAATCGGGATTTAGGGTTGCAGATCGAGACGAAACTAAAAAACAAGGTCTATTTAAATTAACTTATTATTTGTTGCGTTTTGCAACTAATATTCCAAGTAACTTTGTAGTTATTCTTCTTATTATAATAAAACCGGCCAAGTGCGAGTCGGACTCGCGCACGAAGGGTTCCGTACCAATAAAGCTAAATAAACGGGTTTGTTGTATGGGAGCCCCCCTTAAATATTTATTTTATTTTGTTTTTAGTATTTGTTGTTATTCCGGTAACAGAAATACATAATTTGTGAAAATTTCACCTGTGTAGCTATTGCGGCTCTTAAGATACAGCCTGGTGACAGAGCGACGGACAGACGGACAGACAGCGAAGTCTTAGTAATAGGGTCCCGTTTTTACCCTTTGGGTACGAAACCCTAAAAATGAATCACTGAATGTGTCGCTAAGCGCAAATCTCGAGAACAACTGAACCAATTTCACATTTTTTTAAAATATTCCTTGATATACAAGGATGGTTATAACACAGAGAAAAAATTAAAAGTTTGCGGGGTCTGCTAGTCTTATAGTATGACTTTTTCATCACCTTCAAATTTTTTTTTAGGCGTTTAGTATCGTAATTAGAGCCCAGTTATCTATACCAATATTATAAAGCTAAAGAGTTTGTTTGTTTGTTTGAACGCGCTGATCTCAGGAAGTACTGGTTCGATTTGAAAAGTTCTTTTTGTGTTGGATAGTCCATTTATCGAAAAAAGCTTTAGGCTTTATAACATCACGCTGCGACCTATAGGAGCGAAGTATGAGTGAAAAATATTGCAAAAATAGTCGCGATCATAATATCAGAAATTAGCGAAGCAGTCGCTTCTCTGAGCGATAGAACAAAACAAAACTATACCCTTGCCACCACTAGACCGTTATAGGTACCGCTAATCATGTGATGCTTGCTATTTTAAGCGCTTTGTCGATTTTTATCAAAGTTGTTGATTTATCGGGACATTTAGTGTCCCGATCAGGTGCAAATCGGGACGCGTACCCAGACCCCTGAAAATCGGGACGTACCGCGCAAATCGGGACACCTGGCAACACTAGTTACATTACCAATGGTTTAGTACATTTAAATCCATATATATTTCGGAATGTTGTTCTAAATTTGAAGCTAGTAAGACTAACCCCCGTATTTATAAACAAGTAAAAGTAATTACTTGACTAAAAGTAATTACTTGAGAGACAATTTGTATGCCCTAATCAAGAAATTACTAGAAGTTATAACTACCAAAAGTTAGCATTTCCAGCCAAATAATATGACTATTAATGGTGACCAATTTCTTTCACTTAAGCACTAGGTATGAACACTTTAAGTTATGACTTTCTTAAGCAATAAGTAATTACTTCTTTATAAATACGGGGGTAACTACTTAATAAATTTTTCCCATCTTACACAGTTGTTTTTTTTTTGTCCAGTATGATATTTTAGAAAAAGTTGAAACTAGCAATAAATTGCGAAAATCGTCAGTTTAATTGGCTCGTTCAGTGATTCGTCCCACAACACGTTCGTCCCAGTGGGACGAAACACTGTTTTTAAAAATTAAAAAAAAGTTCTTTCTGCGTTTGTCCCATTGAGTTTTTTTTTGCATTTCTGATCAAAATTTTTGCAAAGTAATATTAGCAAAAAGGTTTAACAAATAAAATTATATTACTAACTACCATTGTAAATTTGTTAATGACCGATCAGCTGATCGAGTTAGTGTGAAAAGTTCACAATTTCCATTTTTTGATAGTGACATAACATTTGTATGGACATGCTGTATGGATACTTTTCGGCTGCTTAGGGTATTTACCAAATTCCCTGTATACACACATCTTGAGATGACTGATTTAAAATTATTCTAAATATTTGATTCTGTGATACTAAATTGTGATTTTTTAAATATAAGCAGTTAAGTTTTTCTATGAGTACCTATACGTTTTTTATACCATATAATAGGGTATAATTAGTGGATTTTTTAAATTGTTTTGAGCTGTCATAGATATAGTATAATTAATATTTGCGAAGAATACGTGATTAAAACTTAAGTGTTGATTTTTTTAAGATAAATATTTAGATTAAGACTGATTGAAAATCATTGATAATACATATTTGATTCTGTGATTTTAAGCTGTGATTCCTGTAGTTTAGATTTTCTATTATTATATTCACGTGTTATTTTTCTGTCATATCAAAGTGTAATTAGTGGGTTTTTTTTTTTGTTTTGAGCAGTCATAACTTTAACATTAATATTTGCGATGAATTACCGTTCAAATATGTGATCAAAACTTCTGATGTGATTAAAATTTTTCTATTTTAACAACAAATCCTTTATTTTTGTTAATCTTACACTGTTTACTTTTATTACGATTTAAGTATAAAAACATGATTGTTGTTGATTTCCTTTTAAATACAGACATTGTTAACAAACTTATGTTTTGTCTTTTATTTCATTGACTTGCTGACGGTACTAAATCTCATTATGTTATAAGAATAAATTTAATGGGACGAATCGCAGAACAAAAAGTAATAATATACTGATTTAAACTTCCATGGTCACTATTACTAGAGTTGATTGATACGGGGTTTATACCATGTGTGATCAGTTCTCCCGTGATCATGGCGCTTGCAACAGTGCCGAAATATCGGGAACTCATAAAAACTAAGGTACATGGTATAAACCCCGTATCAATCAACTCTAGAAAAAGTAATAATATTTTCGAATTCAGTGTTTAAGGTGTTGTGGGACGAATCACTGAACGAGCCATTTAATTCACTAACAGTAACACTTCATTTTTGATAAAGCCAACCATAAACTACAATGGTACACAAAATATATTACCTTTCCTTCCGAGCCTTTTCAGGTTTAACCTTTACTGACCACGAAAAATCGGCTTCAGCGATTTGTAAAATGAGGTCTACTCTGTTGCCAAGCCCTTTAGCCAATAGAGCGTACAATGAATCCGTGACCAGGGCTAGTGTGTCTACGCCGTAGTTCAACTGGGTCGGTTTCGGTAGCTTGGAAATGACAGAATCTTTGAGTTTCTGGAAATTTCTGAACCTGTAATAGGTGGCGTCTTTAAGAATACTATTTTATCTAAACCTAAAAAGTTACACACTTAATAAAATAAAAAAATGTCAGTTTTACATACACCCTGTTCCCTGGAGATTGCAGTAACTTTGCAAAATGTTTTGACTGGTTTTACTAACAATATGTCACAAAGGAAGAAGTACATTATTTGGATTATTACTAAATTATGCATGAATAACTTATTACACCTCAAACTTATTTATCGAAGATGGTACATAAAAGTGGTTAGTAAGAGCAAAAAATTACAATAAAAATTATAATTGCTTAGATGTTAAAAATCAATGCCCATCTGAACTTGTTTCTGGTTATCAATGTAAATCTTATTTTCTCATATCAGAAAGAGTTTTATAAAACTTTAAACTATATCTGAATGTAAAAAACATACCTTAAAATATGGTCAAACTGTACCAGTGGCCGAACTGGAATCATGAAGAGGGGCAAAAAACTGTTTATTTTTCCATTATCAAGCATCTCTACAGCCAGCGCACTCTCTCTTCGAAGAGCATTGTAAGTGCCCTGAAATGGTAAAAATGTACTAACTAGGTCAGGGATGTCTTTTGCAGCACATCTGCAACCTTAGAGAGGGTGCTTTCTAATAGTGTTTCAAATAGTTGGACCATAAGTTCATTAGTGTGCCAAATTCCATATTACTTTTGTACCAGTATTGTCATATGTACTGGTACCAAATATCAGATACTCTTAAGGCAACTTGCACATAGTTTTAAACTGCTTTTTCAAAAAGTGTCAAATCAAACGAAATTTGGCACATTATTAAAATGAGATATTAAAATACAATTGCCTTTTTACCAGTAATGCCTATTAAGCTATTGGTATCATTAGTAGTACAGTGAGTTACAGGCATGTAAGCTTCTTAACAACACCTCAGACCAAAAGTTTTGATGTCTGCTTATGCAATTAACTCTACAGGATGAAATTTTAACCACCTTCCAAATTTTAATATATTCAATCTACGAGATAAAAAAACAAATGACGTATTTTTTTCTTTTGGTATAGTCCAGTACAAAAATGTCAAGATAAAGCACTTAGAAAATGTCCGCAAAAAATCAAAAATTTTTGATACTGCCGCCTAGCAACACATTTTTTACGTTACGCGATACGCATCATAAATAGGCTCTAAATATGATACCAAACGCCTATAAAAATTTTGGAAAGTGGTTAAAATTTCACCTTGTATCTATACAAACATATCAGTGGTTAATATCAAGCCATATTTTTTATTTACCTTGCACATCTGCCAGCAGACATTGTAATAACCAGTCTTGTCCAAAAACACGACAGGAAAATGTTTGTGAAACTCTTCAAGTGATGGTGTGTTCTTACCTTTGCACAAAGACACACCTTTGATGTCCCATTCTGATGTCTCTGTAATTATCGAGTTACATTAAAGAATTTAAGTAAATAATAGGTAAGTACTTGGTATTAAACTATGCATGAAACTATACAGAATGCCAAAACGCACCAGATAATGAATGTTACAATAAACTAGATCTACGTAGGAAGATGTAGTAAGTTTTCATTATGCCAATCCATTTAGGTGACTTTCAAGTAAGTATTTATGACCCCACAATTTGGTGAATAATTTAAAAATAAAAGTTTATATTAGTTTTTAAAATGTAAAACCATCTAAAAGATTTTTTCATTTTACTTACTTAATGCTATCCACACATTTCTCACGATCTGATAGCTGCTCATAATATTGTTGATCCTTTTAGTATGCACCAAATGTGACACAAGCAAGCTGATAATATGCCCTGACACCTGCAAATTTCTCTGTCTGATCCAGATTTTAAGCAACACAACAGCTTGCTTCAAATTTTCACGATTTTTCAAAGTGTCTATCAGAAATTCCTGATTAATTGAAGCTGTGAGATTTTGTAAAACACTGCTATTGTAGTAAGGAGTTGGAGGACCAACCTCAGTATTGTCTGAACTGTTATTGGAAAATAACCAAGCTTCTCTCAAATTATTACGTAATGGAGCAAACCTGTGCAGCTTATAGGTCTCATTTTCACAAGCCAAGTTGATACGAACTGTAAAGTATTTATTCAGTTTTCCTGTAGGAGTAACATCTAATACAGGTTTAGTTTCACTGCCATACAGGCAGGTGTAATTTACTTCTGCAACTGTTTCATGACTTTTAATATGAGATGCAATAAATGCTAAATATACAGCACGCTTTTTGTGATATCTGTAGTTTATTGAATCATTTTTGGTAAAGGTATCAGCTGGAACAGTAATCTGGACATCGATGCAGAGTTTAGAACTTATTGAACAACCTGTAGCATATGACCCAACTACTTCAACATCTTTAAACTTGTGGAATCGGAACATACATTTAGTTTTATTCAGTAGGTTACCAACTGGTATTTTTACTTTTAATTTCTTTGCGAGTGCAGGTCCTGTTACGTCGTAATCTGTGTCGTCTTCTGGAATAGAGAGTAGGTAGTTTTTGAAATCATTGAACCATTGCTGGATCTTTTTCTCAGTTTTCTCCTTCACTTTCACTTCTAGAAGTATTTCCTCAACTTGTAGGCGAAATAAGTTGGAATTAAACAGATTCTCTGTCTCTTGAAGCCGATTAAGTTCATTAGCTGTAGGTTGACGATACAAACTTTTAGTCCTCAACCTCTTTTTTGTTTCTGTATTTGAAACATCTGCAGGGCGTTTCCCGTTTGAATTTATTAGTTTAAACTCACTATCATCCTCTGAAACCGAATCGTTTGGAACCTAAAAGCGTAAATCAATTAATTTTGATATGTAAAATACCACGAATTTGATCTTTACAACTTTCAATGGTAGATGATCAGACTTACCCTTTTCACCATGTTAAAAATATACTTCCGGAAAAATTTTACTCGAAAATTGCACAAGATAGTGATTTATTTGTAAGATTTTGGTTATAAAATTGTAAACTACATGCTCATCAAACACAAGCACAACCTGCACACAACACGTGACAAATAGTTGACATGTTGACAAACGTCAATCAAACTCGGTTTTTTTTGTCCTCATTATTTTAACGGTCTTGGACGAAACTATTTAGCCACTTTATAAATTTTATACTCTGTCTATGGTTAGGTAGACTTAGAGCATGCTTTAATTGGTGGGACCAATTATATTATATTATAACGAAGCAGATAAGTAATTAGCGCAAAATTACAAAGACTCAAATACGCCTCATTTAGGCCGTTTTTTCTAACGTCCACGTCGAGTGCAGTCACGATAATCATTAAAAATTATAGCCATCTCTTTCATTTGCGTCTATTTCGCATCTTTTGTTCTGCTAATCAGTGAAACTTGCAGTTTTGGATCGCTCGAAATAGATTTATTTAATACGCGAATTACTATGAAGGAAACTTATCTATAGGTACCTACTTTAAAATATCATTGGGCTATTTTATACCCCACTGCTGGGCACAAGTTATCACCCGCGACATATTATGACGTCTAGTACACGCGGGCAGAGCCGCAGGCGAAATAAATAGGAAAAAATATATTAGAGTTACGTACTTTAGATTTGCCATTTAGTTTTTAGTTTTTAAAAGCAGTCGACTATGTCATTGTATAATCAGTTCGGTTCGTGCGCGCTTCGCGAGCGGTCGCTGTCTGGTTTTGTAATGTCTGTGAATAATACGATCAAATGTGCAAGTTGCAATGTTGTTATATCGGAAGTCCTTGCTTTTATTCGAAGTAGGCATGATGTGATGGACAACGAAAGCTTAATAAGAATTTGTGTGTCTGCTTTTTCGGAAGAAGAGACTGATGAAGCTAAGAAATTATTATTTGGTTCGACAAAAACAAGCCACAAACTAATATCAAGACGAAAAGATAAAAAGCAAAAAGACCTAGAAGATATGATATCGGTTTTTAAGACCACTGATCCCGATAAATTACCAGTATTTGTTGCATATCATCTGCATAAACTACCACCATTGAGCTTTGATCATGTAGATGTTTCCAAATTGTTAAGAGACATTCTATCTTTGCGTGCGGAAATTACAGAAATTAAAGAAAACTATGTGACAAAGGAGCAACTTGAGATATCCATGCAAAAAGTATCGAATCCCTTGCCCAACCCGTTTTTTAACTCAAACGTTAATAAAATCAGAGGCGGCGGGTATGCAATGGATAGCGGGCCGTTTGGTTTACAGCCGTTACAATCACAGCCTGCGACACAAGACGACACGGTGTTGCACAGTAGCGATAAGTGCAATGAGCCGAGGTATCGCTCTCTCTCTCGCCCTCGTACGCATAATGCACCGCTCGACAAGGTCGTCTCGGCTACACCTGCTAACTCAACTGTATTGGAAAGCTGTACATTACACAATGACACAGCTGATAAAAATGAAATATCATCATTGGCGGAAATAGTTCAACAAGGGGAATGGACTGTAAATAAGCCCGATGATGACTGGATACAGGTACAAAGACGAAGACACAGAAATCGTTTTTGATGGGAAAATAGGCACTGCAGTTTTGAAGGGTACGGGAAATTTTAAAGCGGCGGAAACCAAGATTCCCCTCTTTATATCTAATGTAAACAAAGAAACAACTGAGAAGGACATTTGTGAATACATATTGAAAATGACACAGGAAGACGTCAAGTTAGAAAAAGTCTCCATGAAAACAGAACGATCATATAACGCATTTAAATTATTTGTGTCCAAAATTAAATTGAATGTCTTTCTAGACGACAAACTATGGCCTGAGGGTATAAAGTTTAGACGATATATCTATTTTAAGACGGGAAAAGACAGAGGTATTTCCCGGTTCGCTGAAGATAAAATACCTAAGAAATAATGTCTAACGGGAATTTATCGTTTGTATCTTTTAATTGTAAAAATATAGTTCGGTCAGCTGATTGCGTGCGGAAACTATGTATTTTTGCCGACGTTATAGCATTGCAGGAGACCTGGCTTCTGCCTCACGACGTACCGTACCTTGGTAGCATTGATAAGGAGTTTGCATACACAGGAAAATCAGCCGTCGATACCTCTGCCGGGATCCTCAAAGGAAGGCCTTTCGGCGGTGTCGCGTTAATGTGGAGGAAATCAGTGTTTCCAGCGGTCTCAGTCATAAAGTGTCACAGTGATCGCATCTCGTGTATTAAAATAGTGCAAGATAATCGGTCGTTATTGGTTTTCTCCGTATATATGCCAACCGACTGTGCAGTCAATATCATGGAATTTACAGGGTGCCTTAGTGAAGTGATCTCAATAGTTGAGAGTAGTAGCGTAGAAAGTGTTTTTGTGCTGGGAGACTTCAACGCCCACCCAGGAACCAGATTTTCTAGTGAGTTACTTACTATTTGTACTGAACAAATGTGGTCATGCGTTGACATGGAACTACTGCCCACAGATACATACACGTTTATAAGTACGGCTAATGGGTCTCGGCGGTGGCTAGATCACTGTGTTGTGACTAGTGCCGCTAAGCCATTGGTGACTAAAGTTTCCGTCCTATATGATGTTTACTCTTCTGATCACATACCTTTGCTTGTTGAGTGTAATGTCGGCTTAATAAGACCTAAAATTTTTCAACCAGTCTCTTATAATAACAGAGTTATCTGGGGCGAAAGGGACACACATCAAACGAATTTTTATCGTGAATATTGTAATTCTAAACTACGCCTTATTGATTTTCCCAATGAGTGTAGTAATTGCGCAGACAAAATCTGTAATAACCCTGACCATTATTTATTATTGGATAATATGTATAAAAACTTAATATCTATTCTCAAAGAAGGTGCTGAAGGATGTTTTGTTAATAGCAAGCTCCATCACGATAGAAGGTACTTACCAGGTTGGAACATGCACGTTCGCACTGCTCACTGTGAGGCTCGACTTTATTATAAAAATTGGCTTCTGTACGGAAAACCTAGGTCGGGCCTTATCTACGATAATATGTGTGAATCAAGAAAAGTTTTTAAAGCTAGACTAAAATTTTGTCAAGATAATCAGCAACAGATAAAAATGGACAAAATAGCTCAGTGTCATTCAAAAAAACAATTTAATAAATTTTGGAAATCTACTAACAGATTGAATCATAGGCCGGACGTCCCAGTGAGCGTTGCGGGCGTGCATGAGCCGGCTGAAATAGCCAGTGCATTTCAGGCGTATTTTAAAGTTGAGCCACCTTTACTGGAGGCTCTGAGGGTGGACGATGCTGGAGCTGTCGGTACCGGGAACCCACTCGTTAGATTTACCACTAGGGAAGTTAAGAATGTCATTCAACGAATGGTAAGGGGTAAGTCCCCTGGTCACGATGGCTTGAGCATCGAACATCTTAGATATGCTGGTGTGCACTTGCCAAGAGTGCTATCTATGTTCTTTAGCCTATGCATTAGCCACAGTTATTTGCCGGAGGAGCTTTCTAGAACTATTGTTGTACCAGTAATAAAAAACAAGACGGGGGACGCGTCTGATATCGCTAACTATAGGCCTATTTCTCTGGCTACGATTATATCGAAAGTACTGGACAGTCTGCTTGATAAAATACTAGCCGATCACATAGAGCTCTACGACAATCAGTTTGGGTTTCGGCCTGGCCTATCAACCGAGAGTGCTATCTTGTGTCTCAAGCAGACTGTTCATTACTACACTGATAGGAAAACACCAATATTTGCCTGTTTTTTGGACTTGTCCAAAGCATTTGACCTCGTAAATTACAATCTGTTATGGCATAAGCTTAGTTCAGAAACAACAGTGCCGAGTGAAATTGTATCAATTTTTAAATATTGGTATAGTAGTCAGAAAAATATGGTTAAATGGGCTGGTGCTTACTCCAATGAGTATGATTTGAAATGTGGGGTGAGACAGGGAGGTTTAAGTTCTCCACGACTTTTTAATCTTTATGTAAACCAGCTGATGGGTGGGCTCAGCGGCGCCAATGTTGGATGTCACATTGATGGGATTTGTATAAATAACATCAGTTATGCAGACGATATGGTCCTGTTGAGCCCATCTGTTAGTGGAATTCGGAGACTCCTCTCTATTTGCGAGACCTATGCGGTGGCTCATGGGCTCAAGTACAATACCAGTAAAAGCGAATGGTTATTGTTTAAGGCAGGATCGATGAACTACACCCAGGTTCCAGACATTTTTCTGTGTGGGAAGACTCTAAAACGGGTTCAGAGTTTTAAATACTTGGGCCACTGGGTCACTGAGGACTTAAGGGACAACCTTGATATTGAGAGGGAACGTAGGTCGCTGGCTGTTCGCTGCAACATGCTGGCTCGCAGGTTTGCGCGTTGTACTAGGGCAGTCAAATTAACGCTTTTCAAAGCATACTGCCAATCATTTTATACGTGCAGCCTATGGGTTAGTTTTACTCGGCGGGCATACAGCGATCTGCGTGTCCAATATAATAATGCCTTCAGGGTTCTGTTGGGGCTGCCTTGGCGATGTAGTGCATCCGGGATGTTCGCGGATGCGCGAACCGATGGATTTACTACAATAATGAGGAAACGGTGCGCCTCCGCACTGGTACGGCTCCGAGGAAGTACCAACGCAATCCTGAAGGTTTTTGTAGACCGTTGGGATTCTCCACTCCTTCAGAGATGGGTGTTAATACACACCATATTATAAATAAAATGTTAATAATAATGATATAAATAAATAAATAATGTAATTTAATTTAATGTAATTGTATGATGATGTTTTTGCCTGTATTTACTAACAATAGTCTTAAGTTAAATTGTTACTAACTCTATATGGGCCAAGCCTGAAATAAATATTTTGAATTTGAATTTGAATTTGAATAATAATATGTCATCATTAACTTAGGATAATAAAGACGGACAAAGTCTGCGAGATAGAAGAAAACCTCTTATGTAAATCTAGCAAGATAGAAAAAGAAAACTAATCTTTTCATTTTGCGATCTGTCTTAATTGACAGAGTGTCACCCAGTGCCAAGCCAACTGCGATTTAAGCTTCAAGTTGAACATTTTATGGGATTATCTATTACATCGTAGATTATTTAAAGTAAATACAATTTTATTTAACAATGGTCACATGTTAATGTTTAAGGTCAATAATCAAATCAGGGATTGATTAATCAAAATGTAAATGTTTGTTCAGATTTTGTTAACTTGTTCTTTTTCACTTACTGCCAGTGATGAGCTCACACGGCACGGCAGATGACATGGCAAAATCTTTTGAAGAAAGAAAGAAATAAAACTAATTAACAATGTCTGTTAATTTTTTCATAAATTAAAACTTTTATTTTTAAATCATATGTAAGTAATATAAACTTACCGGGCACGTTTAACTGCCCATATTATAGTTGTAAGAAGTGAGGGCGGTTAGGTATGCCGCAGAGTAGGTGCCTAATTTCGAGATAAAAACAGTGTGACAGGAAACATATTTTCCAAACGACAAACTGCAATTCTTATCGATAGTCTGAAAATGTTAAGGTTACGTCACTAGTTAACACACACATTGACAAGCAGAGTTTTTGGCGGGAGTTCGTGAGATACGTTTGGAGTCCGTTTATTTTATCGAATTTTTATTGTTTATAGTGATTTTTGGGTCGTAAAAGTGGTGTTATTTTGCGAAACAAAGTGTCGTGCGAGTGAACAATATACAGTTCGGTGAAATAACATGGTGTATGGGTCGTAACCAAGAAAAGTGGACCGTGAATTTTGCGCGGGAATACGGGAACAGTTCACCTCTTACTTGGGGACTTCTCTACATTCCTCAATCTTTTGACTGTCTCCAAAAACTCCATCAAAGCGTTAAAACGTCTAACATCAACGTTTTAATGCAGAAATAAAGACAATATTACTAAAGAATTGGCTGTATGAACAAGTGTCCGAGGCCGTTAAACTTATTAAAGAAAAAAACACACTGACAGCTGTCAGTCGATCTCACGGATTTAAATATTAACCTGGATTGAGTACTTCCATATCTCATATTTTCAAATGTGCACTCTAAAACAATAGAGCTAAGATTACTTTTTCTCTGTCAAATGGAAAAGTAGGAAAACGAGCCAAGCAGATAACTAAAATAGTAGTGTGTCCTTGTCTAGCAAGTATGTTATGGAGAAGGGTGTCCACTATAGTAATTTATGATAATAAGTTTTTTTTTTAATTTCGAAATGACGGGGTTTTTTTTCACTGTCTAAAATTGCATATTTTGATGGTGGTTGTTTAAAAATGATGGCTTATTAATTAATCCTCAAAAAGTGTGATATTATTATTGTGTAGTAAAATAATTATTTGTGATCTAAACATGAATTCAAATATTAATTAAAAATCATTACTTTAAGCCACTGCTGGGACTTGAACATGCAACCTCATAGTGAGTGATGTGTGAAGCATTTTTCCAATTATATAAAAATATTTAGTTAGATTTTACTCTATGTGTATTTTATTGCTGTACAGGATGCCTAAGGATGATCTGTTGCTGGAAAGTGGAAAGAAACCTGGCAAAAAATATTTGTTACCCACCAATAACAACAAATTTTTTCGAAAAATTATCAATTTATATCCACATTGCTTAAATGATATTCCTCATCATCCAGTACAATCTCTCACTACTGAATCAAGACACGAACTAATGAAAAGTTTCGCAAACAGATAATTAAGCCTAAGATTAAAAACGTACGCCAACGAAGATACTCTTAAAACGAAGGGGAAAAAACTGACGATGCGACAACGGCTGCATGTAATAATTTTATACAATAATGTTAACATTTCTAATAAATTTTTTGTCATGTCGTTCGGTCCTAAACGAGTTTACTACCACATCAACTTAACGATCCACTGTAACTCTCCTATTTCACAATAGTAAAGAACATTACCTAATTAAATCAAGATAAACAGCATGGCCTAGCAGGTGACTATTAGTGCTTAAAATCCGTTTTTAATACAATAAGTATTTATCAATCCAGTAAGGCTATCCGAGAAGATTATATTTTATGGACACCGTATTAGAAAAGGAGGCACTTCTACTTTCGAACCTCTCTCTCAGCTCGTTATTTTTGAGATACTGCGCAGTCCAGCTTAAGTGTAGGTTCTTGGTTGATCTACTTGTATATATTTTTTTTAGTAAGTTTATTTAACGGCCTCGGATACTTGTCCATACAGCAAATTCTTTAGTAATATTGTCTTTATTTTTGCATTAAAACGTTGATGTTAGACGTTTTAATGCTTCGATGGAGTTTTTGGAGACAGTCGAAAGATTGAAGGAATGTAGAGAAGTCCCCAAGAAAGAGGTGAACGATTCGCGTTCCCGCGCAAAATTTACGGTCCACTTTTCTTGGTTACGACCCATACACCATGTTATTTCACCGAACTGTATATTGTTCACTCGCATGACACTTTGTTTCGCAAAATAACACCACTTTTACGACCCAAAAATCACTATTAAAAATAAAAATTCGATAAAATAAACGGACTCCAAAGTCTCCAAACGTACTCACGAACTCCCGCCAAAAACTCACTTGTATATTAAATCTATCAAAGAGTAAAATAACTATACCAATGGAAATCTATGGTATAACATATTATGTTTATACCGCGACCAACTTATAAAACGTAAATATTTGAAAGAGGAACATTTCTGACTGACAAAGTCCGTTAAAGGATATAATTTTTTTTACTATGGAGCTTGGTACTAAAATAAAAACTCCATGAACATGGCACTGATTTATACTAGGTGAAAGAATTAATTTTTACAAATCCATGGATGACTGATTTATTAATTTAAAGACCTCCGTTTTTTATTTATTCATTAAAAATAAAAATGTGTTCAAGCCGCCGAGACTTCATGTGTCCAATGAAAACTAGTTTAGTTAAGTTATGAGGGAACAGATGAACATCCATACAAGATGCATATCCATATACACACGGCGGCACATCAGACTATACATATTGACCTTGAGACCGCCATTATGCCCTACGCACGTAATAAAAGCTGTTTTTATCGCAGTCCAACTGTTTAACTTGATGTGCTGTCGAGTGTACATACATACATACATAGGTCAAAATTTTAATTGATATTTTTTATAAAGACGGATGTCTAAAAATCTTACAGCCATGCAGAACGATAGCTTTTAGTATCTAGATTATAGTTGTATATAAACTGCGTTAGTTCATTTAATTTGTATTTAAGTAAGTACCAAAAATAATTAGGTACTTAGAATAATAACTTATTCTAAGATTAGGTATGTCCTTTGTCAGCTTTTTTGTCAGAAATCGATCCGTTCGTTATCCAAATGTAACATGTCCGAAAGACTTAACTTAGTAAAGGAAAAGCAACTCTTTTTAGGGTTCCGTAGCCGAATGGCATAAAACGGAACCCATATAGATTCGTTAAGTCTGTCTGTCCGTCCGTATGTCACAGCCACTTTATTCTGAAAGTATTAGTATTACACAGTTGAAACTGAATGGATAGGTGTATCCTGTTGACCGCTTTACGACTCTCATACAAAAAATAAAAACAAATGATATTTAAGGGGGGCTTCCCATACATAGAACTAAAACATTTTAAACAACAGCAAACATAACTTTGTCCTTCATACAAACACTATGATAAATCAAGTTATTTTTGCAGTCAATTAAAAAGTGCAAGTGAGTGACCCCTAATTAAGTTAAAGTTGGCACGGAACCCTCAGTGTGGGAGTCCGACTCGCACTTGGCCGGGTTTTTTTTTGCTATCTAAGACAAACGATGACAACAAGAGTTGTCAACAATAGCTACAAATTATGGATGTATAATTTCCAATAAAGAGACGGATACGGATGCAGGGATGAAATAATTTCGGATATTAAATCATTTTAGTACGTTAGTTAGTTTCGGAATCCTACACTGCGCGTGGGGCCCATCATGCACTTGGCGGTTTTTCTGACCTAAATTGATTCAATGTTCTCAAATTTGCAAGCTATCGAAAGACCTAAATTTAAGTTCATTAATATTCTTAAAAAGCTGTGGACGCAGCTTAGTTTCTTCGTCATCATAATCTACAAACAAAGTATTGCCAAATCCTCAATTCGGTGTTAGGTAACAGAAAAACATCAATATATAACTTAGGTTTTATTAAAAAGTTTTTACATAGCTTCTATTAGTAGGTACATATAACATCTTTCTTTTAATAGTCTAATCTAAAAGTATAATTATTTCAAATTTACTGCATTGTGAAGTAGACGCAAACAAAACATAAAACTTCTTATTTTCGTGAGCCACAAATACCTACATGAGAAATATTTACAAAATGTTACTAAAATTATGTTTAATCTCGAGGTTGGATTATTTTAACTCTGACAAAACTTAGACGTAACAATTTAGAGTCATGTTTTTGGACTTGTATAAATTGTAACATGTTCTTCAAATTGGTATTTATTGTGTAAAATGAGAATAAGTGCTTTGGTAACATAATTTATTTACTAGGTAAAATCACATGCAGCACAATACTAGGTGTTCGAGTTAGCTGGCGCAACAGCTTTTATAAACGTCATTGCTATTCTCGAAGAAAATACTGTATAATTTATATTCGAGGTTCATAGGCAATATCATAGGGAAAGAGTATATTTCTTTCCCTATGGTAATATACTACAGTATGCCTAGTCTAATTTCGAGATGATAGCGTTAGTGTACTCGCTGCATTTTCCGTTGCCTCCTAGGTCACCGGTGAGACTCTTGCCCTCACGGAGAACTGCATAGCAGGCGTTTTGGACCCGGTCGGCGTGCTCGTTAAGCTGCAGATGCCTCAGCATCATAATAGCGGACAAAAGAAGAGCGGTAGGGTTCGCCATGTCCTTGCCAGCGAGATCGGGAGCTGTGCCGTGCACCTGGTGAAATACAAAGCTCGTAAATAACTAGCAAAATTATTCTTGACACATTTGTAATTTTAAAAGTTAAAATAATGGGTGTTACTTATTGGTTTGGCACCTAGGTTTTCATTTTTAGTTACCGACTCATATTATTTTATTCGCCTTTTCTTTTAGTGGAAGAAGATTGAACCATGAATTAACGCTGAAATAAATTATTAACATTATACCAACCACTTACCAAGCAGTTATTACTAATGCAATTTTCCATTTGTGAAAATTAATTTACCTACTTAAATTAATTAATAAAAAGCAATAGTCTGTCCTGCTTCAGATCCTGGTCAGGCAGGTCCACCACTATAGAAGGTTTGCCATTTCTATATTTGGTAAAGACATCCGCCTTTTTCACCTTACAACGCGAGGCCCGTACAATACTGTACCTACATACGTATTTATCAGTCTCTTTCAGATACACGGCCTAGAACGCACTAGGGCTAGCCGCAATGCGACACGGTTTGGTTTTACATGAAACCGCATAGCGCCTGGCCAGTGACAGTGCGTTTAAAGAATGCAGTTTCATATAAAACTAAGAAACTTGCCGCGTGCAGTACGGACTACGGTATACCGCATGCGGCTAACCGGATAATGGCCGGTTCTAGGCCTAGGGCTCTAACACACGAACAGCAGTTTGCTGTCGTATGTGACTGCAGCCGACGTAAAGGCGTATTCATGTAGAAAGCTGGTTACCGGCACCGATCTGCCAGCGCTTGTCGGAATCGGTCCGCGCAGGTAGCCGGCGCAGGCAGTCTCTATACTTTGTGGCGAAGCAACGCCGATGAACGCTGAACGTCGCCGACAAATTCCGAACTGCTCCGATAAGCGCTGGTAGGCCGGCATTCATTTCCTACCTTATTTGCAAGAGAACATCACTGAGCAAGTAATCAACCTATTGCCAGCCAGCTTCTGCTTATACCCGCTTGGTTTATGTAGAGGTTATCTGACAGTACCGATAAGCGCTGGTAGATCGGCGCCTGTAGCCAGCTTTTTATGTGCATGCGCCCTAAGAAGCCGGCAGCTAGCTGTCGCGTCGTCGTGCTGCCGACGCGTGTCGGCGGCTGCCGCTTGTTGATGTCGACAGCTAGCCTCCTTGACAGTCGATTGCATTAAAATGAGTTTATTATGAATTCAAACAATTATGGGATCGAATCCTAAAAATTATGAGTCTTCAGTATATAAGTATGAGTCTTGTCTTGCTTCGCTACGCTAATGCTTTTACGCGTAATTGTAGCTCAGCAAGATTAGAGTATATCAAAAAGAAGCTATAGAAATTTGGAGAAGTAGGTAATGTTTTTCAAGAGTATGTATGAATATATTTTATGAATCATTGTGGATTATAACATTATGAGGTGTCGTTACAGATTGGCTATTTAAGTCACCGTGTCGACAGCATGCGCGGGCAAGTAGACAGCTAGCTGTCATCAACGTGCTGCTCTTGTGTGAGAGCTCCTATGTAGACATTGTTGAGTGAGAGAGACAGATGGAGTCGAATATTTTTTTGCAAGAGCAAATGCCTCAGTGACGATCTGGCCCTCCATCACGTCTCGATGAAGACGGACCGTGTATCACTTTTGGTTCCTGGCGCGCCTGAGCTCGAATTAATATTCCCAAATTATAATGCGACTACCACATCTTCGCCAATTTGATAAAATTATAGGATAAAATAAACAAAACATTATTTCGGAATGTATTTTATTTAGCTGGGACTATAAACATCAAAATTCGTGTTATACAGCGTTTAGTGTACTTGGACTAAGTATGTTAAATAAAAGTCGTTCCTACATTATACTTTATTGTCAGATAATAATCTGGGCACATTAAACTTAATAATACAAATAAATACCACGCATTAACTTAATAAACTCATACGCAAGATAATTAAGCAAATTAGTGCATATTAATAATATTATCACAAAAATTGAGGAACTAAACGCAAATTATCACTAATAAAATTCAAAATAATTTAAAAATACTAAATCCAAAGATGAAAATGAAAACAGTGTGTAAACAATGGTAACATTGATTTGAATGATTAAGCATATAAGCGATTTTTATGACAATATAAATGAATAAATATTTGTACCTAAAAAAACTATCCTAGGTAAAAAAAAACATCACAAACAATACTCGCTAAATGAAGAATTATTGGCATTTTTGGTAACATTTTTCATACCATTTTTTTCAATAGAAGTTTGATTTCACGCGAATGCTGTTTCACGAATATAATAATAATAATTATGAATAATAAACACAACAGCAAAAGTTAGTTATAACTTAAGTTGTAACCCCCGTATTTATAAAGAAGTAATTACTTATTGCTTAAGAAAGTCATAACTTAAAGTGTTCATACCTAGTGCTTAAGTGAAAGAAATTGGTTACCATTAATAGTCATATTATTTGGCTGGAAATGCTAACTTTTGGTAGTTACAACTTATTATAATTTCTTGATTAAGGCATACAGATTGTCTCTCAAGTAATTACTTGTAGTCAAGTAATTACTTTTACTTGTTTATAAATACGGGGGTAAGACTAACTAACTACACAATATATTATATAACTTTTAAATGATATTAAGAGATAAGTGATATCAATATTTGTAACATTAAAGAAAGATTATTCATGTTTTTATTAACTTATTCTTGTACATACTTAAGATATTCTTTTATTTTTCTTTATCAAAATTTTTACTCTAGCCTTATACACTTTATTCTTTAGGATTTTATCTTTTAATTTAATGTAAAGTCTATAAGATTCACCAAGTGTTCAAAGTATCTCATATAATATGAACATGGTACATAATTGTAGAGAAAACTTTAAATTAAAAAAAAAATTACATACTTAAGTATATATCGAAGAAATATCAATTGTTTAATAGCCTGCGCAGACGATGGATTTTAGTACGCGGACTTTTTTATCCGCTAAAATAGGTCTTGCAACTGTATCGAGTAACGCAAACGAGGGATTAAAACTACCGCGTACAAAAAGTCTCCCGAATTAGCGAGGACATGCAGAGAGCGGACCGGACAAAAGTACGGGAGAGTCCCTGAAAATAATAGAACTCGGGTGACTAGGCGAAGCAACGCATATGGCGGACTTTTATTAAGTCCGCGTTGTGCGCTCGAGTGACGTACGTATGCACGACGATAAACGAACAAATGATCGCAAATATCAACGGAATATTAGGTGTATATTAGGTGTGCGTTGAGTCCGCGGTAAATCTGCGACGGACTTTTTATTCGCGGAGCGTACTTTTTCTCCGCCGCGGAGAAAAGTCCGTCGTCTGCGCAGGCCATAAACTTTAAGTATTTTTTAATAATACATATGTAGGTATTTTAATATTTATGATACTGTGCGAATTCAAAACACTCAATTGTCGTTACATAATAATATAATAGATTTCAATATGATGATGGTAATCTTTATCTTGAATTAGAAAGAAAAAAATGACACAAAGTAACATACAATATTGTTAGAAAAGCTATGATTAGAATTATTAATAAGAAACATTTACAGATCTATCTATGATCCTACAGCTAATGTTGGAATGTATAAACAGTTAAATAAAAGATGTTTTAATTTTTTTAGTAACACTTGTGAGCTGTCATGACTATAAATAGACTAAATCTAAGAATGCTTATGGTACGAAATGTTACATTATAGTCAACAATTTAATCTATCAATTCAACTAGTTTGCCACTGTGTTACACCGAAGGAATTGTCATTTTATTTTTATAATACTTTCTTTGCACCAAAATCCAAATGCTGGGGGACGCAAGTTCTCTAAATTAGTGGTCACTTGGTGCTAAATAGCTAAATCGATTATTTTCCCCGCGGGCAGATCGATTTACTGCCTGTATCACTACCAAAACATATGGTATTACTCGTATTACTTGAAACTTTTTATTATGAACCTAACGCAAATGATGAAAAAGTTAGTTGGTGATTACACCAACTCGAAACTGGAAGAAATGAAAGTTATTTATTATACGTAACTTATGTAGGTAAGTATTACAGGCCGCACAAAAAGTATAAAGCTCTCTCGCTTGGTAATAATGGCACAAACTTTGCTCATTTCACTGCGCTACTGTCGCCTAATTTTCAATCGACGTACTACTTATTTTAGGGCCGATTACAAAAATCGGTTATCAAAATGGTAATCTGACCAAAAAAATGGCCCAAAAAAAAATTTTCAAAATCGATTGTTCTACTAAGAATAATTTCGCTGCAACAAAAGAACCACAATAAGTCACCTGTATATCGAATATAGAAGCGAGTGACAACGTTAGTATGTGTGTAAGTTTACAGCCGTCAGTGTGGAAGCGTCTCAAAGTGTCGTGGGACACCCGTTGGGATGAAATTCGATACCAAAATCATACTCTTGTAAACACACATTTAGAAAAAAATATAGATGCACTCTATGGTAAGTGTCGTGACGATCAAGGTCGGTTACAAGGTGTGAGAATAGTAACTTCGTTTTAATCATAATACAATAATTTACATTATATTTTTGGATTGTGGGGTAAATTTACAACAATATTAACTTGGTTAAAAATGTTGAGAATTTTTTTGATGTGATTAATTTAGCTGACACGTGAAAATACTATATAGGTAATATGGAATTCTCGAAAAATCTTATTCTCTCAGTATAACATGTTATCTAATGATAATTAAGCCGCACAACTTACACAACTTTAAGTACTCGATTTCTTCAACATCATGCTCCTACTGTTTTCGGCTATAGGACTACATTTTTGGCATCAACTACCAACACCTAGACCATTTATAAACCGATGAAAACTCCCCTGCTGCTTCTTAATTTAAGTTTTTGATAATTTCGTTAGTGTAGGCTGTGCAGGAGCTGCTCCCTCCCAGATCCTCGGTGAGCACGCGGCCCTCCTTGAGTACGGTGAAGCAGGCGGTTTCTATGTTGTCGGCGTGCTGCGGCAACTTGATGTGACGCAACATCATGACAGCGGAGAGCAGAAGGGCTGTGGGATTGGCCTTGTCGAGGCCG
Source organism: Anania crocealis (assembly GCA_949315895.1). Lineage (NCBI taxonomy): Eukaryota > Metazoa > Arthropoda > Insecta > Lepidoptera > Crambidae > Anania > Anania crocealis. Next base: position 20,385,083 of record OX438879.1, on the reverse strand, counting down.
GCGATGGCGGGCGCTGTGCCGTGTACCTGTGGGACCACCGACGTGCAGTTAGCGGGGATGTGTGGTAAGTTTGAAAGCGGAATCGTGTACTTGTCTTGGCTTTTATACTAAATACCTTATTGAGATAAATCTTGTGGTCAAATACAGCAACTGTCTACATAAAAACTTTATTTATAGATAAGACTCGTTTCATCTTTTTTAAACAAGACAAGGGCACGATCCAAATACGATAATATGGTTAAGAGGTCCGAAAATGGGTAGCACGGAATTACGTACTTGCAACAAAATGCTGACGTAAACATAATCATTCCAGATTTTTTTTTAAAGGAATATTCACATTTTCATTTCGTTTTACAATGTCATGCAAGTACATAAATTACAGTACATAAATCCGGCAACTGGTAAGATGTTAAGACCACTTAGATATTGGGACAAGTACTACCTGGAAGTAAAGGTAAATCAGGTAACACTTTTTAGTGACATGCTAAAACATTTAATGTACACAAAGTGGTAAACATCGAGATGAAATTTTAGAAGTAGTAAAAGAAATTGTGATCTTCAGCTTTCGTTTTGTTTTGCATATATTACATAAATAAAATACGTGAGAACATATTATTACAGATACCTACAAAAATATTGTGTTTCAATAAGAAGTGCATAAAGAGTAAAAATAACATCTAATATTCTGTTGATATTTGTTTGACTTAGTTTGCCGTCGGACAGTTTAAAAATATTTTTTTTAATATTGTATTGCAGTACAAATTTTTAAAGATAAAAATGAATCGTTTAACTTTTTTTTTTTTTTTGGACAACTTATAAACTTATATAAGATATATATTATTGAATTTTCAAACATTAAAAAAAAATATTTAAACAACAATAGGAAGATATAGGCTTGGTGTTTACAGAACAATAAACAAGGCCACATACATCATTCACAACGATTTTATGACACCATGCATGTTAATTTATTGAAATTGTGAATTGGTACAACATTTATTCAATATAGACAACTTCCATATTTGACAGCTCAAAGACGTGTCATCTTTTACTCAGTTAGGACTCACAAAGGAGGTGACAATAATGTTAATAACTGTCAGATTTGGAATCAGTTTGACAAGTTTAGTTAGACACACAATGCCCACACCTAGGTTAGTTTTAATAATCCTGAAGTAGACTTACATATCATACATTTTGAATGCGGTTGGCACACTAGGACGTCGCCGAAAAGTTGCATCCACTCAAGTACAAATGCCGTTCAATAAATCGTTAATTTTATTTGTAAATCAATTCATTATTTGATCCCGCAACTGTTAGATATTTTATTGTTGTATACAATATACATATGTACCTGGTTATAACATAATAATAAAAGTATAATAATAATACATGTTACTTAAAAGTAAAGGTTTTGGTGCTTTATAACAAAGTGTGCTGTAGGAAGAATATAATGATAAGTTGAAACATTTTGATTACCGAATATTTTTCACCGCTTGATAAACTAGTTTGCGATTGCTTGTTAATGTAGAAGTAACTTTAATCCTACTGGTCGACTTCTTTCTCGAGAACCGAGCTTGCAAAATTCTGGTAGAAACTCACTAGGGTAAAGCTGCTTTCTTAAAATTCTCATTTTCTGTTGTGTTTTTCATCACACTAGATCGGTAAACCCATAGATTGAATATAGTGCTGTTAGATTGGCAAAGAGACAAAATATAATGCAGCCATATGATAGAACGAGATAGATACACAAGACCGTTCACGTACACGCTATGGACCCGTAGTGTTTTTCTGAGTTCTGACGTCTGTCACGGGCAACACAATATTCCCTTTAGTCTTACTAATTTCAGGTTTATCATTGTTATAGTGTTGAGTTGATGTATTTGTTACATGTTCAGTACCTGGAAGTAACTCATCTAAAAAAGGGAACCGACATAATTGTACATTTCACACGTAAGTACAATCGCGACTATCAGCAATAAAATGCAATGTTTCAGAGCTTTGACTAAAGTTTTGTATACTAATTGATAAGGTATTTTCATCAGAGCGAGGATTTGAATTCATAAGAATTCAATTAAAAATATTATCAAATACGTGAATTTCAGCAATTTATAACGTCACTTTTGTATTTTAGTGATTGACATTGTCGATGACATCTTATCGACATTTCATTAGCTGACACATTTCATCATAGATTTAGGATACAAGTAGATCGACTGACAGCCCAAAAATGCGTGACCAGTTTTGACATGTCAATGTGTGTGTTAGCTAGTGACGTACCTTTAACATTTTTAGACTATCGATAAGAATTGCAGTTCGTCGTTTGGAAAATAATGTTTACTGTCACACTGTTTTTATCTCGAAATTATGCACCAACTTTGCGGCATACCTCACCGCCCTCACTTCTTACAACTATAATAGTGGGCAGGTAAATGTGCCCGGTGAGTATATTTTGTACATATGATTAAAAAATAAATAGTTAAAATTTATTAAAAAAAATAACAGTCATTGTTAATTAGTTTTATTTATTTCTTTCTTCAAAAGATTTTCCGGTGTCATCTGCTGTGCCGTGTGAGCTCATCAATTACAGTAAGTGAAAAAGTACAAGTTAACAAAATCTGAACAAACATTTACATTTTGATGAATCAATCCCTGATTATAGACCTTTACAAGATTATCTTAGTTATGTTATGTTAGACGACCTCCGTGGCGGAGTGGCGTACACACCGGTTTTCAAGGTGTCGCCTGCTCCGAGGTCCCGGGTTCAATGTAGAAAAATAAGTGTTTTTCTACATTTTCTCGGGTCTGGGTGTTTGTGGTACCTTCGTTGTTTCTGGTTTCCAAAATACGAATGCTTTAAATAGTTATTCAAATAGGGATCAGAACAATGTATGTGATGTTGTCCACATTTAATTAAATTATGTTTAATTAATGATTAGTATTAAATTATGCGTCAAAATTCAATAAGTTTGCGTATGTGATTCCTTACAGTTTCCTTCTTCAAATTGTTAAGTTGTCATTCATTTGAGACGCTAAACGTTAAATAACATCAAATTTCTCCGGAAACATTCGAGATAAATGTCGACAATAGTATCGATAAATTTGAGTCAAGCTCTAGCGTACATGTAAAATATTTCGATGAATTAATTATCCACCAAAATAATGTAAATAATCAATACATAGAACTTTATCTATACAAAATATTAGAAGGAACAAACGGATTGAAGTAATTTCACATTTACAACATAACAACAAGATCAAATTCAACAAAAATAACGCGTTTTTACGATGACGACATTCTACGTATTTACCTGTGAAATGAGCAATTATCTGGATTATTTTTGTGATTGACTCCACAGGCACTCACAGAACATGTGACCATTATTAAATAAAATTATATTTACTTTAGATAATCTATGATGTACTTACTAGATAATTCCATAAAATGTTGAAGCTTATATCGCATATGCCACTGGATGTCACTCTGTCAATTAACGGCCATTTCCAATAACCTATCTATCTTCAGTTTTGGCATATCGGAGATAGAAAATAACTTCTGTCTTTGTTTGTCTGGACGGCAAAAACAGAGATAGAAACTGTTTCCTATCTCCGATATGCCAAAACTGAAGATAGATAGGTTATTGGAAATGGCCGTAAGACTGATCACAAAACGAAAAGATCAGTTTTCTCTTTCTATCTTGCCAGATTTCCATAAGAGGTTTTCTTCTATCTCGCAGGCTTTGTCCGTCTATTATATTCTACGTTTATGCATTTCACATTGTATTCCGCATACAGCCTAATTTGTTGATATACGTTAATAAAACCGGCCAAGTGCGAGTCGGATTCGCGCACGAAGGGTTCCGTACTAAAAAGGCCAAAATAACGGGTTTGTTGTATGGGAGCCCCCCTTAAATATTTATTTTATTTTGTTTTTAGTATTTGTTGTTATTGCGGTAACAGAAATACATAATTTGTGAAAATTTCACCTGTCTACGAGTAGCTATCGCGGCTTTTGAGATACAGCCTGGTGACAGAGCGACGGACAGACAGCGAAGTCTTAGTAATAGGGTCAGTTTTTACCCTTTGGGTACGGAACCCTAAAAATGGCTGAAAATGATTAATACAAAAGAATGGACGCCTAATAAATATTCGAGCATTTGCAGTTTACATTTTGACCCTAAGTGTTTTTCACACAGAAGCGTTCAGCCTGTAAAATTACGTTTTGGATCAATCCCGTAATTTATACATTAAATATATGTATATTTTGTGTACTTTTGTAATGTGTAATTGAAAAATAATATCAGTGTTATTCCAACTTTTGCGATCGCGATCGCAAAATGAGGCATAATTGTAAAATACTGGCAAGTAACGCTTACGATATTTTTACAATAAATTGATTTTGTTGGGGGATAATTAAATATAAAACAAAAAACATACTTATTTACTTGCGTTTTTTTTTCTTCTTATCATAGGTACTAAATAAGTCACCTGAGTCAACGTAAACTGTGTCGATTGAATCGATATCGAAAGCAAGCAGGCAATGCAGTACCTGCACTATTTATCTCACGCCACATGCTCACTTTACGCACACTAGCGTAACATAGTTTTTGTCTCAATTTCAATCTATCTTATTCAATCTCATCAATTGCCAATCTATCTTATATATTAAATCTATGGGTAAACCTGCGCAAAGCGAAGATACATTTTTTTACTGTGTAAATGTGCTCCAGTTGGCAGCTAAAATGTTTTGATTCAAATAAAATCTTCGATATTAGTACTCGTTGTATCGACATGAAATACCCAACTAATTACTCACTCCCATAACAGAATTTCTTCGTGTGTTTTATTTCACCAGTATCTCGATGTCCCAACCAAATCCGAAACACAATCATATCCTTTAAAAAAAAAATTAAAAATCAAGTAAGACAAGTGTTAACGTTGTTTGTATATTTTGTACTCACAGACTCGAAGAGCGCCCCGTTCTTGCCGATGTTGCCGGACGGGGTGAGGCCCAGACCGCCAACCAGTCCAGAGCACATGTCCGACATAATGTCACCGTACAAGTTGGGCATGACCTAGAAGTTGTTTTCTCATTAAAATACCTTTGTGAACAGTGTAACAAGAAGCGGTTTATAATTTAATAATAGTTGTAATTATTCAGTTTCGATAATATATTATTATGATCTACCAGGATGATTTATGGGTAAAGTACGAACAGAACATTTCAACCTTTCAGTCAGGTTACTCTGAGCCAATTTCAAAAATACATAAATCAGGTTGAAAGCAACACAACTTTTGCCTAACCATAGATACATAGTCTTTGAATGTGCAAGATTCATCACGTTTTTGCCAAGCAAGGGATATCTGGACTTAGATTCCGAGAAATCCAAAGATGAATGCTTACTTTTGAACGAATATTTATGGACTATAAATAAAATACTATAAACGTATAAAAATAAAAGACCAACTGTTATTTTCACATCATCAGCAGCAGTCGTCGGTGGCACTCTTCCAATTGCAACAATGTTTGTGGTGGTAGTGTTACGTATTCGTTGACGTCACAGAGTACGCGTGTATTTGTACAAATGTCAAGCACTCGCATTATTACTCGTATATACAAAACAAAATCAAATTTTTTAGGCTAGCCTCGTTCATACAATCGAAACCATAAGTCAGATATAAGAAAACCCTTTACCAAAATACGTTCTACTGATAAGTTAAATGTGAAAGTTTGTGAGTATAAATTTACAGATGTATACACGTTTTTTACTCTTTCACGCTAAAACAACTTAACGAATATGAATGAAATTTGGCACGGTGTTAGTTTATTGGCTGGAATAACATATTTTACACAACTTTTAATCCCGAGTAAAGGTACGGTCTCCCGTGCAACTACTAGTCTACAATAAATACTCTAAAATATTTTTACTTACTAGCACGTCGAATTTGGCGGGGTCTTGTACCATGTTCAGGCACACGGTGTCGAGGTAGCGCTCCTCGAACTTGATGTCAGGGTACTTAGTGGCCAGGTCGCGGCAGCACCTCAGGAACAGACCGTCCGACATACGCCTGGGATTAGACAATAGTTATACTAAAAGCATCGTCTATTGCTATCTTCTGTAATCTCAAATCATACTTAAATATTTGACTCTAATGAAAATTGAAACCCAATATTTCATAAATTGACCTTTGCATTGAAAAATTATGTCCAACATATTTTTGTAAGAGCTATCGAATGGCATCCATATATATCTAAGGGATATATAATATATCCCTTAGATATATATGGATGTACCTACTATATTACCCATTTATATTTTTTGCAACAATTTATCTTAACACTTTGGTAGCGTGATTAATATCTAATTCTAAACGGCATGCCAGCGTGTTCATTACGAAACTCTAAAAATTAAGACACATAGTTTACCCTGCAGAAACAATTTTCAAAAAGGCGGCATACACTTCTTGCTAACTACAATTATAAAGGACGATTACATATTTTAGCTGGCATTGTTTTACGCATACTCTCTCACTTATGTGAACTGAAGTAATTGACGACTTCTATTAGCATTAATAATTGAGAGCATCCAATGTACTATGTACTTGGAGTTTGTAGATATATAGTATTTTGTATGGGAATTTGAAATTCAAAATTCAGACATTTAAGTTAATGGTTATACCAAATGTATGTCACAATAAACTACAAAATAAAATTTTAACTAGAAACCGATTTATGCAAGACTATTTTGTAAGATCCAGCATAATTTGCAGAGATACAGAGAGTTTATTTGCATTAGCATATGCTGGTCGTTTACTTTGTCTTTGGCATAATGATGGGTGAGACATCTTGTATTAATGATAACTTTAACACAAGTAACTATCTCCTTGACTTTAACTTAGTAATTACAGCCAGCCAACATTTTCTCAATAGTGGCAGACATAGGCTATTATTATGTTAGTCTTTCACTGGCTGACTATTCAGCTCAACTCAAATGTTGTTGGCCTAGTTTAATCACAATCTAGGCACTTATTTAGCTGGTCACATAGCTCCATCTGTATCAAATGTCTAAAATGTGTCAGTCTATGTGTCTACAGTAGTAGCCGCTACTCACATGATGTTGGCCTTGTGTACGGCGGTGACCTTCTTGCGCTTATTGTCCCTAGCGAACTGGAAGGCGAACTCGGCGACGCGCTTGCTGGCCTCTTCAGTGATCAGCTTGATGGACTGCACCACACCATCAACGATCTCATGCTCGATGCCGGAGTACTCGCCCTCTGTGTTCTCCCTTATGGTGACCACGTCCACGTTGTCGTATAGCGTTTTAATACTGAAAATATGGTTGGAGTTAGATGATTGATAATTAACATTTCAGACAGTTGACAAGCAGACACAATAGATAGCAATATACTTATGCCGGATATGAGACCACTTAATAGCTAAATTGATAACTGTACCGTTTACAAGCTTTATATGATGCAGCAAAAAACGTATGTTTGAAAAGAGACTTGGCTTATTATTGTAAAAGTCTGCAGTCCAATTTTGCCACTTTAAGTGTAACTATTAACATCTTTTTTTTTAAAACATTAAAATAAATAGATATAACATAATCTTTCCCTTAACCCTTTCAAATCTGTTTCATCTTTCCTCTACCTGAAGGATGTCTGGTAGAGATCGCTGCAAGCGATAAGACCGCCTAAATTGTACTAATCTAAATCTTACTCATGTGTTATTTTTCAATTTTATGGTGTGCAATAAAGTGTATCTATCCTCTTGCCCCATTGCCGTATGATAATACGTATGGTAAGAAAGACTAGTCTGGTGTAATAAAATAAACAGTGAAATGTAACAACGTTTTATCTCATTTACATAAACAAGTATTAAACAAATAAGTATTTCATACATGTCGGATATACCTGCTTTGTTCTGGTGATGAATTTGACACCAAGCATAGAGCATACTTAAATAAATCTACTCACTTATAGGATTAAGAGCATAGTGCTCCAAAATGTTGCATAATGGACATTAATGGATATGATAGTCGTGATTTCTTATTCATATTTGGTAGCTTATTATTACAGACGTTTTGTTACTGTTTTTTTTTTGTTACAGTTTTTCCTTATTTTAACTAGCAATCCCTAAATTAATGCGCACTAACGGGACTGTTGACTGAGATCAAAGTTGGTCTCACTTTAATTCGAAGAGAAAATTTAACCCCTAAGGGAAAATATAGGGTAAGCAGCCTTAAGGAAATTAAAAAATAACCTTTCAACATTTTGTTTTATTATACCTGACTTTAATAATCCATCTGCAATAACAGTGATTGGATTACTTATCGTTATCAGTTTTCTTTTTGTTTATAAATTGGGTCTAATCTTGTTTATTTTTTATTTAAAGATATCTAACATGAATCACGTACTATCCTATCATCACTAGGCTTTAGATAACATTACTATTGATGATACATTGGAACGATAAATACTTCACATAAAAAAATATATTATGTAAGCAAAATAAACGTTTTATTTATTGTAATTAAATATTTTACACTTATTAATATAAGATTATTGTTTTCTGATGATGACGATTAAGGTCCGTCGACCATAGACTGGGCCGAGCACTGTATGTAAAATACATTATCATTAAAATTAATATTATTACTCGCTGATCCGGCAATTTTGTTCAGCCATTTTAATTATCAAAGAATGGAATCACAATTAAAACTTCTTTACAACTTTAGGTAGAAAGCTATCCAATAAAAAATACATTAAAGTTAGTTTGTCACTGACAAGGTGGGCAGCAGCTTGCCTGACAAGACAATCTTAGTAAAGGTTTGTGAAACATTTGTATATCATATTGGTTTATCTATCCATATATCTACAAACTAAAACGCACGTCTAAGATATTACCTAATCGACTATGCATTAACATGATCCATTTTAGGTGCGTCAGTAATGCTTACTTACGTCTTCAGATAAGCGAAATAGTATCATTATAGTCATCAGATTAGCTATAAACTATCCTAAAAATTATAAAAAAGAAAATAGTATCATTAAAATAATTTCTTTGTCATCATAATACGAATCCATTATAATTATATTATTCCAGTATTATGTACTTATTCTTATTTTTTTTAAATTGGACTGGGAAAACCTATGACTACTTTTCACTGTCATGGCTCTATATCGCTGCTACGATTGAAATGAAAATCTTATCGACAAACTTGACCCCATACAGAACTTCTGGGATACGAATACTTTTTGGTCTGCTGAAGTATGACCGAACTTCAATGGCTCATGCGACTAAGGTGTGATTTACATATATCCTTGTGACAATAGGCTAAGGCAAAACGCGCAGTCTCAGTTCACAAAGGACCGGAGGGATACCGATGGTTTTTTGTGGGAATAGGAACCTTAGCCGATAAATAGGGACTATAATACGAGGGCGGGTCAATAAGTCCGTGACTTTTGGAATAAAACACAGATTTTTTTGATAAACAAATCATTTTATTTTTCAACGTAGTCTCCCTTGAGCTCTATACACTTTGTCCAACGCTTCTCCAATTTCTCAAAATCGAGGTCCTCTTGGAGTCAAATTTTTTTCCACCAAGCCATTTCCTTAGGTTTGGGAACAAAAAGTAGTCACTCGGAGCCAAATCTGGAGAATAGGGTGGATGAGGGAGCAATTCATAGCCCAATTCATGGATTTTTGCCATGGCAACTGCACATGTGTGCACCCTTGCATTGTCTTGGTGGAAAAGAACTTTTTTCTTGGTCAAATGAGGTCGGTTTTTTTTCAAATCGTCATTGAAGCGGTCCAATAAATTGGCATAATATTCCCCCTTGATTGTTCTTCCCTTTTGAAGGTAGTCAATGTGGATTATCCCACGTGCATCCCAAAAAACAGTCGCCATAACTTTATTGGCTGACAAACCCACCTTGGCCTTCTTTGGCGCCGATTCACCCTTAGAAACCCACTGTTTTGACTGTTGTTTGGTCTCTGGTGTGTTGTGATGGATCCATGTTTCGTCCACGGTTACAAAACGGCGCAAAAACTTCTCCATATTGCGATTAAACAACGCCAAACCTTCCTGTGAAGTTGTTACACGATTGCGTTTGTGGTCGACTGTGAGCAAACGCGGCACCCATCTTGCGGAAAGCTTTCTCATGCCCAATTGATCTTTTAAAATTGAAACCACTGAGCCATGCGAGATCCCTACGGCTTCCACAATCTCTTGCACTTTCAATCTTCGGTCGGCCAACACCATATCGTGAATTTTTTCGATTGTTTCGGGTGTAGAGACCTTAACTGGGCGCCCAGGACGTTCGGCATCTTCAGTGCTTTTACGGCCACGACGAAATTCAGTAAACCACTTTTTTACCATTGAAATCGATGGTGCAGAGTCCCCATAGTATTTATCAAGCCTAGCCTTAGTCTCGGTAATGGTTTTTTTTCGCAAAAAATAATGCTTAATAAGCACACGAAATTCACCTTTTTCCATTTTTTCCTCAAATTACTGGGTAGTCTGATAAAAATAGCTGTCAAACACAAACTAACTGACGCAGCAAGTTCAAATTTTGATAGGAATCAACTGACAGATACCTGTTGACAGGAGTAGTGTTGCTTTTTCAGTAAAGAGGTCAGAAATTCAAAAAGTCACGGACTTATTGACCCGCCCTCGTATCTTTATTTGGAATGCAAAAAAGAGTATTCTATCTATGTATCTCGGTAAGTACATAAATTTTTGATGTAGTCCATTACATATTAAGGTAATGGACTATCTTCAAAATGTTTTCTGTGTCACTAGCTACTTTCTCACACTTATGAAGTTTATTCTTCAATGTCAAGTATGACTTGATAAGAAGTTGTCAGCAATCTGACATAATGTAATATGAATGTCACATAGAGATACTGAAGACTAACGGGCTAACGACCGATAATTGGGTGCGTCAGAGCTGTCGAGTTTGGCGGGGGCAGACATGAATGACACAGGAAACAAAGGTACACAGTATTTTGTTTTACTTACTAAAACTTTGGAACTCAGGGTATGTACGTACATGAAATGTTTTGGCCTTTACGACCGTTTTATTACACGAACGTTGTAATGTGTTCGAAACATCAATAATACCTATGTAAAAACGAAACTTCTTAGCATCCATGGATTCACCGTGCAGTTCGTCTCGTTGCTTAAAGACTAATTGCAGTCCTCGTTACTTAAAGAATTTCAGTAGGTTCAAGAGGAATCTAATACATACAAATTAACAACATAAACATTTCTGGATAATTCGTGTGAGTTCGTAGTAAATATTTGTCTTCTTGGTTAATAGATATATTTAATGCTAATAATTTTATTAATACAAAACCGCCTGTGTTAATTTACGGATATACATATTAGCCTGTACTTAGTGTTCCTTAAACAACAGTTATAAAAACTCTATCATGGTTCAACATGTCTCAGCATACGTAAAAGCCATTCAAGTTTTGCCTACATTAAGCAGAGGTATAACAACTTTTGCCCTGATGTCCTCTGCCTAGTCAGCGAAATAAATAGTCTACTAATGACGTTACTATCGCATTGTGTCTATAAACTTAGGCAAGCATTTTGTTTATTATTTATATTGTTAATTATTGTACTGTTATTCATAAGCAAGTAATATAGCTTCATGTATTGATAACGTACTTAATATAATTAAAACCTTCGTTAGTTAAATGGTATCTTATTTGAACAAACCCTAAATAAACAAGCCCTAAATAAACAAGATATCGTCATCCATCAGTGTAAATTTGGTTGGATAGATTTCGTATTAGCACAAATGGACTCGCATACCCATCAATCAGGCATTTGTATCCTTTAGTCGCATAAAGTCCACTATATCAAAATGACCACCGTATCAAAATGGCCACTTACAAAATGCCCTACTATCAGAATGATCATTGCACCAAATTGTCCACTTTACCAAAACGCCAACTGTATCAGTATACCCACTGTATCATAATGCCAACTGTATCATAATACCAACCGTATCAAAATGCCAACTGTATCAAAATATCAACTGTCAATTTTATTAAAAGCAAGAGGTTGGAGGAATCTGTCAATACCTACAACGCAGAAAACCCTACCATAACAAATAAACCACATCACACATTTTTTTTTTTTTAATAAACAAATTAAAAAATGTGGACTACATCACATACTTACATTGTTCTGATCCCAATTTGAATAACTATTTAAAGCATTCGTATTTTGGAAACCAGAAACAACGAAGGTACCACAAACACCCAGACTCGAGAAAATGTAGAAAAACACATTTTTTCTACATTGACCCGTCCGGGAATCGAACCCGGGACCTCGGAGCAGGCGACACCTTGAAAACCGGTGTGTACGCCACTCCGCCACGGAGGTCGGAATAAGAAAAAAATACATCACTAGATCCATCATGGATCTGGCGAATGGATATTATGAGATTGAAGGGTACAATTGTGGAGGTAAAAAGGATAAATAATACGGTTTACTCAGAGGTAAAAACATGTATTAATATAATTTAATTTTAATAGATTTAATAATACTTCAGTACCATTTTTGTCGATTTTTTAACATTACATATTTATTTTTAATAACGTTTCATTGTATCTAGAACGTAACAAGGTTTTACTCATTCCATATTAAAAACTCATTGCTATGAACCTCTATATAAGCTATCTTGTAGTTTTTTATTGAATATTTTTGTACGGCGATATTAGATTATTTTTGCTTATTACAAGTGAATCCTTTTTTACCCGACTTCCAAAGGAGGAGGTGGTGGTGGGTGGACATAATAATACTATGGACATTTCAGTACAGTAGACGTTTTGATACTATAGAAGTTTGGATACAGTGGAAATTTTTATAAAGTGGACTTTATGAAGAATGGACATGATGTTACTATGGTTATTTTAATACTGTGGAAGTTTTGATACTATAGACGTTTCGATACAGTGGACATTTTGATGTAGTGGACTTTATGCGACCAAAGGATTTGTATGAATCAAACATCTTACTTCTTTTAGACGCACTTATGTTTACAGAAGCACTGGATCCTCGAAATCATGTGATTTAAATCAATTCTGGCGCGACGTTGATAACTTATCATAATCGACGAGCGTGCGAACTGATACCGCGACCGTTGGATATCAGAATGATAAATTGTCAGACTTAAGACTCCTTAAAAATGTCAAATATTGTCTAGATTTTTTATTTACATTTATTTAATAGTTTTCCAAAACAAACAAAACCTAGGAACGGTTGTAACTCTCATTTATTTTGCAGGGATTATATTAAGACCAAAAAACAAGTATATTATGTTGTACAAGAATGGTGGCGGCGCATTCCTCATCTTCGCACACGCAAGAATATGTTCTTCAGAAATACCCCTGAGATTGTGGCTGTCAATTACGCATGTATTTGCGTAGCGTATAGTAGCATAGCATACAGCAGAGAAAACTAAGGCTCTTGGTCAATGATAAGAAGAGACAGTCTATTGATTAAAATTGTGATTTGGAGACAATTATGAACACAATAATAATGGTCAACTGGTATTTGGGCGTATAATGACTGAGTATGAGTAGATCTCAAACATCTACGTAGTTTGTAATATTATTTGGGCATGCTGTGTCTAGAGAAAATAGATTAAGATAGAAAAAAGATTACAGGTACATGGCATTTCCTAAATAGAGAAACATTTGAAAGCAAAAATGAAAGTAAATAGAAAAATATACACCTAAAAAAATCTTTTAAATGCTCATTTTATAACATAAGATCAAGTTTCGCAACTATTAGTCGACTACAATGAAATTCTTACAATTTTGGTTAAATAAATTTGCTCACTTACAAATTTAAACTTTTTCTAATGAAAATAGTATAATGCCATAAAGCATTAAGTCCAATTTACTATATTGTATTGATTGTCACATTTTCATTATGTACAGTATAGTTGATTAACAATACTTGATAATCTAATCCATAAATTGTGCAGCAGCTTGAATTGTGCAGACATAATCGCAATACTTAAAGGATTGTCTGAATTATGTATGCGACAGAAATGAGTTATGTAATAGCTAGTAACAGCATGTTCCTTTACTTGGTAATTAATGTAGTTAGCATAAATGTTAGACAGCATGCATATTTAATATAAAATCAAATGTACCTACTCAGTTTGTGTCAATTTACAAAATAAATTTAAAACTTACCCATCTAAGCTCTTGCAAGGCCTGACATTGGCATATAGGTCAAATTCTTTACGGAGGGCCAAATTAAGGGACCTGTAGCCTTTACCCACAGGTGTCATGAGAGGACCCTTCAAGCCAATTTTGTTGGCATTGACAGAGTCAATGGCCTTTTGTGGGATACCAAACTTTCCATCTGGACCCTAAAACAAAAATCATGATGATGATGCTGTTGGGCTCTGATAATCCCTGAACTTGCAAGCCAGTATTCCACTATGCTGTTTTATTATTTTAATTTAATAAATTTATCAATCTATTTCTCATTATTGTTAACTCTTATTCTCTCTTTATCTTAACTATATTGTTCTATTTATGTGGTAATCCCTAATTAAGATTAATGTTGACTGAGTTAAAATTATTTTTGTATCTTTCACTATTAGCTATCATAGCTATTGGGATATAATTTAGGACTTGGACCAAAGTACTGGGTTTCTGCAATTTTGTGGCTAATGGTAGTTCCCTAAGTAGTCCCTAATGCAAGGCTTCCACTTGCAGGGTGTTGTGCTTCTTCAGAAATAAATTCCTAAGACTTCAATTTTTTATGATGATTTCACGTTTTAATACCTCCCTATTAATACTTAAATTTTTTGCCCAAACTAACTGTTTGACCCCTCAGCCGCTCTTTTTATGCCCCCTTACACCCCTCCCCGCATATTAAAGTTTACATAAAGTTAGTTCCAAGCCCCAAACTGTTCGCGGCTATTGTGATAACAGTGAAAAACTTATTAGGTATTATGAATACTAAGGCATACAATACATTATGCCTTATTTAAATAATTAATTATTAAGTTCGACTCAAGTTAACCTTGCTGAGGATCTAACATACATAAT
Organism: Anania crocealis; assembly: GCA_949315895.1. NCBI lineage: Eukaryota > Metazoa > Arthropoda > Insecta > Lepidoptera > Crambidae > Anania > Anania crocealis. The sequence goes on along the minus strand of OX438879.1, from coordinate 20,369,995 downwards.
GGTCAAGTAGATCTGAAGAACCCATTCAAATAAGGGAATGACTTGTCAAAATGTTGTAGAAGAATTAACTTATTTTACAGCCAGTAAGAAATTTAAACAAAAATAAGAATTCTTGATTAAACTACATATCACTTCAAAGTTCAAACCTCAGAAAGATAAACACTATGCCTTAGTGCTTTTAATGCAGGGTATCAAAAATGTATTGAAAATAATAGACTGAACAGTAACAAATTAATGTTAATGTAAGTCAATGAAAGAAGAAGGACATTAGAAGGGCTGTTTGTTTACCCTAACAGCCGTGACGTCGACTTCATCCCATTCGATAGGGACCTTCGCAGCTTCAAATATTTTCTGCACAGCAACTGTGATCTCGGGACCGATGCCATGACCAGGGATTAGCGTCACCCTTCGCACGCCCGTGCTATACTGCGCCGCTCCACTTCTGGCCACTGGAGTCTTAAAAAATAGAAAAATACTCCTACATATAACCTTAAAACTAAATCATCGATTAAACCAACAAAAATGATTATAACCTCGTATGTCCCGGCCTGAACCCCTCCGGGTTTCACACTTGCACCTGGCTCGAACCACTTCAGTAAACCATCTATTAATTTACTCTCACGAAAAGGCTTCAAAAGCACTTTTATGTAATTCTTCGACATAACTATAGGTTGTCTATTTTTGGATAGAAGAATAGAAGCACTACGACTATCAGGGAAAATTAACTACTAAGGCATGCAAAAGGAATCAACGCAGTTATTGTGTAACACTGATTATTAACTTACGATTTTCCTGATTAATCTTGCAGCCATTTCTTAAAATTTTTGCTACACGACGACGAGAGATAATTTCTGCTTCGCGGCGGCGAAGGGCGGAGGGGGGAGGAAATTGCGGCGCCTCTACGACGCATGACCGGAAATAGTTATCAAGGACTTTTAAGTTTATACCTATTAAACTTGTACCTAATAAAAACAGTTTCACTGGTATGGATAAAAACGCCTCCTTTATTTAATATTTTTAAGCATCACTGAAAATCTTTTAAAATGTCCAAGTTAATGGCAAATTATATTTACCCACTACCATAAAAAAAACTTAAATCAATGAAAAACAAATTGCCTGTCATTTTAAAGTAAAATAATACTGAGAGTTTTGCGTGGGAAACGAAAAGAGAAAGATGAACCTTGTTTTTTAGTTTTTTTGAAATTATCATACGCAGGATTTATTGTGATAAAGTCATGGCATTGTTATAATAATGTGTCAGTAAGAAGGATAATAAATCAAATAAAAGCGAGAAATAAGGAAAGGTGCTCCTATCTGACTCGGATCCACATTTTCGCGTAAAGCCCCTGTGATCTTTGAAATGTTTAAACCACTCATGTATTCTAATGAGTTTTAGTTTAGGTTTAGGCTAAGTAAGGTTATTTTGTGTACTTCATTTATTATGAATTTGATTTCATACTAATGACATGGCAGCATGGTCTCATACTTTAGCCGATTGTTGTTTGGAGAAAATGTTTACTGTCACACTGTTTTTATCTCGAGATCAAGAAGCTTAAGTTGTATAAGCTTCTTGCTCGAGATTATGCACCTACTTTGCGGCATACCTAACCGCCCTCAGTTCTTACAATTATCATAGTGGGCAGATAAATGTGCCCGGTGAGTATATTTTTTACATATAATTTCAAAATAAACAGTTTTAATAAAAAAAAATAACAGCCATTGTTAATCAGTTTTCTTTATTTATTTCTTCAAAAGATTTTCTCGTGTCATCTGCTGTGCCGTGTGAGCTCATCAATGGCAGAAAGTGAAAAAGAACAAGTAAACAAAATCTGAATAAACCTTTACATTCTGATGAATCAATCCCTGATTATTGACTTTTAACAAGATTATCTTAGTTATATGATTCCTTACAGTTTCCTTCTTCAAATTGTTAAGTTGACATTCATTTGAGACGCTAAACGTAAAATAACATCAAATTTCTCCGGAAACATTCAAGATAAATGTCGACAATAGTGTCGATAAATTTGAGTCAAGCTCTAGCGTACATGTACAATATTTCGATGAATTAATTATCCACTAAAATAATGTCAATAATCAATACATAGAACTTTATCTATACAAAATATTAGAAGGAACAAACGGATTGAAGTAATTTCACATTTACAACATAACAACAAGATCAAATTCAACAAAAATAACGCGTTTTTACGATGACGACTTTCTACGTATTTACCTAAGAAATGAGCAATTATCTGGATTATTTTTGTGGTTGACACCACAGGCACTCACAGAACATGTGACCATTGTTAAATAAAATTATATTTACTTTAGATAATCTACGATGTACTAGATAATTCCATAAAATGTTGAAGCTTATATCGCATATGCCACTGGATGTCACTCTGTCAAATAAGACAGGTCACAAAACGAAAAGATTTGTCTTCTTTTTCTATCTTGCTAGATTTCCATAAGAGGTTTTCTTCTATCTCGCAGGCTTTGTCCGTCTATTATATTCTACTTTAATGCCTTAGAGTATTAAATAATATTACCCTAAGTTTGTATGGTAATTTTGAGTAATTTTGAGAAATTAAGAAAAGTAGTAGCATTGTTTTAATATTGTGTCAGTGAGTAATACTCCCGTGATCATTGAAATGTATAAACCACTCATACATTTTAATGAGTTAGGTTTGCTTAAGGTTGGTAAGTATTTATGATATTTTATGTGCTGCCATGTCATTAGAAGAATTCCTACTAATGACTTGGCAGCATGGTCTCAGACCTTAGCCGATTCAGAAAGAAACAATATTTTTTAAACAAAAAATCCAGCTATGTTTTGCGCGGGAAACGAGAAGAGAAGATGTTTCGTAATTTTGTGAAAATATCCTAAGTGGCATTTACTGTATTAAAGTGGTGGCATTGTTATAATAATGTGTCAGTGAGTAGGGTAAATCAAAATGTGCGATAGTTAAGTGGGAAAAAGTAAGAAATGTGAGAAAGTTACATTTTAAGTAGGAAACAAGGAAAGGCGCTCCAAATTTGACTCTGATCCACGTTCTCGCGTAAAACTCCTGTAATACATTTCAATGAGTTAGGTTTAGGTTAGGTTAGGCTATTATGTTTATGTAAGTATATAAGATAGATATTTTGGGTATTTTAAATTGAAATTATAACTTAAGACTAGGGTGTATGGACTCGTCCAAAGCCGTAAAATTTTTATGAAAAAAAAAACCAGCTGGTTGGACTTTGTGGTTGGATGTCAATCAATCAAGGAGTTTTGCGCGGGAAACGAGAAGAGAAAGATGGACTTTGTTTCGTTATTTTGTGAAATTATCCTAAGCGGCATTTATTGTGATAAAGTGGTGGCATTGTTATAATAATGTGTCAGTGAGTAGGATAAATCAAATAAAAGTGAGAAACAAGGAAAGGCGCTCCTATTTGACTCTGATCCACGTTCTCGCGTAAAACTCCTGTAATCATTGAAATGTATAAACCACCCATACATTTCAATGAGATAAGTTAGTTTAGGTTAGGTTAGGCTATTATGTTTTATGTAAGTATTTATGAGGTTGTATGTATTTTTAAATTGACTTTATAACTAAAGACTAGGCTGTATGGACTCGTCCACAGCCGTTAAATATTTATGAAATAAAACCAATCAATCAAGAGAGTTTTTGGCGGGAGTTCGTGAGATAAGTTTGGAGTCCATTTATTTTATCGAATTTTTATTGTTTATAGTGATTTTTGGGTCGTAAAAGTGGTGTTATTTTGCGAAACAAAGTGTCGTGCGAGTGAGCAATATACAGTTCGGTGAAATAACATGGTGTATGGGTCGTAACCAAGAAAAGTAGACCGTGAATTTTGCGCGGGAACGCGAACAGTTTACCTCTTTCTTGGGGACTTCTCTACATTCCTTCAATCTTACGACTGTCTCCAAAAACATAAAGACAATAATACTGAAGAATTGGCTGTATGGACAAGTATCCGAGGAAGCTAAACTTTGAAAAAAAAAAACAATCAATACTCTTTGACAAAAAGTTACGGTAGGTAGGTAGCTCATACCTACATTCCTTTTGGTATATTTATTTACTATACTCTATGCCTACTACGTTGTCTACGTTGAATGTTGTTGTTGATACGTTCTTCTAATATTATCACACGTACCTCCTACGTACTTTTGTCGTTGACAGAAATAAAAATATATCGGAGACAAACAAACCTAATCAAATAACAAACATTCTTCCTTAAATTACTTTCCTATAAGTTATTATTCTAAGCCTTTATGCATTCTTCTCATGCCATAATGTGATTGCCTTCCAAGTTGGAAGGCATGGTTGGAAGTTCCAACCATCACTGATAAAAAAAAACGTAGTGTTGTAGTGGATACAAAGACTTTTTCACACTAAAATTGGTTCTGCGATTGTTTTTTTATACGAAGTACATAAATATCACGTACACTTGTTGCAGCTATGTAATTGTGTATTATTTTACACTTAGGGTGACACCAAATTGAATTAATATGGATCAACCTTTGTCTTTTAAATTAGCGTCTTTATGCCTTATATCTCAATGTAAGCTGCAGAATATTCTTGCACAATGTGGAGATAAAAAAGACCTTATAATAGATTCTACACTCATCAAACCTTTGGAGAGAATTTGTGGTGTGACATGGCTAAGGTAACACATTTATTTAACTACTAAAAATTCTATTTTCACAACCTCCACTAATTCATATGCTATTTCTTGTTTTAGGCAAAATGGGATTGATAAAATATACAAAATGGAGCCACAGCTTGGAATCACAGCGAACACAAATCGAGTTTACTTCATACCAGCCTGTGTTCAAAAATACAAGTGTGTACTAGACCAAATATCATCACTCATCAGTCAAAACTCTTCTTTAGCAAACCTAGAATGCTTTCACATTGTAATAGTTCCAAAAGTTCTACGTTCTTATGACTCTTTACTTGAAAGTAAAGGCCTGTATGGCATTGTTAAGCTACATACTTTTTCTTGGGAGCTTATGGCATTAGATGAACAACTTCTGAGCATGGAACTTCCTTTCCTTTTCAAACAATTGTTTGTAGAACAGAACCATTCTTTACTCTCTAGTGTTGCAATGTCTTTATGGAGTCTGTTTCATGTGACTGGTAAACCTAAAGTGGTTTTCTCATTGGGAAAGTTATCTGCAAGTGTCTTAGATATGCTTGAAGTGTACAACGAGACTTATGCAAGAGATTTTTTAAGTTCAGATACTTCCAATGAAATTGGAGCAGTGATATTACTTGATAGGAACCAGGACTATCCGTCAAGCTTGCTTACTCCAGCTACATATAGTGGATTACTAAGTGAAATATTTAAAATAAGCTGTGGTCATTTGGATCTTAATGTAAAATGTACTAAATATAAAAAAGGAAAATTAAATTTTGGATTAGATGAAGATCAAAGTGCTGATAAAAATACTGTCATGACTTTAGATAGTTCTATTGACAGTCTATATGGAGAGATTAAACACAGGCACTTTTCAGAAGTCCTTAGTGTGCTTAGTTCAAAAGCAAAATTGTTGAAGAATGAGGATATCAAAGCACTTGGTATTCAAGAGATGAAACATTATGTTGCAACCAAACTACAGCAGGTTGCTTTATTCAAACAGAATCTAGTCAACCATGTATTAGCTTGTGAAACTATTATATCAGAAATGAGTAACAAATTTGAAAATCTGAAACTCACAGAAACTGATATGCTGAATAACAAAAACAAGAAATCAAACTTTACTTTTGTAGATGAAAACTTCGGCACAGACATCCATGTTTATAACAGCTTACGTCTTATGTGTTTACTGAGTTTAACACAAGGATTATCTTATGAAGAATATAATAATTTAGTCAGCAAATACTTGCTTGCTTTTGGGTACAAATTTTTGTATGTTTTTAATAATTTAATTAATGCTGGTTTATTGATTCAACCTTCTAATGTAAAGTTGTCCTTAAACATTTCCAACCTCGGTAACTTGAGTGATAGGCTGCCTCGGTGGCAGAGTGTATTTCAGGCTGCAGCAAACAAGTTGAAACAACTGCCATCTCAACCTGATAAAATTGGATTGTCGTCGCCTAGCTATGTTTTTAATGGAGGCTATGTTCCTCTTGTAGCAGTGCTTTGCAATACTATAATATCTGCTGATTCTTTTTCTGAGGTTATATCTAAATTGGCTCCATTATCAGATCTTAAAGTTGGTGGATTTATTGCTGCAAAACTAAAAGATGGCATGGAGACACTAAATGAAAAGTTGGCTAACATGAAATTTAATTCTGATTTGGAGTTTGGTTGCAAAGATGCTAAGCATATGTCTAAAGTTTTGAAAGCAGATCCAAACTTCGGTAATGCTTTTCCTCTCAAGCCTAAGAGTGTGCTTGTATATGTGATTGGAGGGGTCAATTATGCTGAGATAGCTGCATGTGATGTAGTACAAACAACCACAGGCAGTAAGATATATATAGCAAGTGATTGTGTTTCAAGTGGGGGTGATCTCATGTATGCAAATACTTAATTTCTTGCTAGAACCTTTTACTAGCTTTGTTTTGTATTTATGCCAATGGTTCCAGCACAAAATTTAAAAGCACCACGCCTCCCCTTCCTATATGTGTCTCGAGAAGGGACTGACTGAATACCATCATAAGAATAAAAACAGTGGCATTATCTCTCCACTATTAGCCTACCAAATGTGGCTATTAAGGCACTATCCGCTTTTGGGGACTGATAATGGGTTCCTATTGCAGAATTAGTATTCGTTTAAAAAAAAACTTTTTTATAACATGCTTATAACTGAATGCGCTAAATAAAAAAAATTCTTACCACTAAGACTTAACTTAGGTACTTACTGCTTATGTTATAATGACATTTCACATTTAAAACAATTCATATGATATAAAAGTTTGTCGCGAGATTTATTTGTGTAGATAAAGAGGAATATGCCATAATCGCCATTCTTAAATGAAGTTATTGTTATAATCGCCACATTTGGTAGATGATGATTCCATGATTTAAAATGATGTCAAATAATGCATTGTCATCCTAACTGAACATTTAAACAAAATTTTAGCTCAATTGATTAAAGATATCTGCTAAGAAATTGAAGCTTTAGAAGTCCGCCATATTGGATTAAGTGAGCAGCGATGTCACATTTTTTTTCGAGTTATTCTCAGCAAACCCTTTCATTTGATAGTCATATTGTAGCAATGCAATAAAAATAATTGGTCCTCCATCTTAGTTATGCCACCATGTTGGATTTATAATGACGTCACACAGTTAAACATGCATTGTGTCATCTAGCCTATTGTGTTCATACAAAATTTCAGCTCAATCGGTCAAAGATATCTGCTTGACAATTGAGTTGCAAGATTTCACCCAAACATACTTACATACATTGCAAGTTAATAAAAGCTTGTAATAAATAAGAAAATTTACACATAATGTGAAATTCAGTTTAATTTTTAAAAATATACACTTTACTAGTAGACCCGACAGACGTTGTCCTGTCTTAACTATGAATATTGATTACGAAAAGGTTTAATAAAGAAAAATGTTACCCATTGTTTATTATTATTATGCTTTATGATACACACACACACACACATTTAGTATGGTGATTAAATTTTCTTAAAGTTTCTAATTTTCCGCGCAATTTTCTTAATTTTTTCTTTCATAAGAACATTCTCCTGACAATAACAAACAAAACAAAAAAATAATTAGCGAAATCGGTCCAGTCGTTCATGCGTGATGCGATGACCAAGGGAAATAGGGATTCATTTTTATTTAAAAAGATTACAATCTAATGACATTAGTATATATATATTATATATACCTCTCAAGGAAGAAAAATGCATGTAGGTAGGTATGTAAATAATTTGTGCTGTGTTTTGTATGGGTATATTTATTTCTACATATACAACGTGTTTCTTTTGATATCCCATAACTCTAGGGTATTAAACTACTACACTTTAGTGTAAGTATGCCAACGTCTTACCAAACTAAGGATTCGCCATACTGGTTACATTTTTTTAACATATTTAACTAAAATTGATGTTATATTCGAAACTATGTATTTTTTAACCACATGTTCTAGGGCGTTTTATATTATTTTTACCTATAGAACATAACCTTAGAGTTATGGGATATCAAAAGGAACACGTTGTATACTTACAGTAAGTAACTAGTGTAAGAATATTATTGTTAGTAGTATCTTATATATAAGTAATAAATAAACCATTTTATTTTGTCATATAAAAATATTTTATTTTTTTTAAGATTCCTTAAAAATACTTCCTTATATATCACAGTACAAATTTTTCATTATTACTTCTGTATTAAGCTGGCAAAACTTATTAAATTTAATTATTACTTTCAAGTGCAAAATCATTAGGAAACAGCATGTCTGTTCCAAGAAGGGTTTTACTATTTACAACACAATCGAGGGTCCATTATAAAATATAGAAAGCCATTTTAATGAGCGTTAGTTATGGTCTGAATAGTCATATAAGCCACTTAGCGCTAATGTCCTACTGATTAATGTTATATTCAAAATAAAAGTGTGAAGCCAGGTCATCAGTTAATACTGTCTGCATGTAAAATAAGATTATATAAAACCTCAGATCATATAAAGAAGGAGATATGAAGTTATTCGTAAATCCTTAGAGAACCCGTGTCTCCGAATTATTTATGTGTGCAACGCAACTACAATAACTGTTTTAAACATAAGGATCACACTAAATCAATTTACAACGCTCATTGGTGCGCACACAAACATGGACCCAATCACAGCGGCTACCACTTACTCACTTACGACAATGTGTCATTTGGTGTGTGAAAATTAGTGTAGCGACAATGTCTGTCAATTAGACTATCGATAATCTTAGGTGACATTGCTAATAAGTTTGCCGAAATCTGTTGGACATTTATATAAAGCTTTCGTAAAAAGAAAACTTATTTAGGTAGATACAATAATAATAAAATGGTAGGTATTTCAGTTTAACGAAGAAAAAGGAGTTGATATTTTTTGGACTCACTATTTCTGCACCTACAATGTAAAACTTTTCTAGTATAATTCTTTTCTTATACAAGGTGTATCCCAGCTCTTTAAATATATCCAAAGCGCTTAATTAAAGCAGTAAGATAAAAAAAAAAATAGACAGGTAAACAACTTTTAAAAACTTTATGAAAAATTATAAAAAATCACTAGAAACCAAGTAGGCCCTCTGCCAGTGGCATTTGTCCATTTTCCCTTTATATGAGTATGTTTAATATAATTTAAGACGATAAATATTACGTTTAATAATGAATTATTTGGAAAGTATAGTAATATCAAATAGTGACTGTCTATTTAACTACCTACATGTTTAGCACATTACGTACGATATTACCTCTATTCAATTAATTATCAGGTTTATAATAACGGCAAAAAAGGTACCCCTTTATGTGCGGGTTTAAAATACATAATTTATGTCATAAGATCATATTAAATTACAACTTAAATTTTATACACGAAATTAATCATTAGTTAGTATCAAACCCTTAATGTATATTGTGCCGATACAATTATCGTTACATGGATATTTTCATTAAATATTACGTTTAATGGATTTTTAGCAAATAAATGATGAAATTTTAATACCTAAACTAGAGTTATTTAATTCGGGGTTTATACCATGTACCTTATTTAAACCCCGAATTAAATAACTCTAGTGATAGTGACCATGAAAGTTTAAATCAGTATATTTAATACCTATATATGTATATATGGTACGTGACTCCATCCTTAATGTAGTCTTTTGTTACACTTCTATTTTTACAAGTAATCACGGTATTTTAATTAAATGAGGAGATCATTGCGTCAGCGCGGATAAAGTGCAACTATAGTCCTTAAAATATAGCTTGATTAGAATGACTGTTCTTACTGAAAGAGACGACGTAACTTTGTACCAGCGTCACACAAGTGAAACACATTTGCACACGAAAAAATATTGGTAACTGGCATGTTAAGAAATATTTTTTATACTATGCTGTACATATTAATCAATTTAGGTAATTATATAAAATTGATATTTAAAGTTAAAATCATTAAAATTATCCAGTCACAAAAATTACACCTAACTTGAAAAGACGTCTTTACAAGGTTACGTCATTTTCATAATCGCTAGTGATGTTCGTCTTTACAAGGTTACGTCATTTTCATAATCGCTAGTGATGAGGTAAAATCGACAAATCGAAATCGACAGACTAACAGTATTTCAAAATCGGAGTAATGTAACATAAATGTTACAAATGATTTGACGAAAAATTTTAAATTTTATTAGATACTATGTATATGCGTTAAAAAAAATCTAATTGATTTTCATGTTTGTTAACATTATTCTCATAATGATCACGACACTGACTTACTGTTAAATCTTAATATATCTGATTTTCATTTTATTTTATATGCCTTATCTGGTTTTTTTTTCGTTTGATCAGTCGAGTCAGTCGCATCACTAGTCACCTCAGTTTGACAGGGGTCATTCTAATCAAGCTAAATTTTCTGGACATCCGCACAGGAGTGCAATTATAGTTCTGTTTGCCCATATCGATTTCGCACTTGCCACGCCCCCATTTCATATCTATTCTTTTATATGATCTGAGTATAAAACGAACAAACAACGAAATACCAACATTTCGAAAATGTTACCTAACCAATTAATTTTTGCAGTTTAGGATTAAGTCATAAAACATCTATTTGTAATTTCTAGTTTTATGCAAGTTGCATTTGATATATCTGTACAAATTCTGTGTCATGGAGTCGTATGGACACAGATTCAATAATAAAAGAATAAGGTGTTTTAGGTGTTAACAATAGTAAAACTGAAATTAGTTAAGGGGGTATTGTGTTGCGCGTGACAGAAGTCAGAACAATACGGGTACATAGCGTGTACGTGAACGGTCTTGTGTATCTATCTCGTTCTATCATATGGCTGCACTATATTCTGTCTCTTTGCATTGCCAATCAAACAGCAGTATATTAAATCTATGGTGACAACAGCGCGGCTGTCCAAAATCAAAGCCTAACAAGTGCTCTGACTAAATTTTACAGGAGAAGACATTAAACATTATCTTGTGCCATTTAGAATACAACTCCTTTTTCATGCTTCTTAATGTGTTATGAATAATTAGGACTTGTTTTATTTTATGAAATGGTTAAATTAAACTTATGTACATTTGGACAAGTTTTATGTGCCTTACTAATACTTTTTTAGATGTTTTCAGATATTTATGATAACAAAACAATATCAAAAACCTAGTAAGAAGGCCTCTTCCTAGGTTTTTGAATTGGTTACTTAGAGATACTGATTTGGTTCTAGAATTGATATCCAAGAAAGGAAACACTTACTAGGTTTATAAATTATTTGTAATTTTGATTTTATAGCATAAAAATCTTATATTTATAGGAGTAATGGGCTTTAGAAATCTGAGATTAATGACTACTGATATAAAAAAAATGATTCAATTGATACCTACTACGCGAGCAAGATCGTACCCAAACTTATTCTTACAAAATAACATTAATCAAAACTGGACTACACCGCTATAACCTTAGTTCAAGTAAAAAAAGTCATATTAGTTTAGTCCCCCCTCCCCGTATCTCGCACCTATGACACAGTGGCTTTTTCTGTACTTCAGTAATTTTGTAAACCAAAAACCTAGTACGATACAATTCCAAGTTTAAAAACTTAGCAAAAGACCAATTTCAAATACAAAATCCTAACAACTTTAATCAAAAATTCAAAAACCTAGCATGTACCGCATTTAGTAGGTATTTGTACTTGGAAATGTTACTTGCTAGTTTTTAGATTTTGTAATCTGTACGTACGACAGGCACTTGCTAGGTTTGCAATGTTCATAACTCTGATTCTATTTAAGATAGAAATACAGTTGTTTTTGCCTTAGACGCAGCTCAAAATTTTATAATTATTGATTTAAGAAAACGTATTTCACAAAAAATGACCCTTGCTAGGTTTTGGTTTTGGACAGCCGAGCGGTCGATGTGACTGCTGAGACAACCGTGATCACAGACACAAGCGCGCAGCGAAAAATCGTATTTAAGAGAATGCAAGGGCAGTTACTATGCTATGTACAATATTCTATGTCATTTTCACTACAGACCTGGCTAAACAAGTCAGCCACAAAAGAAGCTTAACAGATTAACATGATGCCAAGTAACTGATTGTACTGTCTAATTTTGATCCAAATATACAACAGACTATAAAATATTAGTAATATATTTTTGTTTGCTAACTTTGTTCCGACATGGTTTCACATATCAATCAAAATATTGAAAATATCATGACTATTATTATCATTACAAAAAAAAAGAAGGTTCTAATTATTTGATAAAGCCCAGAGAAAACTAGCGTCAACAATAACTTTTTGAAATTTGTAATTATTTATAATGAGTAGTAGTGATTCATTATAATGAATTGAGAAGGTTATTTTCGCCAGTATTGTGCGAACTTGTGGAAATGTTCCACGAGGACCGCCATAACAGCTGTCACCGACATGTCTAGAAGGTTCTGGAGGTAGTGCACTGCCTCTTCGTCACCTAGATCTAATCTGTAAAACAATATTAAGATTATTATTATGTGCCGTTTTGATCCATAATAACACTTTCTAGCCTAGGTAGATCGAATTTTAATAAGTGAGGAGCTATAGCGTTGTATTGTTTAAAGACAATGCTTTTCTGTCAGTCAATTCCAGCCTTTTTAATTAGTTTTTGACATTAAAGAACAGACTCGATGGTTTTGTCTGACAGTAAAAGCTCATGGTCATAGACAATTACAAGTACATAACTGCGCAGGATACTACCTTAGCCTGTGAAACTTGCCCATAATTCAAGCATGTTATTTTGGGCATTTTCATATCATCACCAGTTTAATTGCGGTTTTTTATGGAATCTTATATGTGTATGTATACGGCCCACTAGTTATCTTACTCTTAAAGTCACGTGGTACCCAAAAATCGTATTTTTTGTTCTGTACCAAGAAATTTTCATATTAATTACAAGTCAGATGTTTGTGGTTATTTAGCAAAGTCTGAACTACAATAAATCTGCTGATATTGCTCTTATTTTCATAAATAACATAAACTTTTGTCTGCAATAGGGTGACCATACCCGTCTGCAGTTTTAAGTTAATGCTCAAGTGTAAATCAGATAAAAATGATACACAACACTCAGCGACAGAAAAACATCCTCTCTTAATAAGTGCCCATCTTAACGTTTGGATGCACTTTCGAGTACCACCTTGAAACTGTGTCATCTTCGTTAGACTTTTGTAATGTAGGTACTATGCTGTTATCAAACATACCTCAACTTGTCCTGCACTTTCTTAACAGCTTTGTCTGGTTCCAGCGCGATGTCAGGTACCGATGCGTCCACCATCAACGAGAAAAGGTTGAGCATCAGGTTCGCGTGTCTAAAATATTAAGTACATTTGCTACATATTGGATAACTTACAGGAATATATTGCAGGAATGTCATATACTCCCTGGGCACATTTCTCAAATGGGTCATGAGACAAAATTGTTTGATTTTTCATTTGATTCGGGTCTATTGGGTATTAATCAACTATATCACAAATAACAATAATTCGATACATAATACTATTCCTTTTATTTTTGTTTCTTTGATTTCCTTAATTTCAAGAAGGTGGTGCAGGGCAGTTACAGTTCCCATGTAAACGTTAGTTCAATGAATGATTGCTAAACATTAACCATTTGAACGGCAGCGCCAAACACAAAATAATCGTGCCCCAGACGCCAAGCGTACTATTACGTAAAATGTTGGCCTGATTAAGTAGTGATGCGACACACCATTTAAAACAATAGTTACAAATACTGTATAAGCGTCGAATCTATAAAGTGATTCTCATTTATAGCTCGTAAAAACAAATATTTCATTAAATGAAATTTATATTTATGAAACAGGCTTGAATTTTCTAATTTTTGACGGAAAGAAGTTCTGGTGATTTATCGATACTTGGCGCAACTAGTTGACGCTTTAAAGCATCAATTGCGTTCAAAACCAGAGAATTTAGAGTTATTCATGATAAGAACAGTGGTGTTAGTTACATGTCGATAAAAATGGGCAAAATTAAACTCATTGTTTTAAGTTCTAAAATTAAATACACAGAAGCCAAGATCTCATGTTTACATATAGACATTTTATTTTACTTAACATTGTTAACTGATATTTCCTACTAATATTGTAAACGAGTTAGTTTTTGTAAATGTATGTAATAGATGTCTGAACTCTGGATATTGGTTGTTACACTTGCACGCAAAAAATACAAATGGATTACAATGAAATTTACAAAACTTAAAAATAATACTTCAGTGTAACGCATAATCTATAATTTGCCATATATGGTTAACCTTCAATAATTGTAAAAATGTTCACACTTTTAGAATAAATATAAAAAAAAAATCCAATTAGGTCTCAGCACTACCAATAACTGTGCAAGCCCTTGTGACGTCATAGGCGGAAGCTTTAAAGCGCCAATGGCGCTCGTAGAGCCTAAAAATTAGTCATAAATAGTGATGTTCATTTAGTTTATCGACTTTTATCTAATAAGACTTGTCTGTGTTACCTACACTATAATTTTTTAATTATTTTAATTTACAATACAGTTTAATTTATTACGTTGCTGGTGCTGTATTCCATGGCAGTAATTACTTTTGGCTGACTGCATAGTAACACACACTTGATATATTTGTGTAAGCAAAATGTAGGTACATTAGCTTGAGTTTTGTGCAATAATGACCGCTTATTAAAAAGTAAGTGCAAGCTTTGTAGCCATCCACTTTGCACTGTGAGTACCATATCTGAGACAATGAAAAAACCTGTATTTTTCTATCATAACTAACGTTTTATTTTCACAAATGTTCCCATCACTAAGTGACGCTTTAAGACGTCTATGGCGGCCCGGTGCAGTAAATTTTGATAAAATTATTTACAGTTTAAAATATACGTTTTTAAAAAAAAATATTGAACTTTTGGAGATATTGGAGCTATGTGAACAACAGTTAAATGGTTCCTAAAGCATATTGGGTAGTTGAATTTTGTAGCTAAGTCGTATATACGAGTATTACTTTGAATTTCACTGTCGAAATATGAACGTTTTTTGACGACTATAGTCTTCATTGGCGTCAGGAGCAAATATCAAAATGACGCTTTAATGCGTCGTTGGCGGTCAATGGGTCAAATTTTGTTTTGCGACTGTTTAGCATGCTAAAATATTATTCTGAACTCGTTAATTTTTACGAAGTATTTTGGATGTAAAATTTGTGTTTTTGCATGATTTACATTGTTAGTTAAGAAACTAGACTGTATGAACAACAATTTTTAATTTATATCTCTCTATTTATTTATATCTCTTTATTTATATTATTGATTCAAATCTCTAATGTGATTTTTCTGTCAACTTGTTATTTCTTGTGTTTTTGGCAAATACATGACTGATTTGACTCGTTTAAAACTGTTATCTGTGGATACTTCCTCAAAATAATTTATTTACTATATCTTATTGCATTTAAAGTGAGAGTATAGTTTTTAATCGCTAAATGTATTTTCCTCCTACTGTGAGAATATACCAACTACCATAATACACGCTGCCATTACGGCAGCACCGCTCGCTCGGCTACTTCTATGTGGTCGCTAACTAACCTAACCTAGTCATTTCGGTTTAATTAATTTACTAACCTAACCTATTTGATTTCATACTGAAGCCACTCAACAATCCAGCAAACATATCTAGTAATTTATGTTTAATGAACTTACTTAACCTAACTTATTTGATTTCATACTGAAGCCACTCAACAATCCAGCAAACATATCTGCATTTATAATGTTATGTCTTGGTAAAAGTAATAACTAAGCTTTTTGCGTTATTTAATAAAAATATTCTCATGTAAAATATGTGTTAATTTTGTTTGGTAGTTATTGGTTAAATAAGTTTATTACAGCAACAACGGTTTGCAAAATCAAAAATGTATCTAAGACCTGAGTAACCAACACTTAAACAGTCGGTAAACAAAGAGTGACGATTAATTTGACACAATTCCCATACAAAATATGTCAAACATTTTTTTAAACGCTGTTTAAACTTAAACGTCTGTTGGTGAACTCGGGCCTAAGTATAATGAAAATTGTTAATTGTTTTTATGATGAAAATCCGTCACCTGTTTTTTTAATTCCTGTTATAAAATCAACCAAGTAACCATAATCTATGACATAAGAAAGTACTAGTTACCTCCTCAGGTGCAGGAAAGCGGTGTAGCATTGCTTGCGGAACTCGTGGTAATGTTCAGAGTGCACGCCACCCATGGCCTCCACCATCTCTTTGCTCAGTTTCATGGGTGGAGGCAAGGGCTTGGGGTCGCGGCCTAGGATGTAGCCGAAGTCGATATGGAACAGCGCGCCAGCACGCGTCAGCAGCAGATTGTCTAGGTGCCGGTCGCCAACTCCTGCGCATCACGTCAAGATATCAATCCAGTCTAGCTAATCTATACTAATTTATAAAGCTAAAGTGTTTGTTTGTTTGTTTGAACGCGCTAATCTCAGGAAGTACTCGTTCGAATTGAAAAAATATTTTTGTGTTGGATAGTCCATTTATCGAGCAAAGCTTTAGGCTATATAACATCACGCTGCAACCAATAGGAGCGAAGCATCAGTGAAAAATGTTGCAAAAATAATCGCTATCATAGTAACAGAAATTGACGCAGAGGAAGTCGCGGGCAATAGCTAGTGTTTATAGCTATATTAGCTAATTAGGGTTTAGATAGCTAGTACCTAAAATCAGGTTAATGTTTGACAAGGTACGATTTCTAACAGTATAAAATCGCCAGGTATAACCTAAAAGTCAGGAAACCAAATCTTATCTAAATGGATCAGGTAGAGAAATAGGAACCCGTCAGAAACACATAAGTAATCAGTCACATTTTGTTGATCGTGGCGATTTCCGGGAGCAAAGAACCATCAGCAGAAATGTTTGCTTTTATATTTGTTTCAGTGCCGGTAGCGCTATGTAAGTTATTACTTAATTTAAGCTCTCCAAATGTGAGTAAATGGGAAATTATTCTAGACATACTTAACAAGAATCTTCGTACTTCGGATTGGAATACCCTTAAAAGTTAGTTACTAGCTTGATACCTTAATTTAGCATTCTTTCATCAAACCTCCATAAAGATGAGGAAGAGGATTATTTGATTGTAAAACAAAGGCATAGTCGATAATAGTATGTATCCTTGTGCTCGAATTATTTTAAATGTATCTTTCTAATGATCGCTTACAAGTGAATTACTCAGAAATAAAGTCTTGCTGCTTGTTTATTTTACTTACGGTATCACATTTTACAAGTAAAATCACTCACCAAGCAAATAAGTAATCACACAGTACCCAGCGCAGCTTCTAATATACGTGTCCATCGTTTCCGGCTTGATGCCGTAAGGGGCGCCCTCACACGGATTGTATTTCCTAAAGAAGTTTTGTATGCTGCCCTCCGTGGCTAACGCTTCGGCGACCGTTATCGAATCAATGAACTGGAGGAAACCGTGTTTGGAGCTGGTGGCTAGGACTTTGTAAGGGGTTAATTTCAAGTCCAAGTTTTCTCGTCTCAATAATTTGTCCATCAGAGTGATCATTTGGAGGATAAGTTGATCTTGGCGCAAGTCATCGCCGTGTTTGAAGATGGCCTCGTATTCTACGCCTTCGGTGGTTAAGAATGTGAGTTTGGAGGGCATGAGTGCTGATTTGAAGAGGCTCGCTTTCTTAGCCACTATGCCTTTGATAGTGACGTTCGGGTCCAATGGAAACGGCATTGGCTCGAAGTTGGTGAAGTTGAACTTGAACGCGTCCGGGTCGGCCAGTAGCTGCTGCAGGCGTTCAGCTTTCTTATTGCGATTGCCACTCTCCCGGGTAACGGTTTTCACGAGTTTGACGAGCTTGTCTATGAACACCTGTTGTCTAGCTAGGAAGTTACGCGTGCGCTGCAGTTCAGCGTTGCCTGTTAAAACATATATTTCTTGGTTATGATTTAGTGCAGGGTTCGGCAACCTTATGGCAGGCTAGGGCCGTAAGATGGCGAAATGAACTAATGGCGGACCGCACTTGTGATATAAACGTATAATTGGTATTATAACCTATAGAAAAAAAAAAAATTTGATGTCTGAGATCCTAAATGCAGGCTATTTCTTGTATGTTAGCTGTCATATTTGTAGTTGCAATTCGTAGAATGGCACTCAAGTTCTCATCATGGTTCGTTCATGCATTTAATTTGATATTTACAGCTCATTTACAAAACATTTTTCTGACCCCTGTTTAGTGGATAAACGAGTAAAACCGACGATGATTGATTTTTGAAATATCATTCTCTATGTAAATATCGTGAATTATTTAATGAACTGTTAAGTATAATATTATCATCTAGCTAAACCTTGACTAATCAGTGTAAAGCCGCGTACTCACTAGGGGACATTTGTCGAACGACATAATATTTTGAATTATGAGAGACATCGGGGCGCACGATGGCGCGGTACACGTCGGGCGAAGTGTGGCAACGTCGCGTGAAGTCTGCCCGATGTCTTCCGTTCCGGAAGACATCGGGCAGACACGAGTCGCGCGAAATGTATCTCTTAACTAGCGGACCCGACAGACGTTGTCCTTTCTTAACTATGAATATAGATTACGAAATGATTTAATAAAAAAAATACTCATTGTTTATTATTATTGTTTTAACATAAACAACATTCTTTGTTGTTTTTTTTCTGACTGGTATATAAATAGTTTTGTTGGTATTCCGACACGGTAACATGCGACATATTACTGGCCATGTGCAAAATTAATTTTTTTTTTACTGCTTATTTGACTACATTAGCAACTGTATCAAAGATTAAACCAAAGATAATATGTGGGACAGTTGGAATGGGTATAGTCATTAGTATTAAAATAATAACAGGTGTACACAGGTGTACATCGTAAGAGCCGACAGAGGGAAAACTGCCATCAGGAGATGGGCAGCAGCGTCTCCTAGAAGCATCAGGCCATACTGCGATCGCCAACCCGCCTGCCAAGCGTGGCGATTATGGCAACCCCCCCCAAATATGAATACACCGCCAAGAATTCGGCCCCCAGTCCCCGGCGGCCCCGCTAGTCCTAGCTATGGCAGCGGCTATGGTAACGGCGGGGCAGGGGGTGCTAAGAATCCCCGGGTAAGATCCGGCTGCCAACAACGACGACTCGACCTGGCAACATATAACACGCGCACACTGAGGCTTGACGCGAAGCTCGTAGAGTTGGAAGAAGCAATTGGTAAGTTACATTGGGATATCATTGGGCTATCTGAAGTCCGAAGAGAGGGAGAGGACTCTATAACCCTGCAATCCGGTAACTTACTATACTACCGGGAGGGCGACCAACAGTCCCTAGGTGGTGTCGGGTTCATCGTCCACAAGTCCCTTGTCAACAACGTGATTACTATCGGAAGTGTTTCGAGCAGGGTAGCGTACCTGATACTCAGAATATCGAAACGATATTCGCTGAATGTCATTCAGGTTTACGCTCCGACCTCGAAACACGACGATGTCGAAGTGGAGGCTATGTATGAGGAGATCTCTAAAGCCATGCATAGCTTTAAAACCCACTACACGGTTGTGATGGGGGATTTCAATGCGAAGTTGGGGCAACGTTGCGGTAATGAGTTGAGAATGGGGAAATTTGGATTTGGGCAACGAAACAAAAGGGGTCAGATGCTGGCAGACTTCATGGAGAGGGAGAACCTCTTTATGATGAACTCCTTCTTCAAGAAGCCCGCAAGCCGCAAATGGACCTGGATCAGCCCGGACGGTAAAGTCAAAAATGAGATCGATTTTATCATGTCAACGAAGAAGCACATATTCGATGATGTCGCTGTGATCAACGCTGTTAAGACAGGAAGCGATCACCGCATGGTCAGAGGCACATTGAATATCGACGTAAAGCTTGAAAGAGCGCGACTGATAAAATCCACGCTCCGACCAATACCGGCTCAAATTCAAAACCCCGAGTGTTTTCAGCTCGAGCTTCAAAACCGTTTCGAAGCCCTTGAGAACAGCATCGATGTGGACGATCTATACAACATGGTGGTGGATACTGTCCGTACGGTAGGGTCTAAGTACTTTCAAACCCGCCGTCCCAAATCAAAGAAACTCTCCAGTCAGACTCTCCTACTCATGGATCAGAGAAGCGAAATGAGGCTACAGGACTCAGCGGATGCCCATCGCTATCGGCAACTCAATAGACAGATATCGAAGTCTTTGAAGAGCGACCTTCGTCAATTTAATACCCGACGTATTAAAGAGGCCATTGAGCGGAACAAAGGCTCCAAAGTGTTCGCCAGAGATCTGTCTATTGGGCAAAGCCAATTGACGAGGCTGAAAACTGAGACAGGTAGCATCATTACGTCAACACCTGAAATCATGAGGGAGATTGAGAGTTTCTATGGACAGTTATACTCCACGAAAACACCTGTTGAAAGCAAGGCTAAAGAACCTAGAGCCAAGCTTACCCGACACTATTCTGAAGATATCCCGGACGTCAGCCTGTGCGAGATTAGAATGGCTCTCAAGCAGCTTAAAAACAACAAGGCGGCGGGTGATGACGGAATCACAACAGAGCTCCTTAGAGCGGGCGGTAAGCCGGTACTTAAGGTCCTCCAGAAGCTCTTTAATTCTGTCATACTCGAGGGCAAAACGCCAAAGGCATGGGGCAGAAGCGATGTGATGCTGTTCTTCAAGAAGGGTGACAAAACTCTCTTGAAGAACTACAGACCCATCTCGCTTCTGAGCCATATCTATAAGTTGTTTTCGAGAGTCGTTACGAATCGTCTCACTCGCAGGTTCGACGACTTCCAACCTCCCGAACAAGCCGGGTTCCGAAAAGGCTATAGTACCATAGACCACATTCATACGCTGCGGCAAGTTATACAGAAGACCGAAGAGTATAACTTGCCACTTTGCTTAGCGTTCGTGGACTATGAGAAAGCCTTTGATTCGATTGAGACCTGGGCAGTGCTGCAGTCTCTCCAAAGGTGCCAAATAGACTACAGATACATCGAGGTACTAAAGTACTTATACCAAAACGCCACTATGTCGGTCCGATTACAGAACCAGAGCTCTAATCCGATCCAACTACAGCGAGGTGTGAGACAGGGAGACGTTATTTCTCCGAAACTGTTCACAGCTGCGTTGGAGGATATTTTCAAGCTTCTGGACTGGAAAGGACGCGGCATCAACATCAATGGTGAATACTTAACACACCTGCGATTTGCCGATGATGTAGTTCTTATGGCTGAGACCTTGGAAGACCTGAACATTATGCTCGAAGATCTCGGTAATGCTTCTCAAAGAGTGGGTCTTAGGATGAACATGGACAAGACGAAAATCATGTTAAATGCCCATGTTGCACCCGCTCCAGTTAACGTTGGGAACATTGCACTCGAAGTTGTTGACCACTATGTTTACCTGGGACAGATAGTCCAGTTAGGTAAGTCCAACTTCGAGAAAGAGATCTCTCGTCGAATCCAGCTCGGATGGGCAGCGTTCGGGAAGCTCCGGCATATATTCGCGTCCGAAATACCTCAGTGTCTCAAGACGAAAGTCTTTGACCAGTGTGTGTTGCCAGTAATGATCTATGGGAGTGAGACGTGGTCGTTTACTATGGGTCTCATAAGAAGGCTCAAGATCACCCAGCGAGCAATGGAGAGAGCGATGCTTGGTATTTCCCTACTCGATCGAATCAGAAATGATGAGATCCGCAGGAGAACTAAAACAACCGACATCGCTCGAAGAATTGCATCGTTGAAGTGGCAGTGGGCGGGACACATAGCGCGGAGAATCGATGGCCGTTGGGGCGGAAAGGTTCTCGAATGGCGACCGCGTACCGGACGACGTTCCGTGGGCAGGCCCCCTACAAGGTGGACCGACGATCTGATCAAGGTCGCGGGAAGCCGCTGGATGCGGACAGCACAGAACCGATCGTTGTGGAGATCCTTGGGGGAGGCCTATGCCCAGCAGTGGGCGTCGTTCGGCTGATATGATGAGGTGTACACAATGAGCACAGTTGGGGAAAAATTCGTTGTTGGCACATCAGGCCGTAAGATCTTCGTTTGGGATGTCCGTAACATGGGCCATGTGAACCAGAGGCGAGTCTTCCCTGAAGTACCAGACAAGATGCATCTGAGTGTTCCCTAATAAGCAGGGTTATGTGTTAAGCTCCATCGAAGGACGTGTAGCTGTATTCTGTCAATGTTATGTCAAATGCCATACATTAAAAAAGTTTAAATTTGCAAAAGCGATAAGGTTACATATCAAATAAATTAATACGGTGATTAAGTTTTCTTAAATTTTCTAATTTTCCGCGAAATTTTCTTAATTTTTTCTTTTATAAGAACATTCTCCTGACAGTAACAAACAAAACAAAAAAGAATAAGCGAAATCGGTTAAGCCGTTCACGCGTGATGCGATGACCAAGGGAAATAGGGATTTATTTTTATATATATATAAGATAGACGGGTACGCAGCTTCAAATGGTATAACTATACACTGAGCCCTTAGCCTGAGAATACAAACGTTTAAAGCAGGACTAAAATGGCAAAATGCGTTTTAGAATAAGGAATTGGTTGTTTATTATGACTGTTGTTATTGTTTACCTCACATACCTTTAGCTAGTTTGTGGGAGAATGTTCTCATGACATCCAAGTACATGCCCCTGACATGGTTGTCCTGTGCAAGGCGGTCTTCACACTCGATAAGAAGGTACCAATACAAGTAGTTTCCGACCACGCTATTTCCACACGCGCGTTCGATCAGAAACGAGGACAGGCTTAGACGCTCTTCTGACTCTGTGTCACTGGAATTGAAAACAAAAGTATTATTTTTTCAAGTACAAGTTGCATGGCACCTTTGCTCATTATTTTCAAAGGACTCTGTTATCAAAATTTATATTCATTAAGTATATAACGTTTAATCATCTATATTAATATAACCCATTATTACAAAAAGATATGCACTTCATTGTTTTTACCATCAACATATTTATAATTCCAAAAGTTAATAACATTAACATTAACGTATATAAAGTCAGTGACAATGTAAAAGACAATACAGTTTTGCCCTTATATCGCACGAACATTTGCCCTTTATGAGAGCCAAAAACCGACGTCTATCTAATAAACATCAGTTACCCGAATAAGTTGTTGTTGTCGCCAACACTGGTGGTGTTGTTGTTGACGGTGCTGGTGGTCTCCTCCGCGACGGTCGCATCGTCTGGCCGCGAATCCAACGACCGACGGCTGGACACCGAACCAGTCATCTCGCTCGACGTTAATACTAAGAAGTATACTTTAACTTTTAAACTGCGCAAGCGTTCAAGGAAAATTGCACTGCAAATCCAGTCTATGCCAAACTCTGAACTACCTGTATATGAACTTAAATTGTATGTGTAAAAAAGTTATTTTAATGAATGATGCTACTAAATGATGTACATTTATGGCTTTAAATTGTCCTAGCTAGCACTGGCAATTATTTATTTAAAAAAGCTAAAATATACTAAGCTTGTCGTTCCAACATCAGTCAATTGCCTTATCTTTCTCACAGCACAAGCAGCAGAACTAAGTCTTCCGGACATGGTATGGTTCAGTAGGTACCAGAAGTAAATGCCAATATTTACAGCGTTGTCACCGAGCCCGACTGATTGCGAATCAGGTAACACACAATTAGAGCTCGTCTTAGCTAAAATGACGCGCCCCACTACACGTTTAGTTTAGATGTGCGAGTTATTTGCACTCACTTCATATAACACTTCAACAGTGAGACGGCCCAAGTGTTTCATGATCTTACAACCTGGGCCCCAATTCTGCAAATTTACAAATGGCTCAATAGAATCGCAATGGCATCTCAGTTGTATATTTTGACACAGTTATTATTATGGTAGTAATGTCAAAACATACGATTGAGATGCAATTGCGATTCTATTGAGCCATTTGTAAATTTGCGGAATTGGAGCCCTGTATGCTTACTTACTTCGAGGTCATCAGACCGTGTGACAAAAATTGTGTGTGGAATGAGTGCTTGTAACCCCCTATAGTGTTAACGCACTTGTCTATAAGTGAAAAACTGTCTAACAGATAAAAAACTGTCTGTCAGATACAAACAAGTTCGGAAAACGTTCTTAAGCGGTACTGCCAATCTAACTGAAAAGCTTTTCTAAATTTATTTTTACCGCGCTACACTATAGTGCTCGAGACGGTGTTTCTTCGACCGAGTTTCTAAGTCTAGGTCCAAGGTATAACCTGTATATCTATTGAAATGGGAATAAGAACCTGAGGTAGATAATAGGCTGGCCTGGCTGCCTCTGTGTCCGCTCTGCATGAGTTTCCCCTCCGAGTCTGAATACACGACGGCCGTCTCTTTGCCGCATACCCGCATGTATTCTACAAAAATCCGGAAAAAATGTGTATTAATATAGTAGGTTGTAAAATAATTTGAGGTTATACTATGTCAGGCAAATGTTAATAATTTATAAGAGAAAACACGTATAATGACATTTTATTCATATTAATCTACTAGCTTTTGTTTTCGACTTCGTCCGCATCAGTTTCGGGATTGATTGAAAAATATCTGATTATAATATGATATAATAATTATTATTGCCTAGATTATAGAAAGGGTACTAAGGTTACTAAGACTTCGCTGAACTAACACTGACGTCTCTTTGTCCGTCTGTCCTGTCACCATGAACCATGATGGTTAGACAGTTGTAATTTTCAGAGATGATGTTTCTGTTGCCGCTATAACAACAAATATTAAAAATCTGGATATAATATTCATTTATGTGGGCTTCTATATACAACAAACGTAATTTTTTTGCTCGATATTAATAACCGCTAGAAGTAGACGTTTATTTACAGAATGTTCACCTAAATATTAAACGATTAAAGTAAAAAAAAAAAAAAATTTTTAAGGACATCCAATACAAAAAACCTATAGTTTTTTAGTCGTTTTTATAGATAATGGCATAAAACCCTTAGTGTGCGAGTCCGACTTCGGTTTTTGGCCTTCCAACTATGGTCACAATATTTACACCTCACTTAGAGACCATAGCGTATTATGTTATGTTTCTCTTTGTCTTTATTTTTTACTATGTAAGTACGACAACGAATTCAATTTGTTAATTTCTTTTTATTTATGTTCTCATGTAGGTGGCGTATTTATGGCTCTATGAGAGTTAATGTCTTTAAACCTAAACCTGGTACACATTTATATATATTTACGTCTTTTGATGATCACGGATCTGAATAAACGTCATGTTTGATTATTCTATCATTTGGATCTCATTTTGTCTGCCATGCCTTACCCTCGTGTATTTCTGTGAAGTTCTCATATTTAAGAGCTTGTACCAATTGAAGCAGATACAACAGCAGATCTTCGTCGGGGGCTTGTTTCAGGCGAGATACGGCGTACCTGTAACATAATACCTCAGTAAAAAAACTGATCAAACTCGTATAAAGTCGGGTTAAACAAGAAAAATAATAGGTATCTCAATCTACATGTCGGAATGAAGTTGGATGTAGTTACACCTAATGACTAGAGGTGAGGGCACTGTTGGCTCAATGTCCGTGGATCAGTAGCACGAGCTGTTATATATAATGCAATTGTCACCTGTTAATGTCAATGCGAACTGTCAGGTGTGAGTACTATGGTAGTCTATGGCTAGGGCAGCTCTAAGGCGTTTGGGCAAGCGCACTGAATCGTATCGCACTCGTATAATAAATTATAATTTATCAAGCATAAGGATACTCAAGCAATCGTCAATAGAATTCTCCTAAATACGCATATACTTTCCTTTTTTTAATGGTTGTTCAAGTACGGTTTGTTTTATTTTTAACTTTTTTCAAAAATTAGGAGATTTGTATTTTATGCATTTCATTTTATTTATTCTTAATACACAATGGATTGAAGA
The DNA here is from genome assembly GCA_949315895.1 of Anania crocealis. Taxonomy (NCBI): domain Eukaryota; kingdom Metazoa; phylum Arthropoda; class Insecta; order Lepidoptera; family Crambidae; genus Anania; species Anania crocealis. The sequence continues at coordinate 20,343,924 of OX438879.1, read as the reverse complement.
GAAATAATAGTACTATATTAATATTTGGGTAGCGCTACTCAGCAGCGCAATTCAACAGCTTCGTATAAAACGCAACTACCCACAGTGTAACTGCAACGCGCGCGCCTGGACGGCGCTGTTAAGGCCCAGTAGTTCGTGATTTATGGATCGATATCGATCGATCACCTATTACGGAGCGCCTATGCGCACCGTAAGCACCAGCGCGCGACAGTACGGGCCTGACAAGCCGCCGCGCTCACGTATTTTGTAGTTATTTAAACATAGTAATTAAGTGGAGAATTCAAACTCAGCGAATATGTTTATAAATATTTAGTTTAGTTTGTCAAATTGAAAAAACATTTCGAAAAGATGTAGGTTTGTGATTTTTTTCTATCGAGCCAAGTTAATCAAATCGTGTAACCGGTTGCAACTATGAGTAGACTAGATTCTTAACTAATACCTACATATTTTTTTTTTCAGACTTTAAAACGCTGTTTTTCTAGTCCTCAGTTTTAAAAACTGCCTTTTGAACCTTTGAACTACACCGGCTTAAACAAATGATTCTAAAACAAGACTTAGTGTTAGAAACTCTGTCGACGGAGTAGTAATTCGAGCTCTAACGTAGCGCGGTGTAAGCTAGTACTTTTTCAGCTGGATTGTCAGTCTGAACTCTCAATTTCACTTCAGTTGGATTGTCAGTCACACTTGAGAGACTCACTTACTTATTCAATTCGTGTTCGATAAGTGAAAAAACTGTCCTTTATTTCCCGGATGTGTGTAAATGCTATTAGGGGTTACGTGATTACGTGTACTCTATTTTTATGTAAACTATTAATCTAATAATAATGATAATTTGCGTGTGCAATCTGTCCATGTCAAGGAAAGCATCTTAGTCAAATGATAACCACGCAAACGGAACTACGGTCAATAGTTCGTATAAAAATACATACTTTCTGACAGCCGGGTGTGTAAACTTAGGCGTGAGCAGTTCGAGTGCGTCCTCGACGTCCATTGGCGTCCATTGCTTCATCATGGACAGCGCCTGCCGCACCTCGCCTGAAATACAACACAAACACACCGTCCTCTGTAGTCCTGTAGGACAAATAACTAACTTACTGAACGTTAGAAGCTCAATTAAAGTAATATTTTAATTTTTGAATTATGTTAATTAATTAAATTATAAAAATTGAGTTTTCAGACTACAATTATTAAGTCCAATTAAAATCATATTATGTACAGTATTAATAGAAACTTGACAAAATGTAGACAAGTTCGATCTGCCTATAATAAGCAATAACTAAAAAAAAGTCTTCTATTCGTATGACTTTCCTTTATGGTTTAAGACATTTATTTCTCAAAGCAGAATATTACAATTCACTTACATGAGAAACACTAGATTAATCATAGATTTAATATACTGCTGTTAGATTGGCAATAAAAAGAGACAGAATATAATGCAGCTATATGATAGAACGAGATAGAACACAAGGCCGTTCACGTACACGCTAAGAACCCGTAGTGTTTTTCTGAGTTCTGACGTCTGTCACTCGCAACACAATATTCCCTTTAGTTTTACTAGTTTCATTTTTATTATTGTAAAAAAGTGTCGAGTTGATGTATTTTTATTATGGTTACATGTTCAGTACTTGGAAGTAACTCATCTAAAAAAGGGAACCAACATAATTGTACATTTCACACGTCAACACACAATCGCGATTATCAGCAGCAAAATGCAATGTTTCAGAGATTTGACTAAAATTTTGTATACTAATTGATAGGGCATTTTATCAGAACAAGGATTTAAATTCATATGAATTCTATTAAAAATAATATCAAATACGTGAATTTCAGCAATTACAAACGTCACTTTTGTATTTTAATGATTGACGTTGTCGATGATATCTTATCGACATTTCATTAGCTGACATATTTCACATTGTAAACCGCATACAGCCTAAATTGTTGAAATACGTTAGAAATGCTTGAAATTCCCTAATAGAAAAGAAGGTTCGCCCAATAAATATTCGAGCATTTGCAGTTTACATTTGGACCCTAAGTGTTTTGAACACAGAGGCGTTCAGCCTGTAAAATTACGCTCTGGATCAATCTCCATATTGTTTAAGCCCCCATCAATCCCCATTAGTTAAAAATTAATTGAAAAATAAATATCAGTTTTATTTCAACTTTGGCGACCGCGATCGCAAAATGAGGCAAAATTGTTAAATACTAGCAAGTAAAGCCTACGATATTTTTTACAATAAATTGATTTTGTTCGGGAATAAGTAGTTATAAAATAAAAAACATATCTAGGTATTTACTTGCAGTTTTTTGGCGTTCTTTTAATAATATTAAAAAATAAGTCACCTGCGTCAACGTTAACTGTGTCTATGGAATCGATATCGAAAGCAAGCAGGCAATGCAGTACCTGCACTATTTATCTCAGGCACATGCTCACTTTATGCACACTAGCGTAACCTAATTTTGGTCTCGTTTTCAGGATTCAATTGCCAATATATCATCTATATTAAATCTATGAGATTAATAGTAAATCAATTGACACATAGGGAACGACAACAGAACATAGCTAAACATTTTTAGAAAAAATTGGTACCTAATTTACTAACATTTTACGAGTACAGTGTTTAGTTTAAAAAACAATCACTTAGCCAAAAAACAAAAAAAAAGGATATTCTGGTGTTAGAGTTTTCTAACTTACATATTACAGGCCTCTGACTTGATTCTATTTAATGACCATCATTTGCGACCAATGACGGAACCAAAGCTTTTCAGACACCAGCCATTTTAAAAAGATCGTTAATAAGTTGATCCAACCGGAAATTAAAACCGGGAGCTTTGCGTAATGATAGGCAATTTAGGTACTTTTTTCGTTAGGCAGAAAATACCTTTCTTACAAAGCACAAAGATATACATGAATTTTCAAGAATATTCGTTAAAAAAATTACCTTGCTTTTAATAATTTAAACTGGAACATTTGTTCACTGGTTTGTATAACTTTCTCACTATATAATAACATTATCGTCAACACACTACACTCAGTTATACAACATTTGACATTTTGTTTATTGAGTTTGTACTGTGTTTAGTGTGCCCAAGTGTGATACAGAGGGGCGCCGGTCAATTCAACATTCTGACGACATAATTCACCAAACCATAAATAACATCGACAGTAAACTTACTTAAACTAGCATAAAAAATTATAGAGTACTAACAAGTTTACTGGCCCCATAATGTTTCGCTTCACGATTAAAATTGATAATTCAAAGTATGTCAAATATTCATAGGCAAAAATAATGTTTCGTTCGTTATTAAATGGTTTCAGATACCTACCAGTAATGTAACATTATTGTGTAACAATAACATTATTGTATGTCTTTTTATAATGGATGTATGATAGATACCTAGTAGTAAAATATCAAAACAAAGTTTAAAATGACTTCTATGTTCTTAGAGCATTACTTTATAGTTTGGGAAGAAAACGGTGTGATTATAAAGCACACACTGCAATCATTTTAAAATATAATTAAACTAACTGTTATTGTGAACATGATAATAGAATACATTGGAAAGAAACTATAGCGCTGCGCCGCGCGTGTCCATCTTCAACTATGCCGAATTTTATTAGCAAGTCTTGACCTCAATTTAGATACCAAAGAGTGGGAATAGGGCAATGATCTTAATAGAGTCCGATAGCGGGCGCCCGGAAGATATCTATTCAGTAGGGCCATTTTATCAAATAAAACGTTTGATTTAATACAACATTTAATAAAAATTTGTAGAATCTTGTTGACAATTATTACTACATGCTAAAACCGTTTGAAACAATTTGAATGTAAGAAAATTTCTACCCTTTATGCGTTACCTAATTATTCTGGCATTGATGACTTTATTAAGACACATAACGTATACTATTTAAAAAAAAACAGTAATTACAAGCACCGCACATTGAAAAAAAAAGTAATAAACTTACATTTTTATATTTTGTGTTTCTGAACTAATCCACGTTTAATAGCTATTCAAATCATAATGTATTCAACAAAAAACGCAGTTAAAAAAACTTAAAGACCTTGAAGTCTGCTAACAGGTAACGTGTCTGGTCTCAAAATGAACATAAAACTTAATCGTGACTTTAAGGATCGGATTTTAATGCTTATCAGCTATAAATTTGCATATTAATGTGTTTAAAGTTAGGCTGATCCAAATACTGGTTATTTGCTTTTAAATACTTTTTGTGTATGGACGTAAGATACTTAATTGTGCTATTTAAATTTAATTTAATTTACGATTAATTGATTTTATTAATGCTACGAGTATTTTGAGTGTATTCATAAAACCAATTAATTTTCTTTTACAAATGACCTATGATAATTCTAAATAAGCCCCCCATTTCTTGGTATGGTATAGCAGACGCAATAAGGGTGACACATTTTGTTATAATTATTTGTAACTCTTAGTCTTAGTGTAGTCAAGTTCCACCGACGTAGCGAAACTAGGATTAACACGCAATTAACAGAGTATTATGTCAAACATTTTGTAATTACATAGACATTTGTTTCGCTTGATCTGCTATCTCTTTTTTACGCCATTTTTTGTCGTTGGGAAAATGCGTCACGCATACCTGCCACTCTGGGGGTATCATGTGGGACTCCAGAGCTTCGCATTAGGTCCGTATACCCACTAAAAAACCAGCGGTATCTTTCCGGTGCTTTTTTAACCGAGACTACGGGTTTCGCCTTAGGCCTATTGGCCACAAGCACGCTTCACAAACCAGCTCGGCAGTGGTTCACTTAATAATGAAACAGCGCACCCCGGTTTAGAAGAAAGGATCCCCCTTTGTCATCCTGCCCTATTCTTATACCCTACACAACTCCTACCTATTTCTGTGTTTTAGCTTTAGAATTGCGATTGGTTCGTTTTTCTGAAGTCTCTCGTAGTCGCTCGTAGGCGTCGTAAGAGCCAAATTTAAGGGGGTGGTTGTCAATCAAGTTTAGAATACAGGAAAAATAAATTATTATTTTTTAATTAAAAAGTATTGCCAATAAATGAGTCTATTATTTACTACAGGAAAGTCACTACGTAACTACAAACGCAGTACGTACCTACTTATTATTAAATTGTAATAGCAACGTTAAGTTTCTTCTCCTATGTAGATGACGAATCGCTGAATTGCATTGTTTCATTGAGATCAAGCGTGCGGGCTGAGGCCCTACGTACGATAGAGCGAGGCGCGCTACAAGAAGTGTAGATTAATGATTTTGATGAGGTTTCGCTTTAATTATTTAAAAACTTATTGCTATGGATGGATGAACAGTTAACTTTTCTGAATAACAATTAAACGCAAATAAAAATTGTTTGCAACAAAAAAAAAAAAAATTTTATATAATTTTTTAAAATATTTTTCCTGTATTCTAAACTCGATTGACAACCATCCCCTTGAATTTGGGTCGTACTTTTTCTTACATCCTGTATGTATTAAAAATAAGTTCTCGCGTGATGCGATAGACCAAGGGAAATAGAGTTTCCATATAATAAACGAATATAGGAAGGTATAATTTGAATAATCTATGATGAGACCACATAACTGGAAATAACTATTAAGGTATAGAATTATTAATACATTTTGAGAAGGACGCAAACAATATAATACATAAGAAATCAATTTGACAGTACAAATATTTTTTTGTGGTGAAGACTGAACTTAATAAAACTAGCTAAGCATGGGAAGAGCAGGTAAACTGTAGATTCCTGATAATTAAACTACTATCGCTCTGACTAGTTTTAATAATAAAAACAATAGTGTTGGTCATTAAAATGTAATCAGCGAGATAACCATTAGCTAATTTATCATTAAACTATAAATACCATAATTACCTGGCCTATTCCAGTTGACGCATTCCAAAAACTTGGTGAGAGCTCGACGGTGCGATGACAGATAGAATCTGGAACAATAATATACACACTATGAACAAAATAAGTGTTGAACTCGAGCTTTAGTCTTAATTCCATATACTCAGCTCAATTTTACAAGACTCAGTGTATGAAGTAAACACGGAAACTTGAGTCGATCCGAGCTTTAGTCCGTTCACGAAGGCTCAAGCGCTAAAATAGGACACGAGTATTACAAAGAGCTCGATTGTTAAAAGAGCTCGAATCCTCGTCAAACTCGAGTTTGTAAGATATGATCCGAAGCTCGTTTTGGGAAATACTTTAACCAATTGTTTGTAGAGGGGAGCAACACACTACAGAACGTTCATGTTTGATTTGAATGCGAAAACCTGCATGCTTTAAAAAGCAAGACTCCAAAAGTTTAAAACGTGAAATATTCACAAAATATTTAATTGTATATTTACTTTAATAATCCATAGTAAATATTATAAATAAGGAAGTGTGTGTGTCTGTTTGTTTGCCGTCTTTCACGGCAAAACGGAGCCACGAATTGACGTGATTTTTTTTAAGTGGAGATAGTTGAAGGGATGGAGAGTGACATAGGCCATTTTTTATCTCTTTCTAAATTCCAATCCCCTAAAATGGGGGGTGGAAGTTTGTATGGAGCATTCCACAATTTTCAAGGTAGAAATCTTAAAAATAGTATGCGGACTAATTGTGACTAACAAAAAAAAATCGTGAATCTTTTTTTTATGGAAATCCACCTCCAACTCCTTAAAAGAGGAGGTGAAATTTTATTGCTATCCCGAATTAAAAGCGAGCTAAGCCGCGGGAAAAGCTAGTAAATAATATAATTAATTAAATAAGAAATTATAAAAAAAGAGAAATTAACAAAAGGTCCAACTGTCGTTTACCTAGTCCGACTCGCTCTGGGCCGGTTTTTTATATTACATCAATGCTGTCATATCGTAAAACGTACCTGAACTTCCAGAGCAGATCCTGGTCGACGGCTGCCCGCAGCTGGCCCGGCGGCGCGGCCACGACGGCGGCGAGCTGGTCGCGCTCGCTGGCGGTGGGCTTCGCGTCGCGACCGCTGCCGCCCGCGCGAAGCGACCGCGCCAACCGATGTTGCTTGCTCTCTACCAGATTCTCCTAGTTTGAATTTCGAGATCCAGTCAATATCCTTCTATAGAATTCAATTGGGCTGTACCTTTAAACTTGATTGTTTTAATTGATTTTTTATTTCATAACCAACTTAATCTATTTTTATCAACTAGCTGTTGCCCGCGACTTCGTCCGCGTCAATTTCTATTATTATGATCGCGACTATTTTTGCAACATTTTTCACTAATGCTTCGCTCCTATCTGTCGCAGCGAGATGTTATATAGCCTAAAGCCTTCCTCGATAAATGGACTATCCAACGCAAAAATTAAAAAATATTTTTTTAAATCGAACCAGTACTTCCAGAGATTAGCGCGTTCAAACAAACAAACAAACTCTTCAGCTTTATAAACGGCTAATTGTTTCGCGAAAGTTTTGGAAAGATAGATGTCTTTTCTTTTTGTATAGGTCAGGTAAAAGTCATTATTATTATAAATAAAATAAAAATAAAAATTGAATAAATGATTTTATTAATAACACATTCAAATATTGATATTTTTTTCAAATCAAAGAAAAATCTGGTTCAAAGGTACTGAAAATAAAAGTAACTTTGAATTTACATTTTCACTGCAGTTTAGTACAGTCTTGTAGTTTTTAAATGAATTTTGTAGTTTAAGGTTCCGAAGGTAATGATCATGAAAGTCACGATTTTGATTTTGATTTCATTACAAAAACTGTTGTTAAAGGTTATTTAAAAACTTTTCTCCATACAAAAATGGTAAAAAATATATTATTTCATTCATAATGTGGCTTTTTTAATAAAAAATACGCAATGTACAGTTTATCACGGTCGTATTTGAACTTAGCAGCCATCACCTGCTGCACCCCGGCTGCATGGCAAGCTTATAATTTTTTTTGAGTCGTAAAATGAAAGTCATTTCCCAGCAATGATATTTTGTAATATGATTTGATGTTCAGATCGCGTAGCTTCAGGTTCGGCGTTTGGTTTTTTAACATCCGTATGCAAGTACACTAGAAACAACATTAAATTTTGCAACTGTAATATTTCTAATATTTAAAGCTTCTCAATTCATTCAGATCTATTTTACCATTGTTTAAATAATAAAGATCTATACTGCTACACTATACAGCTATTAAGGCACATACTGACCTGCAGTATCTCATAATCAGGAACAGTGACAATATCTGCTTGCGCTTTGAATTGGTACATCTCGTCCCCGTCTTGTTCATAGTAGACCACGGCATGCTGAAATAAATTAAAGGTCAAATATTATATGAATCTACAAGAGACTTGTAGAATTTTCAACTCTGATAAATGATGAAACCTTATTTCTTAGGAAAGTGCCAAGTACCCATATCACACCATGAGACTACACACTCTTCTGACATTTCTATTCATAATTTATCAAATAATAATAGCTTTAATATTTAAATATAGTCCTATTCACGACATCACGCGTGAACGGCTGGACCGATTTCGCTAATTCTTTTTCTTTGTTTTGTTTTCGATTGACAGGAGGAGGTCTTATAAACGAAAAAAATAAAGAAATTTTGCGGAAAATTAGTAAATATAAGAAAACTTAATCACCATACTAAATAATTTGTAATGTTACCTTATCGCTTTTGACAATTTAAACTTTTTTAATGTATGGCGTTTGACATAACATTCACAGAATACGTGCTGCAAATACCGTCTAATAAGGGGTTAAAAAATTTAATTGTGGCCTGTTCCCGTGTCAGAACACCAACAAAACTATTTATATACCCGCCAGAAAAAGAAACATTTTTTTTTATACCATAACGTAGTCAACATTCATAGTTAAAACAGGACAACGTCTGTCGGGTCCGCTAGGCTAGTCATTTATACATAATAATAGGTCTTATACCTATGAAATTACCGTTATGCAGTACTGGCCATTTCAAATCAAAATATTTTTTGTTTGGCTAAGAATTCTAATTTCAAATTAATTGTATTTTAAAAACATGGAATTTTTTTTCCAAAAGTTGTCATTTATTTATTGATTACTGTTACATTTTCATGGCATTTAAATCTTTTTCGCCACCATGGATAAATTTGAGTAATTATGAATACCGTCGTGGCAGCAACGCGGCATGAGCGGCACGCAACATCAACGACGTTTACGGAGCTAACACTACAAACCAACGCACCACCTGTTATTGGTTTGCTCGTTTCCGTTCTGGAAATTTCGACCTGAAAACTGAACCTCGCAGTCTTCCGAAGACATTGGTCGACAACGACGGATTAAAGGCGATTGTGGAAGTTGATGATACACAATCTACGGCTAAATTAGCAGCAGCTTTCGACGTTAGCGTCAAAACAATATTGGTCCATTTGCGTCAAATTGGCAAGGTAAAAAAGTTTGACAAATGGGTGCCCCACGAACTCAATGATCGCCAGCGCGAAGTACGCGTCGAGTGCTCAACAGACACACAAATGAAGGAATTTTGAACCGCATTGTGACCTGCGATGAAAAATTGATTTTGTTTGATAACCGCACGCAAGCGCTCAGCAAGTTGGTTGGATCCTGGTTCAGCAACTAAACAGTGCCCTAAACGAAAACTTACCCCTAGAAAAGTGATGGGTCACTGCTTGGTGGTCTAGCGCCGGTGTGATTCATCACAGCTTCTTACCAAACGGGGTGAACATTACTGCAGATGTGTACTGTGAAGAACTGTACACAATGATGGAGAAGCTGGTACATCTCCAACCAGCATTGGTCAATCGCCCGTCTCCGCTGCTCCTGCACGACAAGGCGCGACCTCATACTGCACAGCAGACGGTCTCCAAGTTGCAAGAACTGGGGTTGGAAGCTCTCCGTCATCCGCCCTACTCACCAGCCTTTGCGACTACAGACTACTACTTTTTCCAGAATTTGGATAACTTCTTGGCGGGAAAAAAATTCAATACCCGAGAGGCAGTTACAAAATGCCTTTGAATATAATAGAATAGAATAGAATATAATTTATTGCTCAAACTGTGTACAATGTGCAGTTGGAAATACAGGTTAGAGGTAACAACAGTGTACCCATAACGGGCATGCAATATTTAACATTAGTTTTGAAGTTTTACATAAAATAATAAGTAGCTAACACTTACAATTGCTTAGGTTTTACATGCATAATATTCACCTAGAAGAATTTGTTGCCTCCCGTCCAGCTGATTTAAACTGCCACTGCGTCAGCAAAAATGCATTGATTGCATGGGTGATTACTTCGATTAATACAAATAAAAAATACATGAAACAATTCGTTTAATTTTTTTCATAAAAACGGCAATTTCATAGGTAAAGATTCGACCTAATATTATACACCAAATTGAGCATTAAAACGGACTCTTGGGCGTTATTTTAAGATGTGGTTCTAATTATTGATACTATAGCATAGTGTAAAACAAATCCCCATACTAAACAAGCAGTCAGTCTAAGGCTTTCTGAAAATCCAATTTCTTGAATAAAAATGTTGAGTGTCTTAGGTGGGACTTACACCTAAAACCTTCCGCTTACCGGGCGACTGCACTACTGTCCAATGCTGATATTTTTTTGTATAATTAATTGTTTTGATATACTAAAAGAAAGTTTACCAATAAGATGCAAATTAACAGTGCAATATCTGTGAGAACAAATCTCAGCAGCTAAAAGGGTTATCAGTGAACGTCATCGTTGTGCATGATGTTTGATACTTTAATAACGTCATGAGAAACGCCCATTTCTTTGTTTATAAGGAGTTATTGCGTCCCTAAGAATTTATATTTCTGTACAGAACAATATAACAATGAACCGGAATTATAACGATGAAGAACGAAAAGGGATGTAACACTTGCGCTGTGCAAAATAAGGCGTAAATAACATTAAATTTATACTTACGTTGATAGCCTCAATTTGAATAGTAGGGAACTCGATCATGAGGTACATATAGTCGGAACTCCTCTTCTCCTTCTCGTTTATCATCTCTATCTCTCGAAAAGTCAGTCTGTCTAGCCAGTCCACCTGTCAACAAAAAATAAGATTTATTGGTTAGTAGAATGAAATTATTGATCGTAATTCATATCGTACAGAAAAAACTTTATGAATCTCTTTTAATATGTAATAAATAAATTGCCATTAGTTTGAAGAAGGTTATTGTTTTGATGGCATAACAAATGAAAAAAATTTTAAAAATACATAATATTGACAAACTGCTAATACACATGGTATATAGCATATTATTAGTAAGTACCCAAAAATATACCTTCGGCATGTGTCCATTCCTATGCTTCTTGGCTAACTTAGCCAACCTTTGCATCTGCTCCTTGCCACGGTCGGGTGCCTTGCCCGGTGTCTTCTCACTGCCCTCAACCCCCGGCCAGACGCGAAGATCAAACATACCCTTTTTGTGGACAAAACGAAGACGAACCTTTTTCAATCTTATCTTTATAAACAATAAGTACTTTTTCAAAAGACTAACACTACTGAGGGAACCACCCATTTTTATAACAAAAACATACAAATTTACAGAAATAATCTAATGATTTCCAGCCAATGATTATGCTAATAAAATATGCCTTTAAAATAAAACATCAATACGTTAAAGTCTCACTGGTCACTAAGTCATTTTTTTTATTACAAAATCAGCAAAATGTATGTTAATTCAATAGGTATGCATAGCTGTACACACAAATTAAGACTGTGAGGGAGCTAAAGGTACTGGTAAATTCCAAACATAATATATTGTTGATAACATGATTCTTAAAAGGGCATTCGCATATTATTATGCTGCTATACCTAGCGCAACCTCATAAGATACGAGAGTTCAAGAAATATGTTGAGGTTATCAACAAATATTTATGTTAATATTTATGCAGAAAGGTATAGACCCAGTAGAAAAAAAAAACAAGGCTCACGCAGCATAGAGTTTGAAAGTATTGTTCATTATTTTGATTGTTATTTGTAAGTTAAACTATAATTAGTGCAAAATACATGAAAGAATTTTTACTATCATGAGGATTAATGTAAAAAAAAACTATCAGATCCATAGTAGTTTACTTTTCTAGTCTCTATCTTTATATATATAATTCTTCTGTGAGTGTGTATGTCACTGAACTTCTCTCAAACGACTGGACCGATTTTGATGAAATTTTTTGTGTGTTCAAGGGGATCTGGGAATGGTTTAGATTCACAATTTTGTCGGGGATAATGTTAGGTGTAGTCCAACCCAAAATTTTATTTTTTATTTTTTAGACAAAATTTTTAATTTCTATTTTTTTATGATACAACATACAAAAATACATACAATCCTAAATTTTTATCCTTTTATCACCAACCCCTATTTTTTAATAGCCATTTTAGTAATTTAATCATTTTTCATCCCGCTCGATAACTGATCAATTATCGTCTTTTTTGTAAGGGTAGGGTAGGGGTAGGGAAGGGTTTAGGGTAGGGGTGGGGGTAGGGTTGGGGTAGGGTATGTGTAGGGTAGGGTAGGTTAGGGGTAGGGTAGGGGTAGGGTAGTAAAATATTAAAATTTTATAAAATATATACAACCCTAAATTTTTACCCTTTTACCACCAACCCCTATTTTTTGTTAGCCATTTTAGTAATTTAATCATTTTTATGGCAAAACAACGTTTGCCGGGTCAGCTAGTAGTAATATACTATATAAACTTTTATTTGATGTTTATTTACAATATTTGCAAATTCTTGTGTTCAGAACAAGAAAATTTTTGCATGTAATTTGCTAAAACCAATAGGCAAGTATAAGATTTAGAAGACGATGGAATTTTAGCGTAAGTAATGCGGTTGCGATCTAATAGATTTTTGGCGGTGTAATTGGTTACATAATCAACTGGTTCTTAAACAGAAATATAATTAAGTGTACATGATTAGACTGTTGCGTACCTATGTAATGTAATTTTTAAGGAGAATATTTAAATTACTAATGTAATAAATTACATTCGCTATGTTTATTAGCTGCAACAGAGTTATGGTAGGCAGGAAATAAATAAGTATAATCAACAGTTAAATGAAGTTGACTGTAAATAAATGAAACATCAAGGTTATCGTTAAATAAATAATAAAGGAATAGGTACAACGTTTTCACTTAAACATCAGATAACTTATCACTTAAGGTAAAGATTTTTTTCTATTCGCAACAAGTGCTTATAAAATGCAGTTTAGCTCAGCACAGTGCAACATTCGCAACACAAACATAATGAATTGTGTTAAAAAAAATCACAATCGTATTGCAATACAATGACTTAACATAAGTAAATTATCAAAAACTCTTCGCACCACAAAAATACAACTTGATTTATTCAGAGAATCGCAATAGCGTACAAACGTTATGAACTGAATAAGGATTAGAGAAATTTATTACAATGCAAATATTGCTAAATTACGTTTAACAGTTCATTGCAATTATATCGCGTCGCAAATATGAGGACTATATGAACTTAATAAAATACAATGTTTGTTTACTAATGTGGGCTTTTGGTGGTTGATACAATAGAACTCATTTTATGGAAATTTTTGGTGGTAAAGTGGTTATGGAAAGTAATCATTTATTGGTAGATTAATAATCTGTTGTCTTATGTTTAGAAAACTTTAATGTTACATTGAATATTCACCAAGTTCTATGCACTTCAATACCAGAGTGGTTATCAAACACAAGAATAGCCAATATGTATCCATAATAAATCCATTTATTGTAATCAAGTGCAGGGTCCCAAATAAAAATGAAAAATGACGACTATAACACTGATGCCCGCTAGGATGTAGCGGGTAGTGAAAGCGGGTATAGCAATGTAATCATAATGAATCATGTCAAGTTGCCTTGTCTTGCTCTTGATGTAAGAGCAGTAATAACGACAATAGTCCAGCTGAACTTAAATAAATTATATTTATTTACTCATAGCAAACAGAGTACATAATAGGTCTGAGCCAAAGGTTTCAAGTGCTCTGTGGGACTGATGCCTGAAGTAAGTAACTTAATACCAGTGTTTCATGACATTAGGCCCAAACCCTAAATTAATTCAACATGCTGAAGCATTCAGCAGTCCACAGCTGTTCATTCATTTCTCAATATATAACATTATTATAATCATAAGGACCAATTAAAAAATATTACCTGTCTTAACATTCCATGTTTCCCAAACAATGATATGGTGGTTCCACCGACAACCATAACTTTTCCAGGCCCTGCACAGTCGTAAATAGTCATTGCAAGGATTGCATTACGAGGGAGGTCGCTGAAGTAAACTGGAAGATTCACCCATTCATTCCAGCTGTAATTTATAAAAAATACATTTAAAATGTATTTCATTTAAGTATCAATTAATTATTCATAGTAATTAATACATGTTTAATTTTTGAATGTTGAAATCTTCTTAAGAATACAAAAAATATTTATTTGAATTAAATGTTTATTAAAAATATTTATAAAACATTAAATTACTTTTTATTATCTAACATGGTCATTATTTGGAAAAACTTATATGTATTAGCAGGCCTACAAGGTGGAAAACCAGATGCTCCATACAAAGATGCTACTTTTATTCACAATTTCTATGTTTGACGTTATTCATGAAATGAAACAGTTACTTTTCGTGTATTAGTGTCATTTTTATTTTAGTTATAAATATATTTTGTATTACTAACGAAACAATTAAATTTAGTACAATAAAATGACTTTTTTATATTAAATCCAACATAATATTCAATAGCTACTATGGCATCATCAAAAACACATTTATATCATAAAAATCTATTTTTGACCTATGAAAAATTCATCATTAAAAATAATAATGTTTTCTGACAAAATTATAGGAAATTATTGTGATTTTTAAGTATGATTGATCATGATCACCCATCTGCCATGTACTAAAGGCTAGTTACAACAATATAATTTCCTGTGAAAGATAAGCTTATCCTGGTCACTGGTGTTATTGTCTGTTGTTATATTAAATATAATATATAGAAGCATAACTAGGCAACTAGCCTACCTGTTATGACTATCTCTTACTAATAAAAAGATGTAATTGGCCATTAGTGACCACCCTTTAAGTTGCTTAATGGCATCCTCCAGCCATTGTGAGACCTAACAAACACATCAGGTTGTAAAATCATATTCACCTGCCTATTGTGTGATAAGTCTAAAGTTACCTAACCATGGTGGCCCAAACATAGAAATAATAATACTGAAAATTATACCTGTTTTACTTTTATGTAAAAGGCATAACATAATATGTATAATAATCTATACTAATATTATAAAGCGGAAGAGTTTGTTTGTTTGTTTGTTTGTTTGAACGCGCTAATCTCCAGAAGTACTGGTTCGATTTGAAAAATTCTTTTTGTGTTGGATAGTCCATTTATTCAGGAAGGCTTTAGGCTATATAACATCACGCTGCGACCAATGGGAGCGAAGCATCAGTGAAAATGTTGCAAAAATAATCGCGTTCATAATAACAGAAATTGACACGGACGAAGTCACGGGGAACAGCTAGTTATTAATACCTAGGTAGTTAAATTGTGAAAGCAAAAGGCCTCCCTGGTTTTCCTTGCAATTAAGGCATCTCATCATCATTTTTGTTTTAACTGTTTTTTCTCTAGCAAGTTCACATTGGTGTATAAGTCCAAATGTCATCTGTAGCACAGACTGCAGACTTTTTACAAATACCAGATACCAGATAAGACATAGAAGGTCATTCTGTACAAGAGTGTTAGCTTTTTGCCAGTAGAGTACCAGGTTTTCAGACTGTTTGTCTTGCAAGATATATTTCATGAAGTTGTATAATTGAAATGTATTGAGAGCATAAGAGGTATCTCTTTATGAAGAGTTCATGTACTTGTAATTGAAGTGACTAGTGGAAAACCTGCAATGTTAATTTGTTTTGTGACTTACAATTTTAATGAACATTAAGCATTCATAAAAAAGAGTGCAGTAACTGCATACAGGATTCTTCATTAACTTCAATAACTCAATTCAAGAAAGCGAGAATTCAACTCCAATCACCTTGACTAAAGTGCAACTCGAGTTAGTAAATTGAGTTGACCATCACTAAGGCATACTCAATGCTATTACTGCCTCATATTAAGCAGACACTATTTAAGTCTAAACCATATCTGATATTAAGTTTCAAAAGATTAAAATTTTGTGTAACAGGTCAAACGTTTTTATATAAAATGTAACTTACTTCCACCTATTAGTAAATGATTTGTAAGACGTAGTAACTGGCAGTGCAAGCGGCACGCCGTCGCTGAGCACTTGGCAAGTCACATACAAGTCAGAACAATCCTCCTGGTAGAGTCCAGAGAATTTGAGCATCGGATCCGAGAGCAGTTTGTCATATTCAGGCTTCGTCCTTTTCCCTTCGAGTGTCCCGCTGGTAAAAAGTGAGACTTTATTAAATTAAAAGGTAATTAAATGAGAATTAAATAATATCAAATGAAATGCGATGAACAAAGAAAATATTGGAAACAAACTCACATTTTTATCTCAACCTTATTGTCCAATGACGAACTGTAGACATAATAAAACTTATCGTCAATCTCATTCATCTTGCGGATCCGTCAGAAACAGTCAAATAATACTCGCAATGAAGATTATTTGCATAATATTTTAGTTTCACTTCCTTTTAAAAATCAGACAGAACCACTGTTTGGCTAGTGCATTATCACTGTACGTACAGCTGCTGCTTTATGTAGTGATGGGCAAAGCCATTTAAAGCCATGTCAGCAGTAAGTAATGTCACTTCTTTACTGTTAAATAAATTTGGAAAATATTTCTGCAATATTTTTTTGTAATTCAGAACCACTTTATTAGAAGAAGGACTAAAACCTAGAAATTATAATACTTTGTCAAGTAAAAGAAAATGGTTTTCGTATTACTTCTACCAAAGATGAAAAAACTAGTCGACAGACTGACAGACAGACAAAATTCTTTTTTTTTTACAATAGCTTTTTAGAACCAATATTTATTCATTTCAGTAAACAAAAAACAAGCAAAATAGCTTAATATTTTCAATGGGGACTACCGTTTCTTTGCTCACCAGTTGGCGCCACTGTAGACTGAGGTCCGGAGGTATAGCTGTCAAAGGTGATTGGCGCCGAAACAAAGTGTTATATCTTGAATCTAATTAAGGTTTTATTGTTTATAAATAACTCTCTATTCGAAGCTGATGTTTATCGCTTCCCAACAACAATACGCCTGTAGGGATCTGAGATCTCACCGTGCGCCCTTGTTATGTAAACCTATAGACACAAAACTGCTGCCTTTACCGGAAGCTTCCGTTACCATGCGACCAAATGCTGGAATAATATACCTCCTCCAATGAGAGTATTAACCTCGAGGCATACTTTTAAGAAACGACTCAAGTCTGCCTTATTGGAAGGACAAAAGAATGGTTCATGCATTTGGTCGCATAGATGACGGTTTTCGAATAAAGGGACTTTTAGATTGATTTTGTCTTTGCCGCGGTGGGTTTCGGGCTAGTGGTAAAATTAATCAAAGTTGATGTATGGTAGATCTTTTTTTTTTCTTTTCTTAAATTAGGTACTTTATTATTAAGAAGTTTGTTACATACTATAATTGGACTGTGCAGGTATATCTGACTATATAGGTACTATGGCATGCATTATTAGTTTCCTTATTGATTAATTTATAAATTCATTCATGGAATTCACATGATCACATCGCGTCTGTCGCCTCTAACGCGTCCTGAGGCTTGTCATCGGGTGGTAGCTGAAAATCAGTGGTTTACCCCAAGCAAACGAATCGCTGAGCTGCGGCCCATTTGCATCGCTGCGACACACATCTTTTTTTTCTTTCTGTGTCCCTTTTGTTTTTGTATGTATTTTAAATTGATGTACTCTTTATTTATATGCAGCGTCAACTGTTTGTGTGTGTTGTAGTTGTATGAGATGCAAGTAAATGAGTTATCTATATATCTATCTATCTTGATATCAACAAACTAACTTCTGAAATAGTTGCTCTTGAGGCCGCCTATTTTTGCGCCTTTTTTTAATCCCGCTTTTAAAGCGTTCACATTAATCGCCAAATAATCCATATTTGCGATATTACTTATCACTTTCCAGCAGGTAAATTAAAGAAATTATAATTTATGCAACAAATTCCGCTAAAACCAGTACAAAGTGAATGATATTGGACCTCACGCGACACTAGCGCCTCTAGTGGCAAATTCACTAGCGATAGCCCCCATTGAAAACTTGTCTGTTTTTTGTACTTTGCCGGCCATGTTATGACGTCATATTACTCAAAGCAAACTTCATGGCGGATTTCACGAGTAAATTTAGTTATCTTAAGTATTAAACTTTATTGATGCATTGTTACTAACTTAACACTAAACCGGGATTATCAATGCACTGTTATAATTTATAGGTAAAATCAAATTAACCTTCCCGACACAGACTACTAAGAGGATACTACGTATCTTCCCGACGCGGCGACGTTTCGACGAGGACAGTGTGCCCGCGACCATGATTCGTGTATTGGAAATCCCGGTTTAATGTTAAGTTTTTAATTTCGTCACGTTGCCTATACTTTGACATTGGTATTTTTTAAATAAGTGCCTGAAAAATGGCAGTTAATATTTGAAAACATCCCTAATCTAGGTTTAAGAGATATTTCTTCATTTTTTTATTCATGCGAGCTAACATGGATGTTAGATTTGAAAACCCAGATAATACAGATCTGAATGTTGGATAAATTTCAAATGTTAATTTTGTCCCATTTGTAGCCACAGAACGTTAGAACAGACAATCTGCAAAACTCATATGTTCGACAGCGTTTTCGTCGGTGTACGAAATTTTTCGTCTTATCAGGCAACCACTACCGATTCAGCCTTGACATAACTAAGGGTTTGTACAGACATAGAGTTTATAGTCCAGAAAAATATCGTAAAACATTAAATTAACTGATTCAAGGCAATCATTTAAGATCTACATACTTTAAAAATTAAAAAGGTAGCCTATTGTTTTATATGAGACTGAGTAATTAAAAAGTATGTGGCTACAATGTGTGATATCGTGCCAATCCAGAAACAGGTAGAAAACAGCTCTGAAAAGAGCTATTTGTGCAACGTCAATTCAAAGAAACAAGAAGGCAGCTCTGAAAAGAGCTATTTATTGTGTGTGACAGAAACAAGAAGGCAGCTCTGAAAAGAGCTATTTTAGTATGTGCACGAAGCACGTGCTCTTCTCGTCGCACGGCACTTCACCGCCGCGCACTGCATCTTCTTCACGCACCGCTTCTATATGCACATAACATAACACGTGTTCTTCTCGTCGCACCGCATCTTCGTCGCGCACCGCTGCATCGCCGAGCCGAGCGCCCTTCTAGCTGCGCGCACGTCTTGCAGTCTTGATAGCCGCCGTCGAAATGAACTCGTGGCGATGCCGCAGTTTGTTTAGTTACGTTAGCACATCTCCGCTCTCGCTCACACCTATTCCTATTTTACCTAACATCGCGCCACCCTGGCGATAAGGGAGACAGTGTAGTGTTAGAGCGAAACACACTCTAAATTCCTCTAATTGGTGATAATGTAAATTTTCCTATTGGTAGATAAGTAATTTAATTGTAAATAATATTGTATATAAGTAGCGTAAGTTTTTGCATTAAATCATTCCATTCGATCCATATTTAACCATCAAGACGAGTTTTACTTACCTTCCTCAACATTGGCACACCTCTGCCAAAAGTACAACGAAGATTATTCTAGACTGGTCAAGACTGGTACTTATAGCCTTAGGGCGCCTTTAAATTAGACGTGCGAGGAAGCGCTGCAGTGGCGCCACTGTGGCGCACTAGCCACGCCACTACTAGTTTTCATATAATTTCTAGAAGCGCAGTCGCAGCGCCACTACTGCAACACGTGCATGTCATTTTTGCAGAAGGAAGTGATACGCTTTTAATTATTATTGAAGATCAATATGAATGCAGATCAACTTGACATTGATGTGTTTATTGAGGAATTTAAAAATCAACCTGTAATATGGGATAATAGTTATGAAAGTCATTCGAATCGCATACATAAGAAAAGTGCATGGGAATTTTTGTGCAACAAATTTATTGAGAATTTCGAAATTAAATCTACGGCTGAGAAAAATCAAGACGGTAAGTTATTTATACAAATCTATCTTGATATGGTAATTCGCCATCTGGGCTGGTAAATTCTCCGTTCATTCTAAAGTAATTTTTGAACTTTTGGTCATTATATTGGCGTATCTTGTAATATTCACTATAATTATTTAGACAAAACAAAGGTAAGGAAGGTTTTTTAATATGTGTCCTACGTGTCCTTTTTAATCTCTTTTTCCTTTGTAACAAAAGTAACAAGAGTAATTATGCTTCTTCATCGGAATCCATTGCGTAACTGACGAACATCACTAGAATTTGCCAAAGCATTACAACAGACGCATATCTGCTGCGCCATAGAAGCGCCACTGCAGCGCTTTTCTTTGGAAGCGCCTCTGTTGCGCTTCTTTACGCCACTAATTTGAAGGCGCCCTAAGCACTATTAAGCATTGAATATTATACCTAATGATTTGGTGGTAGTCGTTAATATCTACGCAGTTCTACAGTAATGTAGTCTTTACCTTTTGCTTTAACTTATTCAGTTTTTAGATTTTGTTTTTTAATTAGATTATTAGTACAGTAACAAATGCAGTTATTTTTACTCGCAAGTTATAAATCCAAAACAGCCATGAAATTACTGTCAAGTCGATCGAATATCTATTGGTCGGAACGACGCGCGACATCACTAGTCAATAGTCAGTCACTAGCTGCAAGTGACACTGACTTTTTTTTTCTTTTCTACTGTTTTTTTTTCTAAGTTTAACGGCCTCGGATACTTGTCCATACAGCCAATTCTTTAGTATTATTGTCTTAATTTTGCATTAAAACGTTGATGTTAGACGTTTTAATGCTTCGATGGAGTTTTTGGAGATAGTCGAAAGATTGAAGGAATGTAGAGAAGTCCCCAAGAAAGAGGTGAACTGTTCGCGTTCCCGCGCAAAATTCACGATCCACTTTCCTTGGTTACGACCCATACACCATGTTATTTCACCGAACTGTATATTGTTCACTCGCACGACACTTTGTTTCGCAAAATAACACCACTTTTACGACCCAAAAATCACTATAAACGATAAAAATTCGATAAAATAAATGGACTCCAAACGTATCTCACGAACTCCCGCCAAAAACTCCTTTTCTACAGTGATTACGTCATTGACATAGTATATATTTATAGACGAACAAAGCCTGCGAGATAGAAGAAAACCTCTTATCCACTTGACGGACAGTTCTAGCAACGTTATATGGAAATACAGCAAGATAGATAAAGATAGCTAATCTATTCATTTTGTGATCTGTTTTGATTGACACAGCGTCACCTTGTGTCACCCGTGATATGAGCTCCCCGGATTTATATTTAATTAATTATTTCTTGAATCGTAGATTAAAAAAAAACACAATTGTATACAACAATGGTCACATGTTCTGTGAGTAATCGTGATGTCAATAACAGAAATATTCTAGAAAATTGCACATTTCACAGATAAATAAGTAAAAGTCGTCACCGCTAAAATGCGTTATTTTTGTTGAATTTGATCTTGTTGTTAGGTTGTAAATATATAATTACATCGATCCGTATAATCTATACGATATCAATATCGATATATCGGTCTAGTACGATGATATATGGGCATTTTTTATTTCAGTTGCTGCGTGACGGAGCGGAAGTGACGAAATACAATAACGTTAATTTAGTCTACATTCAACTTAGATATATCGATTATAGAAATTTTACATTCTTAATAAAAACGTAAAATATCACAAACTTATTTACACATAATAACTTAACCTAACCTAACCCTAAACTAGCCTAACTCATTGAAATGTACGTGTGGTTCATACATCTTGACGACTGAAGTTTTACGCGAGAACGTAGCAGTAGAATAGATTAGAGTCGAGAAAAGCATTTTTTTTCACGTTCAGTACCGTATTTAGAGCCCATTTATGAAGTAAAAAATGTAAATCAAGTTTTCACCCGAAAATAATTTTCGCAATATAGTTTTCAATTTTTACGGTCTGTTTTAGGCCTGTTTTTTTTGCCCTTTACAGGCTCCGCTCTGTCCCCTGATTTTATTGTTCAGGGATTTTGTGTTTTCAAGGGGGCTTTCTTTATTATCTTTCTTTCTTATACTTATCTAAAGTTAGACAATAATTTCTGTGACGGCTATGTGACAATTTGTGTCCTAATATTATTTTATAACTATGTTATTAACTATTATTGTCTTGTTTTACACATTCTTATTTTACTCACTTATAATATACATAATATGTTTCCTTACTACTATTAGATTTTTCCTTCTATTTTGTTCATTACTTTTAAAAGCAATATGGACACATATCCCTAAAGTAATGTATAATTATCCCTATTTCTCTTATTTTCTATGGTACATATTTTCAAACAGTATTGTATAAATCTATCTTTTACGTTTTTATCAGCTATGAGTTGACATAGACTGCCCATATCGATTCTTAAACCAGTAGACTGTTCGAAGTCAAATCTTAGTCTATCAAGAATTGGACACACCGTCAGCAAGTGGGGAACTGTTTGTGGGGCTTCAGGATCACATGCGCACGCTGGGCTCTCCCTGCACTTGAATCGGTTCAAGTATTGGGAGAACCCACCGTGCCATGTCGGCCGGATGCCTTTGACGATGCGGTATGCCTTCGCTGCGCATGGGAAAAATATCTTTGTAGTTGAGGCTGTGTTACCCTCTACGTATCTTCGATTCCATTCACCATTTCGTACTGTAAGGACGCAAATTCTACGCAAGCTGTTTTTTTGCAGGTTTAATAACATTGTAATTGATTGGATTTTTCCGAACGCCTAGCGACATCTATTGATGATTCTTGGTTTCGTCGCTACGGCGCCGTATTGTGATTTAGTTCATATTGTTCTTTTTTTCCGAATTTCAAGTTTGGGATATCTATTTAATATAATAATTTTCTTTCTAGTTCGTTTCTAATAAAGGAAATAAGGGCTATTTCTTAATTTATTAAGATTCCTTCCATTTAAGTGTCATTTGTATGATCGATTACTTTGGTGAATCGAAACGCGTAACGGAACGTCATAACAGGAAGGATTAGGTTTTCTTTGGGACACTTGACCTAGGATCGCCGACCCAAATGGCGGATATATTTTTATAGTGGTTGTTAATAACAATCCAAAGATGTCAAGGGCATCTAATACAACTTATATTTGAAAGTGTAATAGCAAAGCAACATGAGGTAAAATATATTGAAATATTGATTTATTTTCACTGGTTGACAAATTTCTCGTATGGCGTGGTTGTAAAATCGTATATTTGTTTCAGAGGAGTTTTTATATAATATTGTTGGTGGACGAGGGATATGTTTCTGAAAGATGTGCTTTCTTCAGTAAACGTAAGTATTTCCTTAGAAAAGTGTGTTTCCATACCTCATGTTTTGTATCAAAAGATAGGTTACTAATTTGATAAATTTCTTTTCAGATGGGTTTAATCTTTATAAAATTTATAGTTTTATATTTACATTTTTATTGATATTTTCATATTTCGTAATCATATTCTTCTAATTCTATCTGGATTAGATTGTTATTCCTTATCAACATTTAACTTGAGGTTCTGTTCCTGATGATGAACCTAGTATTTTGTATGGAACGACTTGTGAAGTCGATATAGCTTTGGGTTTTCAACGTTGGGTTGTTCTTGGGAACTGACATGGACTTCCATCCGGGAGCTTAGTAGCCACAAGAAGGCTCAGGACCTAACCAGGGATTCCAAAAGATGTTCTGAAGCGAGGCACTGACCGATCCCGATGAGTATTCAACATCTAAAGGTACCATCTTCTTTCTTTTCCTGGGAGGGCAGCTACTTGAAACCATAGTTGTATTTTAATGTTAACATATTTTAAAGTCGAGTCTTTATATCTGAGCTATTTAGATTATGCAGAACGGATAGCACTATTTTCAATCCCGAACCATTACACACACCCTGAATTAATTATGTTGAGAGTCATATCTCTAGTACTAATTGGTTAAAGTATTATATCTTTAGCTACGTGGATTGTCTAGTTAATAGTAGTATATCTATTCAGATTAAATTCCTGGAATGTAATGACAGTTGGCCATCAAATTAATAAATGATATTTAGTAAATACTACTGATTGTATTTATTCAACATCCCGTAGCCAGTCGACAAGGTTCTTTATAAATTTCTGCAAGCCGGGCATAGACTTAATCTACCTTTTAGTCTTGTACTATGTGTTCTACAACACCTAAAGAGCCCCACTAAAACCAACTACTTGCAGTGGCGCCTACTTTGATTGAAATTAATGCTATTCGGTATTATTATAGAAAAGTTTAGGGGTGGAAGGTAAATAAAAGAAGCATTTTTATGTGCTGATCTTCTACTCTGTAGCTTTTATTTGTATTAATGTTGATAATATAATGATCCCTCTCATGTTGTTATTGTGTTTGTTGTGTTTATTTATTTTGAACAACGGTTATTAACCTTAACTGTATGCTAGTTATTTTGTGTTATAGTTGTATTTGACTAGGGTTTCATTAATAGGTAACTACCTAAATGTCAGAACATGATATAGTGAACTTTTTAAATAAATAACTAACTGGTAGGGTTGAAACTATGTTTTAAAGTTCAAAATAATAAGTTTATTTTGTACTGGTATTATAAATGTTATTGGTATACTGGATGACCAAAACAAATACCTTTCTTATTTTTAGTGTGACAAAATTTTTATAGTATTTAGGTACTTGTTATTATGTAAGACTATTACTCACCTTTTCATTGTTCAATGGGTCAGAATAGCAGATAACCTTATTTTGTGTCACACTTATTATTATTGTTCAAGGTCAAGTCAATATTAAGGGAAAGTATTATATACAACTTAGTTGTAATTTATAGTCTTGGAGACCACAATCCAAGTAACTTTGTTTTGAGTATAAAGTTAATTTTGACAAGAAAATTAAGATTCTTGCAATTGTTTATGGAAGTGTATGGTACGAGCAGTTATTGTAAAGGGTTATTTCTCTCAACATATACGGTTTTAACACTTTAAAAATAAATTTTAAGTTTTTCATACAAAATATTTTTTCTGAAATAATTTAAAATGGATACTAGTAACGTTTATACGCATTCATTATTAAGAGATGAGCTTATTTATGAGGTCACTATTCGCACTGAGGTACCTGAGGACACTGTGCCCAAATTGAAAAAACAATTAAAATCTTTGTGTAAGGAATTTGGTCCTGAAGACATCATAGATGAAGAGATTAAGCCGAGTACAGAATTGCCTATCATTAAGGAGAAGCTTAAGGAATTACATTCCAATTTAGACAATTTCAGGAAGAGCAGGGAACGTTATCAGCTTGGTCGTGCTAAAGCTTTGTACTGTCACTTGTATTACAGGTTGGATAGGTTAGTCTGTAAAGAACCTGCCGACTTGGAGTGCAAATCAACACTGAAGAACTACTTAGATTCTTGTCTTCCTATTTTAGAAAGCTGTTTACATAAAAAACCTGATGAGGCAAGTTCTTGTATTCCATCATCTGAGGATAATAGGGAACCTGTTAGGGAGTGCTCCTCTAAAGTCAATATTCTCAAATGGAATGTCAAATTTGATGGCCGTACTAGTGTTCAGTCATTTTTAGAAATGGTAAATGAACGCGCGATAGCTTTTAATGTTAGCGATTCGGTATTATTTAGATCCGCGTTTTGTTTTTTTGTAGACCAAACTCTGTTGTGGTATAGAGGTATTAAAGACCAAGTTTCGTCTTGGAAGGAATTGTGTGATTTATTGGTTGAAGAGTTCTCCCCTGCGAATTGTGATTTTACTTTGAGGAATGAAATTCGTGCTCGTACCCAAGGTCAAGATGAACCTATACACATTTATTTTGCGATTATGTCAGGAATGTTTTCACGTTTGAAAAAGCCTTTTTCTGAGGAAGAAAAGCTTGAGATTTTGTCAAACAATATTAGGCCAGTATTTTCGGAGCCGCTTTCGTTACACACTTTTTCTACTGTAGCTGAACTAAAAGAGAAGTGTAGAAAAGTAGAACTACGACGTCAGCAAAACAGTAGATTCGTTGAGCCACCTAAACAGTCTTCTATGAATCCTGAATATGACTATAAAGGTAAACATAGCAAACCTGCGTCAGTAACTACGGTAACACAACCACGATCAAATGGGGATACCAAGCCATCATACCCAAATTGGAGGCATAATAATAAAGTTTCTCACTCCTCTAATAGTAGGCAAGGTACACCAAATATCAAGAGGTATTGTTTAAAGTGTAAGTCGGATACACACAGCACTAGGGTTTTCAAGGATAAAAGACAGTTATGTTTTAAGTGTGGTGAAGTAGGGTATACCATAAGGACATGCCCGAAGTGTACGAAAGCGCCAAATTCAAAAAACTTGTAGGCTCAAACCGTTGTAAGTCGAAGGGCATGGTCGAACCTTCTAATGATAAATGGATGAAGTTAGTATCTGACTATTTTAAAACTAACACCGTTACTTCGGTTTTGTTCGAGCCAAATGTTAATGATGTTCGGCCTTATTTAAACGTGAACATTTTGGATTTGACAGTATGCGGATTACTAGATTCTGGTGCCGCAATTTCTATTATTGGAAACGGAGCTCACGAACGCTTCATTAAATTAGGATATTCGGTAGAAATTACGAATGAAACGACTGTTACTGTTGCTGATGGATCATTTTGTAATACCATAGGGACAATGTCATTGCCTATTACATTTAAAACGGAGACTAGGGTAATTAAATTTTACATCATACCTTCTATTGTATCCAATGTGATTTTCGGAGTAGACTTTTGGAAAGCTTTTAAATTAATGCCAGAAATTTTTCAAAATATTTCTTTTATTGAAGCCCCTCAGGATTTTATTAAACAAAGTAATGCTAATGAAAAACAAGTAAATTTTGTACAACCTTTTGAAAATTTAACGTCAGAACAACAGGAGTTAGCAGAGATGATAATAAGGCAGTTTCGAGATGTTTCTTTTGAGTGTAAAGGTTTAGGAAGAACGAATCTAATAAAACACACCGTAGACACAGGTGATCATTTGCCAATCAAGTGTAGACCTTACCCGTTATCACCAGAAAAGGCCAAGGAGCTACATAAGGAAGTGGATAGGATGCTGGAGCTTGATGTTATCACACCTAGCGAAAGCCCGTGGAATAATCCCGTAATTATGGTTCCAAAAGCTGATGGGACATGGCGATTTTGCCTTGATTGCCGCAAACTGAATTCGATCACAAAAGGTGATTCGTATGCAATTCCGTATATACCTCAAATACTGGATAGCCTTAGGAATGCTAAGTATGTCAGTTCTGTAGACTTCAAATCTAGTTTTTGGCAAATATTACTCGATGAGCAATCCCAAGATAAAACAAGTTTCACAGTTCCAGGTAGAGGAACATTTAAATTTAAGGGGATGCCATTCGGTTTGTGCGGAGCTCCTGCTCGGCAACAAAGATTAATGGACATGCTGTTCGGTACACCTTTCTGCAGTGATATAACGAAAGGAATGATCTTCTGTTACGTCGATGACGTCATAATTGTGGCAGAAGACTTTGAAACGCACCTTTTGTTGTTAAAACGCCTGTACCAACGCATAGAAAGTGCCAATCTTACCATTAATTTTGAAAAATGTAAATTCTTCCGGAAATCATTAAAATATTTGGGATACGTAGTTGATGAATGTGGTTTAAGGACAGACCCAGACAAAGTGCGTGCGATTTTAGATTTTCCTGTACCTAAGACCCCAAAAGACGTTAAAATGTTTCTAGGAACCTGTTCTTGGTACAGAAGGTTTATCAGAAATTTTTCGAGTATAGCCGCACCTTTGAATGCACTTACCAGTTCTAAAGTGAAATTTTGTTGGAATCCATCAGCTGAAGAAGCGTTCGAGACTTTGAAGACATGTTTAGTTTCCGCTCCGGTTTTAGCATGCCCGGATTTTGAGAAACCTTTTGCTGTTCATTGCGATGCGTCTGGTTATGGTATAGGGGCCATGCTCACACAGAAGGTGGATGACGTGGAACACCCTATCGCTTATATTAGTAGATCCCTGAATAAAAATGAACGTAACTACAGTGCTACCGAAAGGGAAGCACTTGCTGTTATCTTTGCAGTTGAAAAATTTGAACCATATCTAGGCACTAGGAAATTTACTGTTGTAACGGATCATGCTTCATTAAGATGGTTTATGAAACTGGAAAATCCTACTGGTCGTCTTGCGAGATGGGGATGTCGCTTATCTCAATTTAATTTTGAAATCGAACATCGCCGCGGTAAGGATAATGTTGTCCCTGACGCTCTCTCACGTCTGTTAATGGTAGAAGCTGTAGACAGCCCGATAGATATAGACGCTGATGATGAGTGGTACAACAGGACGGTCCAAGGTTGTAAAGCTAATCCGCAGAATTTTTCAAATTATAGGATCGAACGCGGTAAACTGTACAGATTTTGTAAAGGCAAATATTCCCTAACTGATGAGTTTGACTGGAAGGAAGTTGTACCTAAATCAAGATGCAATGCGGTTATTTCGGAAAACCACGAACCTCCTACTGCTGGACACCTTGGTGTATTTAAAACACACCGCAGAATTAGCTTGAGGTATTATTGGCCAGGAACGTACCGAAACATCACTGACTTTATTAAGGATTGTGCAACTTGTTCTGCTTACAAACATAAAACCACTCTTACACCTGGACTCATGGGGAAGCCTAAGCAGTGTTATAGACCGTTTCAGGCCTTATCGGTGGATTTAGTCGGTCCATTGCCTAGATCTCGCGCTGGTTATATGCATCTTTTAGTAGTTACGTGCTGTTTTTCAAAGTATACCATGTTATTTCCCTTGAGGCGTGCTACTAGTGCCACCGTGGCTAAAAATTTCGAAAATTTTGTCTTGCTGGCTCACGGTATTCCTGAAACCGTAATTACCGATAATGGGGTTCAATTTACGGGATCAGAATTCCGAAGTCTATTAGATAAATATAAGGTGCCACGAGTTCATTATGGACCTAGATATACGCCGCAGATTAATTTAGTGGAAAGGTATAACAAAACAGTTATGACCATGGTTTCTTCGTACGTCAAAGACGATCATCGTACTTGGGATCTACACTTGTTTAAAATACAATTTGCTTTGAACAGTGCTGTTAACGATACAACCGGCTTTACGCCATTCTTTTTAGTTCACGGCCGAGAACCCATTATAAATGGCACATTTTACAAAGATTCAGACTGTGATTATGAAGTATCTATTCCACGGGAAGAATATGCTGGGGAGTTTGGTGCGCTGAAAGGTATATTTGAAAAAGTTCGTGCAAGTATAGTAAAAGCGCATGCTGCTAATGCTAAGCATTATAATTTGAGAAGGCGGAATGAGGGTATTGTAAGGACGCAAATTCTACGCAAGCTGTTTTTTTGCAGGTTTAATAACATTGTAATTGATTGGATTTTTCCGAACGCCTAGCGACATCTATTGATGATTCTTGGTTTCGTCGCTACGGCGCCGTATTGTGATTTAGTTCATATTGTTCTTTTTTTCCATTCTTTTGGCAGATGTTATTGTTTTCTATTGTCAAGTTGTGCTGAGGGCAGCACACCTTCTCTCTGCGCTCGAAGCTTTGGGGGGAGGGTATTGTAAGGACGCAAATTCTACGCAAGCTGTTTTTTTGCAGGTTTAATAACATTGTAATTGATTGGATTTTTCCGAACGCCTAGCGACATCTATTGATGATTCTTGGTTTCGTCGCTACGGCGCCGTATTGTGATTTAGTTCATATTGTTCTTTTTTTCCGAATTTCAAGTTTGGGATATCTATTTAATATAATAATTTTCTTTCTAGTTCGTTTCTAATAAAGGAAATAAGGGCTATTTCTTAATTTATTAAGATTCCTTCCATTTAAGTGTCATTTGTATGATCGATTACTTTGGTGAATCGAAACGCGTAACGGAACGTCATAACAGGAAGGATTAGGTTTTCTTTGGGACACTTGACCTAGGATCGCCGACCCAAATGGCGGATATATTTTTATAGTGGTTGTTAATAACAATCCAAAGATGTCAAGGGCATCTAATACAACTTATATTTGAAAGTGTAATAGCAAAGCAACATGAGGTAAAATATATTGAAATATTGATTTATTTTCACTGGTTGACAAATTTCTCGTATGGCGTGGTTGTAAAATCGTATATTTGTTTCAGAGGAGTTTTTATATAATATTGTTGGTGGACGAGGGATATGTTTCTGAAAGATGTGCTTTCTTCAGTAAACGTAAGTATTTCCTTAGAAAAGTGTGTTTCCATACCTCATGTTTTGTATCAAAAGATAGGTTACTAATTTGATAAATTTCTTTTCAGATGGGTTTAATCTTTATAAAATTTATAGTTTTATATTTACATTTTTATTGATATTTTCATATTTCGTAATCATATTCTTCTAATTCTATCTGGATTAGATTGTTATTCCTTATCAACATTTAACTTGAGGTTCTGTTCCTGATGATGAACCTAGTATTTTGTATGGAACGACTTGTGAAGTCGATATAGCTTTGGGTTTTCAACGTTGGGTTGTTCTTGGGAACTGACATGGACTTCCATCCGGGAGCTTAGTAGCCACAAGAAGGCTCAGGACCTAACCAGGGATTCCAAAAGATGTTCTGAAGCGAGGCACTGACCGATCCCGATGAGTATTCAACATCTAAAGGTACCATCTTCTTTCTTTTCCTGGGAGGGCAGCTACTTGAAACCATAGTTGTATTTTAATGTTAACATATTTTAAAGTCGAGTCTTTATATCTGAGCTATTTAGATTATGCAGAACGGATAGCACTATTTTCAATCCCGAACCATTACACACACCCTGAATTAATTATGTTGAGAGTCATATCTCTAGTACTAATTGGTTAAAGTATTATATCTTTAGCTACGTGGATTGTCTAGTTAATAGTAGTATATCTATTCAGATTAAATTCCTGGAATGTAATGACAGTTGGCCATCAAATTAATAAATGATATTTAGTAAATACTACTGATTGTATTTATTCAACATCCCGTAGCCAGTCGACAAGGTTCTTTATAAATTTCTGCAAGCCGGGCATAGACTTAATCTACCTTTTAGTCTTGTACTATGTGTTCTACAACACCTAAAGAGCCCCACTAAAACCAACTACTTGCAGTACGCTAAACGAATACTTCGCGAGAGAACCTCTCGCGAAGTATCCGTTTAGCGTAAGAAATGGGGCATCTATCATAGGCCAGTCTTCTTTTGGATGCCAATGCGGCCTCCTTCGCCAATTCATCTGCTCGCTCATTACCAGGAAGTCCTGCAGATTATCCCTGGCTTTGTGTGCAAGAGGATGGAGAGAGTCATGGCTAGTGAGTGTCTCGAGCGCTGCTCTAGAGTCACTGTACACACCATAACTCTTTTCCATCCTCTTATGGATGACGCGCGTTGCCTCGCATATGGCCAAGTATATAAGAGTTCCGCCTGATAAACCATGCAGTACGCGGACAGACGTAGCTTTCGGTTCTGGATCTCGGCATCGACTTTCCATATGGTAAGTGATGGTCCTAGGCCTGTTAAGGTAAAAAGGGAAAATAAAAAACTTATAATTAATATCGTAATGAATGAATGGGATGCGCATCTCATAGAAAAAGTGTTGCTAAGCGGCCGTAACAAAAAAATTTTTGGCGGACATTTTCTAAGTGCTTTATCTTGAAATTTTTGTACTGGGCTATATCAAAAGAAAAAATATTTCATAGGGTTTTTGTCCTGTAGATTGATAAATTGAAATTTGGAAGGTGGTTGAAATTTTATCGATATTTATCGGTTTTCCGATATATCTATCTTGGCATCCCTAGATGTAACAACGCATTGTGTATCTGTATTTTGTTTGCTACTTTTTACTTTTTGTCTATGAGTATTATTATTTCTACACTAGCTGCTGCTGTTGCTCGCGACTTCGTCCGCGTCAATTTCTGTTATTTTTGCAACAGTTTTCACTAATGCTTCGCTCCTATTGGTCGCAGCGTGATGTTATACAGGGTGAAATTTTAACCACCTTCCAAATTTTAATATATCAATCTACGAGACAAAAAACAACTGACGTATTTTTTCTTTTGGTATAGCCCAGTACAAAAATGTCAAGATAAAGCACTTAGAAAATGTCCGCCAAAAATCTAAAATTGTTGATACGGCCTCCTAGCAACACTTTTTTTACGCATTGCTCATGTCATTTATTAATTACGATACTATTCATATGTTTTTGATTGTCCCTTTATACCTTAACAGGTCTAAAACCGTAAAAATTTAAAACTATATCGCGAAAAATATTTTTAGGTGACAACTTGATTTACATTTTTTACTGCATAAATAGGCTCTAAATACGATACTGAACGTCTAAAAAATTTTTGAAAGTGGTTAAAATTTCATCCTGTATAGCCTAAAGCCTTTTTTGATAAATGGACTATCCAACACAAAAATAATTTTTCAATTCAATCCAGTACTTCCTGAGATTAGCGCGTTTAAACAAACAAACAAACTCTGCAGCTTTATAATATTAGAAAAGATTATAAACAATTAAATGGATTTGAGTAAAAATCAATGTTGCTGTATTTATTATTAGAGGTTGCGCTAGCCGCTATGTAATTATCCACTTAGAGTAAAGATGGATTTACTGTGCAGCCCTTTTGGTTTTAGGGCTCACTACCATAGCTAGCTGGGCACCCAGTGTTGCCAGTCGGGTCTTGTCAGAAGTTACCTGTAATATAAAAAAGTAACCTTGTTGTGTAAAAAATTACCTTTCATATTTTTTACTCTAAATGTATTAAAAGTTGGTAGAATGAATGTTAGTTGTATTGAGTTACAGAAACATCGATAAGTTTTTGAGCACTTGCCCGCATTTCCTGATTTATTCATATTGATACATATTAAATATTATTAAATATTTCTTGATTAGTTTTTATTATTTCAAAATTTATGTTTAATACTAAAATTATTTAAAATTTATATTTTACCCATATAAAGTATGGATGATTCTCCCATATTTTGTGGATAAAACTTTAGACGAGGTAACACTATTATAATAATGTCATCATTTTTGGCGCGATTGTGATGATGACTATTGATGACAAGTATCCAATTCAATCAATATATCCAAGGAAAGTAATTTAAGCAAGTATTATTCATTGATTTACGATACAAGTAGACCGACTGATAGCCCGATAAATGCGTGACCAGTTTTGATTTGTCAATGTGTGTGTTAACTAGTGACGTATCTTTAACATTTTTAGACTATATCGATAATAATTGCAGTTCGGCGTTTAGAAAAAAAATTTTACTGTCACACTGTTTTTATCTTGTCACTGTTTTTATCTCACTTCTTACAACTATAATAGTGGGCAGTTAAATGTGCCCGGTGAGTAGGTATATTTTTTACACATGGTTTAAAAATAAATAGTTTTGATTTATAAAAAAAATAACAGCCATTGTTAATTAGTTTTATTTATTTCTTTCTTCTAAAGATTTTCCAGTGTCATCTGCTGTGCCGTGTGAGCTCATCAATAGCAGTAAGTGAAAAAGAACAAGTTAACAAAATCTGAACAAACATTTACATTTTTATGAATCAATCAATCCCTGATTATAGACCTTTAACAAGATTATCTTAGTTATGTGATTCCTTACAGTTTCCTTCTTCAAATTGTTAAGTTGACATTTATTTGAGACGCTAAACGTTACATAACATCAAATTTCTCCGAGACATTCAAGATAAATGTCGACAATAGTATCGATAAATTTAAGTCCAGCTCTAGCGTACATGTAAAATATTTCGATGAATTAATTATCTACCAAAATAATGTAAATAATTAATACATAGAACTTTATCGGTACAAAAAATTAAAAGGAACAAATGGATTGAAATAATTTTATATTTACAACATAACAACAAGATCAAATTCAACAAAAATAACTCGTTTTTACGATGACGACTTTCTACGTATAATTTGCCTATGAAATGAGCAATTTTTTGTGGTTGACTCCACAGGCACTCATAGAACATGTGACCATTGTTAAATAAAATTGTATTTATTTTAGATAATCTACGATGTACTAGATAATTCCATAAAATTTTGAAGCTTAAATCGCAGATGGCACTGGGTCTCCCTTACGTCAATTAAGACAGATCACAAAACGAAAGGATTAGTTTTCTTTTTCTATCTTGCTAGATTTCCATAAAAGGTTTTCTTCTATCTCGCAGGCTTTGTCCGTCTATTATATTCTACGTTTATGGTATTAATTATTGTATGTAGGTACGTGCTCGAGTAATCAATTTTTAAAAAAATTGATAAGAGTGGATATTATCACAAATTTTGGTGCTTTTTTGTGTCTTAGGGATCTATGAACGAATACTTTGAGAGGAATTGTTATCAAGGGGGGATCCAGCTTTGGTGCCAGGGGGTCACGTAGTCGTCGTCAAGTCACAAAAAGTTCAAATTTAATTTTGATAATAATAGTTACAGAAAAAATAGGTATTTTATTAATGTATGTAGTACTGTACTTAAAAATCATCATTATCTCAGTCTTAGACAAAGGTCACCCCTAAGGATACCCACAACGACCGGTCCCGCGCCACCCGCATCCAACAGCTTCCCGCGTCTTTCAACAGATCGCCGGTCCATCTGGTGGGGGTCCTACCCACAAGTCACGCCCACTTCCACTTCAGCTCCGCAATTCTTCAAACGATGTTTCTATCACGCAGGAAATACTAAGCATTGCTCTCTTCATTGCTTGCTGTGCGATCTTGAGCCTTTTTATGAGACCCTTATTAAGCGACTATGTTTCAGTTTCTTAAGTCTTTATTGGCAACACGCACTGGTCTAAAGACTTTCATTTTGAGACATTGAGGTAATTTGAACGAGATTTTTCGTACTTTCCTGAACTCCGATCGGTTCAGGAATCCATCCATTTTTACGGTGGACGAAGACTGCTCTCCATCTGCTTCACCCATCCAAACTTGTTAATATTAAGGGTTAAAGTATGAAATTGCTGATTATTTTCCCACTTTTTATTTTGTTTATAGCTCTTAAGTAAAGTCATATTATTGCGTAATTCTTTTTGTATTGTATTAAAAACAAAATAAAGTAACTTTTGACAAAAAAAAAATGTAATACTAGTGCCTATTACTTCAAAGGAAGTCGTTGAAAATATCCCTTACAATGTGTCAGCTTTCCTTCTTGCTTCAATTAATTATACTTTGATTTTCAGAAATTTAAATACTATAATGCGTAGCTTTATAACCATCTAACTTTCACCTTTAATTGCATCGAAAACGGTTCAGGCGTTTTTAAAAAAACAAAAAAATTGTTAGTATGGAAAAATGACTTTTCTCGATTTCGTCCATACAAAACGGCAATTTCATACTTTATCTATACCCCTAATATCATATAACTTAACAACAAAATAAAATCGAATACGATTGATATTTTAAAGGTGAATTTTCAGTTGGGTCATTTTTTGACGCAGATTGTGTTTCTAGTTGTTTAAACTACCTACATCAATGCTTGAGTGCGAGTCATGATTTTTCCTTCACGTAGCTCTCCGCGCAAATTATTATCACAGTCTATAAAACCATTAAATATGGTTTCATAGACTGTGTATTATACCCAAGGCGCGGCACAGCGTTTGTGGCCACAAACTTAAAATTATGTAATAATACTTACTTAGTGAGAGATTTATCATTTTTTTTGAAAAAGTTTCAATGCAAAAGTTGTTAACATTAATTCAACCTCTTTGCCTCTTTAACGTCTTGTTCATTGTTGCATGTAAACGTTAAATTGATTATGCGTTTTTGACAGTCATGTTTATTGATCTGATCACTGAACAAGTAATCACTACGTTAGTGATTTTTGCTCTTGACTAATCCAGTGATTTTGACGACTGACCTAATATTCTTCTCAGCTTCTAATAAGTAGTTTTGTGCAGTGGTTTCTAAATATTTAGTTATTCAGAGGCAAACAAAATGTCTGAAGATGAGGTGGCTCCTGAAACTTTAGAGGAAGCAGGTGCGTTGGAGGCCGATGTTGGAGCAAGATTGTAAGTACAAACTAGTAAAACATTGAAGTTCCCTTTTCGTTTGTATATTCGTTTCCCTACCTTTTAATTCAGCCTTTTTGCTGTGGCTAATGCACACGCCGTGCTATGCCCAAAAAAGAGAAAAAAAACATTGAATGAGGAACAGTTTTTAGTGTATTTCACCCTTAGAGTATAATCAAAGATTTCACCCATAGATTTGGTATACAAGTAGATCGACTGACCGCCCGATAATGCGTAACCAGTTTTGATTTGTCAATGTGTGTGTTAACTAGTGACGTACCTTAAACATTTTCAGACTATCGATAGTAATTGCAGTTTGTCGTTTGGAAAATATGTTTTGATGTAGGAATCTAAATCACTGCTGCGCTTTTTGTCTTTGTTTGTATGATCGTATAATATGTAAATTACTCTCAGGTTGCATGGGTTCACTCTAGTCATCTTACAAGAACATTTCGTTAAGTTGTGGGGTTGAAAGTGGGTAAGAATAACCGAATTCCTGCAAATATAGTCGAGCAGGGACTTAAATGAAAGCTCTTAAATTTTCGACAAGAACCTATTCCAGCCATAAGTTCTGTTACAAATGAAAATGCATTTTTTTAATAAAGTAATGTTATATTATTGAAATTTATTAAAGTCTCAGAAAAAAATAAAATTATTGTATTCGAAATGCTCACCATTGGGCTTTTATACAGGCCTTTAATCTGTTTGGCCACGAATCTATGGATTTACGCGCTGTTTTCAAGGGAAATTTTGCCACTGCTTGCTCCAAAAATTTTTTTAGGATCTCAATATCGCTGTGTCGTTTAGAGCAGGCCATGTCCTTTAAAACTGACTATAATTTGAAGCCTAAAGGGTTGAGGTCTGGGCTGGATGAGGGGTAGTCCTCAGCTCTTATAAATCCCGCAACGTTGGTTTCAAGCCAGGCTTGCGTAGTTCGTGCCTTGTTACCAGGTGCAGAGGGCTGCTGGAAAGTCAAGAGTATATTTAAAAAAAAATGTAGTTTTGTGAATTGTGACTCCTTGATAAGACACGCCCCACCAAACCATCACTGACGCAGGATGATGACCAAGTTGTACCTTTCCGACCACTTGAGCAGCTTCTTTAGAACTGTGAGCGTAAACTTTATCATTTTGCTTATTGTAGTGTTCTTCGATCGTGAAAATTTTTTCTTCGGTAGTGAGGATATTTCTGTGCCTTTCACCTAAGTGTCACGACAGAATTTTGATCGATCCACACAATATTAAATATATATGACATGCCTCACTGGGCCACACAGAGCCATCTAGTCCCAAATTAAGCTACTATTAAGTACCCTGTCGTATGGGGTACTAGACATCCGATAAACTTACTTATATACTTTTTTTGCTGTAAATACATACTTATAATACATAGAAAACACCCAGACCAGTACAAACAGACTTGTTCATGCACACAAATATTTGTACTGTGCGGGGATCGAACCCGCGACCCATGGCTCAGAAGCAGCGTTTACTACCGCTGATCCCAATGGTCGTCGGTATATAAATAATTGTAAAGATTGATTTAGGGCATGTCCTGTAGAGTCCGCATTTCTCGCGATAAGATTTTTTGCTTCATAATGGGGTTTAGACGAATTCTGGCTTTAACAGCACGCGGCTGCCCCGATCGTTTCTGGTCTTCGACAGAGGAAGTGTTGTTGTATCTGTTGATAGTACGATATACGAACATACGGCTGATACCAAGCTTTCGAAGTGTCTGGAATATGACCGACGGCTCCATGGCGATTACTGCAATTCCATTTTCTTTAACACCCCATTCCATATTGTAATTTGATAATGAACACGAAAAAATATGTGAAATGGCTAGTGATGAAAGAGACTCAGGCGTTTAAGGCTTTTAATAAAGACTCTCCTTAAATTTGACGCCTCACGACTGACTCAGTCTTTTAGTCCCCAACTCTTAGTCTTAAGACTAGCCTTTTTAGTCGTAGTCTTTTAACGTTAAACGCTCAGCAGTTACTTAAACAGTTTAAAAGCCATAAACAGCCTAAATAACTTACACTACTAGGCTCTAAGGAAACAAAGAGTGCAGAAAGATAGCTGGAACGTCAAATTTATGAGTTCTTCTAAATTCCGAGTCCTATAAGTTTTTATTCTACTGTTTTATTCTCTGTTTTATGTCCAGCTAAACCAAGATCAAGTCCCCCAGCAGAGCTGTTAAGTTTAGACTGTTCATGCCAGTGTTGACGTACCGCACTAAAACGTAATTTTATGCCCTTATTCCAGGCTTTAGACTGCGAAAAGTAGGAAATTCGTTCATGGGAAATTGTATTCGTATATTCAACAAATTACCACAGGGTATTGCTGAACTTCCTGTACCTACATAAACTTAAATCATATTATGTAAAAGTAATTTTAATGAAATGCTAATACAC
Organism: Anania crocealis; assembly: GCA_949315895.1. Classification (NCBI taxonomy): domain Eukaryota; kingdom Metazoa; phylum Arthropoda; class Insecta; order Lepidoptera; family Crambidae; genus Anania; species Anania crocealis. Next base: position 20,305,299 of record OX438879.1, on the reverse strand, counting down.
TAAAAGTGGTAAAATACACTGATAGAAATGTATGGAATTAAATCGTCCTTGCTCGTACTTGCTTAAACCATTTGTAAACATTGATTTAAAAAGAGGCTGATAATAGTGATCGAGTTTCTTGCGCTGCTTCTTCTCGGCACTAGACCCGACTTGTCTCGAAGCAGCGGTAGGTTTAAATGTGTAAAAGCACCTCCTGGGGCCTATTTGCAGAAATAAAACTGATTTAACTGATTTATCCTAGATTTTCAATAAATAAGCTTTACGTAGCTCATTTTCAAACAACTGTTAAAGGTAAATAATCACTGCAGTATGATTATCTTTCAAAGAGGATCTTCGTAAGTATCCACGCTTTTTGTTTAGCTCATTGATGCGGACTTCTTTCATGCTTTTCCTCAATTCCATTTTTTATACGAAAAAGGGGTTTCTGTAATTTGCACCTTCAAGTTTATTTTGAGCCTGAAACCCTATCTACATAAAAATATCGACATCGGTTAAAAAAATTGAAAGTTATGCGTAACCCATATTTTTACAGGTAAAAATACATAAAAAACGAATAATAATAACTTCCTCTTATTAAATTTGGTTGAATATTTTCTTGATAAGTACAGACAACAGCACGTCAACCTACCACAAAACGTCAAATTTTCAGAATTTATATTGATCTCTACTTGTTGGACTTAAAGTTGAAAATCAATTCAATGACCTTTAACTTTTTGGGTAGGTTGACCTGCCGTTGTCTGTACATACATACCTAGCAACTTTTGTAAGGTTCTGTATCGATATGTCGCAGGGAAATGAGGATATCAGGGATTTCATGAAATCCTTAGGGATATGACGAAATCCCAGTAGATGTCGAGTATGCTTGTTTATTACGTCTTCTTACTAAAAGTATTTAGTGTTATCACATGAATAAATATTATGACAAAATACTAATTTACCGTCAGTGATATGTCGTTTCACTAAACTAAATCTAGTAAAATGTCAGAAAAGCGGATACTGCCGAATAAAAATCGAGCCAGGCTGATTACAATTTTGACATGAATGGGCGCCATCGGATTCATTGTTACCATAGATTTAGGATACAAGTAGATCTACTGACAGCCCAAAAATGCGTGACCAGTTTTGACATGTCAATTTGTGTGTTAACAAGTGACGTACCTTTAACATTTTTAGACTATCGATAAGAATTGCAGTTCGTCGTTTGGAATATAATGTTTACTGTCACACTGTTTTTATCTCGAAATTATGCACCTACTTTGCGGCATACCTCAGCGCCCTCACTTCTTACAACTATGATAGTGGGCAGGTAAATCTGCCCGGTGAGTATATTTTTTACATATGATTAAAAAATAAATAGTTTAAATCTATAAAAAAAATAACAGCCATTGTTAATTAGTTTTATTTATTTATTTCTTCAAAAGATTTTCCGGTGTCATCTGCTGTGCCATGTGAGCTCATCAATGGCAGTAAGTGAAAAAGAACAAGTTAACAAAATCTGAACAAACATTTACATTTTGATGAATCAATCCCTGATTATAGACCTTTAACAAGATTATCTTAGTTATGCGATTTCTTACAGTTTCCTTCTTCAAATTGTTAAGTTGACATTTATTTGAGACGCTTAACGTTAAATAACATCAAATTTCTCCGGAAACATTTAAGATAAATGTCGACAATAGTATCGATAAATTTGAGTCAACCTGTAAAATATTTCGATGAATTAATTATCCACCAAAATAATGTAAATAATCAATACATATCACTTTATCTATACAAAATATTAGAAGGAACAAACGGATTGAAATAATTTTATATTTACAACATAACAACAAGATCAAATTCAACAAAAATAACGCTTTTTTACGATGACGACTTTCAGCGTATTTACCTGTGAAATGAGCAATTGTCTAGATTATTTTTGTGGTTGACTCCACAGGCACTCACAAAACATGTGAGCAGTGTTAAATAAAATTGTATTTACTTTAGATAATCTACGATGTAGGTACTAGATAATTCTTTATAATGTTGAAGCTTATATCGCATATGCCACTGGATGTCACTCTGTCAATTAAGACTGATCACAAAACGAAAAGATTAGCTTTCTTTTTCTATCTTGCTAGATTTCCATAAGAGGTTTTCTTCTATCTCGCAGGCTTTGTCCGTCTATTATATTCTACGTTTATGATTGTTACACACCTGGCATATTAACTTTTCTACAACATTAAAATGTACAAGTGATTTGGGACTGAGCGATCGTATTTTTAGTTGAAATTGAATTTTACTAAAACACTAGAAAAATCTACTAGCTACTAAAAGCAATATTTCGCCACTAAATGGGTTTTTAAAACCAACAGTTTTAGTAGAATATCCACTAGTTGGCAACACGGCATACGAGCCGCACCAGCTCGAGCGACGCATTTGTTTCGCTTCCACTAGTGCCCCTGAGGGTAGGCACTAGAGCGAGCGAGAGAAATGCATGGCTCGATTTTTATTTGGCAGTATCCGCTTTTCTGTCATTTTACTAGATTTGTTTAGTGGAACGACACATCACTGATGATAAATTGGTATTTTGTCATATCTACTAGATAATTCAAGTAAGAAGACGTAATAAACAAGAATATTCGACATCTACCGGGTTCATGAAATCCCTGATATCCTCATTTCCCTGCGACAGATATATTATGCTATCTAACATTACGCATACAGAACCTGGCACGTGTAAATAGAACCCCCACACTTGCGATTAAGGATACAATCAACAAAAACCTTTATTTTATTGGATGTTCTGCACCGGAACCCCTGAGGCCATAGGAACTCAATAAGAGTTATAAACCCAGTCGCGCGTATTTTTTCTTACTGTCTGCTCCGAATTACGTGCGTGCGACTGAAAATACGGGTTCATTTATTTTTTGTGAATAAGGATCTTTTGGAAATAATCAAAGAACCAATTGAGTCTGTTTGAGCGAAATAATAAGAGGGTATAATGGATTATCGAACTTTTTCTTGCTTCATACAAAAACTATGAGATTTAGACATACAAAATAGGATTAGGTACCTGTTAAGATATGGTTGACGCCACTACCCGTTAAAAGAACAGGCAATACTATCGTGCCGACAAGTTTGTGAATACGTGATTTTTGTGATAGATAGGAGATAGGAGGTACTCTTACATTGCACCGTGGACATTTACAAACTGCAAAGAAAACAAAGATATAGATACCTATCTCTCTCATTCTGCCAGTCTATTTACACAAGCGGCATGTAGGTACACTTCATGATTAAAACTTTCAACGCTCTGCGTGTCCTATACAACAACATGTTCCGGGTGCTGCTGGGACTGCCTAGATTCTGCAGTGCGTCTGGAATGTTCGCAGATGCTCACGTGGACGGGTTCCATGCAATAATAAGGAAAAGAATTGCATCGATCCAAAACAGAATGCTGGGCAGTCCTAACAGTATTTTACAGGTTTTGGCGGAAAGGTGGGACAGTGTCTTAAAAAAGCACTAGATCACAGCCCTAGCAAACCCAAACGTGAAACAAATTTTTAGTATAATATAATTATAATGTAACAATAAATTAACTTTAGTATTTTTTTATTTAATTATGGATCTTGTTATCTGATGCTATAAATAAATAAATAAATAAATATGCATCTATCAATATAGATAGATAGATAGATAATACTTTTATTGCACAAAAATAAAGGTAACATAAAATAACAATTTGATACATCTGTACAATAAGACCGTCTTATTGCTAAAAGCATCTCTACCAGGCAACCTAGAGACAACCTCTTAAATAAAAAAAGATAAAATTTCTAAATCTGAGTGTTTTCAACAGCTTGCCGCTAAGTGTCATGATGATCATGAATAACACCAAATTCTTTAAGAGCATAGGTCCCTATACCAAATTTCTGTTCACGTTAAAAATAAATAAAATGAATATTTAAGGGGGGCTCCCATACAACAAACGCGATTTTTTGCCTTTTTTTGCTCGATATCAACAAAGATTAACAGGTTGGCACTACATTAAATTATGTACTACTAAATTTATGTACCTACTGTTGTTTACCTAGTCAATGGTACGGAACTCTTCGTGCGCGAGTCCGACTCACACTTGGCCGGTTTTTTAATTTATTATCCTATTTCCGATGAAGACAAATCCAAAAACACCAAAATCATAAAAATATTTCCAGCCAGTAAGAATAAATTTAGTAAGATTTGCAACATAGGTTTTACTCGTGGCACATATTCTGACAGCTAACAATATAAATCCGATACCTACCTGGGACATCGGATAAAATTCTTAATATTTGAATCTAAATTGTTGATTCGTTGCAAAGAGCTTACCACGCAGAAATCATACGATTATATCTCTTAATAACATTGTGTAAATAACTACTCAGTCGTATTGCCGGTGAATGCCTAAATTCCCTCAGAAACTTGAACGTGAACCAATATTGTTATTTCTATCTTTCGTCCGTTAGATAATTTTGGGGCACCTAAACATCTAAAACAAATATTTATTTACGAAGGGGTTATCATTACTTTAATATTATAAATGTCAATGTAAGTTTGTTTGTTACTACTTAACAGATCATCATCATGAAATTTTGTACACCTATTCTTGAAAGAATTAGAAGTAATATACGAGTAGGCTATTTGATATCCCGCTCTTGGGGCGAAGGTCTCCGCACGTGCGATATAAAGTGTAGTTCACGCAGGCAGAAGCAAGCCAGTAAAATAATGTGGAAAGGCAGATAATTACATAGATATCATAATTTACAGTGCAGAAAAGTGTTTTTTGCATAAACTAAAAGAAATATGTAATTTAGGCAAGCAAAGCAACTTAAAAAAAATTACAGCACTGAAATATTTATGCCACTAATATGAGGGATTAGAAAATGCGGCAGACTAGAAAAAGTGTTTCGAAATCTCATTCAGACGCATGCGACTTTGTATAGATGCTTGGTACTTTGAAATGATTAAAAAAAAAATTTAACCATCGAATTTAGTTTTATATTTGAATAGTCTCTGATTATCCCACGTATTTCGGGAATCCTTGCAATAATATTACAAATGCAAATTAATTCAGAGGCAAACTCAAAGTTGCAACCAAACTGACTATAGGTATAGCAATTACTTCAACTATTTTCTATTTTTCAGCGATCAGCAGCTATCGGGCATTGACCCCAAGCTCAAGATCGACATGGATCCTTTTGCCCATCGAGACTTGAGACCTGAGATGATGTTTATTCGCGAAGAGCTCCGCCAAGCCAAGTGGCAGACTCTAGCGGTGAGTACGCTTTAAAATAAGGTCGCACCATAAACCGCATTCCTACGCTGCGGCTAGTTATGCGTCGAAATGAGAACCTCCTCTTTTAATAAAAGTATTTAAACTGGAAAAATAGGTCAATGCTGTTACTATTGCAATGAAGTTGCAAAAATATAATTCTTATTCTTGTTTCTTGCTCTACTTCTTCTTAGCACTGGCTTAAGAGTGTTACCAATCTTCTTCTTTTAATATAAAAATTAATCGCCGAATGTGTTGCTAAGCACAAATCTTGAGAACAGCTGAACAGATTTCGCTTATTCTTTTTTTTAGAATACTCGTATTTCTTGAATGTTGGATGGTTATTATTTTATGTATTTTTTTTAAATTGCCTGAAAAAGTCAAACAACAATACTTTTTTATACTTATAAATAGACTCGCGTACAAAGGGTTCCGTACCATTGACTTGGTAAACCTGTTACCATTTATTGATATCGAGCAAAAAATAAATATTTATTAAATATTTATTTTATTTTGTTTTTAGTATTTGTTGTTATTGCAGCAACAGAAATACAAAATTTGTGAACATTAAAACTGTCTAGCTATCGCGGCTCTTGAGTTACAGCCTGGTGACAAACAGACGGACAGACAGACAGCGAAGTCTTATTAATAGGGTTACGTTTTTACCCTTGGTACGCAGCCCTAAAAATTTATCCCTATTTCCCATGCATCATGCATGGCATCACGCGTGAACGGCTGGACCGATTTTGCTTATTATTTTTTATTTTTTTTTGTTTTTGCCAGAAGAAGGATCGTACGAAAGAAAAAAATAAAGGAATATAGAGCGGATTTAAAAAAAATTCTAAACCACCTTATAAATCTTTTTTAATGTTACCTTAGCGCTTTTAACAATTCAAACATTTTCAATGTGTTTGACATAACATAATTAAAACGAATGCTTCTGACGAAATTATAAAATACTATACGGCATTACATTAAGCTAGCGGACCCGGCGCATCAGAATAGTATTAGATTTTGACGTTTCTCGAGTTATAAGTGGTGTAACTAACAAGACTTTATTTTATATATATCGATCATACCAATTCGTAATCAATGTTCATAGTTAAGGCAGGACAACGTCTGTCGATTCCGCTAGTAGATAATCAATATGTACCTAGTTATTGTGCCCTCAAGAAAACAAAAGGAATGGTGGAATTCCACCAATAAAATTCATATTTATCATATTACTAGCGGACCCCACGAACTTCGTATCGCCTCCGAATAATATTTGATTTTGACGTCTCAAATGTCATGACGTAGTTGAAATTTGTATGAAGAAATCATATTGAGTTATTTAACGTTACTTTCCAATGTTTTTAACACTTATTATCCTATTCCCGACGGAGACAAATCCAATAACAGCAAAATCATAAAAATAGGTCCAGCCTTTCTCGAGTTATAAATAAGTGGTGTAACCATAAACGTAGAATATAAAGACGGACAAAGCCTGCGAGACAGAAGAAAACCTCTTATGGAAATCTAGCAAGATAGAAAAAGAAAACTAATCTTTTCGTTTTGTAATCAGTCTTAATTGACAGAGTGACATGCAGTGGCATCTGCGATGTAAGCTTCAACATTTTATGTAATTATCTAGTACATCGTAGATTTTTTAAAGTAAATACAATTTTATTTAACAATGGTCACATGTTCTGTGAGTGCCTGTGGAGTCAACCACAAAAATAATCCAGACAATTATTGCTCATTTCACAGGTAAATACGTAGAAAGTCGTCATCGTAAAAACGCGTTATTTTTGTTGAATTTGATCGTGTTGTTAAGTTGTAAATATAAAATTATTTCAATTCGTTTGTTCCTTCTAATATTTTGTATAGATAAAGTTCTATGAATTGATTATTTACATTATTTTGGTGGATAATTAATTCATCGAAATATTTTACATGTACGCTAGAGGTTGACTCAAATTTATCGATACTATTGTCGACATTTATCTTGAATGTTTCCGGAGAAATCTGTTATTATTTAACGTTTAGCGTCTCAAATGAATGTCAACGTAACAATTTGAAGAAGGAAACTGTAAGGAATCACATAACTAAGATAATCTTGTTAAAGGTCTATAATCAGGGATTGATTCATCAAAATGTAAATGTTTGTTCAGATTTTGTTAACTTGTTCTTTTTCACTTACTGCCATTGATGAGCTCACATGGCACAGCAGATGACACCGGAAAATCTTTTGAAGAAATAAATAAATAAAACTAATTAACAATGGCTGTTATTTTTTTTATAAATTTAAACGTTTTATTTTTTAATCATATGTAAAAAATATACTCACCGGGCAGATTTACCTGCCGTGACTATCATAGTTGTAAGAAGTGAGGGCGGGCAGGTATGCCGCAAAGTAGGTGCATAATATCGAGATAAAAATAGTGTGACAGTAAACATTATTTTCCAAACGACGAACTGCAATTCTTATCGATAGTCTAAAAATGTTAAAGGTACGTCACTAGTTAACACACACATTGACATGTCAAAACTGGTCCCGCATTATCGGGCTGTCAGTCGATCTACTTGTATCCTAAATCTATGGGTGTAACTAACACGACTTTCTTTTATATAGATAGATAGATAGATAGATAACTCATTTATTTGCATCTCATACAACTACAACACACACAAACAGTTGACGCTGCATATAAATAAAAAGTACATCAATTAAAAATACATACAAAAACAAAAGGGACACAGAAAGAAAAAAAAAAGATGTGTGTCAATCAAACAATCCCTGATTATAGACCTTTAACAAGATTATCTTAGTTATGCGATTTCTTACAGTTTCCTTCTTCAAATTGTTAAGTTGACATTAATTTGAGACGCTAAACGTTAAATAACATCAAATTTCTCCGTAAACATTCAAGATAAATGTCGACAATAGTATCGATAAATTTGAGTCAAGCTCTAGCGTACATGTAAAATATTTCGATGAATTAATTATCCACCAAAATAATGTAAATAATCAATACATAGAACTTTATCTATATATACAAAATATTAGAAGGAACAAACGGATTGAAATAATTTCACCTTTACAACATAACAACCAGATTAAATTGAACAAAAATAACGCGTTTTTACGATGACGACGTTCTACGTATTTATCTGTGAAATGAGTAATTTTCTAGATTATTTTTGTGGTTGACTCCACAGGTACTCACAGAACATGTGACCATTGTTAAATAAAATTGTATTTACTTTAGATAATCTACGATTTTCGATGGGCGTAAAGTCCACGATGACGCCTGGTTCTCTGATCTCGCTAACAAAAAACAAAAACGAAACAGCCACTTAGCAGTCACCAACTCCACCATCAGTTGTAGAGCGTGCGGAAAATCTTGCCGCTCCCGTATCGGATTATTTAGCCACGAAAAATCCTGTCTCAGACACTAATTAAATCGTCTGTCACAGACGTAATAAGGCCTATGATGACTAGATAATTCCATAAAATGTTGAAGCTTATATCGCATAAAATATGCTAGTGGATGTCACTCTGTCAATTAAGACTGATCACAAAACGAAAAGATTAGTTTTCTTTTTCTATCTTGCTAGATTTTCATAAGAGGTTTTCTTCTATCTCGCAGGCTTTGTCCGTCTTTTATATCTATTCTACGTTTATGGGTTACCCTAAAGTAATAGTATAAGATCCTACCATACAACGACCTTCACTGAGCTGTTTATTGGATGAAAAGTTTTTTATATACAATTAAATATGCCAAAAAATATATTGCAAATGGGTTCCCTAAAAAATTTCAGTCCAGAGTAGAATTTTTAAAATTTGACAACCGAATTTCATGACATTTTTTTTTGCTTTCAACCGTATACCACCGTGTTCATAAATGAATAATATTTATTTGTATTTAACTTTATTTAATTAACCAGACCGGTGCAAGTTACTAGTTCGATTTACCTGTTTACCTATATCTGCCTACTCAAGAGTTGTGACGGGAAAAAAATAGTCAACCTAACGTTTGCATATTCTTTGGGCTTCATATTTTCGATTGGTATGAAATTTGTCTATTAACCAAACCAGAAAAAAAAATTAAAATATAAAAAAAATATTAATTAATCATACTATGGACTGAATTTTTTTAGACAACCCATTTGCAATATATTTTTTGGCATATTTATTTGTATATAAAAAACTTTTCATCCAATAAACAGTTCGGTGAAGGTCGTTGTATGGTGGGATCTTAGACTATAAGTCAGAGTCTTCGTAAATAATTGTCACTATCTGATTGACATAATATAACGGGCTAATTGTGTATTAGCGGAAGTCATATATCGTTTTTTAGGGTTCTGTACCCAAAGGGTAAAAACGGGACCCTATTACTAGGACTTCGCTGTCTGTCCGTCTGCCTGTTCTCAGGCTGTATATTAAGAGCCGCTATAGCTAGACAGTTGCAATTTTTACAAATTATGTATGTCTGTTACCGCAATGACAACAAATACTAAAAACAATATAAAATAAACATTTAAGGAGGGCTCCAATACAAAAACACCACTGTTTGCCTATTTTTGCTCGGTATCAATAATAATGCTAGTAACAGGTAGGCACTACATTAACTCAATTTGTGTACCTACTGTTGTTTATTTACCTATTCAATGGTACGGAACCCTTCGTGCGCGAGTCCAACTCGCACTTGGCCCGTTTTCTTAACTAACTAAAGTAAAGTATTTGAGAGAAAAAAACTTCGTTAATGAATTAACTTTGCCACATTATGGTCGTCTTTAAGAACAAAGTTTTTAATAAATAACCATCCTTTTAACTTTGTCAAGGTCTATTAAATAGCACCATAAATATTCTCCATTCTAAATTGTCTTTCCAGATCCCCAGTAGAAAGTTTATTGAGTTTGTCCAGTTTCCTTATTGTTCCGGTCAATTTACGAGCGTTGTTACAACCACAGTAAAGGTAGAATAAAGAAAGTCCATTACATTATTAGGCTTCGCGGTACTGTACGTCTGAGTTTTTGCATAGTAACAGCTAATCTAGATAAGATTAGCTTATTTACTAATATTATAAATGCGAAAGTTTGTATGAATGTATGTACAATCACGTCTGCATGACCGAGGTAATCGAAATTAAATTTGTGAAACTTCAAAGTTCAAAGTTCTTTATTGCATCATGTTGTTTACAAGATGTTAGTTACAGATTTAGACTCAAACATGACCCTGCAAGGGCTCAGCAATTTCTTATATACTAGGTATGATTTGTATTATTTAGGTATTATTTGAGGAATCAAAATAAGCTACCTATATTCTATCAAAGGAAAAAAGGCTAGTTCATATTACTAACAAGCTGTTGCCCGCGACCTCGTGCGCGAGGAATTTCGGAAAATGAAAACTATCCCACGGGAATCTTAGGGAAGACCGGGCTAATTGACCGTAGGTTGACTTAGGTTAGTATGTGATTTCAAGTTCTCAGTAAAATCTAGTGAAAGGGAAACACACCTAATTTTCATACCTAGTTTTTTACCACGCAACACTCTGAATCAGGTAAAATTATTGAAAGTTAGTCAACCTAGGACAATAGTCAACTATCCCCGGTCTCCCTACATGTTTCTGGAATAATAACCTACAGGCTATTCCAGCCTGTAATATACCTCCGTGCCTAATTTTATCTGAATCATTTTAGCTGTTTTAGCGTGATTGAGTAAAAACATCCATCCAAACATTCATTTTCATAATTATGGAATAGTAAGATAGAATCCGCGAAAATTTATGAAAAGTTTTGTAAGTTGTCTTCTCCTTTTATGAATGCCTTCAGTTTATTCTATTCCTTTTGATGGTATGCATGTTTATCCCGTTCTAAATATGTAAGCTGTTGATACTATTTTCTTTTTCCTATTGCATTGCCAATCTATCAACAGTATAAACATAATCTACGGTTTATACGAATAATCGAATTACAAGCTAATACCTACTTAGGTAGCTCTTTGAAACTAGTGGTAGGTTAAATTAACCTGATGTCTTTAACTATACAACCTTAATACATATTATATGTTGATCCAAATTTACATTTAAAATGTATCAAGCGGGTGACACCTATATGCCGCATATGGCCTATTCAGTCAAAATATACAATTGAGATGCAATTGCGATTCTATTGAGCTATTTGTAAATTAGCGGAATTGGGGCTCTGCACGTCAACCTACCACAAAACGTTATCTCAATTGATATTGATCTCTACTTGTGGGATTTAAAGTTGAAAATCAATTCAATGACCTTTAACTTTTTGGGTAGGTTGACCTGCCGTTGTCTGTACAAAGGGAGCTCGAGCAACGCAAACAGTCACCAGTCACGGACACGATATCTCGGGTCGGTTAAGATATTGTTAGCGAGAGTGTCACCCATAGGCCATATAGGTGTCACCCGCTTGACCCGCCATTTTTAAATTAGCGGAATTGGGGCTCTGTAATTGTCTGCATGTTGACTTTATATCGATCTCTCTTTAGTGGCTCAGTGACAATATGCATACATTTAGATTTCTATGTAAGTCCATTTAAGCAAGTAGTGATACATTTGCTTCACTTCTTGCTGGAAGGAAGGTAGGAAGGAATGCTGTCATTCTATGTTACTGATATGTAGAGTGTAAGTTCTCTGCAGCTAGAGCGTTAATACGGTGCAACATAGTATCGCGCACTATCTTACAAAGTAGCAATTACTTTCGGCATTCTATGTTTAATTTGGAGCTCTTATATCATTTCTCAACTTGGTGACCCGATTGGTGCAAGTAGTGTGCGGTGTGCGGTTGACGTGGGTCAATGAAGAAAATATCTCTTCTTAAATTCGTGACTGGAAGGGTCGGTTGGGTCATTATAATTATTATTTGGATGGTTTTATACATTATTTAGCTAATTAGTCAGTGTTGCAGTGGAGAAGGTGAAATGACTAACACCAAGCGTACACGATAAATAAAAAGGTATTTATTTCAATAAATTACACAAAGCCGTGGGTGAAGGCCCGGCTGACAGATTGCTTTCGGTTTCTGACTTCCCTGACGGAGCGGCCGAAGGTGGATGGTGGCCGAAGATGGAGAACGCAATTAGCAGTAGATGTGCGGTGACATGGCGGTCTAGGACCTGTAAGGCTGCGTTTCCACTGACGCGGAGAGGAGAGGAGAAGAGCCGTAAAAAGAGGTGAGTGTTTCCACTGAAGCGAAGCGGAGCGGAGTAGAGTGAAGCGGAGAAGGGTGGAGTGGAGCGGAACCGAGCGGAGCGGGGTGGAGCGGAGTAAAAAGAAAACCGGTGCATATCAGTTACAGTTAATTTCTCAGAGAGACCGAGCGCCATGTTGTCTTTAAAACCTTTCTCTACTTGAAGATGAAGATAACGAATCAGATGAAGTGGCATTAACTATTTCGGCTTTTTAAGATTCAAAGAGAAAACATAGATTTTGGATTCGACAACATATAAAATACCATTCTGAGCATGGGGAATTTTCAACCTATTTTCGAACGTGTGACGATGAAATGTTTGAAAATCCATACAGGGTATCAAGAAAAGTTTTTCATGAATTGCATTATTTACTTAAACCTTATTTTTTCCCTCTACTCCATTCATATCATTTCAAAAGGCACTAAAAACTAAAAAACAATAAAAAAGAAAAGTTGACGTTTAGTTGCAAAGTACCTACTTAGTATAAATCAGTTGTGTATATCAGAGTGCTTGGGTATATCAAAAACCTTCACAAACGAATTTGTACCAATAGTGTAATAGTAAAAGCTGACTGCGAAAGAACAATGTTGCTGCACATTATCCACACAGAGCATCAAAATTGGATCGCTACGAACGGTGTCGATGTTCGATGTTTGTTATTGATGTGCAGCATGTTTGTGTTCGGTGGTGCGTACACAGTTGTATATAGTGTAGTAACAGAGGGCCATATATAAGTAACGTAATGCAGTGCCGTGAATAACCTTTTCTGCGCCCTGTGGGAACTTCTAAAACTGCGCCCTTGTTTTTTTTTGATGTTATAGTAACCCTAGCTAGAGCAATGCTTAGACGGGCGGTGAGCTTTGATGGGCACTTCAAGAAGCTCACTCCGAAGGTCCTGAAGCCGGCTGGCGTTCTAAGTTCTAACTCGGCTAAAGCCTAACTAAGGTGGGCCCTCAGCCTTCAGTCGGAGGCTGTACATGGGCGTTGCACGCTCCATGACCCTGTACTGGGTACTCTGACCCTCCTATTTGATACGGCGCCCTGCCAGGCAACAACGCTCTGCTGCTGAGAAGACCGCAGCGTCACCTTGCTGTCCGGGTTATTCGTGGATACCGGACGGGTTCGGCCGAGGCTCAAGCTTGCTGGGAGTATGCCCTAGGACCTCGACGAACTGGTCCTCGTCGAAGCTTACAAGTGGCGAGGAGACCAAAGGTCTCAGGGCTAAAGGCCTGCCCCACGCGAGGTTGAGGCGGAGCAAATGCGTTTAGGACCAGCAACGGCGCCGATCCGCGCGCTGCTTGAAGTAGAGTGGGGGGGACTGCTCCCTCTCCCCCCGGAGACCGGGCGGCCTGCCGTAACAGCGGGCCGCGGCCGAAGCGTAACTTGTGTGAATGCCTATGGCTGACGCCTATGGTGAATCCCAGGTTCTGCTTTATATGGCAGCGGAGGACACAGTGAGGTTTTAGTGGTTAGGCAGGCTTCTTTTAGACATGGTGTCCCACACACCGCTCCAAATGTCACCCCGGCTGTAGAATAGTCCGTAAATGGATTTCTTCACGAAAAAAAAAGCTAGAGCAATGCCTAAGTATAAGCTTACTGTATTTATTTCATTCAAGGTGAAAAATTAAAGGATGTTGGTGAAACAATTAAATAATATTGGGGAAGAAAAATCACTTTTTTTCAAAGAACTAGAACTGGTGTGGGCAAACAAACAGACGAGCAATTTAAGTGGACCCTTCGCCTGTTACACCACCCACTGTGTCTCACTCACTAAAACTCCAACGAAAGTTTACTTGTGCAAATGCGTTGCCCACCCCGATGCTTCAAATTTATTTTTTGGGCCACTTTTATCTTTATACTTCTACTAGCTGATGCCCGCGGCTTCGCGCGCGTGGGTTTTTATCTGTTACAAAGTTTTCGTCACGACTCTGCCCCCTCTCCTCCACTCTTTTCCTCCACTTCCTTTGCCTACGGTGCCGAGGGTGCCCATCTCGGGCGAGGTGGTGGTGGGCACTTAGTGGGAGCCGATACGTCGTTCGGGGCCCGTTGATACAATAGTTGGATGAAAGGGGCCGATTTAAACTATCGTTTTAGGGATCCGGTGTTGGTTCTCCTAGCGTACCGTGGTTCAAGCGAGCTCACACCACATCTGTTTGCATTTACATGAAATCTAAAGTACAATATCATTTGAAAATTTAAAAACTGTCAATACTGTAGTACATCAAAACATTCAAAGCAGCTTGCAAGGCTTTATTCGAATATGGTCAACACTGGCGTAGAGCCCTGGAAGAAATGGTCCTGTGTAAAATACCACATTATTAATTTCCAAACAAGTAGGTAAATCCATTTTTCTCGATCCATAAGCGTTAAAAAGGCGATTTTACAAAGACAATTTGCTTGCATACTACGTTTGGATAAAAGACCTAGATCGGACATCTAGGTAGACGACGACTTATGGCCGGTCCCAATAATCCATCTATCGCCAGTTTTGACATTTCGGAGATAGGAAACAGTTTCTATCTCTGATTTTTCCGTCCAGAGAAATAAAGACAGAAGTTGTTTTCTATCTCCGATATGCCAAAACTGAAGATAGATAGGTTATTAGGACCGGCCGCTAGACGGTGTAGTACCAGCATCGATGTAGAGCTCTGGAAAAGGCAGTCCTATGTCATTCTCCCTTCATGATCGATAGACGAAGTTTCAAGTACCTCAATATGATGTTAAACACAAATAATTAACCACACAATTTTCCACCGTTTTCACCCCCTCAAAAATTTAATTATAAAAAAATCCTTATAACTTCACAAAATTTATACCAAAAAGCTGACGTAGTTTCACAAAACTTTCATGTGGGATTTGGGTTCGAGGCATGAATGGTAAAGAATGATCAGTAGGATAAATAGTGTTCAGAAACTTGACAGGATAGAGAACTAATTCGTCTGTACTGACCACTGTGTCTATACATTGTTATATTTCTTCAACTTCAAATGATGTCAGCAAAACATCATTAATTACTGCTGCTTGGTCATTAGTGGGTGGGTGGTGGTAGCTAATCCTAAGTTAAACAACACGGAATTATGAAGTGAGGTGATTTTTTTTCTCAGCGTTTTATTTTCATGTTTTAAAAGTGTATGGAATACGTCGCGGCTAAATGAAAATTGGTGTCACATTTTCTTGAAGCACTAATTGAGCTTTATAGTTTGATATGCAAACAAGAGTTCCGTCAAACACCATTGTTAAATCTTCATAATCTGTCCAATTTTGAGTTGTTGATAATTTACTAACTGAATTTTAACTAACTCCTCAAATTCTAACTCACAAGGATCCCGTGGAGTACATAAATATAATATAATACGTTTTATGATGTAATTCTGGGCTCAAAGATGTCAGAAACGTGTATTTCCTTGTATCGATAATATCATCACATCTGTTCAGTTTTAAGTAAGTATACAACCGTTTAATGATGTTTTTGAATGTTTCGTCCTTGTCTAATGGTACTGAGTTCAATTTAGATGTCCTTAGATTTGTTTGTGACCGACCTTTGCTCCTCAGTACCTTCTGCATACATGGAATTGTTGCGTGCTATCGAATTAAAACTCTGCAGTTTTAGCTTAAGCTGTGTTCTAATATCCTGAAGGTTATTTTTTTCTTCAATCTCAGATTCCAACTTTGGGTCATCAGTAATATTATTTGTAGTCGTATCTCTTCCAAATTATTCTTGGTAATTTTGTTCATTTGTCACTGGTCACCAACTGGTCACTCACTTATTTCAATTCATAATCAGAAATTTCTCGTAGGATTTGTATCTGGCTGCAGAATTTTGTAATGCAGCCTTTTATTAAAGTTCCACACGTTTTAATTTAGTTAATTCATCCATTTCGGCGCCAATTATTAAATTCTAAAATAATACTATTCTGTTTGTAAGAAATTACCTATTTATTTTCTGATTGACACATTGAATGTCATAACAAACTAAGTAAAGTCTGAGAGTACAAATATGTAAAGAGTATGGATATGACGCGGAACCGAACAACCTTTGCCCCCATTTTATATCCCCTTAAAGATTAAATTTTCAAAAATCCTGAAAGACGTCATTCTTAATTTCTAATCATGTAGCTTGATACCAATTTTCATCGACATAGCTTCAAAACTGAGGGAGTTTCATACAAACTTATGGGGCCCTTTTAACCCCCTTAGAGGCGGAATTTCCAAAATTCCTTTCTTAGTGCTCACCTACACTATAAAAGGAAGCACGGTGAAAATTTTCAGATTTTAAATCCCAGTAGTTTGGGCTGTGCGTTGATATGTCAGTCAGTCAGTCATTAAATCAGTTTTCATTTTTATATATATAGATAATTTCTAATCATGTAGCTTGATACCAATTTTCATCGACATAGCTTCAAAACTGAGGGAGTTTCATACAAACTTATGGGGCCCTTTTAACCCCCTTAGAGGCGGAATTTCCAAAATTCCTTTCTTAGTGCTCACCTACACTATAAAAGGAAGCACGGTGAAAATTTTCAGATTTTAAATCCCAGTAGTTTGGGCTGTGCGTTGATATGTCAGTCAGTCAGTCATTAAATCAGTTTTCATTTTTATATATATAGATGATAAAATAACACCCTACCAAGTTTCAGTAAACTGTAAATTAATTTAATTTTAATTACCTACTTGACATGGTAGAGTTTTGAATAAGGAAGTAGCTATAAATGCTATAATATAAATAATTGGTGAAAACACGTATATACGAAAATATTTGCAAATACCTCAAATTAATGAGTTCAGATAGTAAAGATTTATTAAAGTGAGCCAAAACTTCTTTAAAGATTTACTTTTTGCCCTTACTTTATAGCGAAATCGTTGATAACCTTTTCATACGACAGTCACCATCCTATATCGCGTTTAACCGACAAAATCGCTATTCCGGTCAACCTTTCTTGGCCAATCTACGAGGGCAGCGAAAAAAAAGCGCGATGTATTGACTAATTTAACAGACGTTTTTGATGGTACTGGCATGTAGGTACGTATGTGTTGGAATCGAGCACCAGGGGCGCAGCGGTAACTTATCAGGAGCAAACCAAAAAAAATAGTAGTCCTAATATCAGTATATAAAAAAAAAAAAAAAAAAAAAATAGTAGTCCTGCCTGGTCTGGCCATTTTTGCGCCCCCTAGAGTCTACGCCCTGTGCCTGGGCACCGGTGGCACCGCCCTATTTACGGCTCTGACGTGATGACAATGTACTTTATATATATATATATTATATATATATGTTATGTTCATATTAAATAGCGTTCGCAAAACGACGCGGCGCTGCACGATGACCGTTACATAGATTAGGAATTGTAACCAAAATCAGGTAGTACAAATATTTGAAAGTAGGTAGAATATAGAGAGAAATAAAACAGGTATTTGTGTTATATGAAAAGTTATTTTTACTATGTCAGTACTTAACATAAAACATACATTAGAATTATGAGAGTTACACAACTTAGAATTTTTAACAGAAATATTTATGTACAATTTTAACAAAAAGATATTACACTATTACATCCAGTCTGATTCACTTCGCACTCTTCTTTTCTAACTTCATTACAAGGAAAGCTAGAAAAACAATTGTGAATAGTAAATCTTAACACTAACGGGGTATTTACGTTTCATATTAGCTACTCCAGAACTTTAACATCACGGTTCAAACCACAGAACATGGAAAAGGGTTAGAAAGGCGATGTTGGCGGGGCAGGCACGCCACAGAGGTTATGAGCAAATGCTTATTACTTCTGCCGAAACGTGAGCACTGTGATTGGTTAGCGTTCTTTGTACTCGTTTACGTGTAGTGGGATGCAAGCGGCGACATCGGTTCTTATACAATTGGCGCATGACAGCCGTGCTAATCTTTTTCCATGTTCTGTGGTTCAAACTATCAAAGTACCAAATTTCATTATGACGAATTTCATTAGAATTATTTTTAAATAAATACCACTATGATTAACTCGTCATATTTATACCTAAATTGTCGCATCTGAATTTTTAATCTATGTCGTCGTCTTAGCACTTACAAAGAAACTTAAAAATTAAAAAACACGTAGTATAAAACAAATATTTTTATAAACTTACATGTGATATGTGATCCCTTGAGATTTATTTATTTTAGCACAATAATTTGTGCAAAATCGAAATACACAAGACGGGATTTTTCAAATTTTTGTTGATCTGTCACTGTGACTCGCTCTGAAGCTTGTTTAACGCAAACTGATTGAGACATGTTACAATTGACTCAAAAAGACTTTTTAACTTAAGCCGCGAAGTAACATATCTATTTCTTTGTAATATCATTGTTAAGCTAATACAAAAATGTATATGCCACTTATGGTCGATGGATCATAATTATTATCTAAAGCCTATTTACTTTTTAAATTTAAGTCAGACATTGTTCTTTTAAGAATCTAGAAAATAATAATTACTTATTATGCTTTTGTAACATAACTGACCAGATAGTGTCCAAACAGACTCTTTTTTATAAATATACCAAAGATATTTGTGTAAAATGAGTATGTATATAAAAGAAAAAGAAATTTTTAAGAAAATGTAAAATTTAATAAGTAAATAGTATCCTAGCCTTTTACAAAAAACTTTGATCATTTAAAACCTTAGTCGGCTTCAATGGTGGTAGGGTAGTAAAAGAATCACCATACTACACTGAGCGGTTGAGCGCAAACAAGTAGAACTATGCTCGTTAGATGTTCATGTTTTGCTTTGTTCATTTTTGTAATTTACGTCCACAGGCGCGATTCAAACATTCCGTGTTCAATTAGTTCAATGTTCAGCCCAAGAACGACCCGTCCCTATGGATATACCACGAAGACAAGAAGACGGTTGTGATGACGAAGGTTTTATAAAGGTAGAAAGGAAGAAGAAGCCCGCCCGCCGAAACCGAGGGAGAGGGAGAGGGAACGGGGGGACAGAGGGAAAATTTTATTACAATCCCTTCACAAAAATGAACTTCGTTCCATCCGGGTGTCCCTTGACACCTCTCAAGTTTTTTAGTTAAGTATATTATGTATGTTAACTTAAAGGTATATATTGTATGGGCCTCTTGTTGCCTGATTTAAAATATAAACAAATACAACTTTCCATGAAGTTTTGCCTAATTACTTAATAATTATATTGATTAATAGGTACCTAGTCCAGCCATAAGTTCTGTAACAAATGATAATTTTTTTTTTTTAAATTAAGTAATGTAATATTTTTAAAATATATACCTACATACGTTATTTAATAAATGTAAAAAAAAAATGGCTACCTTTAGCTTTTATATAGGCCTTTAATCTATTTGGCCACGAATTTATGGATATACGCACTGTTTCCAAGGGAATCGCCACTGCTTGCTCCACAGATTTTTTAAGAGACTCAATGTCGTCGTGTCGTTTAGAGCGGGCCATGTCCTCTAAAACCATGATCATGACCACGTTGTACCTTTCCGACCACTTGAGCAGCTTCTTTAGAACTGTGAGCGTCTGTGAGTGTCTGTGAGCGTACACTTTATCATTTTGCTTATTGTAGTGTTCTTCAACCGTGAAAACTTTTTCATCGGTTAAAAGCAATTTCCTGTGCCTTTCACCTGCATATCTCAACAGAAAGCATCGAGCTTCAAGTGTTCTTCAACACGCGACAGACAGAGGAAGTGTTGCGTCTGTTGATAGTGTGATAAACGAAAATACGGCTGATACCAAGCTTTTGAAGTATCTGGAATATGACCGACGGTTCCATACCCACTTTGTGCCAGGCGATCACTGCAATCCTATTTTCTTTAACACCACATTCCATAAAAAAAAAAAAAAAAAAATATATTTTAAGACATGCCTCACTGGGCCACACAAAGCCATCTAGTCCCAAATTAAGCTACTATTAAGTACCCTGTCGTATGGGGTACTAGACAACCGATAAACTTACTTATATACTTTTTTTTTTTGTAAATACATACTTATAATACATAGAAAACACCCAGACCAGTACAAACAGACATGTTCATGCACACAAATATTTGTACTGAGCGGGGATCGAACCCGCGACCCATGGGTCAGAAGCAGCGTTAACTACCGCTGATCCAAATGGTCGTCAAAATATTAATGTAATTTGATAATGAACACAAAAAATGATATACGCGTTCCAAATTAAAAATAATAAAAAAGTTGAAAAAAAGAAAAGCTTTATGTAACATAATATGGCAAGCTAGTTATATTAATTAGTGTACATTCCTAAGTTCTGACTGGAATCAAACTTTAACAGCTCTTTTATAAACACACTAGCGGACCCGACAGACGTTGTCCTGTCTTAACTATGAATATAAGTTACGAAATGGTTTCTTAAAAAAAAAGTAATTGTTTATTATTATTATGCTTTGTGATATACAACATTCTTTGTTTTTTTCTGGCGGTATTCCGGCACGGTAACAGGCGACATATTGAGTACTGGCCATGCGCAATAGTTTTTTTTTACCCCTTATTTGACGGTATTTAATTGCAGAACGCATTCTGTCGATGTTATGTCAAACGCAATCATTAAAAAAGTTTAGATTGTCAAAAGCGATAAGGTTACATTACAAATAATTTAGTATTGTGATTCAGTTTTCTTAAATATAAAACGAATCTTTTGGTTATATTAAAATTTTTCAGTAAGTCGAAAATCTGAATTGGCCCGTTACCGCAACGATGCAACGCAATAACCGCGACACGGTCTTCTTTAAGTGTCCACTCCATATTTAAAAATGAGGAAAATTCTAAAAGTGCACATTTTTATTTACATAAAAATACGAGATTTGAATTCAATAAGCTTTTTTGTGGACAGCATTCTAAATTCAAAAGTTTTTATTGTGTGACAGAACTTATGACCTGACTATGTATTATACTTACATGCAATAAGTACTTATGTCATGTTGTACTTATACGATACTAGCTTTTGCCCGCGGCTGCGCTCGCGTTCGCGTAATTCGGGAAATTACCAAAAAAAATTATGCACGATTTTTTTTGTTAGTCACAAATCATTGAGTATTAATACTCAAGGTCACAAATAGTCCGCATACCAATTTTTAGCTTACCGTTTGCTTGAGTTTATGCGAACATTAAACATTGAAATGATGTTGATTTAGAACGTTTCGAACCCTTTACAGCGTTCGTGGTCACGGGTAGACTAAGGTGTAATTCGTCTTTAAAATGGTAATTTGAAAAAATGTTTAACTACCGCCTCTAATTTTTATCGTCAGTTATGTTCCTTTTCACACAAAATGAGCTAACTGTGTCCGGAACTCCGGAGTCTTTGCAGTGTTGCCATAGTTTGTGGACTTTATTGATGGTAAGACGGGGTGCAAAGCAGCTGGTAAATTCCAACCATCTTACATACATACATACATATTATCACGCCTCCTTCCCAACGGGGTAGGCAGAGACTAAGGCCTTCCACTTACTACGATCCTAGCATACATCTTTCACTTCTTCCACATTCATCAATCTTTTCATGCATGCTCGTCGGTTTAGAGTACTCTTGACCTGACCTTTCTTCAGAGCATCCCCGATTTGAACCATCTCCTCTATTGAATTTAGGATGTTTTTGGGGGTGGTGGGATCTACCTCCTAGTGGTCCACCCTGGGCAACGGCACCTTTGGTGTTCTAACCAATGATGACGGCTAACAGATCCCTATGCGGTGGTAGGCTTCGTAAGAGGCTGCCTGGATGCTATCCTGTCGGAGTCCAGCGCCAAACAGTTTTTCTGTGTTCCGCTGGTGTATCAGAGAACCAGTACCTCTGGGTAAGCTCGCTCCATCTTAGGCTTCTTCTTAACCGTAGAGTTAAGTATGTAGGTAGTCAAGGGCAAGCCCATCGTTTATAAAATAAAATAAAATATTAGTATGGATATAAGTTGTACTAAATGTGCACATTTAGTTGTGCCACTTTATTAACGCTAATTGTGTATGTGTAATTGTGTATGCAGTTTTTCTAATTACATAAACAAGTGGTGTACATAAATTTGTTTAGAGGTGGTGAAATAGTTTGAATAATTAAAAACCATTGTTATAGGTCCGCCGTACCGCGCTAAAGAAACTTCTGCTGAAGGATATTATGCAAGAAGATTGCGAGCTGAAGAATTTAGGTCTATCCTACGCACCGCCTGACCCATAGACCTCCCAAATTAATACAAATGTTAATAATATAAACTTAAATAATTTACTACAATTTCTTTCTATGCCTGCCAGGAAAACTGAAAGCATTTAGTACAGATATAAGTGTATAGCATAGTTGAGCCCCTCTGAAGGATGACCTCTAAAAGTAAATTACTAATTCGTAACATAATTAAGTAACTAAGTGATTTCTCTAAAATAGAAATTCCATACTAGATGGAACTGGAACCACCTTTGATGGCGATGGTACTACTTCTTCCTCTCTAATTTTGTTGGCACTTAGTTTTTGTTAGTTAGTAGAGAGAAATGCATTAGAGAGGCTACGGTAGCCTGTGAAAAACTTTTCTATACTTTTAAGGTGGGATGCAAGATGGCCTTGAATAGGAGTCACTACTCACATCGCGACATCGCCATGACAGCGTACTTCAAATTATACGTAGATAAAGTATTCAGTAGCTAGAGCACAAAAAGGATTGACCACAAACAAAAGACAAATTTATTTTAATCCATTTAAATGGACACTTATGAAAAGTACTATTAATACAATACATCTCAGAGGACGATAATGCTTGTAGTGCTTATCGTGCCGTAAGAAACTAACATACCTAAGGACCAAGCGATGAAAGAATAAGAATTTACGAAAACCGGTTATGAAGTTAGTCTAGATACTGTAGAATGTAGAAGTAGGAGCAACAGGTATACCAGCAAACTCTCTATAATAGGCTGGAAGACTTTAGCTTGTCCAGAACTGCAGTAACTGTCCAGAACCGCCTTCCAAATTTTAATATAGCAATCTACGGGACAAAAACAAATGACGTATTTTTTCTTTTAGTATAGCCCAGTACAAAAATGTCAAGATAAAGCACTAAGAAAATGTCCGCCAAAAATCTAAAATGTTTGGTATGGCCGCCTAGCAACACTTTTTAACGCGATGCGCATCTCATTAATTCATTACGATACTAATCATAAGGTTTTGATTTCTCTATACCTTAACAGGCCTAGGACCGTAAAAATTGAAAACTATATTGCGAAAAATATTTTCGCTTGAAAACTTGAGTAACATTTTTTACTTCATAAATGGTCTCTAAATACGATACTGAACGCCTACAAAAATTTAGGAAAGTGGTTAAAATTTCATCCTGTATACTAGAGCAAATGTCTAAAGCTGCATTAAATTAGCAGGTTCGTACCAGATTTGGCTGGGCAGGAAGAGAAACATGAGTTGTGAAGGAGAGTGATGATGTACTTACGTCGGAAAGGGGCCGTGTCACGAGTCCCGGGATCTACTCGAGTTTCTCTTTCTGCCACACGGTAGTCCCTTTCTTCTTCGAGAATTGTTCGTCCGAAATTCAAAATCCCTAACGCGTTTACTTTAATCATCACTATCCATAATGTTCGAATTTACGAAATTTTATTATTCCTAATTGTCTTTAATTCTAATGCTTTTGTGTCATAATATCGGGTTCTATAATAATTAGAGATCCTAATTTTTCTTGCTATAATGTCACATGTCCTAAGTGTTAAATTGTATAATGTATGTTAGTCCGAGTGGTGGTTTATGATAATAATATTGATAGTTCTAACACAGATAAGATAATACTAAAGTCGAATGATGGTTTATAATAATATTGTTTGTCCGAATGATGGTTTATAATAATATTGTTAGTTCTAAAACATATGTTTATTTATTTTATTTTATTTATTTATTTATTTATTTATTTCAGGCAACAAAAGGCCCATACAATATATACCTTACAATCTAACATACATATAATATACTTAACTAACAAAATAACTAAATATTGTTTATAGCACGTAGTGAAGGCGGCGACGTGTTGCGCAATGCAGTGTCCGGTATCCGACCACGGAAGCGACGAAACAAAAAACCTTTAGGCCAAAAATCTTCTTTTACGAAGGTCGACAGATGTTCAGTTGGTACTCTCACCACAAATGAATTAAAATTCACATTATGGCGGGAAACCAGCCGCTCGACCCTCAGAGTAAATTTGGCTTTGACTCTGATGTACTCCACAATATCTTCTGATTTCGTGGAGTAATGGAGGCGGGACACGTATAACTGCGTTGTCGGGATAGCCGGCCGCAGTAGGTGGTTCTGTCCAGTCGGGGCGGTGCCGCAAAGGTTTCGGCGGGCGGGCTTCTTCTTCCTTTCCACCCTTATGAAACCTTCGTCATCACAACCGTCTTCTTGTCTCCGCGGTATATCCTTAGAGACCGGTCGTTCTTGGTGTCCCCCCACTTTTTTAACCCGCTCGGGTTGTCGTTTAGCGGGTTGGTTAGCAGCGGTGACTGCAGCGTATGGTCGTTGAGGGGTCGACGTACACACGCGTGACTTCTCCGCCTGGGCGGCGGGGCGCGTGACGGTGGCGTGGGGTGACGCATCAGTATGCGCTGACGCAAAACTGCTGATGGACGCGTGACCGGTGACCTACTTACCGTAGCCGTGTTTCTTAACAACATGACTTCGGTTTGTAACCCACTGATAGTGTTTTCGGAGGCCTCCAATTTGCACTGAACTTCAGCCAGACTCGTCTTCAGGAAGATGATGTCCTTGAGCAGCCTGGTGACGTCGACGTGGTCGAAAGTGACGGGAGGCAGCTTATGTAGATCCTTCGCCACGAACGTTGGCACGTCATCAGGGTCGGTCTCCTTCAACAGGGTGATGATGTCCTGGAGACTCTTCGCACCTCCATCCCTCCGGCGAGATGGCATCTCATCGGCTTTCCCGATGCTACGGTAAAGCAAAGCCTTGCCACTGCAAATCTCAGCTTCGTTGAAGTTCGACTTGCAGATCTGCACGATGCTTACTTTGTCCATCGTATCGATGGCGTTCTGGATAAACGCCAACACTTCGTGCACTATGACTTGTTGCGAGCTTATACTAAAAAATTACGCGCAACGGCTAATGCCGCGCGTGACGTGAATTATAATAATTCTCACTTAGGCAGTTGTGCGCGTCCGTTTCCGAGCGCGCATCGCACTGTACATATGTATAGTAGGTTTATCTTGGTTATGTTATGCTCATGTAGTTTAGTTATTATAAGTCACATTATCATACACTTGTAATCGTATGGATTTAGGATTTCATGTCAAATCTGTCTCAGAACCGAATCAGTCAACCCCGACTTCACGTGGTACTTGTCTGCCCTACCCCTAGAGTGTAATTCAAAAAGACGGAGGCGCGGAGGGAGGCAGCCTCCGCCCGCTGTAACAACATTCAGGCGGCCGGGCTCTCCGTAGCAGCTGAGGCTGGTCGCCGAAGGCGACCAGCAAGCCGAAGCTGCGAAGTAGAGCGTGGTTGCCTGTACTTTGTTACGCTAGGGCGGAGGGGCTGCACTTCCCGTAGCGCCGGAACACACGCAATTCTAATGCATTATGACACATTACGTTAGGACTTAAAACTGTTATAGAAAACCCTTTATGTCTTTTAAACATTATAGATTGTAATATTTATAGCAAAAAATTTTAGGATAAATTATATTTAGGGATTTAGATTTTAGGGCAAGTGATATTATGAGACATTGAGTTAGGGCTAATTATCATTCGGACAAATGATGATTAGGTCACAAAACATTATGACACGTTAGATTATGGATTAAAATTTTATGAGACAAAATAGAGAACCCTGCCACACGATGTACCCACCCGGCCCGTACGGTGAATCCATTTACCGCTAAAAAGTTTGTCTCGTCTCTTGGCCTAAATACCTAGATATTATTGAAAACTAGATATTATAACATTTAGTTGGGTGCCAAATTAAGGGTCATGGATGTCGAGTTTTTTTAAGACTTCCAAAAAGATGAAAGTTGTTGTTTCAGTTGTATGATTTTTTTATTAAATATTTTTCACCTCAGAACCATCAGAACATTGTCAATTATTTATGTTTTGAAAAAAAAAAAACATCTTGTATAGTTGTTGAATTTTTTACACAGACACATCGAATTGCCCACTCTAATAATATTACAAGAAGAGTGGGCGGTTAGATTGCCGGGGAGTATACAATAATTCAGGGAATAAATACAGTAAGAAAGTTAATATTTTTTCCAAACGACGAACCGCAATTATTATCGATAGTCTCAAAATGTAAAAGGTAGCAAACACACACATTGACAAATCAAAAATGGTGACACATTATTGGGCTGTCATTCAGTTGATCTACTATATGTACCCTTTCCAATCGTTTATTTAACTTTTGACAGATCACGCACATAAAGTTTTGTAATAATTTTTGATCATACTGTACTTCATGGACGGGCTCCGCCCACATAGAGATGTGTCATTCCTGATTAATGACCACAGACATTAAAACGGTTTTTAAATAAATCGATTATCGACTTTGTTAATAAAACATACAATAAAATTATTGTGATTATATTTTATATCAAATGACGTAAAAACCTTTATTATTTTGTATTAAAATGCCCTAAATGTCTCTGTTTTAATGCATAAATAATTTGCGTAATGAAAACAGTTCCATCGTACTCGTACCTAGTAATGGGATCGAATTTGTTCGCTGCTAATTAATGAATCTAAAATAATCGTTTAGACTAACTGTAGTTGGTTCAAATAAAAAGCATCTGAATGAACTGCGGTACCTACTTGTAATGAACAGGCGCAAAATTTTGAAATTCATAGTAACAATAATGAAAATGAACGTTAAAATAATGAGTGTGTTAAATTGATCAAAACTTCTTCATGAATAAAATCGATCGATAAAAGAAATCGAATCGGTAACGGGTCAGGGTATCACTATTTGATTAAGAATTAGAGCTGTCAAAAGTTAAATAAACGATTGGAAAGGGTATAGTATACTAAATCTATGACTACGACGTCCACCGTACACATGAAAATGCGTGCGCTCTTTGCTCTATCAACCCCTCACCCCCTATAATCGGGTGTCACGTCAGAGTGACAACTCTACTACGCTTTTGAAAACGAATAACAAAATCACATAAATCTTTACCATCAATTAATTCTGATTTCATTCGGCCAAATCTCTCGATACGCCGGACTATGGGACCAACCGGTTGTTTCCATCTCTAAAATCGATAACACTGTTGTTTTGTGATTTTTCTCGTTCAATTTTTTTGCACGTATTTGTGAATATCCATTCAATAAAAGAAACTAAACTTCAACATTTTAAAAATTACATATTTTTTGTAAAAAAATGACAAACATAAAGTTATTCGAAATTTCATACAAAAAATATACAGTTATATTAAAATAGCAATAAAAGTCATAATTTTGCTTAAAATAAGTTAAAAAGTTAATTATTATTACTAAGCAAACAGTTGTACATGATAATTTTTTTTTATTAGAGCTTATCCTATTTATCAGTTTCTATTTCCAACAATTCTTTAGCTTCGTTAAACAATTCTTTGGATATTCGAAAACTTGGTTTATTTAAGCTAGACATGAAAGGATCAGATGTATATAACAAATTAACGCAGAAAATATTCGATTGTTACTGAGCTGGAACACTTCCTAGCGTGATATAACCTAATTTCTTGTAATCTTTATTTCGGGCATCGGGCATTTTCGAATATTTGTCCTTAAGGCAAAACTGCATAATGCTCTATTATTTAAGCACCTTGTATAAGTACTTTATGAACCGAAGATGGCATGTAGTGCCAGTTATATTTGCTAAAATATAATTGTGCGGTTATCAACGTATACTGTTTGAACTTTTCTGCATTTATAGGGAATTCCGATGACATAGTTTGAAGAATTACATATAAAATCTTGAGATAGTCTTCATCAATTCTAGTTATCTCTGCAGAACATTGGTACATCAAAATATAATAAATAAACATAATATTTCACAATAAAAAACGAACCGTAATTTTCGTGATTTTTTTATTATTTTCCCTCGATTAACATTATTGCTTCTTAATCACTTTGGCGCAAAAAACGCGCAAGTTTTTTTTAAATCCACATATTGTTGAATAGGTTAGGCCTCTAATAAAGTAATTAACTCGACACCGGCAGCTTTCGGCAACAATAAAACTCAAATTGAAATAAACAAAAACGAAAATTTCTTTACATCATTAAATATTTTTTTTAAATAAAAAAAAAAAGTTTTTTTACAAAATCGGACAACACTAACACGCTTCATTAGAAAACTTCCGAATAATTATGTGTTGAACTTCCTTAACAGTAATCTAGTTTGCAGGAAAAAAAAATGCCCAATGTTTAAGTTCATTTTACACACGTAAAACTAAGTTATTTAAATATTTTTTTAACTTATTCGTAAGTTCCATCCTTTGAAAATATAAAACCATAAAGAAATCTACGGTTTTACGAATTTTATCAAAACCATTTTAAAGATGGAAAATACCGTTTGGTCCCATAGTGCGCCGCGCCGTCAAGAAATTGTTTAAAGATACTATACATCTCTATCACACAACAACCTAGGTAGAAAAACATCTTCTTTCTTTTTATATATATTATAGAAAGTTGTGTTAGTTACACCACGCACTTATTTCAAGTGGACGGTTTTTTATCCGTACAATGATCAAAAAATGTCTTTCATACAAACCTTTTCCGGCTCATTAAAAACATACCAAAAAAAGAATTATCCAATTTAGTGCAGTCAATCAAAAATTATGCGCACACACATACCATTTCGGTTATTTATTTTTATGTAAATACATTATGGAAATACCCCTGGAGACAAAGACTTTTTTCAAATTGTGCTAAAACTATATAGACAGTTCATAGATTCATAAACTGGTTCCGCCGGATAGCATGACGTACATTTTAAAATTCTTTTTTCTACTCTTTCAAGGGTTTCTGCGATTTGCAGGACATTTGAAGCGGAATTATTTAGACTTAACAAGAAGGATTTATACGACCTGTGACCGAAACAAACACATTTATTTTGGACATGGTAATGGGACGCAGCTAATAATACACAGAAAATCGTCCGCGTATATCCAATATTAGCAATGTGTGACTTAGTCTACTGTCTCAACACTGTACAGAATGTACAAAATGTGACCCAAGATAGATCCCTGAGGGACTTCACGTGCTTGAGATTGTGTGACAGAACCATCGCTCACGTTCAACTCCACATACTGCTAAATACGAGTATTAGCAGTAGCCAACGAAAAATGAGGCTCGTTTATTAAACAAGGAATTCTCGTTTAGCTATTCAAAGGTGATAAATGGCGAAGGTGTCATTTTGCAGATAGGGAAAACAATATTATATAGATACCCATTTTTTATGTGTAATTTGTCATGGCTTTGAATAATGGGATAGCGGTGAATAATTAAGGGCCTAAAATCTCTCTACTTCTCCGTCTCATAAGAGAGCCACATACATATAAGAAGTAAGTAAACTCTTTTAGTATTAGGTACTCCAATCTGTAGGAACTAACAAATGGTGTAGTTAAAGCGATTTTATAGTAAAGGTAGGCAGTAGGTAAAAGTTTAATATTATTTAACATTTGTCAACTTTTACATACATAAAATATTATAGGTATGTAAACACTATTTTTCCATTCAGGGAGCCATGCGAGATGTGCACCCTTTCCCCGGCCAAACGGTTGTTCATGTTTTTTATGTGTGAATTTTTTTTGCAGGAATAGAAAAATTTACAACGAAGTTTTTCAAGCATATTCTTAACGCTGTAAGCCAGCGTTAAGAATATGCTTGCCCGCCCGGCATGCAAGGAGATGCGGGTTCGAGTCCCGCCTGAGACAAAATTTTTCAAGTTTATATACTGATATAATAATTGCAATTTAATTGCTAAAATATCAAATAAAGTTTATAACGAAGTTAACATAAAAACTATCAGAGCTAATTAGGGTTTGCAAGTCAAAGTACCTAGAAACGAGCCTAGACTAACTTTAAAACGTACTTATAAGATAGCTTTAGTTACGTGATTACCAAACCATATGAATTCATTGTACAACAAAGTGCCTGGACCCAAACAAAACCCTGCAAAATACTGCATTTGGCGCGACACGCACACGGTGACCTATTTTTTCTTTAACTTTGGTTTGAGATATAGTTTTCAAGCCAAAACTACTGAATCAATTTAAATAAAATTTATTACACAGATACTCTAGAGCCTGAGAAAGGACATACGATGTCGAGGGGGGTTCATTGTAACTATTTATAATGTAGGATAAGAAAAATTGCAATCCATTGACATTTTTAAAATACCTACCTTAAGTTGTTTTCGTTTGTTGAAATAATTGTCTTAAACTCTGATAAGCTCACTTGTATCAATTTCAAATCAATAATATTGCGTGTGAGCTATACGTACCCATTCGTTTATTTTAAAGAAGACGCTTTTTGAACTATTATTAAGTGTCTGACTTATAAAATTATTTTAGCCGATTCTTTCAACTAATGACCACCATTATTTTTAGATTAGGTATCCATAAATGTATTCCATATGTATAGGACCGTCATTTAAGTAAAAAAAATATTTAAAGTGCTAGTTACTAAATGATATCTAGCTATATAATACTCGTATATAAATCTATTACCGAAATGTACGTAAAACACTATTAAGTGTTAATTAGGCTACAACTATTTCTGCCATTCTTGTTTGTATTATGTTTGTAATGGTCAGGATAAGGTTTGTGTGGAAAAACAACTCTTTTAGAAACATTCGCATGAATAGTCACAAACAGACCATTTGCTAGCATACCAGGAATTACAAAGCACGGATGGACAGCTATTTTAAAATAAAAACAAACATTTTAGTTGAATTCCCAACCAAGGCTTTTTTAATATTTTTCAAGGAATCTTCAGTTGTAGCTAGTTTAGTCCGCCCATCTATACAGGTGAAATTTTAACCACCTTCCAAATTTTAATATGACGATCTACGAGACGAACAACAAATGACGTATTTTTTCTTTAGGTAAAGCCCAGTACAAAAATGTCAAGATAAATCACTTAAATAAAGTCCGCCAAAAATCTAAAATTTTTGCTACGGCCACCAACTCTTTTTTTACGCGATGTGCATCTCTTTCATTTGTGATGAAAAAGTTATCCTGTATATTTTTTAACTCGAGAACGGCGGGGCAGATTTACAAATGAAATGTTTGTCGTAGTCCAAGGAAAGTTTAAACGGTAAAAATGTAAGGTAAAATTGTGAGGAAGATCCTCACAATTTTCAAACTATTCCACATCAAAATTTTCACTTATTTAGCGAAAGGAGTGTACAATATCGTTAGGATCACAGAACATGGAAAGAGGTCAAAAAGGCTCTTCGTCGCCATTTGGATGGGAACTGATGTTGCACATAATAAACACAAGCTTTCGCAAACTTCAAACGTGACTTTTGACGTCGTGCTACGAATAGGGTTGCAGAAACTAATCACAGCGCTCACTTACATTCATGTTTCAGCAGAAGTATGAGCATTTGCTCATAACCTTTGTGTCCCACCTGCCCCGCCTACATCGCCTCTGAGGATGGTGTGATACGTACGAAATACACCGGATTATCGATTTTTAAATATATTTACACAAAAACCTATAATACTGAGGGACAAAATTTTTGAAAACGGCAAGTCCGACTTAAATATCTATTAATAATAAAATCTACTCTATGTAAAAATAAAAAGTTTCAGCCAAAGCCAAAATTTTATACTATTGCACAATCACACACATTTAAATACATTTAGTGATTAAACGAACTTACCTGAGTGAAGTTCTATCATAATTATAAGAAGCGCTTAGTCCGAAGAGATTAGTATTACAGATCATAAACAACATGTAGTTACGCTTTAGTGTTACCGCTTTTACACTGTGGTTGAGAGACTTCTTTAACTCCTGTTTTTTTTTTTGTGTTGGCAACCCCCTCAAACCACATACCGCCCGACTCAGCTTCCTCTGGTCATTTAGTTTAGAGCTCTGATTTTTGATGTTGCATATTAAAACATTTCTTTTGTGAAGTACGGGTGTAAAGGGAGGGTCGGGAAAGCATACTAATCTCTTCGGACTAAGCGCTTCGTATAATTATGATAGAACTTCACTCAGGTAAGTTCGTTTAATCACTAATTATACTTCGCGCTTAGTCCTCAAGATTAGTATTACAGATTATAAACAACATGTAGACCTTGAGAGTCAAGACAAAAGAAAAAATGATTTAATTAGATTTTTATTTTTTATTTTTGATTTTTATTATATTACTCATAGTTATTTGAAAATACTTTTAATATTTAAATACACTTTATTTGATTAATTGAACAGTGTACATTTACTGTTCATAGTAACTGAATACAATTATTACTACATAATAATTAGTTCATTACTATAGATATAAATTAATATAATATTCTTGTATTATGATCTAATTATAGCCAGTCTTTGTGAAGAACTGCTATTTAAGAAACCTTAAAATAAATTGAGAATGAAAAAAATCTAAAGGTTAAATCTAAAGATTTAATTTACTAGACGTAATGTAAGACTCATTGTATACGTGAATTTGAAAATACAAGTTAAGAATATCAGCCATTGCTGCGAAAATGCATATTAAATATTCATTTTGATTGAGTAATTGAAAACGGGTTCTTAAGCGGGTTCGGGCGCAAGAAACTCGAACAGTATTGTCAGCCTCTTTTTAAATAAGAACTTAGTGCTGTTTGCATAGGTCTTTACCCACAGTCTATAAAACCATATTCATAGACTGAGCTTTACCTATGAAATTGCCGTTTTGCAGTACTGGCCATTTCAAAACAAAATATTTTTTGTTTTGTAAGACCCGAGTTCACCAACACTTAAACAGCCGTTGGTGTTGGTGGTCTGTTGGTGAACTCGGGCCTTAGAATTATAATTTCAAATTAATTTTATTATAAAAACATGGAATTCTTTTTCCAAAAGTAGTCATTTGTTTATTGATTAGTGTTACATTTTCATCGCATTACAATCTTTTTCGTCATCATGGATACGTTAAAAAATCGAGTAGTTATGGAATATGAGTACCGTCGCGTCGTGGCAGCAACGCGGCATAAGCGGCACGCAATATGAACGACGTTTACGGAGCTAACACTACAAACCAATGCACTACCTGTTATTGGTTTGCTCGCTTGCGTTCTGGAAATTTCGACCTGAAAAATGAACCTTGCGGTCGTCCGAAGACTTTGGTCGACAATGACGGATTAAAGGCTATTGTGGAAGATGATGATACACAATCTACGTTAGCGTCAAAACAATATTGGTCCATTTGCGTCAAATTGGCAAATTAAAAAAGCTTGACAAATAGGTGCCCCACGAACTCAATGATCGCCAGCGCGAAGTACGCGTCGAGACGTGCCTTGCACTGCTTAACATACACACAAACGACACAAACTAAGGAATTTTGAACCGCATTTTTACCTGCGATAAAAAATAGATTCTGTTTGATAACCGCAAGCGCTCAACAAGTTGTTTGGATCCTGGTTCAGCACCTAAACAATGCCCTAAACGAAAACTTACCCCTAGAAAAGTGATGGTCACTGTTTGGTGGTCTAGCGCCGGTGTGATTCATCACAGCTTCTTACCACACGAGGTGAGCATTACTGCAGATGTGTATTGTGAAGAACTGAACACTATGATGGAGAAGCTGGCACCTCTCCAACCAGCATTGGTCAATCACTCGTCTTCGCTGCACGACAACGCGCGACCTCATACTGCACAGCAGACGGTCTCCAAGTTGCAAGAACTGGGGTTGGAAGCTCGCCGTTATCTGCCCTACTCACCAGACCTTGCGCCTACAGACTACTACTTTTTCCAGAATTTTAATAACTTCTTAGCGTGAAAAAAATTCAATACCCGAGAGGCAGTACAATATGCCTTTGAAGAATTTGTTACCTCCCGTCCAGATGATTTCTTTAAGAAGGGCATCAATAAACTGCCACTGCGTAGGCAAAAATGCATTGATTGCATGGGTGATTACTT
This sequence comes from Anania crocealis, assembly GCA_949315895.1. Classification (NCBI taxonomy): domain Eukaryota; kingdom Metazoa; phylum Arthropoda; class Insecta; order Lepidoptera; family Crambidae; genus Anania; species Anania crocealis. The sequence goes on along the minus strand of OX438879.1, from coordinate 20,270,715 downwards.
CGATTAATACAAATAAAAAATACATGAAAAAAATTCGTTTAAATTTTTTCATACAAAACGGCAATTTCATAGGTAAAGACCTAATATTATTGTTTTTCAATGGCCATATTATTGGCCATACGTTCCTATTAGTTATATGTATAATCAAATCAATATTAGTACCACCATATAGTTTAGTTGGTTTCAATAAAATTACTTTGACATACGATTTTAGTTTATGTACAGAGAGTTCAGAAATAGACTGTTATTTGTTGAAAACTCGAATAAATGTAGACAACATCACATAAGTTCTTTGTTCTGATAAGTGAGTAACTATTAAAAAAACTCGTATTCTGAAAATCAGAAGCAACGATGATTCTACAAATACCCTAGAATACAATTTCCCAATTTTCATAGGTAGAAGAAATACTAAATAAACTTCTTATGATACGGGACTCTCTATAAGCGGCCAAAATGTTGACACTGTTGCAGAAGCAGTGCCTTTCAAATTTCCCGGTTGAAACATAGACACTAGAAAGGACGCACATTATCGTTAGGGGTAGTTGTCGAAAATTTCATGAATGACCTCAACATGATACACCGACTGCCAATCAATAATAATAAAAAAACGTGGATATACGACAACTGTCTCAAAACTTGTATCAGGACTGCAATGCCACAAACAATTTATGACAGGTGCACAAAAAAGAAGGAAGACCGACCGAAAACATGATGAAAATGACAATGCCAAACGATTGGTTATCCATTGGTGACTTTTGTATCCCGTTAGCTATGAAATGGCGCACCTTGCTGTATGACTGATCTTCTGGATTAATATTTTTTTATCTAAATGCCTTCCAAATGATCCTCCCTGACCAGAGTAACTTAGTAAGGTGGGGTAAAGCCTCTGAAAAATGTTGTTATACTTGTGGCGAGGCGATATGTACAACAAGACACATATTGGTAGGATCCAAGGTGCTCCTGAAAAGGGGTCACTGCTCATATCGCCATGACAGAGTACTTCAAAACATAGGTATAGAAGCTATAAGCCTAGGCTTTCAGTGGCTAGGGCCCAAAACTGACTGACCACAAACAAAAGACAAATTAACTTTAATAAAGAAGGCTCCACTGCAAATTCTAAGACCAAGCATTACTCAATCCTGGGTACAGCACCTGACTGGACTATTTTTATGTACACGTATGAAAAGCACTATAAAATACCCACAGTATTTTATCATCCAGACCGGACAACTTTCTTTTTTTTCTAGAGCTACAAAACGGAACATATAATTTTACGTATCAGCAAGTCATACCTAATTAGTTTCCAACTCGACTACACTCTACGTCTTCTGATACAGGATGACTTCGAAGTTGTTATTTTTAATCGGTTTTTAAACTATGTTATTATTTGATTTTATTGTATTTATTTAAGGACAACCATACACTTTTAACAATACAATAATTTCATTACCTAAAGATGCAATTCATTAGTGTTTTCTTACTTAAAAGCTGCCACGACATGCTTACAAATATATATTTATCTACTAGAAGCTATAGTTACATAACATAAGTTGGTACTAAAAAGAATATAAAAAAAAGAGATTCCAAGTAGGTAATCTAGGTACTTACTTAGCTATAACAAACAGATCGTATAAAAATGGCTTTACGGTTTTTAAACACCAAAAATCCTAAGTGACCTTGAACTAATGGGTGATGAACTAATAAATAACAACTATATATGTACATATGTAGCACTAAGTCCTCGGATGTGAATTACTTGCCTCTAAGTAGCGGTTTCAGATGGTCCCGCCACTTTGACATCAAAGTGGCGGGATCAGGTAGATCTTGATATACTTCGTGTACCTTTGGAGGTACAAATGTCTGGTTCGGGGTACAATTAGAACATATAGAGCTCAAACATTTGAATGTGCGAAATTTCAAATCGGGGACTTGGTCTATTTAGTAGAATCGAAAAATGGCAAGTTTACTGTTTTTAAAATTCAAAAAACTACCTAAGTGATCTTGGATTAATATTAATAACCGTGAGAATAGCAATTGTCCCGCTGCTATGAACTTCCTTGTGGCATGCAATACGGTTTGTAAACAGTTTTATTATTTTTTGAATGACTGGACATACATAAATAAATCGTATGCTTCTACTATATTATTACCTCGGGAAAACCGTTCTGTCGATGGAAGAATAAAACAATAAAATGTGATAAGTTGATCAGTATAAAAACAATTCGCCGAATGTTACACGCGGTCGAAGCTAGATATTTCGTTTCAATATTACGTTCTTGCTGACAATTTAGTTCGATATTACTCGTATATGGTATATGCCCGGGTTGTTCACTTCAACGACAAAAGAAGTGAGATCTAATTGGGTGCCAAGTGCAATAGTCAGTCCTGAAATATATTTAAAACAACTTAAAATATCACTTTTTCTTAAAACTTAGGGTAATAACAGCCTTAAGTTTGACGTATTTGCTAAAACCCCAATGTGTTCTTAAATAAAATGTCTAAGCGAGCATTCTTAGAGCTGTGATTAATCCCTTGCTACGCAGATGTTTTAATCAAGCTACGAGCTACACAGGTTATTTAAAATCGCCGTAGCCGTATCGCCTCCTATGAGTCAGTCGCCGCTACGAACTCGCGGGAGCGCTACGTATTGTTTTTCGTAGCGAACCCTCACCCACACCACGTGACTCGAGGCAAACTTTCAAAGTATGTTATTTAGCCGCTGACTTGAGTAAGGTTACTGATGTTAAGAGTGTGGATAATTTATAAAGAAAACTTTGTAACCGCAGAAAGTTTGGTAATTAGAAAGAAACAACGGAATGTGTGCGAATTTTTACGTTAATGCGCGTGTCTTTTTCAGGGATATATCCATGTTTCATGTAAATTAAAAAACATGACATTTCGTCCCATTAAGGCATAGTAATTAATAAGAGGTACATTATTGTCAAGATAATTATTTAAGCACTTTCCAAGATGGTGTCAAATATATATGAATTTGATGACGTACTGGTCGCACCTAGTACAATGGAGATTGACAATCAGTTTTGGGATTACTTTGACGTATCTACTACTTCGACCTTAAACTTGAGTCTGAGTGTTGAAGATACGATCCCTAGAAACCAGACAGCGGTGCTAGTGACATATGGAATGTTGTTAGCTATGGGAGGGATCGGAAACTTGGTAGTACTTCGAACCCTCGCTAAGACAAGAAGGAGGAAGTCCAGGATAGATCTTCTAATGACGCACTTGGCGCTTGCGGATGTCTGCGTCACATGTGTCGTCATTCCCTTAGAGGTAAGTAATTCATTAATTTATCAAATATTTATTCTTATCATCGCATTGTATTATTCGTATTGTTTGATTGATTGATTTATTTTATTTTATCTTCATATATAAAAATTTCGTGTCACCTTGTTTGTCCTAAAATACTAAACTGATTTTTTATAAAATTTTGCACACTGTGGTCAATTTGATCCATCCATTCCATCTATTATTTTGTATTGCAAATTATTTGTTTAGAACTTAAAAATATGATTGTAACACATGTCGGTGTAAGGTAATTACAGAGATATTATTAAACTTATAGTTATTAGGTAAGGTAAACGTCATATTTGATTACAATGAGATTTAAGACGTTAATATTATATTAATTTTATTAATCTGAGGAATCTAAGAAGATATGAAGTTCGCAGGGTCATCTTGTTAATGTATAAATTGTATAAATTATGTATAGAAACTAGCTGACCCGGCAAACGTTGTTTTGCCATAAAAATGATTAAATTACTAAAATGGCTAATAAAAAATAGGGGTTGGTGGTAAAAGGGTAAAAATTTAGGGTTGTATATATTTTATAAAATTTTAATATTTTACTACCCTACCCCTACCCTACCCCTACCCTACTCTACCCCTACCCTACTCTACCCCTACCCTACCCCTACCCTACCCCTACCCTACCCCTAACCTACCCTATTGTGAATCTAAACCATTCCCAGATCCCCTTGAACACACACAAAAAATTTCATCAAAATCGGTCCAGTCGTTTGAGAGAAGTTCAGTGACATACACACTCACAGAAGAATTATATACATAAAGATATGCAATAGTCACGAAATTACGATATATTGTCCAATATACGAGTACGATGTATGTACTCGTATGTAACCTTGGCGCCTTAAGAGCGTATAAAGTATAAACGTAAACTAGCGCCACTTCTTTGAAAAATATTATCTCGTGATGCTTCTGTATTCTGATAGATATATCGGTGAAGTCTTCCCAAGTACACTACAAAGTCACCGATAAATTAGAATAATACTTTCTTCAACACGTATAAAGATAAAAAACGCACGACAGCCCTACGTTTTTTGAAATAAAAAATAGCCTATACTTTATTTTAGTCTGTCATCCATTGCGACAATTTTCGCATTTATATTGTTATTAGTAACATAAGGAAAATTTATATCAATCAATCAATCAATTAATCAACAGCCCTTGTCCGTCCACTGCTGGACGTAGGCCTTCTTTAAGTCACGCCACAATTGTCTATCCTAGGCTTTCCCCATCCAGCTGCTGCCAACAGTTCTCCTAAGGTCATCAGTCCATCAACAAAATTTCTATGTTTAGTTGTCATTGTGGATCCAATATGCCCAGCAAGTTTGGTATAAAAGTATAAGCATTTTTTTGTTGCATTAGCTAATGTTAGTTAAGCAGAGTCTTCTAAATGCATAATAGTTTAATTGGCGTAACTCTAAGTTAGTTATTTTTTATTTTATATATATTAAAGTACATATTTTATTATTATTATATATATTAAAGCGTTTATCGTAATTTCTATACGTCAAAAGGTATTTTCACTTCACCAAGAATGCTAAATTTAAGGTTAGATTAGAAAGATCAGTGACCACGCTAAGGTGCAAAGGCGAGTGAGCGAAGCGCACGCAGCGAGCGTAGCTAAAGTAAATCATTAAAAGAAAACTAACGAAAAAAGAGAATATGATGTACCTAACTCGCCATTTTGTTGTTCGGCATATCGGATCTACAATGATACTATTTTGATGGATGTTTGTAACTCAATCACGCCCGAACAGCTAAACGGATCTGTATCAAATTTGAAATCAACTTATTTTGGAATGGTTAAATATATATTTTAAGGATTTACTTTTATCATAAAAATATCATTTATTTGTTGCTATCCAGATTAAGAATTAATATGAATTATGGGGAAGGCGGATGATCGAGTGATCGAAGGATAGCATTCCCCTTAAACAGGCATCTTATTACTCGTACTTATTTAATACAAAATACAGAGGCTGAAAAATATTACGTACCAATAATGATATTCAAAAGAAACTAACTTTTTCTTAATATTATTGGATATTTACCTCCTTATTTATGTAAGTCTATGTCAACTACACCTTTGCATTTAAGTATTTCTTTGTATGTATTGCTTTTATTTGCTTCCATTATTAATCTATCTAAGTATAATTAAATGAAAGTCTTGGCTTATGTCCACTACTTACTTATATCTTTACTATAAACTGTTCTTGCTCTTATGTATTTATTCTTGACTTTTCTTGTTACCTGCTATTTATTTATGTTACCTCTCCTCTCCTACAGGGTTGCCTGGAAGAGATCGCTTACAGCGATAAGGCCGCCCTTGCTCACATTAGTTATGAATTTAGTTTTAAGTCAACTGTCTGTACCAATTTTTAATGTGAGCAATAAAGTGTTATCTACCTATCTATCTATCTACCTAACTTTAGTCATGTAGCGGCACAACACATGGTCAGCATTTAAAAAAAAAAAACATTTAAAAAAAACTATAGCCGACGTTGTAAACGATCTGAGTGGTCAGACGTGATTAATTGAGTTTTTTTTCGCCAGTAGAGAACATGAAAAAATATTTTTTATGTTGGTCCTGCTACTGCCTTAACACAGTTTTATATCTAAAGTCTATTTAAGAGCAGTGCAAGCTAACGAAATATTATTTAAACTATTAAATAATTGGCTTTATTAAATCTTAAAAAACTTCCCCTACTACCAGAAAAACTTAATTGTCAGCCGAAAAAATAAAAACATACGAAACCGCGTGAAATAGGGCACCAACATTGAGGCTATGCCTAACCAGAACTCAACTACAGTCATGCACCCACTTAAACTTGGTAGTAAGCCACCAATTTTATTTTAATAAATCAAGAGACAAATACAAATATTGTATGCCAATGCGAGCTAGATTTTTATCATATAGATATAATCATTAGGAGTAGTTCATCGCATAGTCTAGATACCTAATCATAATTTATAATCTTCGTGGGTTGGATCTCGTGCGCATAAATTCGCCCAAATACTTAAAATCGATTAAAAGGTTTAGACTCGATCTCAATCCAGTATTCAGCCACTATTAGTGCCAGATAACCAGCACTGTTGATGGAGATAACGTTCTAGTTTCAAGGGTCATCGCCCCTACTACAAACCATTAATTCCTACCCTGACTTACCATAATTCCCTTTAGTATTACTTCCTACTTGAATGACCTTATCGAGGTTTAATCTATCTTTGCACCAAAGTAGTAGTGTAGGAATGAAAACATAACGTAAACAGACAGACAGCCAGAGTTACTTTCGTATTTATAATATTAGGTAATGTACCACATTGGCGTACCAACTCATAGATAGACTTGAGTGCTTGTATTTTCTATTTACTGATTAAGTACGTCTAATTGCTCACTGTTAAGGTTTAAAATAATAATTTAGATTATCAGTGTTGTATGTGTATCATTACTTGTAATTATAGGTAAATGAGGTGTACAAGAACCTACAGAAATAAAAAATATGTGTAGGTTCTTGTACCTCATTTATCTGTTTATGTGTTTTAATGCAGCAATTCCTCGTCTCTGAAAAAACTGCCAGATCTTATTCTGAACAAAAGCAGTAAGTATGTGTCTGCTTTTGGATCCATAGATTTATCTGTGCCAAAATATTAAAAAATGGTTGCCTGTAAAGTCGGTTTTACGGGCGAAGATTTTACGTGACAACGTCTTTTTCTCGGTAGAATATTTATTGATATGAATATAATTAAATTGCACAATAGGAACAAGGAATTGAATGAAAATAAGAATTGCACAAATTTTAAAATGCGCCTAATTCTCTAGTGCTGCGCGCGCGGCAGACCGATCATAGTTGAGTGGGAGAGAGACGCAAGGCATTCGGCGGGCCTCTCTCTCGTTCGGTGACTCATCGTAACGTTACCGAGCGTTACACTTTTTCATAAGTGACTCCCAGCCGCAACCTAATTTAAGACGTTGTCACGTCAAAAATCGTTATCCTGTTAACAGTGTGATGCTAGCTAACATGTCCATAATTTAGCGCTTATTCCAACGCTAACGCTAATTGATATTTTATTAACTTACTTACTTATAAAATACGAGCTGTTTCCCGCGACTTCGTTCGCATAGAATTTAGAATTTAAAACTATGTATTAAAATTATCCTACGGCAAACGTACCTTTTCCTTGGATAAAAAGTAACCTGATATGTTATTTCAGCCAATAAACTTACACCATGCCAAATCTCATTCGATCCATTGAGTCGTTTTAGCGTTAAAGAGTAACAAACATCCATACATCTATTTAATTTACCTTAATTATTTACCTAAAAATAGTCATCAAATCAATTATATTAAATTACAAGACAACTCAACTACGTCTCGTTTAATATATCGTAATAGTGAAAATAACCAAGTGACTAGTTGTTTGCGACCTGCAAAGGAACTAACCCATATTAGTTAGTTTTTTGCTCATGTTTGCTGTTCATGTTTTTCCATTAGATTGAACAAAATGAAGTTGCTCTAAAGAGTTTAGAATTTACTTAATGCTTTAAAAGGATACAGTAAACGTTTTATGAATTCTGCAGATCAAATAGCTTCGCTTCGCAACAGCGAAGAATTTAAGTTTAAATGTTCTCCTCGTAAATGTTTATTGACAAAAATGTTCCGCTCAGGGAATAAAAAAAAAAAACAACATCATATCCTCATTTGTGACGTACAAAACTGAGGTTGACGTGTAAAGATGAGAGAGAAAGATAAAAAGAAATAAACGGAAGTGTAGGTTGACTAACTCGGCTGCGCCTGGTTGACATAAACAGAAATATCTTGTAGGATTTGCATTGATGACGATTTGTATACTTAGACAATTTATATTCTGCTATTTTCAGAACCAAAATACTGTAGAGCATTTCGAAACTATATGTATAATGTGTAAAACAGTTTGCGCCAAAGTAAAGTCATAATAAAATTCATTATACACCGTGCATTTTCAACCACCTGAACAACAAAGCCAAGTAACCATTTTTATTTATGTATAACATCTTGACTTCAACAACAAAAGTTCAACAATCCTTAAAATCTACAAAATATTTGTAAGTATATTTATTTAATGAAAGTTACTACTTACAGGACCTAATAATTTTAATTTCCTCTAAACATATGCATACAAACTAATAAAATATATTTATAATTATAATAAACTTAATTATAATGGTTTTTTTATCCTTAAAATGTATAAAATATTGATTAAGCTATTCATTTTAAAATACGCTGTGACACGCACGGACGTAGCTGTGTAAGGTTCATTCACCCGGGACCCCGCCGCACCAAAATAATACGTCTGTGCGTAACACAGCGTGTCTCAAAATTAAAATTCTGAATCAATATTTAATAATTTTCTTAAAATTATTTTTATCAATAAAATAAATAACACTGTCACGATGTTCTACATAATGGTTACATAACGTGGGCTTTTTTCAGGTACTTCAAACTATAACTATACACTTTAGCACGTATAAAAGAAAAAGTAGAAATTTAATTTATTACTGGCTGGAGTTGCACTCTTAATACATTTGATTCTTGGTAGAGTATACAAAATACCTAACGACGTGTTTTAGAATGTTTTAAATTTAAATACTTAATGTGGCATTTAGTATAAAACTAGCTGTTGCCCGTGACTTGGTTCGTACGCATGGAATCCGGAACCGTACTTTTTTCCGAAATTAATAATAGTTTCAGACCTATTTTCAGACATCCGGTAAAATCCAGTTGTAGAGTATTCATTTATATTATACACAAAAAAAATCATAAGAATTGGTCTAGCCATTTTGAACTAGTTTGGTACTGAACAAATCACTGAGTTTGGAAGGGGCGGCTGAAAAGTTTTGAGCCTAAGTACCTTCACACATCACTTATTACTCGCGTTGCACAGCACTAATTGCGGGTATCCTAAGAAGTATAAATACCAAGTCATTCGCATCATTACGCTTTAAGTAATTGAACCGTTAACATCATCATGTCTGAGTCATCTGCCCTTTGTACGAAATTGGAGTAGGTACAGAGCCGTCATAAAATTCCTCACAAAGAAGAACAAAACGCCTACGGAAATATTTGAAGAGTTGTTTGCAGTTTATTGGGAGTCTGCACCTTCATTTGCCACGATAAAACGTTGGAGCCGAAAATTTGAACACGGCAGGGAGTCGCTCGAAGATGATCCCAGGTCGGGACGCCCAAACACCGCCGTTACCGAAGAAAACATGGTGTGCACACACACAACAAACAACAACACAACAACAAACACAAAAAGTGAAAAAACTTGTTCTCGACGATTGGCGAACTAAATTGTGGCAGATAGCTGAAACCATAGGCATTAGCAAGTAACGAATCAGCGACATTTTACATAATCATTTGCACATGAAAAAGGTGTGCGCGCGATGGGTGCCGAAAATGCTCACGCCACTGGACCTGCAGCGTCGTGTCACAACTTCGTAGGAGTTTTTGGACATCTGTGGCGATAATCCGGACGATGTTTTTTCTCGCCTTGTCACTGTTGACAAAACATGGATCCGGCAGTAAGATCCGGAGTCAAAACAGGAGTCAATGCAGTGGATAGAAAAGGGTGAAAGGCCGCCACAGAAATTCAAAATGGAAAGATCGGCACAATAAACGGAGACTATTACGCCGCATTGTTGATAAAAGTGCTTCAAGTGGTTGTAGAGAAAAGGAGAGGCAAATTGGCGAAAGGAGTCCTGTTTTTGCAAGACAATGCGCCCGTCAACACTGCGCGAGTTGCAAGGCGTGCCCTCGCAGAGACAGGTTTTGAGGAAATATACCACCCACCCTACAGTCCAGACATGGCTCCTAGCGACTATTTCCTATTTTCGAATTTAAAAAAGGACCTTAGAGGACGGAGATTTTTAAGTGACGATGAAATGAAGGCGGCCGTAAACGAACATTTCGAAGGCAAAGACGGCGAATATTTTTTTACCGGGTTAAAAGCCCTTTTTTTAATATATGTAGGAAGTGTATTGAAGTGGAGGGAGACTACATTGAAAAATACGAGTAATTTTTTATACATTCCTATCAGCATTTTTAATACTTACCTTAATTTTTAAAACCTCGTTATATGTTAATTTGCTTTATTATTGCTTTCTATCTATCTGTAAAAGATATAAAACACACACATTATGCCTCTAGTAGACTCTTACAAACACTTTTATTAAAAGCTTCCAAATTGCTTATAATAAACGAAGGTCAGGGAGCGCATTCAAATTAGTATAGCGTATTAAATAATCCGTGCTACTTGCAGTGCTTCGGTAGCATATAAAAGGCAAAAGTGAATCCGTTGGATTTTCCGGGAAAATTAATCTACTGAACCAGAATATAATAAAGATTTGTGAATAAATAAAGAATCTAACAATCTATCGGCCTTCAAAGATTTTTATAAAAAGGAACGGTATTTTTATTTCCCTTGGTAACTAAGTTAGTTTATATATCCTAATATAATTGTGTTTACATTGGCCGCGATAAGGCGGTGCGAAAGATTGGATAGTTTATAATAACTCAATTTAAAGTTTATTATTTAACTAACTGTGAGGCCCATACGATTCTAACAGATGGCGGTGTTAGGCACGACTGGGCACGACAGGACGACAATGACATTAAAGAAGTGAAAATCAAATTATATATTTCTGGGGCGATACAAAGTTCGCGGGGTCAGCTTAGTTTTTTTTTATCCTACTGTGTTTTTATTTCATATTGTTTGTTTGCGTAGTTGCAGTGGTAGGGTGCGTCATTTCAGTTTGGACAAACTCGCCTACCACTGTACTTTAACGAACTGTTCTCTCGCTCCTCGACATACCTACTCGTACAATACTCACAGTATCCGATCGCAAGTCTGGATTCCAAACACTAGATTATTTAAAGTTTCAGCTTCAGGAATTCAGTGGTTTCAAAATGTGAGAACCGTAGAAATCGTAAATCGTAATAATTAAAAGTATAGTTACCTTCTTATATTAAACAAACTGTGCCTGGTCAACTATTAATTTAGTATAAGGTCTTAAATTATTTGTTTCATTCCTAAAGTGGTTTCGATTACCTAGGTTTTATAGATTTTCATGTCCATTCCCTTAAGTTACTTAGACGTTATATTAACCCATTCTGGAATTGTGTTTCGTTATTAGGTAATAATAATTATACTTGTACATTTTACTCGTTAAGTACTCGCTTTTTTCTAAAATAATGTAACAAACATTTTTATAAGTTACAGACTTGAATAAAACAAGCGTAAAACAAACGTTCAAAATGTAAGATTAATTAAGCTAAAGCGATTTTTAATTGACTGTGAATAAAACTATTCTATCAAAGTTAAGCCAATTAAAAGGTAAGAAAATGTATTTTAAATATTGATAATACTTTTTTTCTGTGTAGAACGACTGAATTTCGAATCTCTTTTTTCCAGCTAGATTTGTTCTGTAATGTGGAAAGCCGTAGTAGTTAGTTAGTTGGACTTAAATTTTCCGCACTTAGCCTCTTCAGTTGGGCCTTTGTACGTGATTAAAATTTATGTTTTATTCAAACCATTTTAGGTCAGTCCAGAAATTCACTAGGCCTCGTATATCTTTGAGTGCCTCATGTATGGACCGAGATTCCTTAAGGAATTCTGTCCGTTGTGTACTTACGCTTTTACACTGTGCTATCACATGCTCTGGTGTTTCCTCCTCAACCAGGCACCCCCTACACAGAGGACTATCTGTTACGCCTATGTTGAAGAGGTGCTTATTTAGAGCACAATGACCGGTTATTATCCCTGTAATTATACTGAGGCTTTTTCTATCCTGGTGTAGAATTTTGCCGGACAGGTTTTTATTTATGGTTTTTAGAGCTAGTTTGCTTTGCCTACAGTCCTTTAGCTCCTCCCACTGCTTTCTGTGAAGTTGTTCTGTCCTATCTCGTATCCAAGTTTTGACCTGATTGAACGGTATTGGAACGATTGGTTCCGGTCCTATCAATTTCGTTGCGGATCCCCTGTTTGCTAGCATGTCCGCCGCGTCGTTTCCCAATGACCCGCTGTGGCTGCGTATCCATTGTACGGTTACTTTGTTGTGTTTTGCTAGTTTTTCAAGCTCCTTGTGGCATTCTAGTAGGAGTCCACTGTTAAAGTGGTTCCTTTTTAGGGCTTGTAAAACTGAGGCGCTGTCAGATACTATACGTATCGATAAGTCTCTCACGTTTCTCGCTGTTGCCGCTGATGCTGCTCTCGATATCCCCACACATTCCGCTTGGAAGATGTTGTTAAGATTACCTAAGGTTGTTACTATATTTATATTCAGGTCCTGAGAGAACACTCCAGCACCAGTCCCTGATTTAGTTTTAGATCCGTCTGTGTATATTCTCATCTCATGAATACCAGAGCTGTCTCTTTTTTCCTCTTTGAGTTGTATTGAATAGTTTTTTGTAAATACATGTGTTTTTGGAATCGTGTCACTTATTGCCTCTATCATGGGAAGGTCTTGTTTGACCCCCTCCAGGATATGCGTGTGAGCGACTCTGGTGTCTTGTTTCCAGTGTCCTGCTTTTTTAAGTCTTATGGCTGCTAGAGATGCTTCTTGTTGCACGAAGAGATCTAGTGGTCTGATATTTAACATTACCTCCATTGCCGCTGTTGGGGTGGTTTTCATGCAGCCTGTTGTTGCCGTGCATGCAATCCTCTGGAGGCTTTGTAGTTCTTTTCTAGTGGTACTTAGTTTTGTCCTGGGCCACCACACCAAGGCACCATATGTGATCATTGGGCGGATTATGGCAGTGTAAGTCCATAGTGTGTATGATGGTTTTAACCCCCACCTTTTACCAACCATTCTTTTACACTGCCAAAACGCTACTCTTGCTTTGTTTATTCTCCCTTCTACATGTTTGCTCCAGTTCAGCTTATTGTCTAGAATTAGACCTAGATATTTGACTTCAGGCGAGAGGGAAAGTTCTATGCCAAATAGCTTTGGGAGGTTAAACTCAATTAGTTTCTTTTTCCTTGTAAATAGTACTAACTCTGTTTTTTTCGGATTAACTTTCAGTTCATGCTCAATGCACCATTTTTGCAGTATCATGAGCGCTGATTTCATCCTGTTGCTAACTATATTCTTAGAGTTGCCTTTGATTAATATTGTTATGTCATCTGCGTATCCCACAGTAAAATGACAGCTCTTGTTCAGTTGTATAATAAGGTCGTCCACCACCATATTCCATAGTAGTGGTGAGAGCACTCCCCCTTGCGGGCATCCTCGTGCTACTATTCCTCTCGTGGTTGAGTTTACTGTGAATTGTATTGCTCTATGTTTGAGTAGTTTTTCAATCCAGCCACTGATGGTTGGTTCCACCCCAAAATTTTTGAGCGATTTATCTATGCTAGTGAAATTTGTGTTGTCGAACGCTCCTTCTATGTCTATAAAGGCACTCATGGCCATGAGTTTATCCGACAGAGCCGCGTCTATCGTACCAACTACAGAGTGGAGAGCTGTTTCAGTGGATTTACCTGTGCTGTATGCATGTTGATGTTGACTGAGCGGCTTTATCTTTAGGACACCATCTCGCAGATGCCTATCGGTTAGTCTTTCTAAAGTTTTAAGCAGAAAGGAGGCTAGGCTTATAGGTCTATACGACTTGGCCTGGGTGTAGTCTGTTTTTCCCGGTTTTGGAAGGAATATGACTTTCACTTCTCTCCATTGGCGAGGCATATAGTTATGCGCCAGACATGCTTTGAATATCTCAATCAGGTGTTGTACTAAGGTATGCTTGCCCCATTGTAGCAGTGCCGGGAATATTTCGTCAAGCCCTGGGGATTTGAATGGGAGAAAACTGTCTATAGCCCATAAAGTTTTCTCCGTTGTTATTACGGAATCAGCTACCCTCCAGTCTATACTAGTTGGACTCCTATAGGTGGTTTCTTCCCATTGAGTATCTTCCTCCGTGATCTTACAGCCTGGGAAGTGGGTTTCTATAAGTACTTGGCTTATCTCCTTATCCGAGGTTGTGTATGAGTTATTCTGATTTTTGAGACATCCTAGAGTCCTGTTGTCATCTCTGGACAGCAGTTTCTTTACTCTGGCTGTTTCGCTTGTGGTATTAATGCTTTCGCAGAAGCGTCTCCACGCCTCTCCTTTTCGAGCTCTTATACGTTTTTTGTAATGGTATTGGGCTGTTTTATAGCTCTCCCAATCTTCCAATGTTCTGGTGTTTTTAGCCCGGTTGAAAAGTTTTTTAAGATTTATCTTGAGTCGCTCAAGCTCGGTACCCCACCATTTACTTCTGTCCCCTTTTGGTGGTGGTGTTAATTTGCATGCTTCTTCAAAGCTTTGTTTAATGCATGATGTTAAGGTGTTAGTGTTTGTTTCTATGTTATCAGTGCTGTACGTCATATCCTTAAAAATAGATACTTGTACCTTGCGTTCGAGAAGTGCTTGGTACCTGGCTACATCCGTCTTGCGGGGGTTACGCCTGGGCTGTGGTTCCTTCTCGAGTATTGCTATGGTGTAGCAGATCCTCCTGTGATCCGCAAAAGATGGTTCTGGCGATACATGCCAGTTGTTAATAATAGCAGCCGCCCCTTCAGAGGCCAGCGTGATGTCAACAATGGTTTGATATCTAGAACTAACAAAGGTAGGCTCGTTGCCTCTGTTAATTATGGTTAGGTTAGTAGAAAAGATGTAGTTTGATAGGTGCTCACCTCTCTTATTTGGAGTCTTACTTCCCCATAGTGCGTGGTGTGCGTTGGCATCAGCTGAGATAACCAGGTCCCAGCCGTTGTCCTCACAGAAGTCCACTAACTCGGTCACCTCTCTCGACGGGATCTCCCCGTCACCGGGCATGTAGACTGATGCGAGTACCAGCGGCGGTCGTTCTGAGTCTGGTGATGTTGCTATTTTTATCGCAGTGACATCTCTGGAACATAATTGGTTGAGTAGCAAAGCTGGTATAGAGTTGGGAACATATATGCAGGTCCTTGGTTGTTGCACCGAGGCATTTAGCATTATCTTACCCATTTTGTTGTTAAGACCACATATTTTGTCCTTACTAATCCACGGCTCCTGGATTAGTGCTATGGTCCGTGGTTTAATCTCCAGCAGTCTGCGTAGGGTAGCCGTTGCAATCTGTTTGTGCTGGAGGTTTGTTTGTATGATATCAATCTGATGAGCAAGAGCTGAGGACAACATCGTCGTCATCACACCCCTCCTCATCAGATTGTTCGGTGCCGCTAAGGTTCATTGTGCAGAGTCCTGAACTTCCCTCCGCTCCAATGGACGTTTGTGTAGTTGGGGTCTGACGCGAAGTGCTTGCGCAGGCCGCAGGTGTTGTCTCTTGTGGTTTAAGCTGGTTCGTGCTCGCTGTTTTGTCGGGCTTATCGTTGTGAGGAGTATCGCTGAGCCCCGTGGGAGTGTGAAACTTTACGTACACGCTTCCCGTGAGGAACGCGAGCCTCCTTTCCCGCTCCATTATCTTAGGGATCTGTACCTCTGGAATCCCCAGTGTTAGGAAGATCCCCTTCTCCTGTAGGGTGGCTCCGTACAGCTGCCAAGAGTTGACCGCTGTCCACGGATTCTGCACGCTCAGGAGACGGTGGATCTTCTCGGTGTTTTCACCCACAGTCTTCGGCAGGTACAACGCCGCACGGATCCGCTTATGGATCTCCGACTGCTTTATAATGGCGAGTTTTGTGCCTGGTATTGGTGACTGTATACCAGACACCGTTTTGGTGAGCCATTCGAGGGATTTCGCATCCTCACACCACATCTTCAGCACGCCCTCCGAAGGGATGGGTTTACCTCTAAATGCGGGTGCATAGGCTGGTTCGTTCTCTGTCACCATAGCAAGGGCAGCTTCTATGATCCTATCGTCGATAGTGTTCATGAGCTGCTGGCCATGCTCTGCTGTCAGGTCTGCTGGTGGCATCGTCGTTATCGCTATCAGCAGTTGCGACTGTGCCGCATCCGCGTAGCTGATCGGTGCCCTCCTGTGTGTGAAGTCCCGTTTCGTTCGCTTCACGTCTTCCCTCGGCGATAAGGTATCGTCTGGGCGCACCCTCTTGGCCGTTGCCGGCTGTTGAGGGGCACCACTCGAGGGTTTTCGTTGTTGCGTTTCGTCACGGAGACCTCGTTTTCCTCTGGCTGTGTGCCTGCTGAAGGCAGGATCAGCATCGGGTGTTTTGCTGTGTGCAAAATGAGCTGCGGCATTGCAGGTTGCCTTTGCCTGCACCTCTGCTCTTGCACCTGCGTTCTGTCTGCTGGACTGGGATGTCGAAGGACGAGCTGTGTCCGCCTTCGTATGGTGTTGTTTGGGGACATCACCAGCTACAGTGGTTGATTCTACAGCAAGGGGTGCGTGGGCCGTCATACAAGGTTCGCTACACCCTGGCTGTAGGTTTGTAGGTCTCGCGCGCCTGGATCGGCGACTGCGTTTCCTGGTCGTTGGTTGGGCATCTTCTGGCGTCTTCGCGGAGCTGGGGTCAGCGCGCGGTGTGCGACTGCTTCTCCCTGCTCGACGCGGCACCAGTTGCCAGGAGGTACTTGTCGTGGTCTTGATAGTGGGCATAGCGTCAGCCAGCCCCTTCAAGTTTAGAGCTGCCGATTCGGCAGTCTCTTGTGGCGTCTGTGAAATTTTGCCCCTCCCAGAATACGTGGGGCAGCCCGAAACGGGGACGGATTCTCCAACATCGTCGATGTTGGTACCCTCCTGGGATAAAATATTATTTAATTTCACTTTTTCCATTATTTATTTCTTGGACAGTCCCCAAGATGGACGAATATGTACGTGTTGTTGTCTGTGTCTTTTGTGTATGTGTTACTGTGTTTTGTGAAGTGTAGGTGTGTATGACTGCAGATTCAAGTATGCCCGCTTTACAGCCCGCTGGCTCCTTGTACTCTGCATTCATAAATACCCTCGCCATTTATCCGGACTTGGGACCGGCTCCATACCGGATATTAAAACAAAGGTGTCGTAATACACGGCATGAAGGTTGGGTTCCGTAGTAATGAAATTTCATCCCCATTTTACATGCAGGGGCTTATAGCCCTTTGTCGTGATAGTGCTGAAAATACAGCTTTCTTTTATTAGCATTATACTAACGTTGATGTTGTGATAATAATATAGGAAAGCGTTCAAAAAACTGTCTGATCAGCACATTAGTAACCTTTCCGTCCCAAGGGTGTAATAAGAGGCGCCTAAAGGATTACTGCTAAGGCTTGGCAGTAGCCCAGCAGCAGCACTTAGCAGTAATAGTAAAAACTAGCTCTTGCCCGCGACTTCGTCCGCGTCAATTCCTGTTAATAAGACCGCGATTATTTTTGCAACATTTTTCTCTGATGCTTCGCTCCTATTGGTCGCAGCGTGATGTTATATAGCCTAAAGCCTTCCTCGATAAATTGACTATCCAACACGATTAGCGCGTTCAAACAAACAAACTCTTCAACTTTATAATATTAGTATGGATTCGAAGTACGGTGTGTTCTCTCCACAATTGTTAATTTGCGAACGCCACAATCAGCCAACCAGGCGTTACGTTGCGAATAAAATAAATTTGGAGGGGCCTATCTCCAGCCGCAGATTTGAAGCTCTTCGTATTTTTTGAAAATTTGAAATTGTCTAGTCTACCTTTTATCGCAGAACTTTTTGTGTCATAATTAAACTAAGCATAACAGCGGAAAGCATACTCTACATTTTGCAGAAAATCATTAGGGTTACACTCATAAATCATAATTCAAAACTCAAAAAATTACAAGTCAGAATCATCTCTAGGCATAAATTCAATATCCAGAATAGTCAAGGGGCAGAACTATCATATCGCAGAAAGTTTACATTCAGAATATTTTTATGGCATACTTTTTATTTCCATAATAAAGCAAGTTAATTTAAAGACTCATCTATCATGCTGAAAAACTATGAGGCTTTGTATGGTCACTGTTCTAACCTAACCTAACCAATACTTCAGTAGCAAACAATGTGTTATATTTTGTTATGCATTTCATATTTTGGAATTGTGATGTAACGGTTATTGAAAATTTGATATTAATAGGTTTGGTATTTTAAAACATTGACCTAGTAATGTTTTAGTAATTCGAATTCTGGTATTGTACAGTAAGGTGTAATCCAAATAAATTTTATGCTAAATGATATTATGCGAAATTCATTTTTGCTTTATGTAAGTATGCTAATTGAAATACTACCATATTACAAGTATGCCATTGTAAATTCGGACAAACGAAAAATCGACCGAATAATAATTAATATAATTATACTAAATATTTTTTAGTCTTGAACATATAGGTTTAAATAAAATTATGGCAAATGTGTTATGCCAAACAAAATTCGGAACAACTTAATTCTGCCAGATAGAGGGAACCCATACGTGGGACATGTTAAGCTGTACCTACTAATACGTGGGTAACACTGAAAATATTTAGAACTGTCCAGTTAGAAACATTGCTAATGAAAACTTTTTGAATTTCAATTTTAGAACTCTTTGGTAACCTAATGTAGTATATTGCATTCTTTGTTTATTTGTGAATTGGCGGCAAATCTAAAACTCTTGTTACACGTGAAAATGAACCTAACGCGAGAAAATTTTCGGTCAATGATTTAGAATGACTTTCGTTGTGGGCTTACTCAACAACAAAGCTATGATAAGCTGCGATTAGCATTTCTAAATGAAGCCCCATCCCACATTTAACGAGTTGAAGCGTGGACGTAGCAATTTCAATGATGATCAGCGTGAGGGACGTCCGTTAACAGCGACTACTGAAGATAACATCAGTGCTGTGAGACGCATGATAGAGGAAGATAAGAGAGTGACCTATCAGCAGATACGGGCAAGCCTAGGCATTGGTATGAGTCAAGTTCAAAAAATATTTCACGAACATTTAGGCGTCAGGAAGCTTTGTACCAGATGGAGTCCCCATACTTTAACAAACACCTTCGCATGGACTGGTGTCGCCAAATGTTAGATAAGTTTAACGGCGGTGACTCAAATGCTGTATTTGACATCGTCACAGGTGATGAAAGCGAAACCAAAAGACAATCAGCTCAGTGGGTGTTTCCTTTTGAGGATCGGCCAACTAAGGTCAGAAAGGAGTCAAGGTAAAGGAAGAAGTCAAGGAAAAAAGATGATTGCCTCATGCTTTGGTCGGAAAAGTCATTTCGCGACAGTTGTCCTAGAAGATGGAAGGACTGTTCCTGCAGACTGGTATGTCAATCACTGTTTGCCTGTTGCCTTGGAAAAAATTCGACAGCAGCTCCCTCGAAGCAGGATCCTCCTTCACCACGACAATGCTTCAGCGCACTCCTCAAAACGGACTGTTGAATATTTGACTATGGCAGGTGTCGAGATAATGAGTCATCCGCCATACAGTCCTGACCTGGCGCCCTGCGACTTTCATTTATTCCCAAGAACTAAAGATAAAATTCGAGTTTTTCGCTTTACGAGCCCTGAAGATGCGGTGAAAGCGTACGAAAATGCCATAGAAGAGACCGCTAAGGAAGAATGGGCCCACTGCTTTTCTCAGTGGTTCCATCGAATGCGACGATGTGTGCAACTTTCTACATTAAGTCGTTTTTCATTTTCTAAACATTTTCTGTGTTACCTAGATAAAAGGTAGAATAGTTCAGTAATTCAGTTTGAATTATCGTCGTTGCTCAAATTGTTCATACATCAACACCAATCTAATTTTGGCAGCAAAGCTGACATGGGTTATAATCGGAAAATTTTACGTTAGTAGCCGCAACGAACAGTTATAATAATATATCGTATTTGTACGGGTTACCGCACAATAGGCATAAGTAATGTCAATGACACGCTAATTTAGGTCAGTTCGCGACAATATTATATTATTTACACACACAAACATATGTTCCGTACTTTGCCTATGCATCATTTTTATATTACCTTTTACGTCAATCCGTAAATAAAATCAGTGTTAGAACAGCTATCATTGGGTTTGTTTCGTACATTAACTTTCCCTTACCAGCATCATTCACTCATCCCACTAACTGTATACACACAATACAGTTGTTTTGGTCCTTCGAAAACTGACATCAGTGCTGTGGACCACACTCTCATCGACATTTGGGAACAACAGTGATCTACAACTTCAACTTGGACTTCCATCGACGCTTGGAATTTCCTCGTGGGCCTACACTACGCTGCTTGTGCTATTTGTGGTTTGTACGACTGCGAATCGGTTGACTGGCTTCCCAGAAGAGGGTTCCACCAGTTTAATTGAGAAGGCGCAATAAAGTCGTGCTAAATTCACGAGAGCATATAGTAGCGCGCTCCACGACTACAGAACACCACCAACGAACATCATCAGTGTTCATCATCGACTACATATACCTACACAACAATGGAGAGTCTTCTTCAGCGCCAACATGACATTGTAGAAGCGATCAAGAAGATAGAACGCAACTTTAACAAAGATTCAGCGACTCGAAAGACGCGCAAGTATTTGGATGAACGACTCGACGCTCTTGACAAATTGTGGGCCGAGTTCCAAGTAAACAACGACAAACTGTCACTTTACGAAAACGATACCGATCCTTATTTCGTCGAGGATCAGTATCAACAAGCAAGGACGTACTTCGACACCGTCCGTAACAAGATATCGTGCTGCCCTCCTGCAACTGAACCTAGTGCATCACCAGCACCAGCGGCACTACCTAAGCCTTGTCACTCGGTGCCGGCTGTTCCACCTAAACTACAGCCGAGACTCGTGTTGCCGACGCCAACGGCGTCAACGACCCTAGCTTCAGTTCAGGGTCAAGCTATTGAGCTACTAACTCTACAACGAACCAACTTCAGAGCCTTTCATCGACAAGTGAATAGCTTGAATGTCGACACTATACGCGACAAGTGGGAGTTGGATGACGAATTACGCAATATCCAAACACGTTGGAATGCAATCGACACTTTGCATCTTCAAATTGACAACATCCTTCAAGGATCGAACACGGAGTACGATCATGAGTTCTACGCATACGAAGATTCATACAAAAGCATCAAGAAAGCTTTGAATCTTAAGCTCGCATCTACCTTTCATCTTCAACAATCGACGCCACAGATCGACATACCTACATTCAACGGAAAATATACACAATGGCCAACATTCTACGACCTTTATGTAGAAGGCATACACAACAATAATCTTCTTACTAATACGCAGAAGATGCAACATCTTAAAGGAAAATTACGTGGGGAGGCTGAGCGACTTATTCAACATCTACACATCTCGGCTGACAACTATAAGACGGCCTGGGAACTGTTAACACACCGATACAACAATCCTCAGCTGTTATTCACTAAGCAGATTGAGATCTTTATCAACCAACCTGTAATGCATAGACAATCGGCATATGAGATCAGACGCCTCTATGACACATCCATGGAGTGCATTCATGCCATACAGAACTTGGGCATCGATACGAGTACTTGGGACCCACTGTTAGTCCATCTTATTGCTAAAAAGTTGGATGCTGAAACATACGGTGATTACAAGGAAGCCCGAAAGTCGCCACGTGATTTACCTACACTTTCTGAACTTATGGACTTCTTGGAAGGCAAATTCCACGCTCTGGAGCCCATAAACCCAAGAGAAAGGATGACCACCACATCGTCCTACAAGTCCTATCAACAGAGAACGGCTAACACTAAACCTAACAAGCCTTATTCTCAACAAACTACAGGCGGTCATCGCATTGGAAAATTTTCAAACCGTGAATTCCAAGCCATTGCAACATGCTCGTCATCACTCTGTCCTATTTGCGATAGCAACCACTACATCTACAAATGCAGTGACTTCGTGGAAATGACACCGGACGAGAGGCTAATGACCGTAGTAAAACGTGACTTCTGTCAGAACTGTCTGTTCGCACACAAAGACAATAAATGCACGTCGACAAAAAAGTGCAGAATTTGTCAAAACAACCACCACACATTGTTACATGACGCATATACGGACCTTGCGCAACATTCATCGAGCAAGTCGATCGAGCCCGCCAAGTCATCGACCGTACCTACCGCTCCAGTTACGCAAAAACATTCGACGTCAACGCGATCGAATAACAAGCAACATACTGTCAATCATGTCGCTACGGATGATGAGGAGATTTTATTGACGACTTTATCTATCAAGGTCAGGGCTGCTGATGATACTCACGTTATCTTGAGGGCCCTTCTAGACCAAGGCTCTCAGATATCACTCATATCTGAAAACGCTGCTCAGATGCTGGGCTTGCCTAGACAACGGTATCACGCATCTGTATCTGGCATCGGATATGGATCGAAGCAAGGCAAGGGAGTCATCACGCTTGATTGTCAATCCATTTACCAAGACTATGAATTTACAACTCAAGCTTTGGTTATCAAACACGTCATTAACAACCTGCCCAATATGTCGTTCAATAAACAATCGTGGCCCCATCTCCAACACATACAACTGGCGGATCCAGAGTACAACCTCTCCAAGCCTATTGACCTGCTGCTGGATGCAAGCGTATACTCTGATATAATCATGAGTGGTTTAATCAAGGGTCCAAACATGGCACCTATTGCTCAACAAACGAAAATGGGTTGGGTACTCTCAGGCAATGTGAAAACGTTCAAATGTCACGTTGTCGTCAATAACTTGTCGGATATATCTCAATACTGGGAACTTGAAGACATCACCAACTCTTCAACTCATGAACTTACACAAGAGGAGCAATACTGCGAACAATTCTATCAATCAACGACAAAGCGCCTACCAAGTGGAAGATATGAAGTCGCAATTCCGATGAAACCTGGATTTGAACAAGATCTAGGTCAATCAAAATCGAAAGCGATTGCGCAATTCCATAACTTAGAAAACAAGATGTCAAGATGTTTTGAATTTTCCGAAAGCTACAAACAATTTATGCGAGAATACGAACAACAAGGTCACATGTCTCCAGTTACGCAACACAATAAACGATTGTGTTATCTCCCTCACCACGGCGTATTGAAAACTGATTCCACTACAACAAAATTACGAACCGTCTTCAACGCATCATCAAAAACATCATCTGGCTACAGTCTTAACGATTTAATGGAACGGGGTCCAAACCTACAAAAGGACCTGCAGCATCTCATCTTAGTTTGGCGCCAACATAAATACGTCATAACCGCTGACATAGAGAAGATGTTCCGCCAGATAATGATTCGTGAGCCTGACCAACACTTACAACGCATCATATGGAGAAGCACTCCATTGGAGCCCTTAACAGAGTACCAACTTGCTACTGTCACGTACGGCACTAAGGCCGCTCCCTACCTTGCGATGCGTACTTTGAAGCAATTAGCTATGGACGATTCTCACAAGTTTCCGTTAGCTGCCGCAGCATTAATGACGTCATTCTACATGGATGACCTGCTGGAAGGTTGTGACGACATACTTCAAACTAAACGACTGCGACAAGAGATCATAAACATTCTAAAAGGCGCGGGAATGAATATTCGGAAATGGTCTAGCAACACTAACGAACTAATCGAAGATTTATCTTCCGATCAACTAGATACACCACTTGACTTCAAATCGCCTGAAAACAGGAAGACGTTGGGCATACGTTGGAATCCTACTTCAGATGAATTTACGTTCAAAAACATCTTCCAATACGAGACAAACGACACTACAATAACAAAACGGCAGCTACTATCCCACATCTCAAAGAGCGAGCCAAGATACTATTCCAACGCACGTGGTCAGAAGCAGCAGCTGATTGGGATACTTGTCTAAATGAACAACTCAACTACGAGTGGATTCGATTGAAGCGTGATTTTCAAAACATCGAGAAGTTCAAGATTCCCAGATATTTGGGAGATAAAAGACATTATTCACTTCATGGGTTTTGCGACTCGTCGGAAAAGGCGTATGCTTGCTCTATTTACGTCGTCACACGCAATGCAAAGGGCGAGTACACATCGACTCTTGTAACTGCTAAAACAAGATTAGCGCCATTGAAAAACAAGTTATCTTTACCGAAACTTGAACTTTGCGGTGCACTACTCCTGTCGGAACTCATGAAAAAAGTCTTAGAAACTTTAACAGAAGACGTTCAGATTTATGCATGGACTGACTCTATGGTGGTGCTTGGTTGGCTTCATGGAGACATCAACAGATGGAAGCAGTTTGTAGCGAATAGAGTTCGTACAATTATCGATATAATCCCAGCATCATCATGGCACCATGTTCGATCTGAAGAAAACGCTGCTGACTGCGCCTCAAGAGGATTGACATCGCTGCAATTGTCAGAACATCCCTTATGGTGGCAAGGCCCCCAGTGGCTATCAACATTTGATCCCAACATGATCAAAGAAAACTCTTATAAACAACCTACATTAGAAACAAAGAAAACTAATGTGAATGCCGCCGTATCTTACAAAAATGATTTAGTTATTCAATTATTATATGAATACAGCTCAGTGCGGCGCATAACAACAACGATCGGCTGGCTATCACGTTTCACACAGTGGCTACGCAATAAACAAACACCTCAGCAAAAATACCTGTCGACAACGGAAATGCAACATGCCCTCAATTTAATTATAAAAACTGTTCAATCAATCGACTTTGAAGAAGATATTAATCAACTTCAACAAAAGGGTAGATTGAAAAACAGCAGCAAGCCTTTGAGCCTCAATCCATTCATCGACGCCAACGATGGGATACTAAAGGTTGGCGGGAGATTAAACAATTCTATGCTAAGTCAATCGGCCAAACATCCCATTATTTTATCGAATCTTAGCAGACTAACTGAGCTCATCATACAACAATCTCACGCAACTACGCTACACGGGGGCCCAAGCTTGACGTTGTCATACATCCGAGAAAAGTATTGGATACTTAGCGGGCTTCGTACTGTAAAAAGAGAAATACGCAAGTGTGTTACGTGCCGACGATACAAAGGAGAAAAGAGAACACAGATTATGGCAGATCTACCACAGCCTCGTGTCTCTCCCTCACGTCCATTCAGTCATACTGGAGTTGACTTTACCGGCCACTTTGACATCAAAGCCAACAAAGGTCGTGGCGTACGAACACACAAAGGATACGTCGCAGTATTTGTCTGCATGTCAACAAAGGCCGTGCATCTCGAGCTGGTGTCCGACCTAAGCACACCAGGGTTTCTAGCCGCATTCCGTCGTTTTTGCGCTAGAAGGGGAGTGCCTAGGCACATGTACAGTGACCAGGGAACCAACTTTATTGGAGCAAACAAAGTACTGAAAAAAGAATACAAAGAGATTCTTCAAACCATCAACCCAGTTCTACTGACCAATATCAACGACTACGATATTCAGTGGCACTTCAATGCCCCTGGATATCCATCAGCAGGAGGACTTTGGGAGTCTTGTGTCAGGAGTTTCAAGTCCCACCTGCGACGAGTGATTGGGGAACAGAAACTCACGTACGAAGAGTTCATCACACTGATCCATCAGATCGAGGCTTGCCTCAATTCAAGACCTCTACTTACCATGAGCGAAAGCCCCGATGGTGAGTACTTAACGCCGGGACACTTCTTGATTGGAGGATCTCTACTATCAAGACCACAAACAGATCCTGAGCACATGAACTTGACCACCAGATGGCACATGATTCAGGCTATGAACAAACAGTTCTGGAAAAAGTGGTCCTCTGACTATCTACAACAACTTCAAGTTCGTACTAAGTGGCGAACCCCCTCAAAAAACGTTGAAGTCGATGACATCGTCCTAATCAAAGACGAAAACTTACCCCCTGGCAAATGGGCGATGGGTAGAGTCATCGACGTACACCCTGGTAAGGATGGATACGTACGAGTAGTATCCATTAAGACCAAGAAAGGAATCATGAAGAGGCCAATTCTGAAGTTATCCGTCTTACCTGTGAAAGAGGAACAATCACAACAAACAACAGATGACGCGCAATCACCGACTAGTGATGACGTCACTCCTAACGACACGCCAGTAAGCCGACCATCAAGGTTCACGACAAGAAGACCTTTGGCAACGTTTCTAACAATGGCTCTGATGATGTTCACGTTTCTCTTCAATCCTGCCCAGTGCTCGTACAACGTGTCTTACTTTAACACCAACCAAAATATTTATTTCGATAAGATGTACGACATGAACCTTATTCGAGATGAATGGAACTTAATTATTTACTACAATATGAGTACTTACTGGTCAGCACTACGTCATGTGCAGAATTACGTCAGCCACATGGAAGAGTACCTACATACTACTACGCTTCCAACACAATACAAAGGTATCATATACCAACTGCAACATGACCTATCTGAAATTGAGCATTATAACAGAATACTCAAGAGTCGCGCTAATAAACGACAAAAGAGAGGATTGATAGACGGTGTGGGCTACATAGCAAACTCATTGTTTGGAGTCCTAGATGAACGCTTTGCCAAAAAGTATGAAAAAGACATCGAGAAGATTTCAATGAACGAAAACCATCTACAACTTCTATTGAAAAATCAGACAAGCGTCATCGAGGCTCAATATAACATTCTGCGAAGAAACGAAGCCATCATGAACAAGCAATTTGGAATAGTACAACAGTATCTACAGAACGTAAGCGTTGCTATTAATCGAAATCAAGCCGAAACTAACAATGAGCTACACATCTTATCATCATCTATGTCAGCCATGATCATCATCTCTAACATTCGAAGTATGCAAGAAAACATCATTGACACCGTGACAGACATTGCACATGGTCATATGGACGTACACTTACTGCCACCAGAACAATTAGAAGAGCAGATGAACATCGTGTACAGTCACATACCTAACGACTTAACTTTACCGGCCGACAAACAGGACTATAAGGAGCTTTACAAGTTGATGAAAATTAGTGGCGACATTGGCATATCATATTTGATCATTGAAGTGAAGATCCCACTTGTGAACAAGGAAGCTTTTGAGTTGGACAAGGTCATAAGTCTTCCTCAGCAGTCTTATATTGTTGACTTCATCGCGCCCTACATCGGATTCAATCTGCAAAAGGATCTGCTCCTGACTTTGACAGAAACAGATATACAAAGTTGTGTGCATACACGATCAAACAAATTGTTGTGTTCTATAAATAAACCAATTTACGAGATACAAATAACACACTCGATTTGTAACTCGAGTATTCATAACAAAACAATGTGCAGTGCAAAGGAGGCGCCTTGTCACGAGCGATGGATTAAATTACACCACGATAACAGGTGGCTATTCTCGTGCTGCGAGAAATGCTCTGTGCGCATATTTTGCGTAGACAGTGGAATGATAATGAGGTCACTAACCGGGAATGGCCTACTTGAGATTGGTCAAGGCTGCACTATAAAGAGTGACACCTTTTCCATACTTGGACACAACAATTACCTGAGTCACGTCAAAGTTCAAACTGACTTACAATTTCTGACCGAGACGTCAGTTCTGAACTCCATATTAAACTCTACAGACTTCAAGCCTTTTACACCTGAAGATCATGAAAATGAGTGGCACCATATGAGGACTCAAATAACAAACATCAAAGAACAAGAAAATGCACCACTTTCTGTACATGACATACACCAATACTCAGTCCTTTATGCAATGTTGGGACTGATCATCATCGCGGGGTGCATCTACTTAGCCATACGTTGGCGTAATAAGAAGGGAGCCCTCAAAGTAACACCTTCAAGCACCCCTACGATATCTATTCCGATGGCAGCAGTGGTGAGCGGCGATCAGGAGGCAACTTCACCCCCGAAGACCCGACCACGGTCATTGCGACTGGACATCCCTGCTACAAATATAGTGCAGTGATGAAATATTTAAGTTTTACATATTTAATTACCATTGAATTGTTGTTTATTTAATTTTACATTTGTACTTTAGTTTATATTTACACTTGTGATGTAATTTTATAAGTATTTTCTCCCTTTTGGGCCGGCAAGATGTACGGGTTACCGCACAATAGGCATAAGTAATGTCAATGACACGCTAATTTAGGTCAGTTCGCGACAATATTATATTATTTACACACACAAACATATGTTCCGTACTTTGCCTATGCATCATTTTTATATTACCTTTTACGTCAATCCGTAAATAAAATCAGTGTTAGAACAGCTATCATTGGGTTTGTTTCGTACATTAACTTTCCCTTACCAGCATCTTTCACTCATCCCACTAACTGTATACACACAATACAGTATTGCCTAATTGATTGTACTCCTAATTATCATTGGTACCTACACAAACTTAGGTAGAAAGCCTAAATTTTTTGCACATTTTCTAATTCCATACGTTTGTTTGGTCTATTTTTTACTACGCATTACTTTATATCGCCCTATTATAATTTCCCGAAAACGACATTAAGCTGAATATAACCTAAGCCTACCATTTACAGTGGCAAATTTCAATTCGCATAAAGGTGGAACATGTATGGCAGAAATGCATACAAGCAAGCATATATGCACACAAACAATCATTCATGTATCCAAACAATCAGACTTCCGAGTCCGAGATGGCTTCGGCGCAGCGGGGCCTCGACGGTCCCCGGCAGATAGCTTACGCTCAGCACCTGCTCCTCAGCCCACGGGCCGCCATATCCCTCCGCGCCTACGCGCTTTTGAATTAGGGATAGGGCAGACAAGACTGCTTTACAGCGGCAGATATTAAGGATTTTTTATATTACAAAAACGTGCTGTATGTATTTACGCCGTCTACCCCGTAACTCGGTAAAAGAGCTTTTCAAAGAGATTAATATACTTACAGTGGCTTCTCAATACATTTTCTAGATTATTATTTACGTCCGTAAGAACCTACATTTATCGAGGTGCATCTGGGTTGAGTGATCTTTTTAGGGTTCCGTACCCAAAGGGTAAAACGGAACCCTATTACTAAGACTTCGCTGTCTGTTGGTCTGTCCGTCTGTCCGCCTGTCCGTCTGTCCGCCTGTCCGTCTGTCTACCTGTCACCAGGCTGTATCTCAAGAGCCGCTATAGCTAGACAGTTGAAATTTTCACAAATTATGTATTTTTGTAGCCGCAATAATAATAAATACTAAAAACAAAATAAAATAAATATTTAACGGGGGCTCTCATGCATCAAACCCGTTTTTTTGGCCTTTTTGGTACGGAACCCTTCGTGCGCGAGTCCGACTCGCACTTGGCAAGTTTTATTTTATTTTTCAACAAAACCAAAGCGTAAATTTAATCACTAATTGTCAAAACCCATAACCAAAATAAAAAAAAATACACTCTTAAGCGATCGAAGATATTGCCCAATATGTGGATCACTCAATTCAGACATCAGACATATGGCTACAAGCTGAATCCTAGGAAATACTCGTACTTACTGTGTAAATGAAATTTTCATATCAAAAATGTGTACTGAATTTATGACATTATTCAAGACAAAAAATATCGTATATAGTATCGTAATAAGACACTTCAACGTACTTTCGAAGTGGTTTAACACAAAAACAGTGTGTTGACTGGATGATTTCTGCATTTGGTAATGGAGCACCATCCAAAACCACAATTTATCGCTGGTTTGCTGAATTTCAACGTGGACGTGTCAAGCTCAGTGATGATCCCCGTCAAGGTCGTCCAAAAACTGCAGTCACTCAAGAAAACGTTGATGCTGTGCGTAAGCTGATGATATTGGTATTGGATGAGTAGACATTGGCATGAATCAAATACAAATAATCTTGCATGAACAATTAGGTGTAAAAAAGTTGTTTTCCCTATGGATACCGCATTCGCTCTGTGAAGAGCAAAAAGCGGCTCGCGTTACTTGGTGCGTCAGAACTCTCGAAAGATTCCACGCAGGATCTTCAAATGCCTGTATACAACATCGTATCAGGTGACGAATCCTGAATATACGCGTACGACCCGGCGGTCTACCTGACCAAGCCGGGGTCCAGCTGCGCAGGATGGAGGTGGCCCGGCGGTCTCTTTTAAGTTACGTAAATTATATTGCCTACTCTTCTGTCCTTTGATCCTGTTAATTTACTTATAGGGAATTCTCGTAGAGAGGTTAGTCATTGGGACTTGATAAGCGAAACAGGATCATTATCTTCCTGTTCCGCTAGTTAATTTTTGTGCCTTCACCCTCTTCCATAAAAATTAAGGAAACACAAAGGTGTTAAATATGTGCTTGCACTTGCACTAATATACGTAGTTAGTTATCTAGTTATATAGTTATCTACATGCGTTTATAAGGATCTCTCAGTTCAGCAAATTTAAAAAGGTTTGATTGATCATATTTTTTTACTATTAACATTTTGTGGTGTGTTAATAATTTATACCTACCGATATATTCCAAACTTACCTTTAAGGTGAATACAAGTTATCATGTGTTTCGCAAACATAACACCGTATTTCTAGGATCACTCAATCTAAATCTAAATCTGGATTTACGTTGAAGTAACTTGATTTTTTGTGAAATAATGTCAAAAATGCAGTACAATTTTTTGATATGAAAATTCCATTTACACAGTAGGTACCTAAGTATTTCCTAGAATTCAGCTTGTAGCCATTTTGTCTGATGTCTGAATTGAGTGATCCACATATTGGGCAATTTCTTCGATTGCTTAAGAGTGTAAATTTTTTTGATTTCGTTTATGGGTTTCGACAATTTGTGACTAAATGTACGTTTTGTTTTGTTGAAAAATAAAGAGAGATCAGAGAAAAAGAATACCAGAAAAAACCGCCTTAAAAAAAATTAATATGCACTAAAAAGAAAAAAGATAATGGCGTATTCTTCTACAACTTAACAATAAACTTACTTTTTCTATTAATCAATTAGATATGTAGGCACGACCTTGGTGCATACGAAACAAGAAGTACTTATAGCTACCCACCCACTTTAAATCTAACTCAACACATACCTATGAATAACAAACAATGATCAAAATATTTTTAGAGTTCTCATAAGTAAAATGAAATAATAAATATTAGACTACATATAAGTCAAACAAGTTATTAGGATAATATAATGTAGTTACAATTATTGTTATTTTTGGAGTCGGTGTCAGCCAAGGAAACACCTCATTATACCTAGCAATAATAATACGTGAGATATGTATATTATTGTCTTATCAGATTTGGACACCAATAAATTATTAAATAGACCACACGACGATAGATCGTTGAAAGAAATAACAAGACTTCGAAATCTGTCTTCCGACAATGAAGGTCACACATAAGGTACATAAGGTACTAAGAACGCTTGCTTGATCACCACACTACAGTATTTTAACAAGAATGGTCCACTAACTCTTAACTGCCCAGTAGTTTGACCTTCCATTATCAGCTCACCTGAATAACCTGAAAGATGATAACTATCTGACTATACGCGCCTATGATATTTAAAGAATTATGCACCTACTCCTAACCGTTAAGGAGTTCTACCTTCCATCATCAGATCATCAACATGAGATGATACGATAAGTACCACACGCAAATACTGAAATAACATTAGAAAGATATGCAAAAACGTAACACGATCTTATAAAATTTGAGGGTTTCCCTCGATTTCTCCCGGATCCCATCATCAGATCATGACTTGGTTGGAATGGGACACGGGATACACCAGCTTTCAAATAAAAAAAAGAATCATAAAAATCCGTTCAACCAGTCAAAAGTTCTGAGGTACTAAACATTAAAAAAAATACAGTCGAATTGAGAACCTCCTCCTTTTTTTCGGTTAAAAAAAGATAAACTTGCCGTCAAGGCTTCAGACTGCGAAAAAGGAAGAATCTCGTTCATGGGAAATTGTGTTCAATTTTTCAAAAAATTATCACAGGGTATGGCTGAACTCCCTGTACATAAACTTAAATTGTATGTCAAAGTAATTTTAATGAAAAAGGGCTATTACACTAATAATAATCATTTAAATGATAGGAACGTATGGCATACAATTTTCCTAGCTCGTCTTGCTTCAACCTTCTGTAAACATTTATTTAAAGAGGCTGACAATAGTCACCGAGTTTCTTGAGATGCTTCTTCTCGGCACTTTGCCCCGAAGCAGTGGTAGGTTTAAATATTGGGACGTGTACAAGCGCCTCGCCCTTTTTGCAGAAATAAAACTGAGTTTACAAACCAAACTATAAATACGTTATAAGTTTAGGTCAATAGGGTTTGGCCTAATGAAATTAGGACTTTAAATTTTAGGCGACCCGAAGGACAAACAGGGGCCTTACCATCAGCTCTTAAAGCAGGACTGCTATTGGACTGCATTGCTCTTTTGTACTATGACATCGTTTTTAGCAGGCCTGTGGCAGGCCAATTTACGTTGACGTTTCAAAACCGTTCACCATTTTTTTACTATGAACTTTTCGTACCATGACACTCAATTTGACAGCAAGTAAACGTCCTTTAAAGCGAAGCTAATGTCATCCTAGCCATCTTGAAAAAGTTACTATGAGACTAACTTTTTCGACATATTATAAGAGTTTCTCAGACTTTTTTTCAGCAGTTTTGTGAAAATTTACATGTTTCATTATAGATTTATGGAACCTAATTACAGTGTAAAGAAACCTTTGAATATTGAAAGAAGGTCTTTGAATTAGTATTTTGTATAAAATGTTTATATCATCATATAACAATGAAAATACAATTTCGACAAAATTGTTAGCATGGTTTTGTGATGTAATAGGTATATACAATATACTACTCGTATAATAAAAAAACTGTACTTCTAAATTTTATAACTATTCTTCCTTACTAATATTTGTGTAAATACTTTTTTCAGATTTGTAACAAATTACATAGAAATTATAAGTGTAAATTATGGCTATTATTCCTTTAATTTACAATAAAATATGGTCTAATCATCCTTTGTGGTCTCTCTTGAATGAACTGAGCACTATAGCATCTGTATGGCTTTTAGGTAAACATACAATACACATTTTAGTTTAACTTTAAAGATATGTCCTTTCCTTTCAATTGAGTAAAAAGAAAAGATAAAGAAACATATTTTACAGGTTAAAGTACCTGGAACCCTTGTGTTATGAATATGTTGCTGATTTTGTTTTATTACATATCGCCTGGGTGTAAATGACAACAAAGTTTTAGTTCTTATATCATGTATAATCATTTATTTGGAACCCAAAAATACAAAAAACTTAGACAAATTATTTCTAGGGTTTTACATAGTACATAATACAAAAGAGTGTTCCCTGACCCGAAAACTAGTTGAAACTGTATTATATAACACATATAAAATTAATGAATATTTCCTTTATTGTAGGTGATTCTAGATATCCACTGCTCAAATTTATGATGACAACAATTATTGTTAAGGCAGAACTAGATTTTCCTGATGCCTATTATACCTATACAGAGACATGTAAAAACTCATAACAACAGAGAGAGATCAATAGTTGTTCTACAGACTCGGTTTCAATGTTACATTACCAACCTCAGGTGGCGGGCCTTATTGCAAAAGCATGTGTAATCCTACATTACATTTGCAATGCAACTAATTTATTTAACATACGAAGAGGTTCACCAATAAGCTCATGTATTGATGTATTTTTTAACCCCTTTTATGCCGGTAATTCCAGACACAATAGAAATCAATTGTAATATGGCTCGATTCCACGACTTCGGTAGACGACCAGTTAATACATATACAAAGTTATGGTTGTTTTGTTAGATTTTAAATTAAGGGTTAAAACTGAAGTACTTTTATATTAAGTATGTCTTTTTTATTTTAATATGTGTTTGAAATACCTATATTTTTTGTAATTATATTACATATATGAAATCATGTGTGTTTATTTTTATTGAAAAAATTCTGCAAAACATGTCTACATAATCCCTCTATCGTGAGTTATTCCAGACACAATTGAAACCAATTGTTATCGTGGCACCCAAGTGCCTCCTGGGGGTTGAGGGATTAACCCAATGCTCGACTGGTAGAGACTACCTAATATGTTATATAATTTTCTTGTTCCTCTTCCTCTCCTTGAATCATTATTTATTTTATGTTTTAATTTTTGCATTTAGTCTACCAGTCAAAACTAAAATACAAAAGATTATTATAATACCTATGTTAAAAGTAGTAGTAGTCTTTTACTACACAGTGTAACTGAATCAGAAACTATTCAAACCGTAATTTTATGACTACATCGCCTGCAGAATTTAAATTTCTGCCACCCTTGCCATTCGCTTGGAGTGGTCTCCAGCTGTTAAAGATTTGTTAACTGTTATTCCCAAATGCTATACAAGGTGTGTAGAACTAAGCGTTTTTTTTGTTGGTTTTCACTGAAAGTCAATGCATGATCACTTTTTTACTAATATTTTAAAAAAATTACTTACAATTCCACTTTAGTTTATTTAATAATTATACACAAGTATGACATTGTGGAAATAGGGTTTAACTCAATGTTTAACTGTAAATAAAATAGTCTTTGAAGTTAGAACGTACGTACTACTCCGGGAAAATGGAAACAAACTATATATAAATATTTCTTCAATTTTTGAATTTTACCGCCAAAAATGCAGACAGAACCATTCCAATCATGACCACGTTAAAATGATTATCCACATTTTCAATAACCCAACATTGTACATTAAGTACTATCGCCAAGAAGGTAATTTTACTAGAATTTTGTATTTTAACTAATCTCCTGCAAAATAGCAACATTAAGATCGACTTATTCTCTTTAAAATCCAATAAGTAGAAAGTTTTTCAAAAACCGGTAATTTGGAATAAATCATGTATTTGTGTATTTGAACGTTTTCAACTAAAAAGAGACAGATTTATCTGAACCAGTATAGCTCTGTCTCGTTCATGCAATCTGCAGACAAACAGACCATAGACAAGCTTAGCAGTTCACCTTTTGGTTTAGCGATGCTAAAGTCGTTCAGCTTTTCAGCGGTTATGGTATGATTTTTAGCAGCGCAAAAGCAGACCTACTGTTAAACTGCCTGGAAATTGAGTGGCTTGCTATAAGCTGATGGTAAGCCCCCAGAACGTACAATAATGGAACATAGGTTTGATGTTTCTTTTTTCCATTTTATTGAAACCTTACAGTTTAAGATATTGTTGTTGACGACCTCCGTGGCGGAGTGGCGTACACACCGGTTTTCAAGGTGTCGCCTGCTCCGAGGTCCCGGGTACGATTCCCAGACGGGTCAATGTAGATAAAAATGAGTATTTCTAAATTTTCTCGGGTCTGGGTGTTTGTGGTACCTTCGTTGTTTCTGATTTCCAAAATACGAATGCTTTAAATAGTTATTCAAATTGGGATCAGAACAATGTATGTGTTGTGTGTCATTCTGATGGAATTAAGATAAATTATGATTGGTCAAGTGGTTTAAATACAGGGCCAAGATCTCGGGGTACTGGGTTGAATCCCCAGGATTGCTTTTGTTATCACCAACCCTCATTTGGCAAGCGTGGTTATGCCTGTACCTATCATTGCTTTGGTAACTTGAATTCAATGATGGAGGCGTTTGCCTGCAGTAGGATTATAATAGACCATTACTTTCAGTGCCTAT
Source organism: Anania crocealis (assembly GCA_949315895.1). Lineage (NCBI taxonomy): Eukaryota > Metazoa > Arthropoda > Insecta > Lepidoptera > Crambidae > Anania > Anania crocealis. The sequence continues at coordinate 20,234,869 of OX438879.1, read as the reverse complement.
TAAAACTTTAAACAAGATCAGACAAATATTCAATTCATTTCAGTTGATAAAGATTATGCTCGGGCGAGTTTATTAGTGATAGTTCGTTGATCTTGCAGGCGTTTCGTTTTAAAAGTATTTATCCTGCTGGAACGCAGTTAGGGGGCGTCCATAAATTACGTGAGATGTTTAAGGGGGGGAGGGGGTCGAGTCAAATCTCATCTAATTTTACGTTGGAGAGAGGGGGGGTCTCGGCAAATATCACGCAATTTTTTTTCTGATTGAAACAAAAAAAAAATTATACTATTATGGTCCATTTTATCCAGATTGTACATATACATGCTTAAGATTTAATCTTAAGCGTAATCGTAATACGATTAAGATTCACTAATTCGTTCGAAAGAAAATAATTTCTTTGTTGAATAAAATCTCACGATATCTCACCAGGGGGGGAGAGAGGGACAGAAAATTAAAAAAAACACCTCACGTAATTTATGGACGCCCCCTTATGGAGATTATAGATGAATGGAAATCTTTTTCAACTGTTATCTTACTTGGTTATTCGTTCAGGTTCGACACCCACCAACTAAGTTTTTAGTAGGATGACGTATTTTCTTTTAATTATTTATCCGCTGTAAATATCAAAGAAAATCCGTCTCTCACTTGAATGGGTTTTAATATTTCTTATTCATTTTTATGGATTAGGTATTTATATTTATAATTACGATTGCATGCAGGTACTATACTATTTTGCTTTTATCTAAACCGCATAGCAAAAGTGGTTTAATTCTTTCAGTTTTAGGCTAAAAGACATACTTAGTGTTCTGAAATATGTACGTACTAGTATGTGGCGATTACCCAGTGACAAAGGTAAGGCGGCAGCGGCGCGGGCACTGCAAATGTAGGCGCCCACCACTTGTCCATACATTTGCAGTGCCGCGCCGCTCCCGCGCCGCTGCCCGCGAAATTCGAGGCCGAGGCCTTAAGAATTGTTGGAAATAGAAAGTGATGAGTAGTTAAGCGCAATTTTTTTTTCAAATTTTAACTGTTTGTTTAGTAGTAATTTAGTTCTAAAGTCATTCTAAACAAAAGTGTAACTTTTATTGCTATTTTAATATAACTGTATATTTTTTTGTATTCTCTTTTATCTTTGTCATTTAAAAAAAAATGTAGGTACAGTAAAGTAAAGTAACAGCCTATAATCATCCCACTACAGGGAAAAATTTCAAGTTCATCATTGAATTTCAAGTTACCATAGCAATGATGCGTATTGGCATAATCACCACGCTTGCCAAATGCGGGTTGGTGATCATAAACCCGAGCAAAGTTCGGAAATTCGAAACTTTTTGTTGCCCGACCCGGGGATCGAACCTGGGACCCCGAGATCTTTGCCCGGTATTTAAACCACTAGACCAAGGGGGCGTAATAGTTTTTTTTTAAATGATTTTTTTGTTCTTCATATTCGCCGATCCTGGCTTAAAGTCGTAAATCGTTCTGTGAAAACAACAAACAAAGGTGCACTAAAGTTGAAAACGAAAAAATCGCAGTTAAGTCAATACGTCATCTATAGTCAGTAGTGAGTTTGCAATTTACGCTACAAATAGCCTAGGGAAATTTCTCATCCGTGCGGTCGCGCGCCGCGAATCGATCCGGTGTTTGTACAAAAGTGACGGTATAACTAGGACTTCCAAATATTATTATGTTGCTCCGTAAACAGTCGGTATACCGCATTCTGGATGACAGGCAACTTTCTAATTAAACGAGTTATTTTAGCATTTGGCTCCCTACCTACTGAAAGAGATTTGATAAAGGTACCTAGGAAACGCCATAGAACTGAAATGAGTAATTTGGATACCTACGTTTTTTAAGTAATGTTACAATAAATTTCTTGATGCATTGTTACACATAAAATTTAACACTAAAATGGGATTGGGAACGCTCTGTTGATTATTTAAAGATAAAATAGTACTTACCTTCCCACCGTTTCGATCCGATTGCACGAATCATTGTCGTGGTCCCGGGAACATGATTCGTTAAGGGGGAGGTAATTTGCTAAATTGCTATTATTTCAGATTTTGAGAATAGCTTTTGTTTAGAAGTAATAAAATTAAATCAATTGGGGGCAGCACTTAGCTCACCTAATCCCTTTAACATATACCTAATATATTCGTATTCTTCATCTACTTATACCTATTCGTACCTACATAATGAAATGCTTTGTTTTTTATGACTGACTGACGGATAAACGTACAGCCTTCTTAGGATGTAAATTTTAAACAAAAATGATGTTCTTACAATAGCGAATGTCAATTAATCAACCATGATGAGTCAAAATAATATCCTACTTTTATAATATAAACATGAAAGTTTGTGTGTATGAAAGTACCTATGGATGTTTTTTACTCTTTCATGTCAAAAGTTTAACGGAGCTGAATGAAATTTGGCACGATATTAGTTTGTTGGCTGGAATAACATATATAGGCTAAGTACCTACTTTCTATCCTGGGAAAAGGTGCGGTTTCCGTGGGATACCTAATAGTTTTTTTTTAAATTCTACGCGTATGAAGTCGCGGGTATATAAATGTTATATAAATAAAATCACTAAGAAGAAGTAGGTATTGATATCAATTTCGAAGCAAATAACACTTAAAATAACTTGCTACCTGCTTTGAACCCAATTAGAGGATAAATTTTAGTAAAACACGATAAAACGAAGGCTTTTGCTCGTGGACAGTATATTATAGAAAATCATAATTTAATTGTGTGTCCGTAGTTAAATATGTTAATGCCAAATTTGAAGTAAATTAAAATAAGGTTGGGTCTTTGTTATAATTCGGAAATAGCTTGGCGTATGAACCTATTTAAATACGCTATTACCTATTATAGCGTGTATGTGCTTTAACTAGAGTGGTTTCAGTGCCCTAGGTAATAACGTATTTAAAACATTCGCACGCCAAGCTTTTTCTCATGAAATATAACAACGACCCAAGCTTATTTTATTTGACTAGGTTGCATTGAATTCCTATCTGTTGAACAATTATATAATAAAAGTTGTCACGATTTAATTAAAAACATATTCTTTAATTAAATTATTATTTTACTATCCTTTACTGTCCACGAGCAAAATACCTTCAAATTACGTTAAAAATTCATAAAAAGTCGGCATTTGCGACATGCAACTAAGCAAGGAAAAGTAAGAAAATTAGGTTTTTTCCACTCACCAAATAATATAAAATCGATGACAAATCGATTTATGATAATTTTTCTTTTGACTTACTCTGAATTTCACATTATCTTTTAACTGTCTTCTGTATTGTAGGTTATTATAGTAGGGTATCTACGAGTATATCTAAAGTTAACGCTATAGTTTGTATGAATATTTCAATGTTTAAGTGGATAATTTCTAAAGTGTTAATTAAGTGAATCATGGGACGTCCAGTTCAAAGGTAGGTATTTTTAATCACTTCGACTACGGCAGTCGTTGAGAATTATAAAATCTACTACTAAATAATGTTATTAAAAATTTTCGCCAGCTATTTAGGTATTAAGTAATTATTCCATAAAAGTAATGCATTACTGTGTATTAACTTAACATGTAACTCGTCTCTTACATTTGCAAGTAAACAAAGTGTAGGTAAATCAGAATGCAAAACAGAAGAAGCAAAAAAGTCAAATAAGTAGGGCGAGCGAAAGATTTGAATTTGAAATTTGTATAGAACGTGGTTATTCGGAATGTGCGAAGTGGGTTGAAGTGATAAAGGAAACGATCGCTGCGCTTGTCACGGAAGAAATGTGCAACAAAAGGGGCTTAGTCAGTGTTGCTCAGTCGGTCAAACAAAGTCGTCGGGCATAAAGAATATTCTATTTGTTCCCGATAATCCAGGAAATAAAAAAAGGGTTTCTTTTCGTTCGCTGAAAAAATTAAAAATATATATTGTTAATATATTCTACAGTTTTTCATTGTCTCTAAGCTTATCAAGTGACCTACGTACAAACTACGTTCAATAATTAGGGTTTCTTCCACTGATAACCAAAACCTTGACTGTCTCATTACTGCATACATCTGTCCAATTCTATAAAATGAAAATAAATAACGATATATTTTGATATATAGGTACTTACATATTGAATATGGAAATTACACAAGTTCATGTACATATGAAGTACAAAGTTTCCACATTTGATTTTGCACGAGTAGTAACCATGTCCATACAAATACAGCGCAAACATGAATCATCAAAATGGCGGGACCAATGTTTTTATCACATAACTTGCATTTGGCACTTACAATTGTGTTGAAAATTGAGTGTATACATACATGTACATAGGAATTACTTGCCTCTGAGTAGCGGTTTCAGATGGTCCCGCCACTTTGACGTCAAAGTGAGTGGTGGTGATCAGGTAGATCTTGATACACTTCTTGTACCTTTAGAGGTACAAATGTCTGGTTCGGGGTACAATTAGAACATATGGAGCTTAAATATTTGAATGTGCTAAATTTCAAATCGGGGACTTTGTCCCGCCATCTTGTCGCTCACGAAAATGGGGACTAAACATTACGAAATCTAAGGGCGTTTAGTAGGCGTTTTGTTTCCAAAATCAAATTCTATATTAATATTTCTGTCTTCTGTTTGGTTGCGTTTTTTGTATGCTGCAATACAATTTTCTTCTTATACATTAATCGACACTTGCGATGCAGTTGTAACTCTATTTTATCTTTAAATAGTGCGTACTTGCTATCTTCCCTGGCTATATTTGCGGCTATTAGAGTCTTAAGTCCTTTTTTTTAGAATAGAATAGAATAGAATAGAATAGAATATATGTTTATTTAGCACTTCGAAAAAAGATTGAATTTACTAGGTCAGATGTTAAAAAAAGACCACAAATAGCACAAGTTTTAGTCGTAGTTGTGGATTTGGCTACTCAGAGTAGGAACTTAAATTAACACAAACGCGACCGCGGCATAAGATGATATTCGTGCAAATACCAAGTTCCAAATGGCGATACGCGCCCGCGCCGCCCGGGCTCGGCGCGTGGGTAGGTACCGGGCGGCCTCTCCACACCTTCCCGCGTCCCGCATGATTCATATCTTAGCGCAATAATTTATACGTAATTTAAACAAAATCCACATTACCTATGTTTCTAATTTTTTGTGTGATACATAGGCGTATTGAAAAGGTCATGTAAGAGAGTTTTTATCAATTTTAATTCAATATTGCGTATGTTACGAAAGAAAAATGAAATTATCAAAGAAGCACAACACTTAACTTTCTAAACTTTGTTCAACAGGTATGTCATACATAAGGCACTAAAAGTATAACTGTGAGATCAGAAATTTTAAAATTTTATTTGTAAACAAAAACAGGTCTTTTTTGATTTAGGCAGTTACACATATTTTAACTTTCTAAAAACTTAACAACTCGAAGTTAAGATAGTTCTTATTATGAAACACTTAAAATTTCAAATTTTAATTCTTTATACATTACGCGTAACACGTGATATTACGAAATACCTAAACCATACCTAAAGCACAGCTATCTAACTTCTAACTTTTCTAATATAGCTCACAAAGCACGTTTTCTATACACTCAGCAAAAACTAAAAGTTTTAATATTATCGTAAGCATATTTTTTTCGGCTACACGACTAGTATTGGAAAAAAGGAATGGAAAATTGGCATAGCGAAGTCGGGTGAAAAGGTTAGTCTACCAGGACAGGACTTTCACAGGGATAATATCGTCGACGAAAAGGCAAAATTACTGAAGCGCCAATTGGTCCAAAATGAGTTAAATGAGTTATATACAGGATGAAATTTTAACCACTTTCCAAAATTTTTTATAGGCGTTCAGCATGGATTTAAATATTAACCTGGATCGAGTACTTCTATATCTCATATTTTAAAATGTGCACTCTAAAACAATAGCGCTAAGATTACTTTTTCTCTGGCGAATGGAAAAGTAGGAAAACGAGCCTAGGAGATAACTAAAATAGTAGTGTGTCCTTGTCTAGCAAGTATGTTATGGAGAAGGGTGTCCACGCTATAAGTAATTTATGATAATAAGTTTTTAACCTAACACCCCCCACTCCGACCGGCACAGCGGTGATACTTTTTAGTTTTATAATTGCATAAGTTGATAAAAAATGCTATGCAATAGCTTTACCGCGGCAGACTCTGAGTGCCACACATCTTTTTTTCAATAATTTTTAAATTTCTAATAATTTTTGTGTCATTAATTTCTTGTTTTATTTCCTTTGCTCCAATTCGGTCATAAACGAGTCTACTACCATTCAACCTAACGATCCACTGTAACTCTCCTATTCCACAATAGTAAAGAACATACCTAATTAAATAAAGATAAATAGCATGGGCTAGCAGGTGACTATTAGTACTTAAAATCCATTTTAGATAGTTTTTAATGCAATAAGTACGAGTATTTATCAATCCAGTAAGGCTATCCGAGAAGAAAATATTTTATGGACACCGTATTAGAAAAGGAGGCACTTCTACTTCCGAACCTCTCTCTCGGCTCGTTTTTTTTTAGATACTGCGCAGTCCAGCTTGATTGTAGGTTCATGGCGTTCAGTATCTTATTTAGAGCCTATTTATGAAGTAAAAAATGTAATTCAAGTTGTCACCCGTAAATATTTTTCGCGATATAGTTTTCAATTTTTACGGTCTTAGACCTGTTAAGGTATTAAGGGAAAATCAAAAACTTATGAATAGTATCGTAATGAATGAAAGTGTAGCTATGCGGCCGTATCAAAAATTTTAGATTTTTGGCGGTTATTTTCTAAGTTCTTTATCTTGACATTTTTGTACTGTGTGGCATGAAGATACCTCACCTCTCATTAACTTTTCATCCCATTATCATTTTTACTAGTTATGCTTACATTTTTTTATAATTTTTTCATAGTTTTATTTATAACAAAAACAATACGCGAAATACTTATGCACAACTACTAGCCTTTACACCGTGAGTTGTTCCAGATTTTATTTATTACGTCACAGTCACACTGTTCAAAGTTCGAGGTCACCACTGTACGGGGGCGTGAGGGCGGTTCTCTATTTTATCTCATAATTTTTTTATCCATATTCTAACGTGTCATAATGTTTTGTGACCTAATCAGCATTTGTCCAAATGATAATAAGCCCTAACTAAAGTTCTCATAATATCACTTGCCCTAAAATCGAAATCCCTAAGTATAAATTATCCTAAAATTGTTTGCAATAAATAATACAATCTATAATGTTTAAAAGACATAAAAGGTTTTTCTATAACAGTGATAAGTCCTAGCGTAATATGTCATTATAATTTAACGTAGCCTAAAGTCTAAATACTATAAATATAAAAGGCCCTAAAATCTTTAGCTATAAATATTACAACCCATATTATTAAAAAGGCATAAAATGCTTTTCTATGATTGTTACAAATCCTATATAATAACGATTGATATGCATGCAAGCAAGCACGCATGCATTTAGAATTGCGTGTGCTCCGGCGCTACGGGAAGTGCAGCCCCTCCGCCCTTGCGTAACAAAGTACAGGCACCCACGCTCTCCTTGGCATCTTCGGCTTGCTGGTCGCCTTCGGCGACCAGCCTCAGCCACTGCGGAGAGTCCGGACACCTGAACGTTGTTACAGCGGGCGGGGGCTGCCTCCCACCGCGCCTCCGCCTTTTTGAATTACACTCTAGGGGTAGGGCAGACAAGTACCACGTGAAGTCGGGGTTGGCTGATTCGGTTCTGAGACAGATTTGACACGAAATCATAAATCCATACGATTAGTAAGTGTATGATAATATACTTACAATAACTAACTACATGAGGATAACATAACCAAGATAAACCTACTTTTAAACATATGTTTTAGGACTAACAATATTATTATAAACCATCATTCGGTCTAACAATACATAGGCTGCACTAAAAGTATCGGGAATGGAATATTTCCACTGTTCCTGTCATATTAAAATCTTTTTATTTGCAAACTCCTTGGTTTTAGAAATCGAATACCATTTATTTATTTAAAAAAAGATTCTCGGTCTTATCACAAGGTCTTGTCAAACTTGTTTAGTCGTTGAGAAAACGGAATTGACTCGAGAAAATTCAAGAGCGATGATTTATTATGACTTTCGAAGTGGTTTAACAAAAAAACAGTGTGTTGACCGGATGATTTCTGCATTTGGTAATGAAGCCCCATCCAAAACCACAATTTATCGCTGGTTTGCTGAATTTCAACGTGGACGTGTCAAGCTCAGTGATGATCCCCGTCAAGGTCGTCCAAAAACTGCAGTCACCCAAGAAAACGTTGATGCTGTGCGTAAGCTGATTGAGGAAGATCGACATGTGATATACCGCAAAATTCAGGCAACTTTATACATTGGCATGAATCAAATACAAATAATCTTGCATGAACAATTAGGTGTAAAAAAGTTGTTTTCTCGATGGATACCGCATACGCTCTGTGAAGAGCAAAAAGCGGCTCGCGTTACTTGGTGCGTCAGAACTCTCGAAAGATTCCACGCAGGATCCTCAAATGCTGTATACAACATCGTATCAGGTGACGAATCCTGGATATACGCGTACGAACCTGAAACAAAAAACTAGTCACGAGTTTGGGTGTTCGAAAATGAGTTAAAGCCAACAAAAATTGTTCGTACACGGAGTGTTGCAAAAAAAATGGTGGCCACGTTTGTCTTCAAAAACGGCCATATTGCGACTATTCCTCTTAAGGGACAAAGAACGGTTAATGTAGAATGGTATGTTAGCATTTGTTTGCCACAGGTCGTTCCTGAACTCCGTAAAGAGAACTGCAACCGCCGCATCATCCTCCATCACGACAATGCGAGTTCTCACACCACGCACAGAACAAAAGAGTTTTTAGAGCAAGAAAACATAGAATTATTAGACCATCCGGCGTACAGCCCCGACCTAAGCCCTAATGATTTCTACACTTTCCCTAAAATAAAGAATAAATTGCGTGGTCAGAGATTTTCATCACCTGAAGAAGCTGGTGACGCCTACAAAACAGCCATTTTGGAGACCCAAACTTCCGACTGGAATGGTTGCTTCAATGATTGGTTCCGTCGTATGGAAAAATGTGTCAAGTTTTGCGGAGAATACTTTGAAAAGCAATAAATACATTTTTGAAGTGAAACTTCTTTATCGGCGTTGGAAAAAATTTACCGTCACGTTTTGCGTCACATTTTCGTCACATTTTTCGGTTACGCGCCATCTTTTTCTTGCCCCTACCACGGTTGGTTCAGGTAGCAAAAAGGTAAAGTGAAATAATATTTAACCAATTTAACCAATTTAACCAATTTAACCAATTTAACCAATTTAACCAATTTAACCAATTTAACCAATTTAACCAATTTAACTAATTTAACCAATTTAACCAATTTAACAAATTTAACCATTTTAACCAATTTAACCAATTTAACCAATTTAACCAATTTAACCAATTTAACCAATTTCTGGAAAGTTGCATGTAGATAATTTTTCGAAAAATAAGGCCATTAAGAAGTTTCACTTCTTACGTGTGTACACTAGTACAAGCACAACTTTTTTAAATAGTAATGTTGTGTCACTTCCTTGATTCCCGAAATTTTCAGTGCCGCCCTCTATTATCATAAACCACCATTCGGACTAACATACATTATACAATTTATAACTTAGGACATGACTTTATAGCAAGAAAAATTAGGATATCTAATTATTATAGCACCCAATATTATGATACAAAAGCATTCGAATTAAAGACAATGAGGCATAATAACATTTCGTATATTCGAACATTATGGATAGTGATGATTATAGCAAACGCGTTAGGGATTTTGAATTTCGGACGAACAATTTTCGGAGAAGAAAGGGACTACCGTGAGGACGCGTGGTTGTGATAAATAGGTTCCCCTCGTCCGTACGTTGACTGTCCACAGAAGGTGTCTACTAGGTGCAGAAATTAAAGTATAAAATGTCACTGATATCTCTATTCTGGTTTCCACAATATTATCACAGAAAATTGTGCACAATAAATTAAATGGTAAACGGCGTTATGTGCGAGACGGGGAACGACTGGCGTTCGCCGCCGAGCTCACATCTGACTCTAACCAAAAATGCTTTATCGGCAAAACTGTATAATCATACATACTGTGTCCCTACAAGTATATACGCATTAAATTGAGGACTTTTTTTTCTTTAGATAAAAAAGATACAAGTATTAAATTAATTAAAAAATATTTTGTTCTCAGATCGGTTGGAAGTATACAAACGCTTGGCTGGTTGGCAACCTGCTCTGCAAAATGCTACTAGTGGTGCGTGCGTTCGGTCTGTACCTGTCATCCAACATACTCGTCTGCATCTCTGTAGATAGGTAAATCGAGAACATATACGAAGACGTGTTCCTTTTGATATCCCATAACGAATGTTGTATTTATCTTAAAGCATAATAATAATAAACAATGGGTAATTTTTTTTTATTAAATCATTTTGTAATCAATATTCATAGTTAAGACAGGACAACGTCTGTCGGGTCCGCTAGTCTATTTATAAAAATGAATCCCTATTTTCCTTGGTCAATGCATCACGCATGAACGGCTGTACCAATTTCGCTAATTATTTTTTTGTTTTGTTTGTTTTTGTCAGGAGAATGTTCGAAAGAACAAAATTAAGAAAATTGCGTGGTAAATTATAAAATTTAAGAGAACTTTAACCACCATACTAAATTATTTGTAATGTAACCTTATCGCTTTTGACAATTTAAACTTTTTTAATGTATGTAATAGTATGGCGTTTGACATAACGTTGACAAAATGCGTGCTGCAAATATCGTCTAATAGGGGGTAAAAAAAAAACTGAATTTTACACATGGCCAGTAATGTCGGCTGTTACCGTGTCGGAATACCAACAAAGCTATATTTTATACCCAACAAAAACAAAACAAAGAATTTTGTGTATCATGAAGCATAATAATAATAAACTATTGGTAACATATTTTTTTACTATACCATTTCGTTATAAATTTTTATAGTTAAAGACAGGACAACGTCTGTCGGGCGGGTCCACTAGCGACTTATAAAAATCAGGGCATTCTGGGATCAAATATTAGAAAGACTTTCAAAATAACAAAGAGTAAATGTAATTCATTAACATAAACATTACAAAGAGTATACTTAATTTTGCAAAAAAATTATGTTGTAAAACAGTAATAGGATTTACACACTTAGGTTAGGATACTCCATATCGATAACAATTCATCGGGCGTTGACGACACATCACTGTGACGTGTAAAGTATTGCTTTTGCACTTTATTTGATATTTTAGCAACTTAATTGCACTTGAAGAAAGAAAGAAAGAAAAGAAAGAAAGAATTATTTATTTGACACAATTATTACAAGGAACACAGACAGAAAATTGCTTAAAAACTTAAAGGTAGGTATATAAAAATAAAATAAAAATGTGTCAAAAAGGTCACCCCGCTCAGCATTAGTCGTGACAGCCGCAGCCATCACGACGCTGATTTTCAGCGGGACCCCGACGCCGGGTGCGTGCGACGCGACAAGGGCCAACAAAACCCACCTGGCACGCCGAATCCCCCCATATACTCTAGGACTTCGATAGAAGCCGGAGAGATCTGGCAGCCAGAATAACCAGCTAACATGTACATTTACAAAAGTGGACATTGTTATTAATAGGTTGCTTAAAAAGTACACCCAAGGCTGACACTGCTAAGTCCCGAAGGCAAGTCAAATCAAAAAGATTAATACAATTCTTAAATTAATAATAGTGATTATAATATCAGTACACTTATAATATCAGTATGTAAACATGAAAAACTTTTCAAGTTTATATACTGATATTATTGCTTTTGCACTCGCGATGACTTCGCGCGACCGAGATGGGTCGCTTGATTGGCGTTAATGTGTGACTGCGGAAGTTTGTGGTTATTATGAGCACAAATAGTAGTAGGGAGCAAGGGGTGACATTGGTTCCCATACAAATGGCGCATGACAGCCCTTCTTACCTCTTTTCCATGTTCTGTGCTTATACATATATTACGATTCGAAACTGCGCTTGTGGCGATGATCACGGATGTGTCAGCCAGCCGCCACTAGTCATCACATCGACTCTGCCGCGCTAACAATAAAGTAAAGTAAGTAAAGTAAAAAGTAAAAATTGTTTATTTGCAAGAATACAGTTCAATACATCAGATCATAATGATGTTAATATCCTAAGTCCTGTGCATCCAGCCAAACAATAGCGTGCAAATATATATAGTAAATCTTAACAAATCACAACAACAATTTAATAATTTTAAAAACGAAAAACTCGAAACAATTACAGTAATATATTTGAGAAATTGTCACATTTTATTTTTATATTCAAGAAATTCTTTGACATTATAAAAGCAGTGATACAGTAACCATTTTGTCAATTTAGTTCTGAATATATTTAAGTCATGGATTAATTTCAAGTCATCTGGTAATTTATTAAACAACACAATACACATATTAAAAATATTTTTTTTTGTATATTTGTTTATGACAAGGAGGATGGTGCAATCAGTTCATAACTCTTGCCCTAGTTGGCCTCGAATTTACTTCTGATCGCTTTTTCCAATATTTTGGATGGGAGAATACAAACAAACAAACGTCTCTGATATACAACGATGGCAAAGGCAAAATACCAAGTTTTTTGAACAAAGGTTTACAGCTGTCATCAAATTTAGCACTGCAAATTGCTCGTATACACTTTTTCTGTAGTACAAAAGCCCGGTCAACGTCCACTGAGTTTCCCCATAGTATCAAGCCGTAACTAAGAACAGCTGATACATAGCCGTGATACGCTGTTAGAGCTGCCTCGACAGAAACTGTTTGTCTCAGTTTACGCAACGCAAAAACAAATCGGTTTAACTTATTGCACACTTGCTCTATATGCTCCTTCCAATTTAAATGCTTATCAATAGTGATTCCAAGGAATTTATGATGGTTCACTAGATCTACTTTATTATTTTCAAATTCTATTTGAAGCGGTCGGGGCCGAGAGTTGTATGAATGAAATTGAATTTGTTTACATTTATTAATATTAATTTGCAAGTTGTTATTTTTCATCCATTTTATTATATCCCTAAGAGCTTCATTCACATCTCTTTCAAAGTTATCCTTATCGTCACATTTAATTATTAAAGTGGTATCATCTGCGAAAAGAACTGTTTCGTGCCTGATGGCTTTAGGAAGGTCATTAATATACAGTAAAAACAGAAGGGTCCAAGTACGCTCCCTTGAGGAACACCGTTTTTATAAGGTTTTAGTTCAGACTGAAAAGTATGTTTTGTGAGAGTATTACGCGTCTTAACAATTTTTGATATTTCTAAATATTGTTTTCGGTTTTCCAGAAAACTTTCCACCCAGTCCAGAGCCTTACCCCTAATGCCATATACACGTAGTTTATTTAAAAGTTGAGAATGATGAACAAAATCAAAGGCCTTAGTCATGTCCAGAAATATGGACACCAGAGGCACTCTCTTATTCAAGCTGTCAGTAACAATTCGCAAAAAGTCAAAGCATGCAAGAGTCGTTGAGCTACCTTTTCGAAAACCATATTGTTGTGGGTGAAGAATATTGTATTTGAATAAAAAGTCAGTGACCCGACTTAGATATGCCTTTTCAAAGATTTTAGAAAAGACTGGGACCAATGTTATTGGCCTATAATTATTAGGATCAAGTTTATTCCCTTTTTTATAGAGTGGTTTAACTATCGAAACTTTTAGTCTCTCTGGAAAAATACCTTCTACAAAAGAAAGGTTAATTACGTGAGCTAACACATGGCTTACTTGTGAAGCAACATTCTTTAAAATCCTTGTCGCTATACTGTCATAGCCACAAGATTTGCAGTTTTTTAGTGACATTATGACATTGAATATTTCTCTTTCATTTACAGGTCTTAAGAATATCGTATGTGCATTACAATTGTCAATTAAAGATGTCATATTATTAGGTATACAATTTTCAGTTGTCGTTAAGTCAATAAAATAATTATTTAAAATATTACATATGTCAAGAGGATTTGAATAAATTTTATCTTGAAATCTTATTTGGGAAATGTCACCAATTGTTTTGTCTGAAATAGCAGAAGATATCACTTTCCACGTGGCTTTACATTTATTTTCACACTTTTTAATAAAATTATAACTATTTAATTTTTGAGAGTAATTTATGCATTTTTTTAATGTTTTGTTGTACTGTCTGAAAAAAGTTTTATTTATACATTTATTCATTTTATTAGTTTTGTATTTTAGATATAATTCACGTTTAGTTCTACACGACTTTTTTAAGCCTTTTGTAAGCCATTTAATTTTCATAGGACGGTTGTTTATTTTTACCCTAATAATAGGGAAGCATAAATTGTAAAAAAGGCAAAGTAGTTCATGAAAATCGTTAAAAGCTTGGGACAAATTAGTCGCAGTAAAAACCTGTGAAAAGGAAAGCGCTGAAATACAGTCACAAAATTTCCTAATGTTGTCCACACTATAATCACGTTTGGACTCGTACCATGTAGTGTAAGCCGATTGCTTTTTCATTTTTAAAGCAATTGTTTGTGCAGTGTCATGGTCAGAAAGACAAAGGCGGTGGACCGTGGGCACTACTGATTTTACGTTGCTAGCAATTTGGTCAATGCAAGAGTCAAGTCTTGTTGGTCGAGTAATATGAGGTTCAAATTTATAATTCTCTAAAGTAGATTTTAGATTTTTTGCAGCTTGTGTTGGCTTTAAAATGTCAATATTCCAATCACCACAGATTACTATTTTCTTATTTTTATACTTATCTGTAAGATAACTCATTAGTTTTTCTAATTTATGTAAAAATATACCAGTGTGGGACTTTGTTTGCTTAGGGATTCTATAAATATTTATTACTATAAGTCCCAGACCTAAAACTTCAATCCCGCAACACTCAAAATAAAATGTGGTTGCCATTTCTGAGACAAATGGTAAAGTTTTAAAATCAAAGTTTTTTCTCAGCAAAATGCAAGTACCACCTCTACTCTTATACCTACAATAAGTTACTGCTAATTTATAGTTTTTGAGACGTATGTTTGACTCCGATCCACGTTTAACAAAAATTTCACTTAGACAAACTATATCAACCTCCCTGCCCGCATCATGAAAATTTTGAAGCGTAATGTCTAGGAAGTCCAATTTGCTACAGAGTCCTCCAATATTTTGATGAAATATAATTATATTGTTATCAGGACAGACATCTATAGATTTTCTACTACAATTTATTTCTAAATCATCTTCATGAATACGATTTTTTTTAAATTCGAAAAAACTTAGAAGTATCTTGTTTATTTGGTTTATCTAACTGTAGCACATTTTTGAGATAGTCATATTCGTATTTCATAAAGTCAATTTCAATATTAATTTTATATGCAACAAGATCCAATCGTTTGTTTATCTTATAATTATATTTAAGTGATTCAATGTCAATAAATGTACAATTTTGATAATTATTAGATAACATTTGCAAGTCTGAATTTAAGGTTCCTACATCTAAATAAGAATTAAAAGGAATACTTAATAAGAATATTTTTTTACAATTTTTTAGCTGAAATAACATATTACATAGATTCGAATAAAGAGTATGTGGATTTTTATCATGGCAACCAGTTGAAACAACTAGAATATCCTCATAATTTAAAGATTTAACTACAGTATCTAAATCATGCAATACATGACACGATGACGCATTTGGTTTAATAAATCCAGTAGCTTTATAAGTGTCATTCCATTTTCCGAATCTTGATTTGTTAATTTTTTCGGACAGCCCTCGCAGTTGCTCGTCACCATAAACAAAAATTTTTGGTTGTTTTCTTTTTCGGCTTGGTGACAGATTTTCTTTGGTCCCATTTGTTTTTTTAAATGTTTGACTGACACTGATATTGGTCGAAGGATTCAAAACAGATAAACTACTTTCACGTGCATGTTTAGGTGTGCTTGTCAGCTCATGGGGCAGACTATCTTTTTTATTCGGAGTTTTCTTAGGAATAGATCTGCAAATTCGTGTTAAGTTCTCAATTTTGTGCTCATAATCTCCTAGTTGTTTTTTAAGCAACGAGTTTTCTTGCAATAAGTTTCCGATTTCATTATCCGCGACGTCTAGCTTTAATTGAAGATCAGATATTGCTTTTTGCATTTCCGCCATGATTTCGACCTGATTTCGTCCCAATTTGATACTGGACAACTCCTATTAAGCACACTCGAATCATCAGCGCTTACTTCTTCATCGTCCGTACTTAAGGACTGAAAGGAATTTTCAGTTGATACGTTAACAACTATCTTTTTTCGAACGTTAATGTTAATTGAGGGCGAGTTATTTAATGAGTTAGTTATTCGTGATGTGGAGGGTGATAAAGTAATGCTGTTTCTTCTTGATCTTTCTTGGCAGGAATCGCAAGTCCATTTACTCTTTTGTGCCTTATTGAGAGCGTAAAAAGAATTATATCTCTGCTGAGAGACTGATGTACATGCTATGTGAAATGTACTTTCACATTTTGAACAACATAGGTTCTGTTTTACTGTAATAGCCTTCTTACATTTTCCGCACGGCGCCATCTTGCGAGCATTATCATTATCTTTCTGTGCCTTTGGCATATTTATAAGAACCACTTCAATATTAGTGTGGAATTTGTTTTTTAGTTATTTTTAGTTTTGTCGCTAGGTGTCGGCGTGCGTAGATAGTTTTTGTTCGTGTTTTTGCATAGGAAGTAGTGACACCTAGCGGCAAGTGGTAGATTTAAGAAGAAAAAATAAATCTGTAGTCGTAGTAGTTATTTGCTCCACATACTAGATGGCACTTATAAATTAGATGGCATTTGTACGTAGCCGCATAGAAAGGAATGCCATCGAGCGGTGAGTGGCAAAACGAATCCTAAGGAAATGACAGCTGATCCGTGTTTACTTTCGTAATGTCAAAATTTAAGTTTAACGTTCATGCAAAACGAATTCACTGTTAAAATAGTCAATAATATCCAATAACCATGTCACAAATAACAAACTAGGCGAGTACTTTAACTAGAGAGTATTTTTAAGATGCACTTGACAAATAGTACGCTATTGTTCACGATTTTTGCACTGTTTATTTCGATGGTAACAAGCGCATTATTCCTGTAAGTTTTTCTGTGAATAACACTAACACAGGTTCCCCAGTCACTGAACTTCACTTAACACTTTTTTTTTTCAAATTACTTTATATTAGACATTTTATTTTAATTAAATACACAGAACAGATGTTATGTGATAAGAGCAGTAAGTTGTTTTTTTTCAAAAATGAGTTAAGTACATCTGTCACGGCTTTTTGACAACTTTTTTATGGTAGCTATGCGGCACAAATATCGGACAGGGTTTAAAGAGAATACCAATCGTGCGTTAAAAAATCTGTTATGACATTGGCGCTAAGAGAATCGCACTGCAGTTCCATTCACAAACAGTGTCAATTCAAAAGACAAAAATGTGCCCAAACGTAGTTTTTAATTGATACCTACTTACTAACAATATTAGGGTGGAGTGAATGTTATAATTTACCACTGGTTTTAAAGGTTAGGTTGAAATAATTCTACAGGAAAACGTACAAACGGTTCTTAAAATAGTAGGTAAATTTAATTTTATAACCACTATGGAACAGTATTTAACTTAAATATTGTTGTAATTTCACAATACATAGGTACCTACTCGTTCTCGT
The DNA here is from genome assembly GCA_949315895.1 of Anania crocealis. Taxonomy (NCBI): domain Eukaryota; kingdom Metazoa; phylum Arthropoda; class Insecta; order Lepidoptera; family Crambidae; genus Anania; species Anania crocealis. The sequence goes on along the minus strand of OX438879.1, from coordinate 20,217,152 downwards.
AAATGTTGGTGTTTGTAGGCAAAGCCCGAAATAAGTCGCATTTGCTTGTATTCTATTCTACTTCTAAAATAGGTATTTACTTAGGCTCAGTTGCATAGCAACCGATCTATATATTTTCAAATCTTACTAATCTTACTAATATTAGGTATAACAATAGGGATTAAAGTATGAAATTGCCGATTATTTTCCCACTTTTTATTTTGTTTATAGCTCTTAAGTATAGTCATATTATTGCGTAATTCTTTTTGTATTGTATCAAAAACTAAATAAAGTAACTTTTGACTAAAAAAAATGCAATACTAGTGCCTATTACTTCAAAGGAAGTCGTTGAAAAGACCCCTTACAATGTGTCAGTTGACCTTCTTGCTTCAATTATGTATATTTGTATTATATACTTTGATTTTCAGAAATTTAAATACTATAATGCGTAGCTTTATAACCATCTAACTTACACCTTTAATTTCATCGAAAACGGTTCAGCCGTTTTTAAAAAAACTAAAAAATTGTTAGTATGGAATAATGACTTTTCTCGATTTCGTCCATACAAAACGGCAATTTCATACTTTAACCCCTAATAATTGTGTACGTTTGGATAGATGCTTGGAATTTCACAATAAGTTTGTACTCGTTCTCGTAAATGTTTTTTTTAAAAGAGCGCGTTCGTGTTTACTTTACTTTTAAAAAATTTGAAGCTAATCGTGTTATTTTTATTTTGGCACAGATTCTTTGCAGTTCTCTACCCGCTGCGGCTGCCAGTCGCACGCAAGCGTAGCAAGCAGATGCTCTATTGCGCGTGGGCAGCCGCGCTGGCCTGCAGTCTTCCTCAGGTAAATTGACAATAAATATTACTGTTGATTATCACCACATGCTGTATCTGCTGTATCTATGGAAATAGCTGGCTGCAACCACTACACTATAACTAACACTCGATGATGGAGTTGATATTTTGACATGGACCTTGTTATGTTTATAAACTCTGCGTGCAGTAGATTTTTTTAATACTAAAAAACTGTGCATTCTCCCTATTCGTTACATAAGCGGAATCGTGTAGCTCTGGGGGCTTACCATCAGCTTATAGCAAGCCACTCAATTTCCAGGCAGTTCAACAGTAGGGCTGCTTTTGCTCTGCTAAAAATCATACCATAACCGCTGAAAAGCTGAACGACTTTAGCATCGCTAAACCAAAAGGTGAACAGCTAAGCTTGTCTATGGTCTCTTGTAAAAGCCATACAGATGCTATAGTGCTCAGTTCATTCAAGTGAGACTACAAAGGATGATTATACCATATTTTATTATAAATTAAATGAATCATAGCCATCATTTACACTTATAATTTCCATGTATTTGTTACAAATCTGAAAAAAGTATTACACATAAATATTAGTAAGAAAGAAGAGTTATAAAATTTAAAAGTAGTTTTTTCAATATATTCTGTTGTATATACCTATTACATCACAAAACCATGTTAACAATTTTGTCGAAATTGTATTTTCATTTTGGTAAATGATGATATAAACATTTTATACAAAATACTAATTCAAAGACCTTCAGGTTTCTTTACACTGTAATTAGGTTCCTTAATCTATAATGAAACATGTAAATTTTCACAAAACTGCTGAAAAAAGTCTGAGAAACGCATAAAATATGTCGAAAAAGTTAGTCTCCTAGTAACTTTTTCAAGATGGCTAGGATGACATTAGCTTCGCTCAAAAGGACGTTTACCTGCTGTCAAATTGAGTGTCATGGTATGAAAAGATTGAAAAGTTCATAGTAAAAAAATGGTGAACGGTTTTGAAACGTCGACGTAAATTGGCCTGCCACAGGCCTGCTAAAAACGATGTCATAGTACAAAAGAGCAATGCAGTCCAATAGCAGTCCTGCTTTAAGAGCTAATGGTAAGGCCCCTGGTCAAAACAACGACGATAAGCTAAGGCAGCGGCCTCAGATAAGTTACTTTCTAATATAGTATTACGCTAGACGAATGGATTGCGAAATATTTGCCTAACGTTTAAGATATAAGAAAATTTCTAAAGCCGCAGGTTGCTAAAAACCGGCCAAGTGTCAGTCGGACTCGCGCTCGATGGGTTCCGTACCATTATCTATAAAAACGGCAAACAAAACACGTTTTTCGTATGAGAGCCTACTTTAATTTTTTATTTTGTTTTGTTATTTAGTATTATTTTTTATAGCGGCAACAGAAATGCATCATCTCTGAAAATTTCGACTATCTAACTATCACGGTTCATGAGATAGGTACAGCCTGGTGACAGACGGACGGACAGCAAAGTCTTAGTATTTGGGTCCCGATTTATCTTATGGGTACGGAACCTAAAAACAAAAGAAGAACTCTCGCTATGTAATTCTATGTTTAATAAATACTTTTAAGTGATTTACTCACTCCTTTTTCTGCCATTTACTCGAACGATTTCGATGATACTTATATTCATATTTATTATTTTAAAGGATCCGCTGTTAATTTCCTTGTTGAAATTAATTCGAAAACTAATAATTCGCGCCGCCCCGCTTCTAACTTCGATGTGAGCTAGACTCGGTCAAATACCTAGAAGCTTTGGCGCTCTATATAACGCAAAGTATTATTATCGAGACTAACTTCAAAATATATATTTGAATAAGTTTGACAGAGAAATATGGGATGAAATCTTTCTAATAATTATGTTAATCTAAATTACATGCCTACGACATTGCCAAAACTAGTACTTATATGATAATATGTTTACCCTCCTAGGTAGTACCTATACAAACAGATTTGATTTTGTTGATTGACTGATAATAAGTCTCCCAAAACTAGAGCTTCAGGCAGATTCATATTTATGCCCATGTTCTGAAATTAGGCTCAAACAGTATCTGCGAAGTTACTACATAAAACAGTAAAGAAGCAAAGGGAATCTATAGGTATATATATATAATAATGAATCCCTATTTCCCTTGGTCATCGCATCACGCGTGAACGGCTGGACCGATTTCGCTAATTCTTTTTTGTTTTGTTTATTATTGTCAGGAGAATGTTCTTATGAAAGAAAAAAATAAGAAAATTGCGCAGAAAATTAGAAAATTTCAGAAAACTTACTCATCATACTAAATTATTTGTAATGTAACCTTAGCGCTTTTGACAATTTAAACTTTTAAAAGTATGGCGTTTGACATAACACATTGACAGAATGCGTGCTACAAATTCAAATATCGTAAAAGGGGTAAAAAAAACTTGAACTGAATTTTGAAAATGGCCAGTAATGTTGCCTGTTCCAATGTCGGAATACCAACAAAATTATTTATAGGTATACCCGTATCAATAACACCTAAACCGGGGCTGCTACTTTGACTTCCAGGGTTATTTTGACCGATTATTGGGCTACTTTGACAGAGCGCCTAATCGGTTCTTACGTGCACTCAGTGAGCGTGCACTCTCTAGTTTTGAGAAAAAAGACGTGTGGCACTCGGAGCATTTTTTATCAACTTATGCAATTTTAAAACTAAAAAGTATCACCGCTGTGCCGGTCGGAGTGGGGGGTGTTAGGTTATTTTCGTTACGGAATTTCTGGATTCGGTCTCCACGCTCAAGGCCCGCGATAGAAGCTATGAAATAGCTTAATTTTATAATTTTATGTATTTTCTAATTTTGACTTTTGTGATTAATTTTTTCTGTTATTTTGGCAGATATGGTTATCATAGGCAACCATACTGTCAAAATCCTTATTTTCTTCTAAATTCTTTTAAATTTCGGAAATTCAAATTTGTTCGATCGTGCCTCGCCCCGAGTGTGTGGGTGTGGGTGTTCGATTATTTTCGTTACGGAATTTCTGGATTCGGTCTCCACGCTCAAGGCCCGCGATAGAAGCTATGCAATAGCTTAATAATATAACCTCTTTACCAGTCCCTTCTACTTTTGAACAACCTGCAAAGCACGAGACTGCTTCCGACGACGATGTGCCTCTGAATGATTTGGTCTGTAGAAAGAAATTAAAAAAAGATAAAAAGAAGAAAAAGAAAGAGAACAACCTATGTTACTTATATATGTAGATGTGACTATAGGTTCTACCGCCATTCTGTGGACTGGATATGTTGCATCGCTTGCAAGAACTGGGTGTGTGGTATGTGCAACAAGGGCTCAACCAATCTGTCTTATGAATGTGTGCTTTGTGAGGACGACTCTGAACTTTGTGAGAATGACGAACTTAAACTTAGAAGCCTGATGAAGTTACCTTTGCGCAGAGGGCCCGTTTAACTTAAATACATATAATAATGTGGTCTATGGTAACAAAACTGTTGAAATGTTAGAATAACCCACTTACCTAGTTTACAAAGAGCAGAGCAAGGAGAAACCCAATCAAACTAGTTGCTTGTTTTATCAATACCTTACATTTTTATTACTGTTAATTAGTATACAGGGTGTCCCAGAACACAACGTCAAGCCGAAACGGGGTGAAAGGATTGATTGTAACCATCATAAGAAAAATCGGAAAAAAACTATCTCATAAAGTTTTAGACATTTGAAGAAATCAGAGAGAGTCAGAAATTTGGTCATACTGTAACGATTTTTCGGTTATTGTGGTCAATTTTTATTATTTTTGTTATTTACTTAAATACCTCGCTATAACAACTAGTAGGTACGTATGTGTGAACTCATTAAATTTATTTTTAATGATGAATTCACTAAAAACAAATTACAAAGTAAAATTATATTTTTGTTCGATGCAGCTATTTTTATTTTCAATAAAATGTGACCACTATGTTAGGTAATAATAAAAAAAAAACTTTAATAATACAGCAGTGTTTTACGATATATTTATTGTATTTAAAGCATTTAATAACAATACTCTGCAAAGAATAATCATCAAGATAAAAGTTAGGCTATCATCAGTCTGAACTTCTATTTACTTTACAATTTACACTAATTCTTAACAAAATTTTAAAAATTTAAACTTGTGTAATTTTTTCTAAGTTTGGCATTGGTTCTTAAGTGTAGCGCTCTTTAGCACATAAATAAACAAATAAAATCAATTTGTAAGCTTCTAGGCACATATATTTTTGGATTATGATCTAGATCTGTACTATATGCATGATATAATAAGATATTCACTTTGATTGTAATCTGTTTTGTGTGCTATGAATAAATTAAAAAAATAATAATAATAATATTTAGTTCTATAGAAAGGCTGGGTGTCAGTCTGGCACTATTAAGATCTAGGCAGGGTACTTGAGTCCTGATTTGGCTCAAATAAGCTCCAGTCTATCCTGGCAATCTGCCGTGAGCCACCCAGCATTATAACTTGAGTCTTAGAGGGATTGACCTTAAGTCCATATGACTTGCTCCAGTTTAGGATACGATTCAAATCTGTGTTTAGCACATTTATCACACTAGAGAGGCCTTTAAAGCATCCTTGGAAGTATATTTGGAGATCGTCTGCATACAAGTGGAAGGATGAGGATAGTTTGAGAGCAATAGAATTAATAAAGATTGTAAAAAGGAGAGGAGACAGAACGCCACCAAGGAACACTGGCACTAATGTTGCACCACGCAGAGAAACAACCCTCAGCACGAATCTGTTACCGGCGTCCCTCCGAGTAACTATGAAACCAGTCAAGCACCGTTGGGGATATGTTAAGTGAACGTAGGATTACGAGCAGTATATCGAAATCAACTGTGTTTAAGGTGTTGCTGAAATCTAGCAAAGCTAGCACAGTCAGTCTGCTATCTATGCACAGTATTATATCATCAGTAATTTTAACTAGAGCAGTCACTGTACTACGTCCAGGCCTAAATCCAGATTGAAAAGGATGTAGGAGTTTGGTTTTTGGACAGGAAATAACTAAGCTGTTGGTTGACAAGTCGCTCCATTACTTTGGAAAGAAAAGGAAGGATGGATATGAGACGGTATATTTTTTTATTATATTTGATGATATATTTATTGAGGTAGCTAAAATTACAGCAGAGGTAGCAAATAGTAGATTAATGTTATAACCCTTTTATATATGTACTAGCGGTCCCCCGCAACTTCGTCCGCGTAAATTTTGGATTTCTTGCTAAATACAACATGTTTATCCAGTTCGAAACATCTTGGCATCATTTTCAATTACAATACACAGATTATACACCGTGAAATTTTAGTGGTTGTTTTCCCGCAGTAAAATGATTAAATCTTAGTAGTACAGTAGATTTGTGCAGTCTTTTTTTATTCAAATAAAAAAATAGCAGTTTCATGATTGTGATAAACGAAACTCGAAGGCAACCTCGAACCAATGGCACCAGCCGATCACCGGCCGGGGTCATTGCCCCTCGCGCGGTGCAGTTTATGCTGTATTACTAAGTGCGTAGAGCTTCTTTTAGTTCTTTTGCTTTGAACATTGATTTCGTGCGGCAAGCAGTACCCAAACACGTCACATTTTGTAAAGATACTATCGTATCTCACGCTTTAGAGTTGATGATTTTTTTTTTTATTAGTTGAGGATAACTCGCACGATTCGATGGTGCTACTAAAGGTAAATCGTTCTGTTGCGGGAAAACAACCACTAAAATTTCACGGTGTATAATAGACAACCCTACATTACAGATTTACCAATTTAGCTATTTGAGAAAAATCGAGTTTTACCGCGAGTTAAAAAGGTACAGCGCCATCTATGGCCGATAAACCGAACCAGAGTCACTAAGAGCAGTAGAATCAACTGATAATTTTGATAAATATTAAACTCATAATATCTTTTGAATAGTATGTCCGATTTGAATAATTCAATAAGTTATTTACAGGTATTGATATAACCTTGAATATGAAGTTGTTTATTTGGATAAGGATTAATACCAAGGTACGAATAATGTAACCTACTTTGTACCGTCCTTAATCTTACATAAAAAAAGAGTTATAGTGGCGTATCTGTTATAGTTAGACATATAGTATCGCGGACTTTATTGTAGATAATGATGTCCTCTACAAAACTGTAGTACATTATTTTGCTCTATTGTCAATAGTTTTCGCAGCGTTCGCAATTTAATGATTTTCCTTTTACACCTTCGGTTACATAATCGAAGTTTTCATATGGATCCCTTACTTTTTTGATAATGTAATAGTCCATCGCAGATAAAGCAGGATTCTTATGGTGAAAGAATTTTTCAAATCGGTCCAGTAGTTTCGGAGCCTATTCGATGCAAATAAACAAACAAACAAATCTTTCCTCTTTATAATATTATTGTATAGATGACAAGCATCCAAGACTTGGTCCCTCCATCTTGACGGTCACCGGTTCGTTTATCGGCTCGGATAAATTGGAGATAGAATAATATATATTCTCGTTAATCAGCTTGTATATGGCATTTTTGCGTAAAGAGATCTCTAGGTACGGCAAATCACTAAGTTAAGAATGTTGAAGATTAAATTATGCGGAACCATCCGAAAAACTGATACCAGGAGTAGCAGAAAGGGACATCTAATTTAGACCACAAAGAGTATGCCACAGATAGGTCAGTCGTTGCAGTTTGCTTAAAGGAATCCGAAAAAAGCAGGTGTAAAATAATAATGATTTTGTTTAATTTATGATTCACCTTTTGCTTTACAAAAATTACTGTAGTACACATACCTACACTGATTAGTGCGATAATTGAAGATTCTTTTAAAATTATGATCTTACACTCAGCGATGTATTGCGAGTTTTGCCATCGAATAAAAAGATATTCTTCTTTTTTTATTTCTTAAACTTTGAGTTTTTAATAATTTAATGATATTATTATTCACTTTTTAGGAAAACTTACTGCAATGCATTCATTCGAAGTGGCCTTGTCTGTGCGGGCTGTTCTGTAAGCCAATGCGACATCTTTGACTCACTATTGGTATGTTATTTTGCTATTACGCGTTATAAAGTCTTACTTTGATCAACACAGAACAGCTGTATTCAGCCATTTGTAAATTGTAAACAAAGTCGGATAGGTAATGTTTAGAAATTGTGATCTTTATAGGTAGCTCTAATTAACACATCGTTGAGTTGGGATAGTCTCTTAGAGGCATAATTCGTGAGTAAAGTTTATCTGAGTGTAAATTGTATATTTTCTCCTATGCATCAACAATATCATTTTCTTTATACAATGAAGATTATCTTTTATGGTTTTGTGCAATAATTTGCTAAATACTATGTGTTTGCATTGCTCCCCAAGGGTAATGTTTTTGCTGGGATGTATTTTAAAGAGTGTAAAGACTTTTTAATAATAACATCGTTATTCAAACTTATCACAAACAAGCCCTCTTTGTAAGCACATAATTCTATAATATGAGGAAGAAGAAAGAAGAAAGAAAATTTAATGTTTAAGGGCATCACTACAACACATAACACGAAAATGAATTAATATATAAAAAAAAAACATTGAACTACACACAAATTATAATTAACAAAATAATAAGATGGAGCACAAGACACTACCCATCGGTATAAATTGGCGTTTATCTTCTTCAGTAGAACAGTGTCGTTATGCGTGTCGCGAAGACCATTACAAAAAGACCCCACTCAGCGCAAGTCGCTACCCACTACTTGGAAACGACGCTGGTTTTCAGTGGGGCCTCATTGAATGTGAATCACGGACAAATGACGAACATAAAACATACATAAATAAAGAAATAATTGTGCTTTACATAAACTACTATACTATGTTTAGTGTTAAATGAGACGTGTGAGTGTTGTGGTGTGATAGTGAAATTAAAGCGCAGTCTGTAGGTATTATTTGTAGGCGTAGACCGTGAAGCCATCTTTGGTGTTTTATTATAATTTCAATCTACAAAAAATAAAAATAAAATTAAAAAATGTCAACGAGAATAAAATATATTTAAAAAAAAATGTCATAAACCTCACACAGAAAGTTCATCTACCGCATTCAAGCTGTTCGTTAATAAGATGAACTTTGTACTTTTTCCTGAAAGTGCCAACTGTTTTTAAATTTTAAATAATGAACTTTCAAACGGTAGAAACAATTACATATCACCCTATTTATGTGCTTTTCAAATCTTAACTCCTTGTCCATTAGAAGACCCAAGTTTCTGGCTTCTTTAACTCTTTCTATGGCCTCTCCAGCAATTACTACATCAACACCTTTATTTTCAATTTTCCTGATCTGATCCCTTGTTCCTATAATCGTGTATTTGGATTTACTACTGGGTGAATATCAACATAAGCCATTTTTTGTAAGATTTGGTGGCGCATTTTTTTTTGAAGTTTTTTAAAGTTTTTTTTGTTTAATATTAAATTACGTTTTAAGATATAACTATTTTCAAATTTGGGCTCGAATCACTTGTATAGTTTCTGAAATATTAAGCCTCAAAGTTTTGAGTTGCCACCAAAACTGAAAATAAGGCACCAAAGCTTAAAATTTCAAAAGTTACGCCACCAAAATTTAATCTCGACCACCAAAACTGAATGCTTCTAACTATTGGTACTGTGACGACTGCACCGTGTTACGCACGCGTAATCTAGTATTTTCAGGAATGTTCTAGAATTGTCTTCTAGTGTAATATTCTAGTACACTCCAGCAAAGACTAAAAAAAGACGATTGTTCGAAAGAGATCAAGGACGAACGATTTACTCTGCGAGAAGAACAGTCGCGAACAAACGCCGCTAAGAGGAGCAGAAACGCCGTGAATAGGAACAGAAGTGCCGTGAAGAGGAGCAGGCACGCCGAAAGAAGGAGCAGGTACATACACTGAGATAGGAACAGGCACGTCGTGAAGAAGAGCAGAAACGCGGTGAAGAGGAACAGAAGCGACGTGAAGAGGAGCAGGCTCGCTGACAGGAGGACCAGCTACGTACACAGAGAGAAATAGGCACGCTGTGAAGAGGAGCAGAAGCACCGTGAAGAGGAACAGGCACCCCGACAGAAGGACCAGGTACGTACACAGAGAGGAACAGGCACTTCGTGAAGAGGAGCAGAAGAGTTGTGAAGAGGAGCAGGCACGCTGACAAGAGGACCAGCTACGCACACAGAGAGAAATAGGCACGCTGTGAAGAGGAGCAGAAGCACCGTGAAGCGGAACAGGCACACTGACAAGAGGACCAGCTACGTACACAGAGAGAAATAGGCACGCTGTGAAGAGGAGCAGAAGCACCGTGAAGAGGAACAGGCACCCCGACAGGAGGACCAGGTATGAACACAGAGAGGAACAAGCTCGTCGTGAAGAGGAGCAGAAGCGCCGCGAAGAGGAACAAGCACACTGACAAGAGGACCAGGTACGTACACAGAGAGGAACAGGCTCGTCGTAAAGAGGAGCAGAAGCGCCGTGAAGAGGAGCAGGTACGCTAACAGAAGGATCAGGTACTTACACAGAGAGGAACAGGCTTGTCGTGAAGAGGAACAGAAGCGCCGTGAAGAGGAGCAGGCACGCCAACAGGAGGACCAGGTACATACACTGCGTGAAGAGCAAGCGAAGAAAAAGCGAAGTAAAAGTGAGAAAAGTGAAACAGTGAGTAAAACAGTGCAAGTGTTCAATGCAGTGAAGAGTTCAGAGCAGTGCAAGTAACGTCTACAAGGATCGCGACGGGATCGGGACGTCGTCAGGGGATCATGTGTCAGAATCTACTGTACTGTGTGGAGAACCTAATAAAGCGTCACCTCAGGGTAATTATTGTTTCTTTCCAATCCCGTATTCACTTCCATAGCAATACATTAAAACAAATGCAATGGATAGATTATAGAAAACATGATCGGTTAATTTTGTAGCTTTTTTAAAACATAAATCTTTGACTGGGAAAGAATAACCAAATAAATGTTGTAGTCTTTTTCGAAAGTCAAAATATTACTTATTGTCCATCTTATCTTTAATCAGCCGTAGCAGATACTTTTGTAGCATGTGGCATGTAAGGGAATACCTAAAACGAGCACAAAGTTTTCAAATTAAGATTTGGTGGCAAGCTTTAAGATTTGGTGGCGCATTTTTGCTATATAAGCCACCAAAACTTAATTTGAAAACTTTGTGCTCAATTCAAAAAATCCCCAATATTATATAGTTAGTTTATTTTTCTAAAATTTAGGCATTGTAAACTACAAACTAAAGCACTATTATCAATGAATAGTTATGGTACACAAATTATATAGCAAGGTCAGAAATCAAACCACCCCATCTTAAAAACTGTTGAACAAAACGCCACCAGGCAGTTTTCTTACGTTTTGACGGGAAAACGAAGCACACTGACACACCTCCGTCGCTAGCAATAGCTTGCGCGTCACTGACGGGTACGGGTCATACCTAGGTTATGCGTCTCGTGAGACATATGGACAAGTTACGACAAGTTGAATTTTTGCCACAAAATCTTACGACCGTGCGCGGACAATTTTTTATCAAGGGTCGAGTGAATCCCAAGGGCTAAAATGAAATGTAACACTTACATAGAGAATCTGTAAGTGTTTAATTAATTAATGCGAATACTTTGTTTAAAAATATACTTAGAACAAAATAAATGCAAAAGTTTTTCCGCCATGAAGTAGGTTGAGGACACGCCACCAGATACTTAAAACTGTCCTATTCTTATTTTTATTAAATAATAAAATGACATTTAGCGTTATAATTATAAGCATTGCGCATAATGTCTTTCTAGTTGTAGAATACGGGGAAAAATAATCATCAGAAAATATGAATATAACACAGCGATTCTCACCCCGGACAGCCAAAAAATGCGTTTGGGATATTCACCCTACTATTATGTACTAGCGAATTCGATCTTGCCCAATCAACAATACGCTGTAGATCATCATTTAGTCGTGAGACCGCTTCACAAGTATCTTTTGGGTTGCATGATATATATAATTGTATATCATCAATGTGATATTTACAGTGGCGAATCTTTGAAACTACATCTGCGCTATAAATGATAAACAAAAGTGGGCCCAAAATTGATCCCTGCGGTACTCCCTTGTGAACTACCTTGGCACTTGACATTTTTGAATAACAAACCATGTATAACGCTCTTTAAGAGTAATACCACATATTAATAATATTTAGGGTTGCCTCTCGGCGGCTATTTATTGCCGAGCACAACCTTCATTATTTATGACGATCATTTGGATTTGTATGCCATATTTTTAGCCAGCGTCTTAAGCTGTCCCAATTAATAGCTGAAACTTAGCTGTTGTCTTAATTTAAATCACTCTAAGTACACGATGGTTTGAGTTTGTTTCTCGCGTATTCCTTACAGCAATCAAGTAATGAACCAGTTTTTCTTTTGGAGTTGTTGTTAGATATTTTAGTACTAGTATTAGTTTGATTAAAATTAGGGTATTATTCGAGACCAGTTGCGTGACTTTTTGAAACTCGTTTTCACACTATCATAAAAATTCAAATTCAATTTCTTATTTTTTATGAATTTTCGATAATTTTGTAAGTTTTACTTTTGTAGGTAGAGAACAGAAATCAGTAAGTACATTGTTTTAAATGATGCAATTATTTTTACTGTCACTGAACACTAACCTGGCTTCTCGCTCGGACTAATACTTACAACAGGGAGGCGATATTTTTATTCTTTACTAGCTAGCGGACCTCGCGAACTTCGTATCGCCTCGAAATAGTATTTGATTTTGACGTCTTAATGTCATTTTCATTAAATATGGCGGGGTTGGAAATATTTTGAAGAAATATAGTTTCTTATTGGTTATCTTTATTCTTTACATTAACTTTCCAATGTTTTTAACACTTATTATCCTATTACCGACGAAGACAAATCCAAAAACAGCAAAATCATAAAAAACCTGTCTAGTTGTCCTCGACTTATAAGTGGTAAAACTAACACGACTTTTATATATAGATTCGGATTAAAAGCTGGGGAAGGGAAAAGTAGACGAGGTAACTACCTATATTGTTGAAACTATAGACTTTTAATATACATACTAGCGTATAGACTACCTAACATGGTTGTGATAATGAGTGACAAGTTTTAATTTGTCAATTAGTGCGTTTAAAGCTACATCACTAGCTAACCTTTTATTTTTACTACAATGATATTACAAAGAAATGAAGATATCATTGTTTTATTATCAATAATATCGCAGTTCGGTCTTTGGGAAAATTGTTTATTTTTGTACTGTTATTATCCATAGATTATATACAGCCTACCTACTCCGCGGTACATCACGCAAAATTATACAAGTTTCAGCCAAAGACTTTGATGCATTAGCCTTTTAATTCACACCTTTTTGTATCTCTTTACAAACTTTCCCAGATTTGTATGGGATCGTTTCGGTCTCCTTTGTTAAGAAAATGTTTAATTGAAGAAACGTAATTATGAATTCCATCATAGGCAATTTAATTTATAGTAAAACATCAAGTAGGTATAGTTATGCAAATCAGCGACTTCGTCTGCTTGAAATACGGTTTATCTTTAAAAATAGTGAAAGAAACAATTCTCTTTTTTCACCGAACTAAAATTGGTTAGACGGTTCATCATCTATAATTTTATTGAACCGAATTTTCTTTTAACAGTATTCAGTGTGGATTTTTTTTTATAGCTTATACCGGGTTTTTTTGATTTCAAATTTAATAGGACTAACTATCCTTTCCGGAATCTGGTAAAAAATCGGCCGTGGTCATATAGTTAAACGCCAATTAAGACCTACTCTTTTCTCGTGGGTTGAAAAGCTTTTAGTTTTACGTGCTGCCATCGCAAAAGGGAAATGAAACTCATCCCTCATTATTGTCAACAGAGTGTCGTATTCCGAGTGAAGAGGCATCCCCGAGTGTCGGGCTTCGAGCAATGCGTCTCCTTCGACGCGTTCCGCACCGAGCGACAAGAAGTCGCGTACAACGTGTTCTGCTTGTGCGCCATGTACTTCGTGCCGCTGGTTGTCATCACCGTCTGCTATGTGTGTATCTTCTGCGAGATCCGCCGCAGCAGTAAAGAGCTCGACGGTGAGTGTAGATATCCACGATTAAAATCTTGACCTTGGTCCTTGTTTATAGTCCTAAGGCGAAATTTCTGAACACACTAAATAAAGAAGAAGTACAAGATAATGTGGTAAGTTACTTAAATGATATCGGATACCAATTAAGCGTACCTACGTCTACACGTCCGACTCCTACGTAACTCTATGTTTGAAATTATCTCATTTTAGACAAAATGTATTATTTTCTGATAATAAACTATTTTCATTTACTTTATATGACAATAGCTGTTGCCCGAGACTTCGTCCGCGTCAATATCTGTTATTATAATAGCAATTATTTTTGCAATAATTATCACTGATTCACTGAAACAAACAAACAAACAAACTCTTCAACTTTATAATATTAGTATGAATTTTAGCTATTTGATTGCAATTATAATATTAATACGTATACCAGGCGCGGCGCTTTCCCAACTTAACAAATATTTTAGTATGGTGATTAAGTTTTCTTAAATTTTCTAACTTTCCGCACATTTTCCTTAATTTTTTCTGTCATAAAAACATTCTCCTGACAATAACAAACAAAACAAAAAAGTATTAGCGAAATCGGACCAGCCGTTCTCGCGTGATGCGATGACCAAGGGAAATAGGGATTAATTTTTATATACCTATGTATATACTAGCGGACCCGACATACGTTGTCCTATCTTTACCTAACTATAAATATTGATAATGAAATAGTATAATAAAAAATATGTTACCAATAGTTTATTCTTATTATGCTTCATGATACAAAACATTTTTTTTTTTTGGTGGGTATATAAATAACTTTGTTGGTATTCCGACACGGTAACAGGCGACATTACTTACCCTTACCATGAGTAATTCAGTTTTTTTACCCCCTATTTGACGATATTTGCAGCACGCATAAACGTAGAATATAATAGACGGACAAAGCTTGCGAGATATAAGAAAACCTCTTATGGAAATCTAGCAAGATAGAAAAAGAAAACTAATCTTTTCGTCTTGTGATCTGTCTTAATTGACAGAGTGACAACCAGTGGCATCTGCGATATAAGCTTCAACATTTTATGGAATTATCTAGTACATCGTAGATTATCTAAAGTAATACAATTTCATTTAACAATGGTCACATGTTCTGTGAGTGCCTGTGGAGTCAACCACAAAAATAATCCAGAAAATTGCTCATTTCACAGTAAATACGTAGAAAGTCGCCATCGTAAAAACGCTTTAGTTTTGTTGAATTTGATCTTGTTGTTATGTTGTAAGCACGGACTTAAAAAAAATACGGACGTAACATCACACTAAAAAATGTGAAGCATGCAAGCTACTACAATTTCGTTTGTTGTACATGATCTACACTCACACAAACACACTAGGTCCGACAACCCGCTGCCATTTCCTCCCTTGTGACAGCGCTATTGACACGTACTAGTGCGTACGCTTGCGTACGTTGCATCCAACGATTTATTTTTCAAAAATGCCATCTTGTGTGGTGCAATCGTGTAAAAACTACATGAATAAACGTAAAAAATCACATGGAATCACCTATCATACGTAAATTATTACGATTCGTGATATTTCTCGTTATTTATGTTTTAAAATTTTCACCAGAATTCTAGAAGTAAAATGCATAGTGTTGTCACTTTATTTACGGGAAAATTTCCCTAATGGTGGGGAAATCTGAATTTGTATGCAACAAACTATGTATGTGACTCTGTGAAATCTGATTTCGTCAGTTTTTGGGTGCCGTTTCTCAAAAGGAAAATAAAAGATCTCATAATTTGAATATATAATATCTCTTGCGTCCTTTCAAAAGGATTCCTAGAGTCAAAAAGCGTAGAGATGACTGGATTTTAGTTATTCGAATTTGCAGAGGAGAAAACAGTTGGAATCCATCATATGCCAGTACCGTGTGCAGTGCACATTTTGATGACATAGATTTTATGACTACAGCTAAGGGGCTACGTTGTTTGGTTCCGTATGCCATTCCAAAAAGAGTAAGTTTTATTGTATTTGAATTAGGGTCATGTCACCTGTTTGCGCCCATTTAGTGCAGTTGGCAAGTTAATGCGGCAAGATAAGTCAACATAGATCAACCGTTTAAATTTCTGATAAAAATATAATATGTATATTACATAAGTTAACTGGGACCGATTGGTTCCACCTCGCGATTGAAACAGTAGAGTAATTGATGATTTATATGGCAACCGCACGCACACAGCATTAATGGGCGGCCATTATCATGCTTCACTCATGATTAGACGAGGTTACGTCCGTATTTTTTTACGTCCGTGGTTGTAAATATAAAATTATTTCAATCCGTTTGTTCCTTCTAATATTTTGTATAGATAAAGTTCTATGTATTGATTATTTACATTATTTTGGTGGATAATTAATTCATCGAAATATTTTACATGTACGCTAGAGCTTGACTCAAATTTATCGATACTATTGTCGACATTTATCTTGAATGTTTCCGGAGAAATTTGATGTTATCTTAGAATAATAACACCTAGAAGCCGGGTCTGAACCAAAACGTAAGCGTAAACGCGTGCCATTTACTCGTAATTATCCTTGTGTGCATAAGCTGAATAAATTTACGCTCTTCTAACGCACACAAATATGGCTTCAGTGTTACCATCATCGGGCGTTTACCCACAAAAAATGGGAAAATGTGTTGTTGTTTTGTTATGCGAAGATTTGCCATGTGTTTAGTATGATTTTTGAATACATAAGAAAATATGATTACATTTATAAGTATATTACATTTTATTAATCTAATGACAAATGCCACCGTTCAATGTGTTTAAATTTAAATGCCTGTATGATTGTATAAATTCACATTAGGAAATTATTTTCATAGAATTAATAACACCAACATTTAGTCTAAACAGTATTAAATAGCTGTTATGGCTAATTCAATATTTTTCTCAATATTAAAAACCAACTAAAAAACTGTGTGCATTTTTTTTCCCAAAACTAGCAACACTGATGTTGATAGGTTTTGTGTTTCAAATTATTCGTTTTTAATTCGATTTACGTACAGAAAATGTATCAAATGTAAGTACTTACCTGTGACATGAAACTTTATCGCTTTCTTTTTGTTTCTCTGATATGCTAGAACACTTTTTCATAATGCAAACGGTCATTTTAAATTAATTTTCGCGAGCTGTGTTTGTCTTAGCGTGACGTTGAGCACTGACAGCTCGCGGAACGAAGTAAGCCAGATATGGCTAAGTTTTAGTTGCGCGTTTTTCGTGCTTACATTCGGTCATTATTCTAAGGATGTTATTTAACGTTTAGCGTCTTAAATGAATGTCAACTTAACAATTTGAAGAAGGAAGATTCAAGGAAATCACATAACTAAGATAATCTTGTTAAAGGTCTATAATCAGGGATTGATTCATCAAAATGTAAATGTTTGTTCAGATTTTGTTAACTTGTTCTTTTTCACTTACCGCCATTGATGAGCTCACACGGCACAGCTGCAGATGACACCGGAAAATCTTTTGAAGAAATAAATAAATATAACTAATTAACAATGGCTGTTATTTTTTTTATAAATTTAATCTATTTATTTTTTAATTCACCGGGCACATTTACCTGCCCACTATTATAGTTGTAAGAAGTGAGGGCGGTGAGGTATGCCGCAAAGTAGGTGCATAATCTCGAGATAAAAACAGTGTGACAGTAAACATTATTTTCCAAACGACGAACTGCAATTCTTATCGATAGTCTAAAAATGTTAAAGGT
This sequence comes from Anania crocealis, assembly GCA_949315895.1. NCBI lineage: Eukaryota > Metazoa > Arthropoda > Insecta > Lepidoptera > Crambidae > Anania > Anania crocealis. The sequence goes on along the minus strand of OX438879.1, from coordinate 20,199,517 downwards.
ACGTCACTAGTTAACACACACATTGACATGTCAAAACTGGTCACGCATTATCGGGCTGTCAGTCGATCTTCTTGTACCCTAAATCTATGGCATCACGAATTTTGTCAATGTTATGTCAAGCGCCATACATTAGAAAAGTTTAAATTGTCAAAAGCGACAAGGTTACATTACAAATAATTTAGTATGGTGATTAAATTTTCTTGAATTTTTCTAATTTTACGCGCTATTTTCTTATTTTTTTCTTTCATAAAACACTCTCCTGACAATAACACACAAAACAAAAAAGAATTAGCGAAATCGGTCCAGCCGTTCACGCGTGATAGCTGACCCGGCAAACGTTGTTTTGCCATAAAAATGATTAAATTACTAAAATGGCTAACAAAAAATAGGGGTTGGTGGTAAAAGGGTAAAAATTTAGGGTTGTATATATTTTATAAAATTTTAATATTTTACTACCCTACCCCTACCCTACTCCTACCCTACCCCTACCCTACCCCTACCCTACCCCTACCCTACCTACCCTACCCCTATATTTTAAATGAAATCCTTGAACCACTAGCTGTTACCGACACGTGCAACGAAATTGTATAATAAAATTATGATAGCGTCATTGAGCAGACCAATGAATACCGGCCAAATCACATCGTAATTCCATTATATGACTGAATTTTATTGACCAGTTTGCGTCATATCGAATGATCTTAATTACGAGTAATAAGGGCCGCTAACTTAGTGACTATAATACATGACAATAGAAAATAATGGTTAAACAATGTGTAGGTTACAGAAAAAGGATTGGCTACTCCATATTAAATTTATGTTTGTGTGTCTAAAATGTATTTTATGATAATATTCAATGCACGCATACTACGATCTATAGCATCGAATTTTATTGAAAAACTAGTTTTTGGTGTTGACTGTAGGACTAAGTAAAATAAATTTGGCATCTAATTATTTGAGCAATCTACGAGTATACTAATATTATAAAGCTGAAGAGTTTGTTTGTTTGTTTGTTTGTTTGTTTGTTTGAACGCGCTAATCTCTGGAAGTACTGGTTCGAATTGAAAAATTCTTCTTGTGTTGGATAGTCCATGCCTCGAGGAAGGCTTTAGGCTATATAACATCACGCTGCGACCAGTAGGAGCGAAGCATCAGTGAAAAATGTTGCAAAAATAATCGCGATATTAAAAACTGAAATTGACGCGCACGAAGTCGCGAGGAACAGCTAGTAAATAAATAAACGTCGACAACATCACCTAAATTTTTCTGATCCCAATTTAAATAACTATTTAAAGCACTCGTATTTTGGAAACCAGAAACAATGAAGGTACCACAAACACCCAGAACCGAGAAAATATAGAAAAACACTTTTTTTCTACATTGACCCGTCCGGGAATAGAACCCGGGACCTCGGAGCAGGCGACACCTTGAAAACCGGTGTGTAATGTGTGTGCCACTCCGCCATGGAACTAACTTATATATTATACCTACCTATTTTTTTATGTCTCACTATCAATCACGACTATTGCAGATTCTAGGTAGTTTTAATATTGTTAAGGTGCACAGATTCGACTTTAAGCATTACATTACAATAATAACTCCCTGACTGACGAGCATTCGTGTGTAATGTAACATTGATGTTACAAGTTGTAACAAGATATTGTATCATTTCATTACACAAGGTGCACATTGTAATGCTTGGTTCTCCTCCTTCACTGATGTAAACACATTTTGTATCATCACAAAGTGCGCATTGCAGTCTGCAACATTACATTACACGCGAATGTTCCCGGTGAGGGAGCACCTTTAAATAATAACGCACACCCTATGTAGGTCTACTTAATTCGTTATATCCAGTTTTACACTTAAGTACGTAGAAGACGCATCGTAAAATAATACTTAAAACTGATCATTACTTATATTATCTGTTAGCCAAAGCTGTGTGGTAGTAGATAAAACCAAATTCATCTAAGGCTATACAGCCGTATTATTTTCGTCGTTAATCAAACGGATCTTTACAAAACCTTTGGGATATTTTAAATGGGTCAGCGATAGTCATCTACCGCATAGTAATGTATTTTTGCCACTATTTCGGATGGGGCAATAATTGTTACAGACTTTTTGTAAAACACCGACTTAACTCTAAATAATTTTATAATTGATGACATTAAACATAAATAATATCAATAAAACATAAATGGTAGGTTTAAAACGGTAAATGGTTAATATAATTATTCCTATAATTAAGTAAAAGAAAATATCTTTACGATCACATAACATCCTTTACTTTTCTGATACATCTAATAGATAAAATTTTAGGCAGGTTTAAAAATCAATGACGTTTTTTCAAATTACATTTTCGTCTATTCCCGTAAATTTACGATTTCGTATTCGGTCGTTGTTTTATTATAAAATAAAGTCGTGTTAGTTACACCACTCATAAGTCGAGAACTGGACAGGTTTTTATGATTTTGGTGTTTTTGGATTTGTCTTCGTCGGGAATAGGCTAGGCTAATAAGTATTAAAAACTGAAAAGTTAACGTTAAAAATTTCATAAATATTTCCAATAACGCGGCAACGCCATAGACATTGAAGACTTAAAAATCAAACACTATTCTAAGGCTATACAAAGTTCGCGGGGCCCGCTAGTTTTAGTATAAATTAGACAGTACCGTGATCGTCAGTAGCAAAATTCTATGCAAATTATCAATTTAATCTCTGTTTACGGATCAAAAGTACGTCTTCTAGTTAATAAGTTGTCACTGCATATGTCATCAGAAAAGTGTCCTGCGCGAACCGGCATCACGCAGGTGCGCCTGCGCCGCTCCGGGAGCCGCGTGTTAGAGCGCGCGCGCCGCCGCACGCTACGCATGACCGTCACCATCGTCGCCGTGTTCGCGCTGTGCTGGCTGCCGTACGCTACTATGGCAATGTGGTAAGTTGTGAACGAGCGGATCACCAAGGACCGGGGCGAATGGATGACACGATACGTGCAGCATTAAAGAAAATGCTTGAGCATACGCACGTGATTCTCATACAATAGTAAAAGTTTACATTCGTGCATAAGTGATCAAAAACTACGAAGTTTGACATTTGTTTGAACGAAACACTTTTTGTGTTTTCTTGGATTTTTGTGTTTTTGTGTATTCGTACTCGAAATAGTTCTAATAAACATCACTCTAACGCAATGAGTGCTGTGGACCAGTAGAAGTCAAAGTTCGTATTACGAAATCAGGTGTAAAATTTTTAAATAGTTTGAGGTTAGCTGAACTTTAAAATCTTTACAATTAAAGAGAGTGGATAGATCAAAACGCCTTCGTGAAAGGCACAGAAATATCCTCTTCACCGATGAAAATTTTTTCACGATTGAAGAACACTACAATAAGCAAAGTTATGAGGTGTACGCTCAGAGTTCTAAAGAAGCTGTTCAAGTGGTCGGAAAGGTACAACGTGGTCATCATCCTGCGTCAGTGATGGTTTGGTGGGGCGTGTCTTATCAAGGAGTCACAAAACCACATTTTTGTGAAAAAGGAATGAAAACTTCAGCCACAGTGTATCAAGATACAGTCTTGGATCATGTTCTTAAACCCCTCAGCAATACACTTTTTAAAAATATACCGCGGACTTACCAGAAGGACTCTGCACCTGGTCACATGGCAAGAACTACCCAAGGCTGGCGTTAAACCAACGTTCCGGACTTTATAAGAGCTGAAGACTGGCCCTCATCTAGCCCAGACCTCAACTGTTTAGACTTCAAATTATGGCCAATTTTAGAGGACATAGCCTGATCTAAACGATACGGGACATTGAGTCTCTTAAAAAATCTTTGGAGCAAGCAGTGGCGAAATTTTCCTTGGAAACAGTGCGTAAATCCATAGATTCGTGGCCAAACAGATTAAAGGCCTGTTTATAAGCCAAAGGTGGCCATTTTAAATAGATTTTTTTATATTTTTGCTGTGACTTTAATAAATATGTAGGAATACATTTTAATAATATTACATTATTCATTAATCCCTCAACCCCCAGGAGGAACGCGCGTGCCGCGATAACAATTGATTTCAATTGTGTCTGGAATAACTCACGATCGAGGGATTAAAAAAATAATGCATGTTAATTTGTAACAGAACTTATAGAAGGACTAGGTATAAAATAGAGGTATATGTAGTATTAAAGTATTATTATAAAAATATAATGTTCGAAAAAAGAAACTAATACAGCCGCAAACGTCATTTCGACGAAATGAAAAAAGGCGGAACAAAATTAGACCTAAAGTTTCAGGTTTACAGTTACCTACATAAAATTCGGTAATAATAGGGGTTAAAGTATGACATTGCCGATTATTTTCCCACTTTTTATTTTGTTTATAGCTCTTAAGTATAGTCATATTATTGCGTAATTCTTTTTGTATTGTATCAAAAACTAAATAAAGTAACTTTTGACTAAAAAAAAAATGCAACACTAGTGCCTATTACTTCAAAGGAAGTCGTTGAAAAGACCCCTTACAATGTGTCAGCTGACCTTCTTGCTTCAATTAAGTATATTTGTATTATATACTTAGATTTTCAGAAATTTAAATACTATAATGCGTAGCTTTATAACCATCTAACTTTCACCTTTAATTGCATCGAAAACGGTTCAGGCGTTTTTAAAAAACCTAAAAAAGTTAGTATGGAAAAATGACTTTTCTCGATTTCGTCCATACAAAACGGCAATTTCATACTTTAACCCCTAATAAAAAATTCGAACATAAGATAGGTAACCTGTAGGCAGTTATGATTCAGAGGATTCCAACCTCACCTAAGAACAAAATGTTACTTCTATAATTAATATAGGTACTAACTTGAATTCGAATGTTTTATTAGTTGTATTAACAAAAAGTTTTGTAAGACGTCGATCGATCACGTAAATAGCTTTTTAACACACTTAACCTTTTGTTACACTACGAGTAAATAATTATCTCTACCCTTGGAAATGGTTTTTGTATGAATTCAAGTTAAATAAATACGATGGCGGTATTCGTATTATGTAACAAGCGTCACAAAAGCCTTCTCAGTAGTTCTCAGACATTTAACACAACAATGGAAGAAACAAGCGAGAAAATGTTGTAAAATTATTTTCCTAAAAGCCTTTCTGAATTATACAGATTAAGTTGAATTTGAAATCGTTTATAGCTATCCTTGAAATAACAAAAGTATACGCTAGGGGAGACAAATTTCTTAGCGTTTCATGGATTCACCGTGCAGGTGCCAGGGTCCATCGTGTGGCAGGAAGAAAAACTCCTAGTAGATCCCGAGACATGTGACACGGGTGTAGGTTTAATTAAGGTACCCCTTTCCGACGTATGTTCATCAACACTCACCTTCACTACTCTTGTTTCTCTTCCTGCCCACCCAAATCTGGTACGAACCTGCTTATGCAGCTTTAGAAAGTCGCTCTAGAATAGAACTTATTGCAGTTCTGGCCAAGCCAAGGTCTTTCAACAGGTTATAACAGATTTTGGTAGTATACCTCTAGCTCCTACTTCTACAGCATATAGACTAACTACTTACATAACCGTTTTTTGGCGTGGTCTTTAGGTATGTTAGTAGAAGCTTTTTTTCACCTTACTAAGTTACCTACTCTGGTCAGGGATGGTCATTTAGAAGGCATTAAGATATAATTTTAATAAGGCAGGATATCAATCATACAGCAATGTGCGTCACTTCAAAGCTAACAGGATACAAAGCTCACCAAAAGATAACCACCTTATTTGCATTTCTAAATTTATAGCGTGCAAAGTGCATAAGTCATTTTCATCTTGTCGAAAGTTTTTTAATATGTCTCTCTGTTTTTTAATAGTGTATTGTTTGTGGAATTGCAGCCTTTACTATAGATTCAAGTTCTGTGGCTTTAATGTCTTTCGGGAAGGAAGATTAATACGTTTTGTGACTTCCCCAAAACATGCGTTTTTGTAATTCTAAGGTAAATAAATATTTTCAGACAAGCCACACTAGGCCTATAGAGTTTGGATAGTTTCTTTAATTTCACCCCAATTCTATTGTGATCCCCAAATAGTGTCGAGGGATCAGCCAGATGTGCTAGACCGAACCAGGATTATGTTTTTAAGGAAAACATCAAAATGAATTTTGGCGAGAACTCTTAAAGTTAAATGAAATATTAAAGTATATTTGAGACAGTAATTAAGCTATTACAGATAAAACAATACTTTTCCATTTAAATTATAATTTTAAATAATTGAAATTATTAACAATGATGTTTCAAAATTGAAGTACATTTTAAACTTTGTCTTTTAAGAGGCTGCATGGTTGAATAATAAAAAAAAATACTTTTTTTTGATACTTAAAGTTCAGAATTGCAGTGTTTTGGTAGTGATTACTAAAATTAAGCAAACCACTTCGCGGTCGTGACTACTCGTGACTATTTTAGTATACGACACATAGTTCCACTATAATACCGGTACAAATAAAAAAAATGAAGAAAAACACGGTTTTCATAATTGTGGGTCTTTAGATTGTTTTATTAGCATTTTCATGCAAATGCTGTATAATACACCTTATAATACATATACAGGGTGAAATTTTAACCACTTTCCAAATTTTAATATATCAATCTACGAGACAAAAAACAAATGACGTAGGTATTTTTTCTTTTGGTATAGCCCAGTACAAAAATGACAAGATAAAGCACTTAGAAAATGTCCGCAAAAATTCAAAACAATTTGATACGGCTGCCTAGCAACACTTTTTTACGATATTCGCATCTTATTTATTTATTACGATACTATTCTTAAGTTTCCGATTTTCCCTTTATTTATACCTAATCAGGTCTAGGACCGCAAAAATTGAAAACTATATTGCAAAAAATATTTTCGGGTGAAAGCTTGATTTACATTTTTTACTACATTAATGAGTTCTAAATACGATACTGAACGACTATAAAATTTTTGGAAAGTGGTTAAAATTTCATTCTGTAATACGTTTACGTTGTCCATTTAAAAAAATATAATATGTGGATAATGTTGAGGCTGCTGTAATACTAATGTAGAGGTTCTGCAAGAAGACAGTACTTAATAACGCAGGGTAACATATTGCCAACCAGACCCAACACCCTGGATGATAGTACATCATCTATTTAGAGGTGCATGTTGATTTGATGAGAATAAACTTCTGTTATGATCGCCCAACATGGTAGCGGTGACTTAATCGTTATTATCGCCATAAATCATCTTCATTTCCAATTCATTTTACTGAAATTTGCTAAATCAATTTCAAAAATCCTGGGTATTGAGGATTGATGAACTGTCTCGATGGTTTAAGTAATACTATAATTTACTTAAGTATGTATTATTTTTGTACAAAATTAACTTTATTATTTTCATCCAGGTATATGATAGACCGTCCCTCCGCTATCCAGGTGTCTGTGCGAGTTCAGGATCTGCTATTCGCCATGGCTGTCTCCAATTCTTGCATGAACCCACTGGTGTATGGGTCGTACACGCTTAACATCCGGAGGGCCATCAGGCGGTTTTGTAAGAAAACTTGCTGCCGTTCCACATCGGCATCAGATACTATATTAGGTTAGTATCGCACTATATTAAACTTGAAAAAACATTTACGAAAATATACGATAGGAACATTTTATTAACTCAAGTTCAGTTATCAGATTTCTTCATATATAAGACAGTGACCACCGTAAAAAAAGCGTGCAAGTATCGGTTGTGATACTTGTGACTATCGCTTTTATGACATTTATTTAACTGTTATTTCTTTTTGTTTTCGGGAATAAAAAAAAACTCACGGGTTAAATCAGTAAAGTAAAGGTGATGACTTACCCGTTTGTCTGGTGGTGTGCTGTCCATAGAACACCACGTTTGGACGCCGTGTGAGCCAGGGTGTTGTCATGCAGTAGCCTAAGGTCGCAGGTGTTTGCACCTCCGCACAGCAGTAAATGCTTCTGGCAAATCTCTCATGGCGGCTGTACACTCTCGTAGAGGGACCGCGTGGCTTGACGAACGGAAGAGTGTACATGTTCCACACTATGTCTCGCCTCGCCTCGTCTGCTCTCTGCTATGGGCCTCGCTAACCCTCGTGAGGTGACGTGAATGCATCACTGGACACTCTCACGATGTTCAGTTTACAGAGTTTCCAGGTGCACGTCTTTTCAAAACGTAATTTAGTTTGATAATATATCAAATCTGTGCAATAAAGAAAAGGAACTGAATTTTTCAGAAATTTACAGTACTGAGCCATCTTCTCGACGTTTGAACCGTCAGTGAGATTTTGAGAGGGTAGCACTCGATCGTGACGTCATGTTTCGTGTGCTCTTGGCGAGACATAGCGAAAGCACTCGCAGGAGAATGTGAGTGCAGTCGCCATCAGACAGACAGACAGACAGACAGACGTCTTAATCTTTCTTTTGTCGGCACGGCTTCCATGTTACTTACTTTACTTAGTCAACACTGGAATCGTGCAATGCTGTATAAATTTTTGTGAAGAGCATAAGTTTATTTTATTTTATTTTATATCGAACAAGAAACAATTAAATAGTACATACTATGGCTTACTAACTAAGTATAATTTAACAATCTTGCTAAAAATGTAATCAAAATCTTTGTTCTCAGTGTAATAGTTTGTAGTAGGTTTGTTAATTGGTTTGTTTTTTTACAATTTATATTTATATATTGTGTACTAAAGGAATTGGTAAACGCATTTTCCTCCTTACATATTACTAAAAAACATGATGTTTACCTCAATATTGCGGTACATTGATTATGTCAATAATATTATTCCCGAATTAATGTTCTTGGGACTTTTAGAAAAGTTTAATAAAACTGCTTGTTCCAGGCAACTCCGGCTCCACTTCTACCAAAAAGAACATGATACCGGAAACGCCATTAGTCACCCCAGTTAAGGTAAAGATTTACACCTCATGAACTTCTATTATTTTCAAATCGTCAAAATTTACGTACCAAATAATATGTTCAATTTCTTTTCAATACTAAAAATTCTTGGCTATCATTGATATGACATTAAAAAAGTCAAGTAGGTCGAGGGAGTTCAGTTCAGAAGGTAGCAATCGGTTTGTTTTTTGAAACTAAAACAGATAAGTAGATATGGGAGTTAATTTTATTATGGAATTATTATTTGTTGCATCTTTATGTACAATTGTTTACCTTGAATGTCTAACGATTATAATGACCGAATGATGTTTTAAGAAGTTTAGTTATATTTTGTATTTCAGATCGTTCGTGTCCGGACGCGTTTAGGCGTCCGCTTCGCTGAGACATCCCTGACCAGCAACGTGCCGGAACGTGTAGAATTTACGCGTCCAATACGCGCGTCCGCCTGATACCCGCCTCCCCGGCTCATATGCGCTCAGCATGAGCGGTGCCGGGTGCTGCACGAATATTACCGAGACAAAATCAAACCGGTGCCGATATAGTCGCAGGTGATGCTGACGCAACGTGCGTTACGGAACTTTGAAGTGATTCAAGCGGCACGCATTACTATATAGCGTTTTTCTAATATTGAAAAAACAGCCAAATACGTATAGTGCAGTTAGCAAGTTTGACGGCGATAATAAAAATAACCCAGCACTAATTTTTTTAAAAAAAAAAATTATGTAATGTGTTCATTATATAGTCTATCTGTTTTAAGATTAACTTTCAGTTGTGTTCGAATAATCTTGTTTTTATTTTTTAAATAAATAAACTTTAAAATTAGGCGTTTTACCCACTTTGCATGCACCCGTGGACCATTTAGCGTCCACCAGCTTAAAAAGGAATACAGGGGTGATATTTTTAAAAAATTGTACTGAAATATAGTATTTTATCATTTTTTTTATTTAAGATTATAAATAATAAAAATCAACAGTGTGATCATCAAAATAATCTCTTTAAAAATAAAAATAATCTTCTCATCATAAATTGAACTTAAGATTAGGTAATAAGTACTCGTAGGTAGGTAAATAATGATAGCACCTTTAAAAATAAACAGTAATCACTTCTGTTGATTTTACCCTAAAATCACAAGGTACATTATTATTGCTAAAGATCAGCCTTGATTACTATTAAGTTTTTGGCTATATTAAAGCAACAAAAACATTACAACAATTTTGTCCAACCATACAATTAGAAAAATTGTTGAATTGATAAATTATGAGACAAGGTATGATTATTATAGCTTTGGAATTTCAATTAATGACACATGTCATTAATTAATCGTCGTCATAACTTAAATTAAAATATTTATGTGTATCTTAAATTAAATCGTCTTCTGTGTATGTTTTCTTTTCCTTCTTCTTGCTTGTCTCCGAAGAACTCAAATTAAATAGAAAAAAACGGACTAGAATTTTGCGGACGCAAAATGGAAGTTTTTTAAATTCAATGTAGTAATTCGCGTCCACCTTATTACATTCGTTAAAAATTAGAAACAAAAGCAAATTCATAATTAATATTATTCCTTTTTTCATTATAAAAGTCTAAAAACAGCTATGTATCCTAAAGTTCACATAAAACAATAAAAAACTTACCATCGAACACGCCGCTGCACACTATTTTTTTCCTAAACATCCCGCGTTTACGCGCTCCGCTGTTGATCAGCCGAGACAAACTATTATTTCTAAACTAGATTGGTTTCGCGCAAGAACCTTTTGTCCTTATGTGCGTGCCTCTTATACATTGAGGTATTAGCGGAAATGACTTTTTATTTGATTGGTGTGTTAGTTTTCTTATTTTCGAGGATTTTTAAATGAAGATCCGTAAAATAGACGCGAACAGGCGGACTTACCCTATACGCAGTAGAAAGTTTTCAGGGAGTCTAAATATAAAGATTAATAATGTGTACCAGTGTACCTATGTGTTAAAACAACGATGATAGACGTTTGAAACAAATAAACAAACAACCTACCACGGCATAGATGTGACTGTAAACCCTCTCTATTAAAAAAAAAAGACGTGTGGCTCTCGGAGACTGCCGCGGTAAAGCTATTGCATAGCATTTTTTATCAATTTATGCAATTATAAAAATAAAAAGTATCACCGCTGTGCCGGTCGGAGTGGGGGGGTGTTAGATTATTTTCGTTACGGAATTTCTGGATTCGGTCTCCACGCTCAAGGCCCGCGATAGAAGCTATGCAATAGCTTAATTTTATAATTTTATGTATTTTCTAATTTTGACTTTTGTAATTAAATTTTTCTGTTATTTTGGCAAATATGGTTACCATAGGCAACCATACTGTCAAAATCCTTATTTTCTTCTGAATTCTTTTAAATTTCGGAAATTTAAAACTATTCGATCGTGCCTCGCCCCGAGTGTGCGGGTGTGGGTGTTAGGATTATTTTCGTTACGGAATGTCTGGATTCGGTCTCCACGCTCAAGGTGCTCAAGGCCCGCGATAGAAGCTATGCAATAGCTTAAAAAAAACCTCATAAATAGAATAGACGAGTGCGTTTTCCAAAACTGGCCGTGAAAAACGTCTTGTCGTATTGCATCTCCTTGGACATGCTTTTAGCACATGAATAATTAGCACCTTTTAGTATCCGCAGCTGGCAAATTCCAAAAAAACGAAGCAATTCCCGCCTTTTTGTAAAACAAAAATAGTGTCATTAACCTAACTCAGAATCGGCTAAAGTTCTTTACACTGAAATTGTGAAAGTGCTGTTATATGTTTTGTAAGATTTATATTGTGTATATTATAATGTTTTAATACGTTAAGTAGTTATTAAGGGTATAATAGGACTGTCATAGTCGAAATACGACTCAAAATCCTTAAAAAAAAATTAAAAGAAAGTTTTTTTTATAATCAAGTGTCCTCACCCTGACCTAGCTAAACGATTGTATAGGGATACGTGGAAGAACTTTGCAGCAGTAGTATTTTATAATATAACGATGTTAACATGAAAACTAAAAGGTTTTGGATGTAGTCAAACGATCAGGCTTAAGATCAGTCAAACGACTAATAAAACGTATTTAAAATGGATAAATAATTTAATTACCAAAATTCAGTTAGCAAGCATTTGCGAACTTAACTGCTCGTGAGAGACCCGTCCAGTTACTCTACAGGTTTTTTTTTGTTGTGGTTGCGGAAAACGTAATTATCTCATACGATAAAAAATAAATCATGGTCATATTAAATTTTAAATAAAAGAATTGCTATGGTATACAAAATACTTTCCTAGTGGTTTATTAAAATTAAATGTACTTATTCGCTTGACAGTCATTATTTATTGAAATCATTGAAACCCCTCCAGAAGGGCTTAATGCGGGTTGCAGACCAAAAGCTAAGCTAAGTTAGTTTAGTTTAGCTCGCATAGCTGACGCAGTTTATCATACTAGTTTGCATAGTTTGCAGTCTGCACACAAGTATGAAAAACTGCGTCAGCTATGCGAGCTAAACAAAACTAACTCATATATCTTGCATAGTTTGCAGTCTGCACACGAGTATGAAAAACTACGTCAGCTTTGCGAGCTAAACTAAACTAACTTAGCTTAGCTCTTGGTCTGCAACCCGTATTAAGCTTGCTCCGGAGAGACTATGTGTGAAACGGTTCTAAATGTTACTAATCAATTAAATGGTTAGGTGTTACTATCTTATCTTACTAATATTATAGTGAATGTTTGAGTGGATGGCTGTTAATCAATCGCGCTAGGGCAGCTGAAAGGATCTGGATGAAATTTGGCACGGTGGTAGGGCACAGACTGGAATAGAATATAGGCTACCTTTAATCCCGGAAAATGTAAGTTTCCCGTGGGTGAGGCAGTTTTATATTTTTAAAATACCGCGTGTACGAAGTTTCGGGTAACAGCTGGTGAAGAATAAATTTAGAAATAGGTACATATATTGGCATTTCTATTTGATGTGTATTGATAATACAAATGTTTTTACAACGTTTAAAAACATTTCAGTGTAAGTAATGTTATTGTGTGTATACAAATAAAATTGTAATTTAATTGATGTGATATTAATGTCGTGCAAAGTATTCCAGTTAAAAGTAATATTGGATAAAAATGTTACATGAAGGTATCTAGATATTATTATTTTTATAGCAGTACATATAAATTTTATCTGTTATTGATGTTATTGCTAATCATGATACTGCTGTATCGGTTTTATGGTAACTAAAGGTGTATTTGCTGATTTGATTACATAACTTTAATTTATTAAACTCTGAAAGTATTTTTGTAAGGTATTTTATCGTCATTAGAATTAACTAAATAAAAATATTTTGACATTATGTGAAGCCGCGTGTTTTGTTTTTAAATGCTTAATAAATCTTATAAGTAGGTATATTTAATATACACCGTATAGGGGGCGTACCTACGTTGTTGCGAAACTGAAGAGCCGGTTTTTGTTTATTCACAAACTTTACTCGACAAAACTTATTGTTTGGAATTACAATTTTACGTAAACTTAGGGGCTGTCGTTAGCTGCGGCGGCGCAGGCTCGCACACGCACCCCGCTCAACGTCAATCTGTGTACTCGAGGAGGAGGCGGGGGAAGAGTCGTTCGCGGCAGGAGCAGCGAGACTCTGGTAGGGCTGGCGAGGGAGGCGAGGGGGCGACGTAAGGATCGACAGGCGCGCTATATCCTCCCCCCCCCCAAGTCACTAGTTCGACCCGGACGTGACTTGGCTGGACGACCACGACGACGTTGGTGCTCGATAGGTGATGACGAACCAACGTATGCTGTAAGAGCGCTAGCATGGTACTTCCCCCTTGGAACCCCATTAACATCGACAACCTCATAAGACGTTGGGCTAACTACCCTGGAAATACGATACGGCTCTTCCCGTCTAGGAGCAAACTTATTGGTGAAACCTTTCGCGGCGTTGCTCGTCAAGTGAGTCTCCACAAGAACCAAGTCTCCCTCCTTATAAGATACCGTCTCACGTCGGTTCCTATCTGCAGCGTTTTTACGAACTTTGAGGTAAGGCGTGATTTAAGGAATGTAGTTTTCTTGATCTTCTATTTTCCGCAGGTCGTTGGTGACATCAACTGGAGACCGAAACTGCCGAGCGAAGGTAAGGTAAGCTGCTGAGTGTCCTGTCCCTTGGTTTAGAGCACATAGTACCGCCGGCAACACTTCAGGCCAACGGCGGTGTTCAGGGTCAACCATAAACACATTATCCATTCCCGATAGTTTTTTGACTGAATGTAGAATTTCTACACTTAAGGAATAAGCTATCCAAAGTGACTATTCCAAGAGGACAGAGTCGCGGGTAAAAACCAGTAGATTTTATTATTTCCTAGTAAGTATTTTAAATGCAAAAAGTCAGACATGAACACTTCAACTGTGACAGTTATTTTTAAATTCGAGTTCTTTCTCACCGTGCTACCCTTAATTCATCAAACCTAAAAAACTGTTGATGTTTTCGTTTTAAGTTTTTTTCGGTATCCGTCAAGTTGGAATATACGAGTAATATAGCTACGCAAGGCTGTCTTTAAACTTTCTTCGGTTCCTTAAGCATTTAGAGTGTATCACTTTTTTTTTAAATTAACTTTGCTATTACAACGAATAAGTTTGCGTCATGGATGAGTCATCAGTTTTATTTGAATTGAATTTATTTAAATATTATATTTAACGAGATAAATTGAATATTTTTAAGAAATGTATGGGACGAAATTTAAAATGCTCTATAAGTTCCAAGTTTTGGCAGATCTCAGCTTGATATTTTATAGGGTTAATAAAGATTAACCCATAGGGGTGTTTATATATTGAGCCACATACATAGCATTGTCCCGGACTGCCCCGTTTTTCTGATTTATGAAACTAAACTTAGGTACTTTTTCAATTTGTCTTAGGGATTATTTTGACTACTTAACTCCAAATAGTTATAAAAAAACGAAACGACATGAATATTATCAAACAAGCCGACAGCTTATTTTGTGTACCTTAAATAATTGATATTGTTTAAAATTTTATTGAATCAAGTTTACGATCGTGATATGGCATTTTTGAATAATCTCGAGTGTATACTAACAGTGCTAACTATCTTTTTTTGCAATTCTCAAATATTTGCGGTTGATACAAATCATTTTGTGAATATTATCGACTTATTTGTGCTTTTAAAAGAGAATCTTCAAACCTTTTCGGATATTACAAAATTTTGTGAATATCTTAAACAGGAACTTAGCTTACAATTGAATGAAGAAAACAAAGTGATTTTTTCAAAATTTTGCCAGAAGTACCTATACTTCTAATATGAAACGTAGATGGATTGATGCTTATCATACTTACGCTAGTTTTATTAAAAATAATGGGAAGTGGTTAGAAAGTCCCATAGTATGGCCCAGTTTTTTCGCTACTGGTGGAAAACAAGGTAATGTTATTAACATGTTATTAACATGTCTTGAGCTCAAATCTCCAAATAGTTTCCTCGGAGTAAAGGAAATGGATGCTTCATGGATACTAGGAAGTAGATTTTCTATATTTTCAGATGGCGCAATGTTAATAACATTACCTTGTTCTCCCGCCAGCAGTGAAAAAACTGACTACATTCTAACCACTTTTCATTATTTTTAATAAAACTAGCGTAAGTATGATTAGCATCAATCCATAATTTTTTTTTATATTAGAAGTATACTTCAAGCAAAATTTTGAAAAAAAACACTTTTTTTTTCATTCAATTGTAAGCCAAGCTCCTGTTTAAGATAGTCACAAAATTTTTAACTATCCGAAAAGGTTTTATTCTCTTTTATAAGCACAAATAAGTCAATAATAATAGGGGTTAAAGTATGAAATTGCCGATTATTTTCCCACTTTTTATTTTGTTTATAGCTCTTAAGTATAGTCATATTATTGCGTAATTCTTTTTGTATTGTATCAAAAACTAAATAATGTAACTTTTGACTAAAAAAAAAGCAATACTAGTGCCTATTACTTCAAAGGAAGTCGTTGAAAAGACCCCTTACAATATGTCAGCTGACCTTCTTGCTTCAATTACGTATATTTGTATTATATACTTTGATTTTCAGAAATTTAAATACTATAATGCGTAGCTTTATAACCATCTAACTTTCACCTTTAATTGCATCGAAAACGGTTCAGGCGTTTTTAAAAAAAACAAAAAATAGTTAGTATGGAAAAATGACTTTTTTCGATTTCGTCCATACAGAACGGCAATTTCATACTATTCAACTCCTATTATTCACAAAATGCTTTGTATCGACCGCAAATATTTGAGAATTACAAAAAAACATAGTTAGGACTGTTAGTATACACTCGAGATTATTCAAAAATGCCATATCAGGATCCTATCCCAGAACTTGATTCAATAAAATATTAAACAATACCATCTAGAGTCTGTGCGGAAAGAGAACCGTCGTGGCGTAAAATGGTACTAACATTAATGTTTTTATATGGCAGCCCAATCCAGCTATCCATCAAATGACAATTTTTGTTACGGGTTGATTCAATATTGTTTATCGTGTTATTTTATTAAGCTATTGCATAGCTTCTATCGCGGGCCTAGAGCGTGGAGACCGAATCCAGAAATTCCGTAATCAAAATAACCTAACCGACCACTCCGACCGGCACAGCGGTGATAATTTTTAGTTTTATAATTGCATAAGTTGATAAAAAATGCTATGCAATAAACGTAGTGATTACTTGCTCAGTGATGCAATAGCTTTACCGCGGCAGTCTCCGAGTGCCACACGTCTTTTTTTTGTTTTCAATTTGAAATCGTGTCGAAAAGGGGTCAAACTTTACGCAGTTCTACCAGGGTAATAATATTTAATATTATACAGTTTTGCCAAAGAGAAAAAACGGTAAAACACACCATTGTTGATCTAAACAAAGTTACGGAACGTATGGCAGCTACGGCCGGTATGTAACAGTTTTATAGTTCTTTTTAGTTACCATCGGCCCAGGACATCTCAAAATATGTATAATTAAAAGGAATTAATTTAAACATAATAATATGATAATATTTACGTATTATAGTATATCAGTCAATGTTTTAATAGAAGGTAAAAACAGTGTTGACACTTTTAATGTGTTATTAACTTGAAATATTTTCTTTCCGGCTTAAGTAAAGATACGTTCTCTAAAATTAAAAAAAAGGTTCTACAAATAATGGAGTGTGGTGTACACCTGGAAAGAAACGTATAGGAAGACCAAAAACAGACGTTCTTGATAATTTTGATAAGTGCTCCAACCGTAACAAAGTTCGTGCATTTTATACTTTTATTAATTTTCTAACTAATGTATAATTTGCAATGAACTTTGTGATGAATAAAATTGTACTTGTTTCAGTATTTTTTCCCTAAAAGTTAACAAATTGATATATTAATAATTTACTTTAGCATTAGGCAGGAGTATTCCAGAAACCCTAGGAAGTTCGGTTATTTACCTTTCAATTATTACTTTTATTCTCAATACCTAACTTTGGTATAAAATGAACTTAAATCTATTTAGAAATATATTTAACTAACTTCTTCTCATGGTTTCTTTGACGTCGTGTCCTTCTCATATAAATGCGAAAGTTTGTGAGGTTGGATAGATATGTGTTACTTATTTACGCAAAAACTAGTCCAATAAAGTTTGTAAATATCAAATGTCACAGTCGCGCTATAATAAGGCAACAGTGTTGTCAACACAACAAAAGCATTATTTAAACACAGTTGTGCCCTCAAATCTTACAACGGTTATCTTTCCACACAGACTCTATTTAAGGTACACAAAATATGCTGTCAGCTTGCAGGCTGGTTACAAACTGTATATGTTAGACTAAAAAGACATCATTATATAAGGTCACCTTTTTCCAGGTGACATGACTTACACATAGACTCTGTTTATATAAAATAAAAATATCCCTATAATTTTTTCCAAACAAAATATGGCTAGTTATCATTTTACTTTTTTCTAACAAAAGAAATAATTATTTTAAAAAGCATCATGTCTAACTCTCAACGTAATCGGCTCCGTCTCACTCATTACAATGCCCCATTCTTCCCACACCTCATTCATAGGCATTCGGCGCTAGTGCCGCGGTGCGCGAAGCGTGGGGAGAGAAGTAAGAGTTCATTTACCTAGGTACCTGTCTCGAGCGAGCACTACGTAGTAAGTACTGCTTAATCCCTTAACCCCCAGGAGGCACTCTGGTGCCACGATAACAATTGATTTCAATGGGGGCGGGCTATCGCTAGTGAATTTGCCACTAGAGGCGCTAGTGTCGCGTGAGGTCCTATATCATTCACTTTGTACTGGTTTTAGCGGAATTTGTTGCATAAATTATAATTTCTTTAATTTACCTGCTGGAAAGTAATCTCCTTCGTAAAATATCGCAAATATGGATTATTTGGTGATTAATGTGAACGCTTTAAAAGCGGAATTAAGAAAAAGCGCAAAAATAGGCGGCCTCAAGGGCAACTATTTCAAAAGTTAGTTTGTTGATATCAAGATAGTTATTTATAAACAATATAACCTTAATTAGATTCAAGATATAACACTTTGTTTCGGCGCCAATCGCCTTTGACAGCAATACCTCCGGACCTCAGTCTACAGTGGCGCCAACTGGTGAGCAAAGAAACGGTAGTCCCCATTGTGTCTGAAATACTCGTAACTCACTTCCTTAAAAAAATATGAAGCCGGGTCTAACCCCCGTATTTATAAAGAAGTAATTACTTATTGCTTAAGAAAGTCCTAACTTAAAGTGTTCATACCTAGTGCTTAAGTGAAAAAGATTGGTCACCATTAATAGTCATATTATTTGGCTGAAAATGCTAACTTTTGGTAGTTATAACTTCTAGTAATTTCTTGATTAAGGCATACAAATTGACTCTCAAGTAATTACTTGTAGTCAAGTAATTACTTTTACTTGTTTATAAATACGGGGGTAAGACACCTCAATCAATTAGTTATTCCAAAAAAAGCGAATTATAGCGCGATTCAAAAGCGGACAGCGCCATCTATTGATCGTGACTAAACACCTGGTGAGTAAGGACCAGTTTTATAATCATCTAGTAAGTTCTGGGCAGTGCTAATAAATTATGCCAGACACATAATACGAAATGACGTAAAATGATAGTGTCTAAGTAAGCACTACCAAACGAGTAATTAAAATATAGTATGTAATTTAATATTATGAAGTATTCTGGCAGATTACACTTAAACGAACTTACTTGTAGATTATGATGAGTATGGTTAGGCACACTTGTATTGTGATCCAATAAAACACAGTTTCGTTTAAGTTTAATTTATTAGGTAAATAAACAACACATCATTAACACTCTTTAGCAATTATTTGTAATTGTCCATACGCTTTGACGAAATAAGACTTTCCATTTCAGAAGCACTTTTTCAATCTTTGGACTGACAAGCCAATACAAATCGTAAAATCATTATGTAAGTAAAGGTATGGAAAAGGATGCTATTATTTTTGGATTAACCTGACGTGTTTAAAAGTATAATTCATTGATATTTACAAGTCATATTTACATTGATAATCACAAGTCATATTTACATTGATAATCACAAGTCATATTTACATTTTTACACCACTTAGATTAAATGTTGGACGTGACGGCATTCTACTTGTAAATACGTCCTAGCACGGTCCAGGCAATGCCTCCGAACTGAAACGAGCACATCTTCTTCACTTGACTTAGCATCGAACGCGTTTACAATTCGAGCACGTAACTATTCCACGGTGCAAATTAAGTCCTTCGCTTTACCCCACACGTGGAAGTCTAGCAGCGTCAGGTCAGGTGAACGCGGTGGCCAGCGGATAATGCAGCCGCGTCCGATCCAGGGGCCTTGGAACGCCTCGTCCAAGTACGCTCGTTCCCGTAGGCTGACGCGCGCCGTCGTGCTGGTAGATACGGGTGGAGGCCTTCGTTACGGAGCCGCCACACATAATATTGGCTTACGCCAAATACACGGGCTGCGTCTGCGGTGCTCACCACTGGGTGACGTTCAATAAAATCCAGCACGTCTTCCTCCAAGCGGACTGGGCGTCGTTGGCGACCCACATCCAGGCGCGGCTGGAAGCTTCCAGACTTCAAGTAGCGCTGCACAGCTCCAAGTACGGTGTGTACGTGCACAGTACCCCCGTACTGCGCGGCGTAAAGCTGTTGCGTCCGCACCATGTTTTGCCCCGCTTTGAGGTACTCCTGGCCGGAAAGCCCATACGGCATTATTACGATAACAATTACGCGTCGCGTGCGCACATACAATTTTTTTGGCGGACTGATTTGATTGATGTCTGTGTCGTCACTCGCGCCGAGACGTTTGCCGACGCGGAAGGCGGGGGGCGCGGGCGGGAGTGAGTAGTAGCGGCACGTGTATCGATCGAACAAGGTCAGGGTCGTACATTATAACAAAGGGGATGTTTTATTTTACTCTTCAATTGAAAAGTGTTCATGTGATTTATTCGGGAACTAGCGAATAAAAATATTTTTTTCTTTTGTAAAACCTTATTCTTTTTTTATGCTGAACCGGTCGTTAAAAGGAAATCACATAAAAAAATTTGACCTTATATAGTCAGACAATAATAGTGTATAATTTATTTTAAAGTATGATGACACGTACTATACAGATAACACGTTACAGCTAGATAACACGTTATCTAGATGTACGAAACAATGCGGTTTAAACGACATCACTGATAACTTGGAGGTAAGTAGTCAAAATAATCCCTTAGACAAATTGAAAAAGTACCTAAGTTTAGCTTCATAAATCGGAAAAACGGGGCAGTCCGGGACAATGCTATGTATGTGGCGCTCTATATAAACACCCATAAATTAACCCTACAAAATATCAAGCTGAGATCTGTCAAGACTAGGAACTTATAGAGCATGTTAGATTTCGTCTCATACATTTTTTGTAAATATTCAATTTATCTCGTTCAATATAATATTTACAAAAAAATTGCCCTAATAGAATCTAATCGCCGTAATTAGAGCTATCGATTCGCGAAAAGAAAATAGTTATATGTATGTAACAAAAAAGTCCTATGTCCGCAAATCCGAAATCCGTCCCACTGTGCGACGCAGGAAAAATTGCTGATCAAGCTCAATGGCGTGTTCTAGGAAGGGCACGTCGCGTCATGTCCTAGGATAAACTTTGAATAATGATGATGTAAACACCACTAGAACCTACCACAAATTTTATAATCATTAATTTTCGTTTGTAAAATGTTGCAATTTTTTAAAGAAATATTTGTTGCTCGGTTTAAGCAGGTCACGTTTAGTGTACTATTCTATTGTCTCACCGCTAATACCAACCGAATACTGTATCGGACGGCTCAATTACCACAAGCGTTAACTGTGTGTGTTTAGCATTAATTTCAAAATGATTGGAACTTAATTTAATACCCACCGATATAAATAAGCTCTGGATGAAATTAATATACGAACCAAGTAAAATCGAATTTTGCTATTACGTAATAAGTATTAGTTAGTAATAGGTACTAATAAAATATGAAAGTTCTTCTTCAGGCGTTAAAATGACGTGCCCTTATTACATTATTTGGAGTTTGGAGGTGTTATTTATGTAGCTAAATGCGTCAATATAGCATGCTAGGCAATTAAAATATTCTAGACGTCTTTCATTAATGCTCTTTTTTATTTTGAGCTTTGTCAATAATGACGAACTTGTTAGGAAAACAAGACGTAAGTATCAACAATAAGTCATACATTTTTATTTGGTCATCTTTTAGGTAATTAGATATATCTTCAACGTAGTTATTTTTTCTCATTGTAACACTGTATAGGCATATGTACATTCAGAGCCTATTGCTGGCTAAAACTCGTTTCTGTTAATGGTTAAACTGATATCGAAGTTGTCATCCGCATTGAAATTCGATTAAGCAAGTTCTACTTACCAAGAGTAGGTACTTACCTAGCAATGGCAAAAGACTAATCAAACAAAAATACATGAAACTATAAATTAGGATACCTAACCTACTTTGTCTTTTTTGTGGGATAAAACATTTTAAATGTAAGATCAAATTGATGAATTGTACGTTATTTGAAGATTATGCTAGGCGTATTTCACGAGTTGATTTTGATTTTATAAGTTAAAAAAATTAAAGATCTTTTTTTAATGCGCTCAAGCTTATTGATTACACTCACCGTATGGTAAGTAATCACTGCTGAAATACGTAGTAATATCGTCTTAGTAGTGTGTAGTTGGCGGAATAGTGGAGAAAAGACGCTGATGCCCCGTTTCTTTCGGCAGTCGCCTGTCCCCATTATGTACCTAACACGCGATACCATTACCATTACCTGAGTAAGAATGTCGATTTTTGATACAGTTTAACTTATGTATTAGCAAAAGTGTAGAGTTCCTTATTTTTTAATTGTTTTTCATTCCCTATACCAATTTATTTTTTATGAATTTCAATTTTAGAACTCTTTGGTAACCTAATGTAGTATATTGCATATTTGCATTCATTTGTCATTTGTTTTTGTGAATTGGCGGCAAATCTAAAACTCTTGTTACACGTGAAAATAAACCTAACGCGAGAAATTTTTCGGTCAATGATTTATTAAGACTCGTTGTGCTAACAAAGCTATGATAGGCTGCAATTAGCATTTCTTAATGAAGCCCCATTTTCTGCCCCTATTTACAATTGGTTTAACGAGTTTAAGCGTGGACGTAGCAATCTCAATGATGATCCGCGGGAGGGACGTCCTTTAACAGCGACTACTGAAGATAACATCAGTGCTGTGCGAAGCATGATAGAGGAAGATAAGAGAGTGACCTATTAGCAGATACGGGCAAGCCAAGGCATTGGTATGAGTCAAGTTTAAAAAATATTACACGAACATTTAGGCGTCAGGAAGCTTTGTACCAGATGGATTCCCCATACTTTAACCGACGACCAGAAACACCTTCGCATGGACTAGAGTCGCAAAATGTTATATATTGCTACAAACCCGAAACCAAAAGACAATCAGCTCAGTGGGTGTTTCCTTTCGAGGATCGGCTAACTAAGGTAAAGAAAGGAAGAAGTCAAGGAAAAAAGATGATTGCCTCATTGTTTGGTCGGACTCGGAAAGGTCATTTAGCGACAGTTGTGCTAGAAGATGGAAGGACAGTTACTGCAGACTGGTATGTCAATCACTGTTTGCCTGTTGTCTTGGAAAAAATTCGACAGCAGTGCCCTCGAAGCAGAATCCTCCTTCACCACGACAATGCTTCAGCGCACTCCGCAAAACGGACTGTTGAATATTTGACTATGGTAGGTGTCGAGATAATGAGTCATCCGCCATACAGTCCTAACCTGGCGCCCTACGACTTTCATTTATTCCCAAGAACTAAAGATAGCTGTGAAAGCGTACGAAAATGCCATAGAAGAGCCTCTAAGGAAGAATGGGCCCACTGCTTTTCTCAGTGGTTCCATCGAATGCGACGATGTGTAGAGAGGAACGGAAATTACTTCGAAAAACAATAAAAGTATTGGCAACTTTCTACATTAAGGCGACTAGTAGAGCTAAACGCGAGTTTTATAATGTACATAAATCTATGTCAGACTCCAAAAAACCAAGCCAAAAAAATATATGTTAGTCTTCAGGATATACTTTAGTATAATACTGTTCTCAAAACACGATACAACTAATTTGACTCGATAGAAAAAAATCACGAACATGCCTCTAAAAAAAATTTATAACTCACTTAAGTCCTAGTAAAATACACGTAATCATTATAATCTTTTGATATATTGTATAATAAACGACAAGCTCTTATAATACAGTTCCAGTTTTTTAATTGAATGTATGCATTTTCCGAAAATCGCTAATTCTCATTTTCTGGGATGAAAGTTGATGGAACGCATGCATGTGTGCGTGAGCGACCGTGTACCGATTAGTGCAGGCTGATGCCTGATGCTAGGTGGACGTGTCGCGCTTTTCGGCTTACATTTTTCTAAAGAAGCATATAACCTGTTTATTCGACTTGCTCGATAACAATCACTCTGGTGTTATGGCGAACAAGTCTAGCATACATCCTACAAATCGCATGTTCGTATCTCTCCTAAGAAAACTTCTTTTTTTATTTTAAACAAAAATATTTTTTTTTCTTTTCACAAGCAGAGACGAAAATGTTGAAAGTTTTTTTAATGCGTTAGTTCAAAATTTGAATGAATTTTATTGTATTTAAAACTTTACCTTATAAATTTGCCTAATTTCGTTTAATTTTCCAGAAAAAGACGTCGTCTTATTATTGACAGCGAGTAAAAGTTTTATGTAATGATGATTTTGTATATAAAAGTGAATTCAGATTTTTTTTTTGCTTTGACATATAGTATGTATACCTACCTAAAACTATACTAATATACAACTTGTAATAGCAAAAAAGTAAAAACATGTTTTTGAAACAAAAATAAACATTTGAATAATAGAAAGTGGAATAGGTGTAACTGCTGTGATGCTGTGAGCGAATCATTGAGCTATATTCTGCCGTGCTAGCGATATCGGCAGTAAGTATGATTTGCACAATTTGGAGTAAATGACGTCTAAAATTTTTGTGCATTTTTATGTAGTTACAAAAGGTGTTAGGGTTATGTAGTTAGTTAGTTCACATCATAAAAATAATTTTATTGTATTTAAAACTATAACTTATAAATTTGCCTAATTTCGTTTAATTATCCAGAAAAAGACTTCCATCTTATTATTATTGATAGCTAGTAAAAGTTTCATGTCATGATGATTTGTCTATAAAGTGAATTCAGTTTTTTTTTATTTTTGTTTTAATTTTTATTTTATACTTTTTCAAATATCGTTTTGTAAAATTATAAAAAAAATACGGTAAGCTACAAATATGCGTCTTCTTGACTCTTGACCTTAGTTGGAGCATTATCTAAGTATTGACTCTAGATAGACCGCGAAACATATTAGGTCCTTACCTACTTATGAAATTGTAGTTTGGTATGGAAGGAACTTACGTAAAACTTGTAATAAAAAAAAATGGGAGGAACTTAGTCAAATATTTTTTAATAAAATATACCTATTTATTTAATCAAAGTATGTACCATTGTTATCTATGCACTTTTGCCATCTCATGGGTAGTTCATTAATCACTTAACTAAAAAAAACATTCGGACGGCAATCAATAAAAAAAATATTTGAAGACGGTTTGTACTGCCTCATCGGAGTTGAAATTTTTCCCTTGCAAGAAATTATCCAAATTTCGAAAAAAATGGTACTCAGTTATTGAAGTAAGGTGTGGGGAGTCTGGTGGATGTCTTAAAACTATAGTAATAAACAAATTGTACATAACAAAAAAGTTAAAAAAATATTTTTAAAACAAAAATAAACATTTCAATAATAGAAAGTGGAATAGGTGTAACTGACCTGTGATTCTCTGAATCATTGAGCTATATTCCGCCGTGCTAGCGATATCGGCAGTAAGTATGATTTGCACAGTTTGGAGTAAATGGCGCCTAAAGTTTTAGCGCATTTTTATGTTTTCCTGACTCGTGTTTTTTAAGCTTTCCTAATTGTGATTGTTGAAACGTATTTATAACACAAATAAAGCATTTGCATGTTCTTTACTTAATTAGCTTTTTATTCATAAGAACGATTTAAAATGAGAAAATACCTTTTATATCTAGCCTGAAACGAACAACCTTACTATAAATTGCTTAGTTTATCAGGAATAAGTACTGAGTTACTGTTGTTGTGATAAGCAACGCATACTAATATTAGGTTTAAGCTTAGGAATAGAAACTAAAACTGTAGTAACAAAACGTATTTACTTATTAATATTTACTCATTTATTAAACAAGTTTTACATAATTGATTTGTGTGGATGGACCAAGCAAGTCGATGATATCGTATCTATGTTGTTAGTTTCATTAAAATTTAAAATATATACGAGTATAAGTTGGTTACTAAAAAGTTTTTACTTACAAATGATATTAACATTGGCAGTAGCTGTACTTTATACTATCGAATAAAAATAATAGCCTTTTAATCGTACAAACAATACAAATCAAAATTTGAGATCAAAATAAAACGTAACATAATTACTTATAATAAAAAATCTTCCTTTTGTACTATGATATACTCTTTAACTCCGTAGTATTGCAAAGCTCAGGTGCGTTTATTATAGCATTAACCTTTTCTGAACTTGTTTTTAAACCGTCTTTACTGATTAAGTAGCCGAGGTAGGTAATACTATCTTTTTAAGAATTCACATTATTCTTCTAATACATGTAAATGAAATTAGCACAGGTAGGCAGAGGCCACATCTTTCCACTTGCTACGATCCTTACAGACTACTTTCGCTTCATCCACATTCATTAATATTTTCATACACGCTCGCCGGTTTAGGGTACTCTTGACCTGACCTTTCTTTAGAACTTCCCTCCAACATTTCCATTCATACTCGCCATATATATCTTTTTAGTCAACCTGCTTTCATTCATCCTCTCAACATGTCCAAACCATTTAAGCATTCCTTTTTCAATACTGGTCACTACATCCTCTTTTACACTACATCGATCCCTTATCACACTATTTTTAATTCTGTCACTCAGATTGACTCCAACCATACTTCTTAACGCTCTCATTTCTACTGCATTTATTCTGCTTTCATGTTTTCTCTGCCACACCCAACTTTCACTCCCATACATCAGTGTTGGAACCAACACCCCTCCATGCACAGCCAGGCGGGCCTTTTCGGACACCTTCTGACTGCTCATAAAAGCGTGCAAGGCTCCATTCACCATGTTGCCGGCATTTACTTTCCTTTCAATATCACTATTACACCTTCCATTCGCTGTAAACATTGATCCCAAATAAACAAATTCCTTCACTTGCTCCACTTTTTCATCTCCTATCAAAATATTACAGTCTGTCATGCTATCCTCCTTTTCAAAAACCATTGCTTTTGTCTTACTTACATTCACTTTCATTCCTTTCTTGATCAAATCTTCATGCACAATATTGACCATCTCCTGCAACTCCAAATATGCAGATACTGCATTTATCTAAAGTAATAATAATATCCTAGCCATATGTCTTTGCTTGTAAGGCCGGCGTAACTATACTAACTATTGTTAGGTTATGGAAAATATTTCGCATTTTTGACTTACTGCCCTTATCTTTAACAACATTTGTCAGTTCCCATTAAGATATCAAAATGGCTGTCAGCTCATCTGATAGAGTTTTTTATGCTTATTCTCGATCACTATAAAACTCATTTTTACCAAAATTGGAGTTACTGCCGTTATTGCTAGCACAGCAGTATTAATAATAGAGGTGCCATTGCGTAATTTTATTTGTACTTTTTTAAACACTTGTTTTCATACATGAACCATAAAAGTAACATAATAAATAATGCACGTCTACGTTATTTACCCATATTATCCAAATCATACCTAGGCTTGACCGATTTTGATGAAAGTTTTATCCCAGCACCGTATTAGATAAATATTAACAAATATCAACACTAAAAAAAAATTTTTATTTTAAAAAGATTACTTCGGTTATAATAATAACTTCTTTTTTTAGTTTATGAATTAATTATGATGAATTATCTAATTTGTTGTGTCTATTATCAAGAAAACATCGTGTCAATAATTTCAAAATGGTTAAATATTTTTATTTAAATAATAATTAAAAATTTTATATATAAATAATTTAAATATTGTCGAAGCCGTTTTTTTTATTTTTAGTAACATTGTTAATGTTCAAAACAATAACATTAAAACAAACAAGTATTCTGCTTTTAAATAAGTTAAGATACTTTGTCTATTTTTTATTGCTCTTTCCCTCTTTTTATTATTCCTTGTTGGTTGTCATAATAAAATAAAATAAAATAAAATAAATATTGCATTTAGAGACATCGAAAAAAAGATAGTTATGCCATCTATTAGAAAATCATGGCGTCATTTCGGGATGTGCTTTAAAATATAGCAGCCAAGAATATTGCCGTAGGCGGCGTTGACGACGTTTGTTTAAATGTGTGCTTACGATTCTCAAGGCCACTTAGGTCTACTAGTCCTCTTAAGCCGTTTTTCATTTTCTAAACATTTTCAGTGTCATTATCGCAGTGTCTCGGTGGCTTAAGAGGACTAGTAGACCTAAGTGGCCTTGAGAATCGTAAGCACACATTTAAACAAACGTCGTCAACGCCGCCTACGGCAATATTCTTGGCTGCTATATTTTAAAGCACATCCCGAAATGACGCCATGATTTTCTAATAGATGGCATAACTATCTTTTTTTCGATGTCTCTAAATGCAATATTTATTTTATTTTATTTTATTTTATTATGACAACCAACAAGGAATAATAAAAAGAGGGAAAGAGCAATAAAAAATAGACAAAGTATCTTAACTTATTTAAAAGCAGAATACTTGTTTGTTTTAATGTTATTGTTTTGAACATTAACAATGTTACTAAAAATAAAAAAAACGGCTTCGACAATATTTAAATTATTTATATATAAAATTTTTAATTATTATTTAAATAAAAATATTTAACCATTTTGAAATTATTGACACGATGTTTTCTTGATAATAGACACAACAAATTAGATAATTCATCATAATTAATTCATAAACTAAAAAAAGAAGTTATTATTATAACCGAAGTAATCTTTTTAAAATAAAAATTTTTTTTTAGTGTTGATATTTGTTAATATTTATCTAATACGGTGCTGGGATAAAACTTTCATCAAAATCGGTCAAGCCTAGGTATGATTTGGATAATATGGGTAAATAACGTAGACGTGCATTATTTATTATGTTACTTTTATGGTTCATGTATGAAAACAAGTGTTTAAAAAAGTACAAATAAAATTACGCAATGGCACCTCTATTATTAATACTGCTGTGCTAGCAATAACGGCAGTAACTCCAATTTTGGTAAAAATGAGTTTTATAGTGATCGAGAATAAGCATAAAAAACTCTATCAGATGAGCTGACAGCCATTTTGATATCTTAATGGGAACTGACAAATGTTGTTAAAGATAAGGGCAGTAAGTCAAAAATGCGAAATATTTTCCATAACCTAACAATAGTTAGTATAGTTACGCCGGCCTTACAAGCAAAGACATATGGCTAGGATATTATTATTACTTTAGATAAATGCAGTATCTGCATATTTGGAGTTGCAGGAGATGGTCAATATTGTGCATGAAGATTTGATCAAGAAAGGAATGAAAGTGAATGTAAGTAAGACAAAAGCAATGGTTTTTGAAAAGGAGGATAGCATGACAGACTGTAATATTTTGATAGGAGATGAAAAAGTGGAGCAAGTGAAGGAATTTGTTTATTTGGGATCAATGTTTACAGCGAATGGAAGGTGTAATAGTGATATTGAAAGGAAAGTAAATGCCGGCAACATGGTGAATGGAGCCTTGCACGCTTTTATGAGCAGTCAGAAGGTGTCCGAAAAGGCCCGCCTGGCTGTGCATGGAGGGGTGTTGGTTCCAACACTGATGTATGGGAGTGAAAGTTGGGTGTGGCAGAGAAAACATGAAAGCAGAATAAATGCAGTAGAAATGAGAGCGTTAAGAAGTATGGTTGGAGTCAATCTGAGTGACAGAATTAAAAATAGTGTGATAAGGGATCGATGTAGTGTAAAAGAGGATGTAGTGACCAGTATTGAAAAAGGAATGCTTAAATGGTTTGGACATGTTGAGAGGATGAATGAAAGCAGGTTGACTAAAAAGATATATATGGCGAGTATGAATGGAAATGTTGGAGGGAAGTTCTAAAGAAAGGTCAGGTCAAGAGTACCCTAAACCGGCGAGCGTGTATGAAAATATTAATGAATGTGGATGAAGCGAAAGTAGTCTGTAAGGATCGTAGCAAGTGGAAAGATGTGGCCTCTGCCTACCTGTGCTAATTTCATTTACATGTATTAGAAGAATAATGTGAATTCTTAAAAAGATAGTATTACCTACCTCGGCTACTTAATCAGTAAAGACGGTTTAAAAACAAGTTCAGAAAAGGTTAATGCTATAATAAACGCACCTGAGCTTTGCAATACTACGGAGTTAAAGAGTATATCATAGTACAAAAGGAAGATTTTTTATTATAAGTAATTATGTTACGTTTTATTTTGATCTCAAATTTTGATTTGTATTGTTTGTACGATTAAAAGGCTATTATTTTTATTCGATAGTATAAAGTACAGCTACTGCCAATGTTAATATCATTTGTAAGTAAAAACTTTTTAGTAACCAACTTATACTCGTATATATTTTAAATTTTAATGAAACTAACAACATAGATACGATATCATCGACTTGCTTGGTCCATCCACACAAATCAATTATGTAAAACTTGTTTAATAAATGAGTAAATATTAATAAGTAAATACGTTTTGTTACTACAGTTTTAGTTTCTATTCCTAAGCTTAAACCTAATATTAGTATGCGTTGCTTATCACAACAACAGTAACTCAGTACTTATTCCTGATAAACTAAGCAATTTATAGTAAGGTTGTTCGTTTCAGGCTAGATATAAAAGGTATTTTCTCATTTTAAATCGTTCTTATGAATAAAAAGCTAATTAAGTAAAGAACATGCAAATGCTTTATTTGTGTTATAAATACGTTTCAACAATCACAATTAGGAAAGCTTAAAAAACACGAGTCAGGAAAACATAAAAATGCGCTAAAACTTTAGGCGCCATTTACTCCAAACTGTGCAAATCATACTTACTGCCGATATCGCTAGCACGGCGGAATATAGCTCAATGATTCAGAGAATCACAGGTCAGTTACACCTATTCCACTTTCTATTATTGAAATGTTTATTTTTGTTTTAAAAATATTTTTTTAACTTTTTTGTTATGTACAATTTGTTTATTACTATAGTTTTAAGACATCCACCAGACTCCCCACACCTTACTTCAATAACTGAGTACCATTTTTTTCGAAATTTGGATAATTTCTTGCAAGGGAAAAATTTCAACTCCGATGAGGCAGTACAAACCGTCTTCAAATATTTTTTTTATTGATTGCCGTCCGAATGTTTTTTTTAGTTAAGTGATTAATGAACTACCCATGAGATGGCAAAAGTGCATAGATAACAATGGTACATACTTTGATTAAATAAATAGGTATATTTTATTAAAAAATATTTGACTAAGTTCCTCCCATTTTTTTTTATTACAAGTTTTACGTAAGTTCCTTCCATACCAAACTACAATTTCATAAGTAGGTAAGGACCTAATATGTTTCGCGGTCTATCTAGAGTCAATACTTAGATAATGCTCCAACTAAGGTCAAGAGTCAAGAAGACGCATATTTGTAGCTTACCGTATTTTTTTTATAATTTTACAAAACGATATTTGAAAAAGTATAAAATAAAAATTAAAACAAAAATAAAAAAAAACTGAATTCACTTTATAGACAAATCATCATGACATGAAACTTTTACTAGCTATCAATAATAATAAGATGGAAGTCTTTTTCTGGATAATTAAACGAAATTAGGCAAATTTATAAGTTATAGTTTTAAATACAATAAAATTATTTTTATGATGTGAACTAACTAACTACATAACCCTAACACCTTTTGTAACTACATAAAAATGCACAAAAATTTTAGACGTCATTTACTCCAAATTGTGCAAATCATACTTACTGCCGATATCGCTAGCACGGCAGAATATAGCTCAATGATTCGCTCACAGCATCACAGCAGTTACACCTATTCCACTTTCTATTATTCAAATGTTTATTTTTGTTTCAAAAACATGTTTTTACTTTTTTGCTATTACAAGTTGTATATTAGTATAGTTTTAGGTAGGTATACATACTATATGTCAAAGCAAAAAAAAAATCTGAATTCACTTTTATATACAAAATCATCATTACATAAAACTTTTACTCGCTGTCAATAATAAGACGACGTCTTTTTCTGGAAAATTAAACGAAATTAGGCAAATTTATAAGGTAAAGTTTTAAATACAATAAAATTCATTCAAATTTTGAACTAACGCATTAAAAAAACTTTCAACATTTTCGTCTCTGCTTGTGAAAAGAAAAAAAAATATTTTTGTTTAAAATAAAAAAAGAAGTTTTCTTAGGAGAGATACGAACATGCGATTTGTAGGATGTATGCTAGACTTGTTCGCCATAACACCAGAGTGATTGTTATCGAGCAAGTCGAATAAACAGGTTATATGCTTCTTTAGAAAAATGTAAGCCGAAAAGCGCGACACGTCCACCTAGCATCAGGCATCAGCCTGCACTAATCGGTACACGGTCGCTCACGCACACATGCATGCGTTCCATCAACTTTCATCCCAGAAAATGAGAATTAGCGATTTTCGGAAAATGCATACATTCAATTAAAAAACTGGAACTGTATTATAAGAGCTTGTCGTTTATTATACAATATATCAAAAGATTATAATGATTACGTGTATTTTACTAGGACTTAAGTGAGTTATAAATTTTTTTTAGAGGCATGTTCGTGATTTTTTTCTATCGAGTCAAATTAGTTGTATCGTGTTTTGAGAACAGTATTATACTAAAGTATATCCTGAAGACTAACATATATTTTTTTGGCTTGGTTTTTTGGAGTCTGACATAGATTTATGTACATTATAAAACTCGCGTTTAGCTCTACTAGTCGCCTTAATAGTATAGCGCCCGCCCGGCATGCGAGGAGATGCAGGTTCGAGTCCCGCCTGAGACAAAATTTTTCAAGTTTATATACTGATATAATAATTGCAATTTAATTGCTAAAATATTTAATAAAGTATATAAATAGCTGTTTCATCTTAACTGACTGTCAAACATCTGCAAAGATGTTTCTTTCGGGTCTTAAGGATGCAAACTCCTAACATTTGTCTCAGTCATGAAGCAACGCTGGCTTACAGCGTTAAGAATATGCTTGAAAAATTCGCGCTGAGTCGCAGTGTCTCGGTGGATTAATGGTATAGCGCCCGCCCGGCATGCGAGAAGATGCGGGTTCGAGTCCCGCCTGAAACAAAATTTTTCAAGTTTATATACTGATATTATAATTGCAATTTAATTGCTTAAATTTCAAATAAAGTTATATTGTGTTGACATGTAGTAAATGTACTTACAACTTATGAAAAGCCAATTTGGGCACGTCGTTATTGAGATGGTGTGCGTGCCCTTCGAGAGGCCACTGTGGAAAACGAAGGTTTCGTATACATAAAGATTTAGCAGAACCTCTAAAACAATTGTAGCCAGAATGATAAATTTGTAGCTGTTGTAAGTTGTACGCTACAACTAGCCGAATGTGGTCCCTCAGATGAACTGTGTCAAATACCAAATTACTGAATCTGACCAAATAAGGTGATTTTTATGAGTGGCAATATTTAGAAGGTAAATTGTAGGTCTACATACGAAAATAACAGCTCTGCCTAGTTACTGCAAATAAAAAAAATCCTATCAGATCTGAATCGGCCCTCAGTTCTCAAGTGCTCAAATTTACTTTAATGCTACAAATTTAAACATAAAAGTACGTTTCTTTAGTAAGGTTTTAATTTTAGCAGAAGTAGCCACAATGCTACCCTGAAAGTACAGGGATATCTATATCTACTAGTACAGAATAACAGGTCTTGTAAAGTGAGCCCTCGGGCCACACGCTAAAAACCAATTCCACGAGAAATATCTCGCCCAACTCATTGTTTGATAAAAAGAGTTTACAGCATTTTTTGTACAAAATTTGCAGTTTAATATTGTATTCAAATATTATTGCTATATAAAGTATTTAAAGAAATATTTTGCTTCTTAAATTCTCCGTAATGATTTTGTGTATGTTAACCACATTATAATTTTTTTTAGGAAACTTAAAAGTAAATGCTTTACGATTGCTTAAGAGGTATTTAAAAAAATGGATTAAAAATTGTTAATAATTAAACAATGATTAGGAACTTTTATGACACTTGAATGGACGTACCTATTTGTATGTTTTCTAATCAACGTCAGACAGGCGTTTGTTGTATTACTTTTGAAAGTGATAAATACAAAAAAAATACAACATAGTTAGGTAATAAAGGATTTCTACATTTAATTATTCATATTAGAATAAATAATAAATATGTTGTTTAAGTTGTTCTTTAATTATAAAATAATAAATATTATGTGGGTAGTACGATTTGTTCAGTCTTTGTTTCTGACAAATATAAATTACACGCTCTATAGTCCATAAAATATAGCTTGATTAGAATGACACCTGTCAAACTGAGGTGACTAGTGATGGGACTGACTCGACTGATCAAACGAAAAAAAAACATAACGAATAAAATAAAACGAAAATCAAATAAATTAAGATTTAACAGTAAGTCAGTATTGTGATCATTATCAGAATAATTGAAACAATCATGAAAATCAATTAGATTATTTTTATCGCATATAGAATCTAATAAATTTGAATTTATCTCTTATTTTTTCGTACTTAAATCAGACAGAAAAACAAATAATAAGCAATATTCCACGAACAATTAAAGTAAAAACAAGATACTATAAGATAATTGGTGCAGTTGAGTTTATCCCTGGAGCTACTCCTAATTGCCTTGGTCATTATAGATCTCACGTATTCATAAATGAACGTGTAGTTACGTATGACGATTTAAGATTGAAGTTTGTTGACAGTAAACTCAATCAATACATTTTTATACATACATTAAGTTATGCCTCCATTGACATAAAAATACATAAAAAAATAAATTAAATAAAATTGACATTTAAAATTAAAGTAAAGTTCTTAGCACTTGGCAAACTTATAATATCGGTAATTTTATCGCTTTCAAAAATAATTAACGAATTATAGAATTGTTCAGATGTAGCAGACTTGATCATGCATTGATTAAATACGAATCAATAAAATGTGGACTCATTAATTTTTCCATCACTTTCCGTTAATATTCTGATGCATGGTTACCCTAATGCGTATATTTTGTTTACATATAAATGAATCAGTTTTATTTCAAGAAAGGAAATATTTACACACCATACAGATACATACGTTTGTACTACGAAATGACTACATTTTTATATTATTAAGTGTAAATTAATACCTTGTCTCTAAACATGATAACTTTTTTCTGAAACGTGTGGCCTGAGGGCTCACTTTACTAGAGCTTTTTTTCCGTACTAGTAGAATATATAAACCCTGTACTCTCAGGGTAGCATTGTGGCTACTTCTGCTAAAATTAAAACCTTACCAAAGAAACGTACTTTTATGTTTAAATTTGTAGCATTAAACTAAATTTGAGCACTTGAGAACTGAGGGCCGATTCAGATCTGATAGGATTTTTTTTATTTGCAGTAACTAGGCAGAGCTGTTATTTTCGTATGTAGACCTACAATTTACCTTCTAAATATTGCCACTCATAAAAATCACCTTATTTGGTCAGATTCAGTAATTTGGTATTTGACACAGTTCATCTGAGGGACCACATTCGGCTAGTTGTAGCGTACAACTTACAACAGCTACAAATTTATCATTCTGGCTACAATTGTTTTAGAGGTTCTGCTAAATCTTTATGTATACGAAACCTTCGTTTTCCACAGTGGCCTCTCGAAGGGCACGCACATATTGAGATGCTGCCTGTTTTATAATAACACTAGCTCATACCCGCGGCTTCGCGCGCGTGGAATTTGATCTGTTACAAAGTTTTCGTCATGACTAAACCCCATTTCCTCCACTTTTTTCCTCCACTTTCTTTGCCTACAGTGCCGGGAGTGCCCATCACGGGCAAGTTGGTGTTGGGTACTTAGTGGGAGCCGGTACGTCGTTGTCGGCATACCAGGGTCCGTTACGCTGATACAATAGTTGGATGAAAGGGGCTAAATTATGCTATTGTTTGAAGGGATCCGGTGTTGGTTCTTTCAGCGTACCGTGGTCCAAGCGAGCTCGCACAACATCTGTTTGCATTTACATGAAATTTGAAGTATAATATAATTTGAAGATTTAAAACTGTCAATGCTGTAGTACAACAAAACCATTCAAAGCAGCTTGCAAGGCTTTATTCGAATATGATCAACACTGCCTAGAGCCCTGGAAGAAGTGATCCTGTGTAAAAAAACACATTATTAATTTCCAACCAAGTAGGTAAATCCATTTCTCGATCAATAAGCGTTGTAAATGCGATTTCACAAAGACAATTTGCTTGCATACTACGTTTGGATAAAAGACCTAGATCGAACGGTGGACGACGGACCTAGACGGTGTAGTACCAGCATCGGTGTAGAGCTCTGAAAAAAACAGTCCTATGCAATGATATATCATTGGTCCTATGTCATTCTCCCTTCATGACCGATAGACAAAGTTTCGTTTTATTGTCATGTTTTAAAAGTGTCTTTTTTAAAATATGGAGAAAATTTAATAAAAAGATAATTTGGATGCGTTAGATAGGCAGTTTCACTAAATAAACTTTGCCAGGCCCTCAAAAGCGGTGCGTCCTAGAAAAAAAAATCGTTACTAAATGGAAGTTTATCAAATTACCTACTAAATGGAAGCTTGTCAAATGGTTTACCAGTCTATATTGATTTAATCCACCAGTCAGCTGCTTCGTGTTGTTGCAACACACCTGTTACCTTATTCTGCCTAAGATACGGGTATATGCCCAGTTTAGGAAGTATTTTTTGTACTGCTTAATATAGTTAATAATGTCATAAGGTACAACAGTGTAGTTTATAAGATTCGATATTTCATTTACATACTAATTCCATTTTAACCTACCTTAAATTTTGCATGCATATTGCATGTAATGGAATTAGGCGTATATGTAGTCTTGGTTGTACAACATTTTTTTACAACATTTCCCAACATTTTTCTCTACCGTATACAAAAATCGGCCAAGTGCGAGTCGGACTCGCGCACGAAGGTTTCCGTACCATTGATTACATAATAAAAATAGGTACCTACATTAATTTAGTTAATACAGTGCTTACCTGTTACCATTTATTAATATCGAGCAAAAATAGGCAAAATAATGTCATTTTTTTTGTATGGGATTAAATATTCATTTTATTTTCATTCTGTTATTTGTTGTTAAAGTTAAAAATATAACTGAGTGTTTTGTGAATATTTCAAGTGGCATTATTAATATCGAGCAAAAAAGCCCCCTTTAATATTCATTTTATTTTGTTTTTGGTATTTTTTGTTATTGCGCTAACAAAAATACATAATTTGTGAAAATTTCAGCTGTCTAGCTATCGCGGTTCCTGAGATACAGCCTGGTGACAGGATGACGGACAGACGAACACAGCAAAGTCTTTTAACATCGAGCAAAAAAGGACAAAAATCGCGTTTGATGTATGGGAGCCCCCTTTAATATTCTTTTTTTTTTGGTAATTTTTGTTATTGCGGTAACAAAAATACATAATTTGTGAAAATTTCAGTTCTCTAGCTATCGCGGTTCTTGAGATGGCCTGGTGACAGGCAGACGGACAGACGGACACAGCAAAGTCTTAGTAATAGGGTTCCGTTTTTAACCTTTGGGTACGGAACCCTAGAAATTAGTTAGTTCTAAATAATACCATTCTATTTGTAAGTACTGATATTTATTTTCTAAATATGGACCTAAATATAGATAAGACAGCCAATAGGAATTTTCAACTTTTATTAAACGTTTTCGTTACATAGCCTCCTATTTTGTCGTTCATGGCGTATGGAATACGTCGCGGCTAGATGTCACATTTTCTTGAAGCTCTTATTGAGCTTTATAGCTTGATATGCAAACAAGAGTTTCGTCAAACACTATTGATAAATCTTCTAGTAATCTGTCCAATTTTGAGTTGTTGATAATTTACTAACTGAATTTTAACTAACTCCTCAAATTCTGACTCACAAGGATCCCGTGGAGCACATAAATATAATATAATACGTTTTCTGATGTAATTCTGGGCGCAAAGATGTTAGAAACGTGTATTACCTTGTATAGATATTATCACATTTGTTCAGTTTTAAGTAAGTATCCAACCATTTAATGATGTTTTTGAATGTTCCGTCCTTGTCTAATAGTACTGAGTTCAATTTAGATGTGCTAAGGTTTGTTTGTGTTGTGACCGACCTTTGCGCCTCGGTCCCTTCTGCATACATGGAATTGTTTCGTGCTATTGAATTCAAATTCTACAGTTTTAGATTAAGCCGTGTTGTACTCGTAGTTTCCTGAAGGTTATTTTTTTCTTTTATCTCATTTTCCAAGTGTGGGTCATCTTATTAGTAATACCATTATTTGTAGTCGTATCTCTTCCCAATTATTCTTGGTAATTTTGTACATTTGTGACTGGTCACCAGCTGGTCACTCACTAATTTTAATTCATACAGAAATTTCTTGTAGGGTTTGTATCTGGCTGCCGAATTGCTTAATGCAGCCTTTAATTGAAGTTCGTGTACGTTTTAACCTAGTTAATTCTTTCATTTCGGCACCAATTCTAATTAAATTCTAAAATAATACCCTTCTATTTGCAAGCAATGATATTTATTTTCTGATTGACATATTGAATGTCATAACTAATTAAGTGACGTCAGAGAGTACAAATATGTACAAACTTTGCCTCCATTTTTTATCTCTTTAAAGACTAAATTCTCAAAAATCCTGAAAGACGTCATTCATGATTTCTAATCAGGTAGCTGGATACCAATTTTCATCGACTTAGCTTCAAAACTGACGGAGTTTCATACAAACTTGTGGGGCCCTTTTTACCCCCTTAGAGGCGGAATTTCCCTTTCTTAGTGCTCACTTACACTATAAAAGGAAGCGTGGTCAAAATTTTCAGATTTTAATTCCCAGTAGTTTGGGCTGTACGTTGATATGTCTGTCAGTCAGTCAGTCAGTCATTAAATCAGTTTTCACTCTTATATATTTAGATTATTGTTGTCAATGATATAGCTGCTCGCATTTTACTTAAAACAAATCCAAGTAGGTACATTTACCTACTTCATTGTTGCAAATGAGTCTGCAAGAAACTATAAAAATAATGATGTGCCTAATTATAATAATTAATATTGCAAGGGACCCCATGTTAAAATTTAGTTCAATACCTAAATTTACAAGAATTAAATAGGTAGCATTGTTTGTTGTCGTTGACATAGTTAAATAATAAACAAACATGGCTCTCTTTATTTATTAACGGAACACGTTGTTTGTTTATTATGTTACCTACAAATGTTACATAATCCGTATGTAAACGCCAACTTTTTCCTGGGATATAAAAGTCGTCAGTTTGGAAAGAAATATTTTTACTCGATTTGTTTTGGTTTTCATGAATGACTAGCGGACCCGACAGACATTGTCCTGTCTTAACTACAAATATTGATTATCCGAAATAATAATATAAAAATGTTACCAATCGTTTATTATTATTTATGCTTATAATAATACACAACATTCTTTGTTTTCTTTTTCTGTCGGATTTATAAATAGTTTTGTTCATAAACGTAGTATATAATAGACGAACAAAGCCTGCGAGATAGAAGAAAACCTCTTATGGAAATCTAGCAAGAAAAAAAAGAAACTAATCTTTTCATTTTGTGATCTGTTTTGATTGACGCAGTGACACCCAGTGAAAAATATTTTCTGAATCCTTTCCAAGCGCAGAGAATGTATTGAAAAATGTGGACTATTGTAAAGAATCATCTTGATTTTGATAGTCTTTAAAATCTTACCGTTATGAATAATGGAACCAAGCATTCCTGAAACACTTTTTGTAATGCGGTCGAAGTGCGGAATCTGTCAAATCACGAACATTGTCAACTTCGTGTAATATAACTCCATTCATTTGGTATGAAGAATTTACATTTATATTGTGTTTCCGTGTAAATTTTGTATGTGTGCACTTCTTGGCGTTAAGGCTCATTTTGTTTTCCAGACACCACCTGATCAAACCATCCAAACCCCTTTGGAGGAGTGTAACATCTTGAGCTGACTCGATTTCTCGGGCACAATTTTTAGGTCATCAGCGTATAAATACGATTTGGCATTGTTTAAATTAAGAAGAAGATCATTTATGAAAATGTTAAATAATACTGGGCCAAGATGCGACCCTTGTGGCACCCCTGAAGATATCTGGTGAGCCCTAGACGAATAACCATTAGCAACGACGAAGAAGGATCTTCCAGATAAATATGAAGTGAACCACTTTAGCAAAACACCATGTACGCCATAAGCCGAAAGTTTGCGAATAAGAAAGTTGTGAGAAACTTTGTCAAAAGCTTTGCTGGAATCGGTATATATTACGTCAATCTCTTTGTTCCTATCCATAGATTCAATTAGGTCTTCAGTGAAGCACATCAAGTTCGTAGCTGTTGATCTACCTCGTGTAAATCCGAGTTGTTGGTCTGTTAAAAACTGTTTAAAAAATTTTGAACTATTGGTGTAATCAATGACTATATAACTTTACTTATTTGTAAGAGAATTGAGATTATTCGGTAGTTTACTACTACATTTTCATCATCAGACTTGAAAATTGGCACTACTTTAAATAAAGAAACACGTTGAATGGTTTTACACAGACTAATTGTGAATTATATTTGAATAATTATAATAAGTTAATTATTTAATTTTTATTAATAGTATAATTTCCTTACAATTGATTTAAATTTATATTATTATGCATGCATCTCTATTTATTTTGCATACCATATGTTGGTTAAATGTGAGAGCCCACGAAGTGATTTGTAACCCTAATGTACCACATTTATAGCAATAAAGATTTTCTATTTCTATTTCTATTTCTATTTCTAACTTTATTATAAATGTACACCGAATTCGTGCAGATGGCGCCACTAGCTGTGTGAATTTTGTTACCATATTAACACCACCTCTTACATATATATATATTATATACTAGCTGATGCCCGCGGCTTCGCGCGCGTGGTATTTGATCTGTTACAAAGTTTTCGTCACGACTCAACCCCCTCTCCTCCACTCTTTGCCTACAGTGCCGAGGGTGGCCATCTCGGGCGAGGTGGTGGTGGGCACTTAATTAGACCCGAGTTCACCAACACTTAAACAGCCGGTAAACAAAGAGTCACGATTAATTTGACACAATTCCCATACAAAATATGTCAAATAATATTTTAAACGCTGTTTAAACTCTGTTTAAACTTAAACGTCTGTTGGTGAACTCCGGCCTTAGTGGGAGCCGATACGTCGTTGCCGGCTTACCGGGGCCCGTTGATACAATAGTTGGATGAAAGAGGCCTATTTAAACTATCGTTTTAGGGATCTGGTGTTGGTTCTCCTAGCGTACCGTGGTCCAAGCAAGAAATTTGAAGTACAATATCATTTGAAGCTTTAAAAACTGTCAATGCTGTAGTACAACAAACCATTCAAAGCAGCTTGCAAGGCTTTATACGAATATGATCAACACTGGCGTAGAGCCCTGTAAGAAGTGGCCCTGTGTAAAAAACCACATTCTTAATTTCCAACCAAGTAAGGCGATTTTACAAAGACAATTTGCTTGCATGCTACGTTTGGATAAAAGACCTAGATCGGACGGTGTACGATGACCTAGACGGTGTACTTACCAGCATCGGTGTAGAGCTTTGGAAAAGGCAGTCCTATGTCATTCTCCCTTCATAATCGATAGACGAAGTTTCAAGTACCTCAATATGATGTTACACACAAATAATTAACCACACAATTTTCCACCGTTTTTCACCCCTCAAATATTAATTTAAAAAAAAATCCTTATAAATAACATTACAAAATGTATGCCAAAAATCTGACGTAGTTTCACAAAACTTTTATGTGGGATGTGGGTTCGAGGCATGAATGGTAGAGGATGATCAGCAGGATAAATAGTGCTCAGAAACTTGACAGGATAGAGAACTGATTCGTCTGTACTGACCACTGTGTCTATAAATTGTTATTTATTTCTTCAGTTTCAAATGATGTAAGCGAAACATCATTAATTACTGCTGCTTGGTCATTAGCTAGGTGGTGGTAGCTATTCCTAAGTTAAACAACACGGAATTATGAAGTGAGGTGATTTTTTTCTCAACGTTTTATTTTCATGTTATAAAAGTGTATTTTTTTAAATATTGAGGATATTAAATAAAAAGATAATTTGGATGCGTTAGAAAGGCAGTTTCACTAAACAAACTTTGCCAGGACCTCAAAAGCGGTGCGTCCTAGAAAAAAAAACGTTACTAAATGGAAGTTTATCAAATTATCTTCTAAATGGAAGCTTGTCAAATGGTCTACCAGTCTATATTGATTTAATCCACCATTCAGCTGCTTAGTGTTGTTGCAACATTCCTGGTACCTTTTTCTGCCTGAGATACGGGTCTATGCCCAGTTTATGAAGTATTTTTGTACTGCCTAATATAGTTGACAATGTCATATCAGTGTAATTCCATACACTTTTTTCGATGTCCCAATATTTGTCTCTACCGTATAAACAAAAATCGGCCAAGTGCAAGTCGGACTCGCGCACGAAGGGTTCCGTACCATTGACTACGTAAACAATAGTAGGTACCTACATTAATTTACGGCCGGTCCTAATAACCTATCTATCTTCAGTTTTGTCATATCGGAGATAAAAAACAACTTCTGTCTTTGTTTCTCGGGACGGCAAAATCAGAGATAGAAACTGTTTCCTATCTGCGAAATGTCAAAACTGGCGATAGATAGATTATTGGGACCGGCCGTTAGTTAGTGTAGTGCCTACCTGTTACCATTTATTGATAGCAAGCAAAAATAGGCAAAAAATGGCATTTTTTTTATGGGAGCCCCCTTAAATATTTATTTTGTTTTAAGTATTTGTTGTTATTGCGGTTGCAAAAATAGAACTGTCTAGCTATCGCGGATCTTGAGATATAGCTTGGTGACAGGCAGACGGACAGACGGACAGACAGCGAAGTCTTATTAATAGGGTTCCGTTTTTAACAATAAAAATGATTAAGTTCTAAATAATAACATTCTTATAGTAATTACTGATATTTATTTGCTGAATATGTACCTAAATATAGATAAGACAGCCAATAGGAATTTTCAAGTTTTGTCAAATTTTCGTTACATAGCCTCCTTATTTCTTCGTCAACTTTGTCCTTC
Source organism: Anania crocealis (assembly GCA_949315895.1). Classification (NCBI taxonomy): domain Eukaryota; kingdom Metazoa; phylum Arthropoda; class Insecta; order Lepidoptera; family Crambidae; genus Anania; species Anania crocealis. The sequence goes on along the minus strand of OX438879.1, from coordinate 20,156,562 downwards.
AGGACGTATGGAATACGTCGCGGCTAGATGAAAATTGATGTCACATTTTCTTGAACTACTACTTGAAAATTGGTGTTACATTTTCTTGAACACTAACTGAGTTTTATAGTTTGATATGCAAACAAGAGTTCCGTCATACACCATTGTTAAATCTTCAAGTAATCTGTCCAATTTTGAGCTGTTGATAGTTTACTAACTGAATGTTATCTAACTCCTCAAATTCTCTCAAGGATCCCATTGAGCACATAAATATAATATAATACGTTTTCTGATGTAATTCTGGGCTCAAAGATGTTAGAAACGTGTATTGCCTTGTATCGATATCATCACATCTGTTCAGTTTTAAGTAAGTATCCAACCGTTTAATGATGTTTTTGAATGTTTCGTCCTTATCTAATGGTACTGAGTTCAATTTAGATGTCCTAAGGTTTGTTTGTGGCCGACCTTTGCTCCTCAGTACCTTCTGCATACATGGAATTGTTTCGTGCTATCGAATTCAAACTCTGCAATTTTAGTTCAAGCTGTGTTGTAATTTCCTGATGTTTATTTATTCCTTCAATCTCATTTTCCAACTGTGGGTCATCAGTAATTTAATTATTTGCTGACGTATGTATCTCTTCCAAATTATTCTTAGTAATTTTGTACATTTGCCACTGGTCACTCACTAATTTTAATCCATAATCAGAAATTTCTCGTAGGGTTTGTATCTAGCTGCTGAATTTTATAATGCAGCCTTTAATGAAGTTCATGTACGTTTTAACTTAGTTAATTCATCCATTTCTATTGCCATCGCCTATTATTTAATTCTAAAATAATACTATTCTACACGGCTATTCTATTTGTAAGAAATGATATTCATTTTCTGATTGACACATTGAATGTCATAATAAACTAAGTGAAGTCAGAGAGTACAAATATGTAAAGAGTATGGATATGACGCGGAACCGAACAAACTTTGCCCCCATTTTTATCCCCTTTTAGATTAAATTTTCAAAAATCCTGAAAGACGTCATTCATAATTTCTAATCAGGTAGTTGGATACCAATTTTCATCGACTTAGCTTCAAAACTGACGGAGTTTCATACAAACGTATGGGGCCCTTTTTACCCCCTTAGAGGCGGAATTTCCAAAATTCCTTTCTTAGTGCTCGCCTACACTACAAAAAGAAGCATGGTGAAAATTTTCAGATTTTAAATCCCAGTAGTTTAGGCTGTGCGCTGATATGTCAGTCAGTCAGTCATTAAATCAGTTTTCATTTTTATATATATAGATTATACAATATTTAACAACTACACTGTTTACTTGCAACTCTAGCCTAAGCAACATAACATTAGTCATTCATGAACTAGGTTTATGTGCGTTACATGCAGATGGCGCCACTAGTTGTGTCAATTTTGTTACCATATTACAACTTTAGCGACTTTCCAAACTTTTGGAAAACTTCCAGATTTAAGAGAATAGTTAAATATGTAACATAGTGGTACCGACAGATTAAACGCACAGTTAACTTAGAATATTGCCGGTATGCCATCATATCCTGCACCTTTTGACTTATCTAATATAGCCAGACTGTGGTAAATCGTTTCCGCTGATAAGACAATTGAACTAAAACAGTCATTAGAGTAAGTGACTTGTTGTTACAGTTGGTCTGGCTCAAGAGACTGATTTCTACTGTAAACCGAAGAGAAAAGCGATGCAAACAAATCACATATCGCTTGTCCATCAGATGTTATTATAGAACCATCTGTCATCTCTGCAGGATAGGAACTTCGACCACTTCGTTTTGATTTAATAAAAGACCAGAAGAACTTAGAATCTATGGCAATTTTATCTTTAATCAATTTTACGTAGTTGCTATAGGCATTCATCGTTAGCCTGTCACACCTCTTCCTAAAGACCTTCAATTCAATTTTATCCATTGGATTTTTATTTTTTTGTATCTGAGTCTAATTTAGTTTTTTTCTTTTAAAGCTCTGATCAAACAAGGACTAAACCAGGCTGAATAGTTATTATTTCTTTTTTTGGATAACGGAACACACTCATGTATTATTTTATTAAGACATTCATTGAATTTTAACACCATAACGTCTACATCGTCTACTTCTAGCAGAGCCTGAGTCCAGTCTATTTCCCTCAATTTCTGGTTCACCACCTCGTATTTGAGATTTATTTGCAAAGGAGGATGCAGCACATCAATCTAATCTAAATATATAAAAATGAAAACTGATTTAATGACTGACTGACTGACTGACTGACTGACATATCAACGCACAGCCCAAACTACTGGGATTTAAAATCTGAAAATTTTCACCGTGCTTCCTTTTATAGTGTAAGTGAGCACTAAGAAAGGAATTTTGGAAATTCCGCCTCTAAGGGGGTAAAAAGGGCCCCATAAGTTTGTCTGAAACTCCCTCAGTTTTGAAGGTAAGTCAATGAAAATTGGTATCTAGCTACCTGATTAGAAATTAAGAATGACGTCTTTCAGGATTTTTGAAAATTTAATCTTTAAGGGGATAAAAAATGGGGGCAAAGTTTGTTCGGTTCCGCGTCATATCCATACTCTTTACATATTTGTACTCTCTGACTTTACTTAGTTTGTTATGACATTCAATGTGTCAATCAGAAAATAAATAGGTAATTTCTAAAGGTGCGTTTCCATGCTTGCCAAGGCTCGGCAAGCGTTCACAAGCACAAGCGTGTAAAGAGGGCGTTTGGCTTGGCTTGCGTGAGCTTGTAGACGCTTGTATCCGATCCGGTCGAGTGTCGGTTTTTGGACACAGATCAAAGGGCGCTTGCGGCAAGCGTTTGCGACGCGTTTACACGTTGGCGCGCGCTTAGTAGCCGCTGTGACCTCGCGACGAACGCACGTACGTCTAGTCTACGAAAGTACGTCTGTCTGAATACAAAATGAGTGGCTGGTCGAACGACGAGAGTTTATTGTTTTTGGAATATTACCAGACCGAAACATGTATCTGGAACCCCAAAGACGTTAACCATAAAGATAAAAACAAAGTTGCAGATGCTTGGAGTCGTGTTGCCCAGTTAATGGGAAAGCCAGTAAAGGAATTAAAATCCAAAAAAGAAATATTGATGACAACTTTTCGAAAACATTAAAAAAAAAAAACAGGATTCCATTCGTTCTGGCGCAGGTATGTACAGTGTTTATTATTTTAATTAAGTTAGCAAGGTGTACCTACGCTTCGCTCTTGTTACTTATTAAAGTGTGTAGTTTTAAAATTATATCCTTTTTTTAGGTGCCGAAGACATCTATAAACCAACTTGGTTTGCTTACGAATTGATGGAGTCGTTTTTACTGCCAGTATATACTTGCATTGATGGAATAAATACCGAAACTGTAAGTAAAAAGCAACGTTTATTCTAAATCAATGAAACCACCTTTATTTAAAATAATTGTATTTTTAATTTTCATGAACTTAACAATTTCCACTAAAATACGAAGTAAATTTGTTTCTGATTTGTTTGGCATTCAGCGGAGATCTTCGTGGTACATAAGGCAAATTTTGCAATGCATTATATCCATTGTTTTCATTTCGCCACGAACCAGGGTTCACCATATTTCCACTACTATAATATATATCGATTTGAGGAACTTTTACTTGTTCTCAAATAGTTATGTAGCAATACACAAGTCATCGTAAGTTTCGACACAGTTTGTGGATCTAAGTCCATAGGGCGTCTAAAAATTCTGAATACTGAAGTTAAAATTCCAAACGTATTTTCTACTACAACTCGGGATCTGGATAAGTTTTGGTTAAATAATCTTTTTGGTGAGCCTACGTGATGGTTTCCAGGGTAGGGCTTCATTAAGTGTTCACTCAATGCAAAAGCACCGTCACCTAAAAATATGTACGGCAGATTTATATTCGATCCTGGAAGTGGACATGGCGACGGAAAATCTATCTCGTTTTTACAGATTTTTTGCCATAGTAAAGAATTGTTAAAAACTCCACCGTCACTTATTCTTCCTTGACTCCCTATGTCTGCGAATATAAATTTATATTGGCTATCCACTAATGCCATAAGGACAATGCTAAAAGTTTTTTTGTAATTGAAATACTCTGTTCCACTATGATATGGGCTGTCTATGACTATATGCTTGCCATCCAATGAACCTATGCAATGTGGAAATTTGGTCCTGAATCCTTCTTCTATTTTAAGCCATTTTTCTGCCGTGGTGGGCATCTGTAAAAAAATAAAGAAATTAACAGTAAGTAACAGTATGTTTTAATAATTGTTATTTTTTGCAGCAATCACAACAAAATGCTGTACATGAAGAAACGGAAGAGATAGATGGTGACCGTACCGATACGGTCACTACACCATCCAGACCATCGACATCTAATAATAAACGTCGTCGTCCTGTTACTGAAACGGCTGAAATTCAAATGGCCACAGCATTTCAACAACTTACAAATGATATAAGACAAAGGCGAAGTGAATGTAGACCAGCTCACGATGACGATGATTGTGATTTGTACGCAAAGCTACTAGCTATAAAGCTTCGCGAACTGCCAAATGATGAACGGAAACTTATTATGTACCAAATAGACGGGTTGTTCATAAGCAGAATCAACCAAAGGTCAAATGCACGTCATACACCATCCCCTCAATATTATTCTAGACCTTCATCAATGGCCAGCGCATATGCACAACATACGCCATCTCCTCAATTTCAAGACATTCCGAGTCGGCCAGCATCAGTTAATACCGATTATTCTGAACCTATCCCAAACACTCAAAGATTTTTTCCATCCCAGCAAACCTCTCATTCAGACCCCTTCTCAAATATAATAATTGAACATCGATCACGTCCAATTGCTCCATCTACTTCACAAGCACCCTCGCAAATTAATGTCATATCGGATCGAATCATCCAGCCTGCGCCGCCGGAATCCAACATTATAAACGAAGCTTTACTGAAAGCTTTCGAAGATTTTCAGTCATCGCCAAAATAAAAAACAGACAGCAGCGTCTTTTTGAATAATAACAGTTGTTTTATTTGACTACTTACCTTAACTTGATCCTTTAAAACCTCATTAAGAGCTTGGCAAACTTCACGAATGATTTTTGATATCATCGGGACAGATACTTTAAATAAGTAGTGTAGGCTTTTGTATGAATCACCAGATGCTAAAAATCGTAGCGTTATGGCAAGACGAAATTTTGCTGGTATAGCGTCTCTGAAGTCGGTATCATGCTTGGAAATTATTGGTGAAATTTTCTGCAGCAAAAACTCAAAATCAGCATAACTCATTCGGCAGAAATTGTCGAACTCTCCAGATGGTTCATATATAAGTTCATTAAATTTATCTTCTATAAATTGTCTGTAACAAATTAAAGCAATTATATTAATTTTATTATTATTATTATTTCCCGCGGTAAAAAGTAGCCTATGTCCGTTCTAGGGTTTCAAACTATCTCCATTCCAAATTTCATCAAAATTGGTTCAGCCGTTTTGACGTGAAAACGGAACATACAGACATACACATTTTCGCATTAATAATATTATAGTAGGGATATATAAACTGAAAAACTTATTACTTACCTGGTACGATTTCTATGAATCTTTATCATCCACCATCTTCGTGGTCGTCGGGGTTTCCTTGCTTTTGTTTTACTTTGCTTGTATTTAAAATAAAAGTAGGTTAAACCAAACGTAATAGCCGATACAAGTTCGGTGTCCGCCATGCTTGGATGTACGTAGCACACTGACGTATTCACAAGCGTGTAAACGACTTTCAAATGCCAAGCGAGATTTGTGGACGCTTGTACCTTGTGAACGCTTGCCGAGCCTTGGCAAGCATGGAAACGCACCATTACAAACAGAATGGTATTATTTTAGAATTTCACTGAGCAAGTAATCACTACGTTTTAGAATTTAATAATTGGCGCCGAAATGGATTAATTAACTGAATTAAAACGTGTAGAACTTTAATTAAAGGCTGCATTACAAAATTCGGCAGCCAGATACAAAACCTACGAGAAGTTTCTGATTATGAATTAAAATTAGTGAGTGATAAGCTGGTGAAGTGACAAATGAATAAATTTGCCAAGAATAATTTGGAAGAGATACTACTACAAATAATATTACTTATGACCCACAGTTGGAAACTTAGAAAAAAATAACCTTCAGGGTATTACAACACAGCTTAAACTAAAACTGCAGAGTTTGAATTCGATAGCACGAAACAATTCCATGTATGCAGAAGGTACTGAAGAGCAAAGGTCAAAAGCACAAACAAATCTTAGGACATCTAAATTGAACTCAGTACCATTAGACAAGGACGAAACATTCAAAAACATCATTAAACGGTTGGATACGTACTTAAAACTGAACAGATGTGATGATATCGATACAAGGAAATACACGTCAATCATACATCTTTGAGCCCAGAATTACATTAGAAAACGTATTATATTATATTTTTGTGCTCCACGGGATCCTTGTGGGTTAGAATTTGAGGAGTTGGATAAAATTCAGTTAGTAAATTATCAACAACTCAAAATTGGACAGATTACTAGAAGATTTAACAATGGTGTTTGACGGAACTCTTGTTTGAATATCAAACTACAAAGCTCAATTAGTGCTTCAAGAAAATGTGACACCAATTTTCATCTAGCCGCGACGTATTCCATATGCCCTGAAGGACAAAGTTGACGAAGAAATAAGGAGGCTATGTAACGAAAAGACAAAACTTGAAAATTCCTATTGGATGTCTTATCTATACATATGTATATTGGTACATATTCAGAAAATAAATATCGGTACTTACTATAAGAATGGTATTATTTAGAACTTAATAATTTTTAGGGTTCCGTACCCAAAGGGTAAAAACGGAACCCTATTACTAAGACTTCGCTGTCTGTCCGTCTGTCCGTCTGCCTGTCACCAGGCTGTATCTCAAGAGCCGCGATAGCTAGACAGTTGAAACTTTTACAAATTATGTATTTTTGCTACCGCAATAACAACAAATACTAAAAACAAAATAAAACAAATATTGAAGAGACAAAAAAATCGCGTTTGTTGTATGGGAATACAACAAACGCGATTTTTTTGTCCTTTTTTGTTCGATATTAATAATGGAAACAGGTAGGCACTTGAAATATTCACAAAACACTCAGTTATATTTCTAACTTTAATAATAAATAATTAAATTAATATTTAAGGGAGGTTCCCACACAAAAAAATCAATTTTTTGCTTATTTTTGCTTGATATCAATAAATGGTAACAGGTAGGCACTACATTAACTAAATTAATGTAGGTACCTGTTGTTTTCGTAGTCAATGGTACGGAACCCTTCGTGCGCGAGTCCGACTTGCACTTGGCCGATTTTTGTTTATTCGGTAGAGACAAATGTTGGGAAATCGAAAAAAGTGTATAGAATTACACTGTTGTACCTTATGACATTATCAACTATATTAAGCAGTACAAAAATAATTCCTAAACTGGGCATAGACCCGTATCTCAGGCAGGAAAAGGTAACAGGTGTGTTGCAACAACACTAAGCAGCTGACTGGTGGATTAAATCAATATAGGCTGGTAGACCATTTGACAAGCTTCCATTTAGAAGATAATTTGATAAACTTCCATTTAGTAACGATTTATTTTTTCTAGGACGCACCGCTTTTGGGGGCCTGGCAAAGTTTGTTTAGTGAAACTGCCTTTCTAACGCATTCAAATTATCTTTTTATTTAATATCCTCCATATTTAAAAATATACACTTTTAAAACACGAAAATAAAACGTTGAAAAAAAAAATCACCTCACTTCATAATTCCGTGTCCAAACTTAGGAATAGCTACCACCACGCACCCACTAATGACCAAGCAGCAGTAATTAATGATGTTTTGCTGACATCATTTGAAGCTGAAGAAATACAAAAATTTATAGACACAGTGGTCAGTACAGTCGAATCAGTTCTCTATCCAGTCAAGTTTCTGAACACTTTTTATCCTACTGATCATCCTCTACCATTCATGCCTCGAACCCACATGAAAGTTTTGTGAAACTACGTCAGCTTTTTGGTATAATTTTTTTTATGTTGTTTATAAGGATTTTTTTATAATTATTTGAGGGGGTGAAAAACGGTTGAAAATTTTGTGGTTAATTATTTGTGTTTAACATCATGTTGAGGTACTTGAAACTTCGTTTATCAATCATGAAGGGAGAATGACATAGGACTGGCTTTTTCAGAGCTCTACACCGATGCTGGTACTACACCGGTCTTATATTCAGGCGTATTAAGCAAGCAAATTGTCTTTGTAAATCGCCTTTTTAACGCTTATGGATCGAGAAAAATGGTAACCTACTTGGTTGGAAATTAAGAATGTGGTTTTTTACACAGGCCACTTCTTCCAGGGCTCTACGCCAGTGTTGATCATATTCGGATAAAGCCTTGCAAGCTGCTTTTTTTTTCTATTTATTTGGGTAAACAAACAATAGCAAACTTACAAATTAAACGAGAAATATTTATGAAAAATAAATTGTCTTAATTTGCTACCAGCATCGTTTACCACAGATTACTAGAGATAGGCGTTAATTGAAGAGACTACATTGTTTTGCAGTGCTAGCAGTAAATTTTTAACCTTACGAACAAATAATTACTAATGACTACACTAATGACTAAGTTTATGATTAACATAATAATATTACTAGCTGAATCAGCAGACGTTGTTCAGCGTGAGCAATCAGAACAAATGAGTGCAGCATTTTAACGTTAGGTATACAATCATATTAATTTGAGTATTATATTTTTTTTTTGGCAGGTTACATCGTTTTTAATTAGGTATTAATGACAAGCACAAGTCTGCATTATAAGTGTGCAAAAGTAAAAAATAAATAAAATAAAAGTTATACAGCATCCAGTATGAGCTTTTTGTATAAACTAGGACGTGTCGATAAAATATTTATGCTGTTGAAGTTATTATTATAAGAGTGAACTAATCGGTGAATGGGAGAACGAACTAATCGGTAAATGGGAGGATGCTTTGAATGGTTTGTTGTACTACAGCGTTGACAGTTTTGAAAGTTTCAAATGATATTGTACTTTATATTTCATGTAAATGCAAGCAGATGTGGTGCGAGCTCGCTTGGACCACGGTACGCTAGGAGAACCAACCCCGGATCCCTAAAACGATAGTATAAATCGGCCTCTTTCATCCAACTATTGTATCAACGGGCCCCGGTAAGCCGGCAACGACGTATCGGCTCCCACTAAGTGCCCACCACCACCTCGCCCGAGATGGGCACCCTCGGCACCGTAGGCAAAGGAAGTGGAGGAAAAAGTGGAGGAGAGGGGTGTGAGTCGTGACGAAAACTTTGTAACAGATCAAAACAAACGCGTGCGAAGCCGCGGTCATCAGCTAGTTACATATAAAACATCTACAGCGCGGTCTACTTGAATCTTCAGTTGTGATTGTTCAAAGAAAACTAAATCAAGAACTTTTTCACGACTATTCGGTTACATATATATATATATATTAGAGAAATCTATTAAGGTTTGACATAATGTTGAGTTGAGAGAGAGAGAGACAGATAAAATGTCATTAATTTTATTCCATGCTTATTTTGGCTCAGACTAAGGTCACCCACTATCAAAGGAAATACATGGTTTTCAATGTACTCGAAGACTCTACTACAATTGCTTGTAAAATCATTCATAATAACGCTGTTAACAGGTGGCGGAAGGTATACCGCACAACAAGCGATATCACAGCAGGGGTTTGAGTTTATGCTATTTTTTACCCACAGATCCTCGCATGTACTTTCCCACTCGCTAATACGTCTAGCATAATTTTTTTTGATTACTACTATGAGAACACCGCCACCTCTTTTGACGTGTAAACAACATTGGATACATTTATTTTATTACCTGTGACTTTGACTTTTATGGCACCTTGTAGGTACCTATTTAGATTCAACCTTCAACAACGATGTACAGCTGCTTAGCTTTTATTCTGTAAACGTTCCACTATCTACTTATTATCACTAACTTTACATAAAATGTTAAAATTTTATTCAAATTAATCGCTTTATCTACGGTTTTTGTTTTCAGTGGATCCATCTCCTACGTATAATATTAAAATTACATTATCATCTTACTCATTTTCAATTAAGATTTTTACCTCACTGAGAAACATTTGAAAAGCATCTTTTCCCCGGCTTTTATTAGTTCTGTTAGGAAATATTTTCTTGTGGTTTTGGGTTCGTCGTAACGATATATTTAGCTTCTACCACCTGCTGCAATACCTTAAACAGCAGGCTTTTTCCGAACTGGTGAGTCAATACTCAATTATTTATTGCTTAATATAGTATCAATGGGCCCTGTCCGTAGAACGATTCACTTTATACATTGTTTGAAAAGTGTTTTATGCAAATTGATGACAGTTAGATATCCTATAACCTTATATTGTACGGGTCGTAGCCCAGGCGACTTTGGTAACCACTGAACACACACACAACATAAGAAACTGGCAAGCAGCTTAACGCGTGATAAGATGTGAATATTTGGTAAAATCATTGTTTTTATCTCTGTGAGAGTAAAAAACTATTATGAAAAATTTGTGTAAATCTAATACCCTTTGGTGTAGTGGCTTGATTACCAGGCCAAGATCTTGCAGTACCGGGCTCGATTACCGGACCTAGCAACAAAAGTTTTGAATTTTTGAACATTGCTCGGGCTTGTGATGTCTAACCCGCATTTGGCAAGAGTGATGATTATGTCTGTACCCAACATTGATAAGGTAACTTGAATTCAATGATGAAGGCTCTTTCCCTGCAGTGCGATGATTATAGGCCGTTACTTGTGTAATGTAACAACAATGTTTAAGCAGTAGGTACCTAAGTAATACATTACGAGTAGTAGTGAGTTTCGTTTCGATACTAGGTTTTAATTTAACTATCATCATTAACAGCCCCATCAGTCTACTGCTAGACGTCTCTACAAAAGGAAGATTTTTGTGAAAAACCTTGGCTAATAGTACAGTAAAGATGTTGCAGCTTGTTTTTTCAGGCAATAACAACTCTTTTAGCGACGTCTTACGACACTGGGTCGGACAAACGAGAGAGGGGGATATTGTATTTTAGGCCAGTAGTCCAGTATCACACTACACAAAAGAATTATTATCAATGTGGAATGAAAGTTAACACAGGTTATAGGTTGAACAAATAAAAAACATTGCATGAGGATTATGAACCTCGACTTCTCTTTTAATGTCAGAAATGAAAAGAGCTAAATGGATGCAGAGATAGAAAGTTTAAAAGATTCCATATATGGTGACAAAACAATCTCGCATTCTTTGATTCTTACTATGATAGACGGAAAAATAACATCGTTGTTATGTGGAACCTCTACAAAGCGATGTGACATTTGTAAGGCCACACCAAAAGAAATGAATAATTTAGATCTTATTGCCAACAAAGAAATTAACACCGATATATACAAAAATGGCTTATCTTCGCTACATGCTTGGATTCGTTTTATGGAGTGCATTCTACATATTTCATACGGACTCGAATTTAAAACTAGAATATCTAATAAAGAAAATAAAGACAAAATGGAAACGAAAAAAGACGATTCAAGACGACTTTAAAAGAGAAATTGGGCTATTGATTGATATTGTGAAACAAGGACACGGTACAACCAATGATGGTAACGAACGCGAATCCTGCAATTAATGCTAGAATAACTGGTGTAGATGAAAATCTTATTCGACAATTTTCAATCATCTTGGAGACACTTTCTTCAGGGTATGCTTTTGATACGCAGAAATTTAAACAATTTGCTGACCAAACTATCCACACGTACATGGAATTCTACAGCTGGTATTGTACTAGGTACTGTTCACAAAATTCTTGTTCACGGAAAAGATATCATTGAAAATTTCGGTTTAGGTACTTCCAATTGGAAAGTTGTCAGAGAATGCTGCTGAATCCAGAAATAAAGATTTTAGGACATAGCGACAACATAACGCACGAAACTTTTGCAGAAAGGCAACTAATGAGGGTATTATGCACAACCTTCTTTTAACATCTGATCCTTATTTGTCGTTAAACAGACACAAACTTCATAGAAAACACAAAGTTTTATCAACAGCCGCGAAAAGCCTATTAATAACAAAAGATCGAATTGATGACGAGACCGATGACACTGACAAAGAAAACTTTACTTTTGTAGATATAAGTATGTTTCGTGGTTCTGAAAGTGAGTAAGTCACGCGCCGCACTCATGGCCCTGGCCCAGCCGCCTTTGGTCGCGTATACATATTAACTTTTTGGGTCCTATAGAAGGAAGAACTTATCTAATTGTCGTAGACGCTTGTTCAAAGTGGATCAAAGCGATAAGAATGAGGAGTACCTACCTCATCGCAATCTGTTATCACAAAATTACTAGAAATATTCGCAAGGTTTGGTATTCCAAAACAACTGTCAGCGACAACGGACCACAATTTATTAGTAAAGAATTTAAAATGTTTTTGTCGAGAAACGGTATTGAGCATATTATATCTTTTCGGCCCCTTATCATCCGGCGTTAGACAGGGCCCCTGAAAGTGCAGTCAAAATTTGCAGAAAAACTATAAAGGAAGCTTTACAATCGAAATTAGATGTTGACTCAGTTTTATGTAGATTTTTGTTAACCTATAGGAACACAGACCATTACGCAATAGGTGAGAGTCCGGCTAAAATCTTGTTTGGTACAAATTTACGAATGCGCCTCGACTGTCTTAAACCCGATCGCACCATCCGTGTCAATAAGCACCAAGCAAGGGTGGAGGCAGGAGCAGGTGGAGCAAGTAGGCATTTAGAACCCGGAACTTTAGTCTGGTATAGAAAAGTTATTAAGCAGTTGGGTAGTATTGATTATATGGTTTTGAATCCTACAGACAGGACTGAGGTAAATAGACATATCGACCAATTAAAATTACGTGTATTAAAATCAAAAGACACAGTATTATTAGATTATATGTTATATATATATATCAACAATACCTACAACCGTTCTTAAGCGCATGCGACCTTCAGTAGTTTTCCCTACAACTCCAAATAAAAATACTCTGCCACCAATTAACGAGCGAGTGCCATCGGAGGAAGGGTTTCGTTCTTCACCTCACAGAAATCTTGCTCAACAAATGCGGGATAACCTTCCCAATAGTACCAACCTACCTAGTTCACCGATCTCAACCCCTTTACCAACAGATTTGACCAGTGTTGCTGCTTGTAATCAACCAATTGAGCCGCACAATAACAAACAACGTCGGTACCCATTAAAAAAACGATTGCCGGTAAAACAATACGGCATAGAATTTGACTTTGTATCTCAATAGTAATACTTATATTAGGTATTTAGTTGTATTTACTTGAGTGTTTAATGTAACAAGATGCTAGTGAAGCTGCCATTCAAAAAAAATATCTTAAAT